>OY728162.1:91921872-93121872 GCA_963277665.1 Viscum album | reverse complement strand
GCCAAACCCTTCCCATTTACTCCCTCAACATCCCTCTCCTAATCCTAGAGGATTCCCTTTGGGCAGAATCCTTTCAAAGGAAGGCTTTGGGCTCAAATTAAAAGGAGTTACACTTTTAAAGGTAATTCATTCTCTCATGTTCATTTGTTTTATTTTGTTTCTACAACCCCCTAAACTCTTTTTATTTACTTCTTTTGTAACAACACCAGTATCTTAAATATACTAGGATGTTGTTATAAGATTTATTTGAGCTACACTCTCACACAACTACATCAAATGGTTAAAGAACACACGGTTTCCGTGGATGGTGAAATTCTGCCTCCTGAAATGATGATTGATCAATACTCATTTAACACCTTCAAATGTGGCCATTATGATGTCACTATTTTTATATATGACATATAATATGTTTATGTTTTCCTTAAGCTTCTGTTTTTTTCCTATTGGGCATACCTTTATGGTTCCCATTATGGGTAAACACGATATCTTCATTTTAGGAAGTGCGGACTACCGCCCCCTGAAAGTGATTTGATTCGTTAATACCATATGTAGGATGTGTAAAGGATAAAGTTAATGATACTATATATGTTATTATACTGGAATTATAATATACTTATATATCATTATGATTTTATTCTAGAAAATACGAAATAGAAATGGAAGTAGCGTTCATGCGTACGTACGGCTTACCGTCTCCATGAACTGTGCATTTCATTTCTTACCTCTAAATGTGATGTAATATTATAAATACATGTATATGATGAATATATATAATATATATGTTATCCAAATCATTAATATCATTCTGGATATAATGAACATTTGACCAAATTAACAACTTGTAAGTGTAAGAAGTCTATTTTTGACTTAAGAACCAAATACCGACAAAATGAACATTATTAACTTAAATGATTACATGATGTTCATAACATGGTATAAAAGGAATAATGAACTTGAAAAAGGTTCATAAGAAAGTAGAGATTAACTCAATTTTATTATTCAGGAGATTAAAGAATGGTCGGGTCAAGTCGGATACAAGGTATGGGACTTCGTCTCAATCTCCTTTCATTGAGGCATATTTTATTTTATACAAAACTTTCTTTTATACAGTGTATAAACCCCTTTGACTTTTATGTTTATTCAACAGGAATCCTTTTTATACGAAGCGTTTACTAAATGACAAAAGGGAATGTTTTTGTCGTACGTATGCGGCGACAACGACTTCTCCTCTGTCGTGACCGTTATTTGAGTTTCGGCTTCCTCTACAAGCGATACCTTCTTTTTAAAAGAAAAATAAATACCATGTTTTAATTTTCTTTTATTTTGGCATTGAAAATGGTTTTCATAATGTTTTTATATCAATGTGTTGTATTGATATCTCGTGATTGAAATGTGGAAATTTTATGTTTCCTTTATGCATGTTTTATGTGATATGATTATGTTATGGTTCTTGGGCATTATTATGAAGACGGGTGGTTCCGTGATAAACTAAGGGCGGGTGAGCCCATTATAGCTTTCCAATGGATTGGGTAACGCGAAGAAGTGAAATGTTAAGGTTTCTCCGAAGAGATTTAGGGAATATACTGTGATGGGTATTCCAAACGTAACCAAGAGGGTTACTCCCTACGTAAGAATGTTATGGATGCCTCAAGTTACCTTTATGTCTTATGATTTCTATGATTTATTCATGATTTTATGAGGTATATTAAAGTGCCTATGTTTTATGGGTAAAGTATGATTTCATTCTTATGTATATATGAACTCATGTTACCTTTCCATGTTTTTTATAACCCATACTGAGCTTTTTATGCTCATCCCATGTTTTTTTGAAATGTTTTTCACAGGTCAAGGGAAAGGTACATGATATGATGATAGTGTCAAGGAAGTGTCAAGAAATAATCCCTGTTTTATTTCAAATGTGTTTTCCATTGATGGGAATGAAGAATACTATCTTTATGTAACCACTTTGTTTATATGTGGAATGTAATGCAAGTTTTATGATCTAATTCTCTAAAACTCTAAACCCGAAAAGATCCTCAATGTGTAATCTTGTAATAACTCAAGATTAAGTAAGGTTTACGGCCGGGGCCTTATAGATTCAGTGAAAATGTTTGAAATGGGGGGATCAAGATAAGAATCAAAGCCTATTGTTATTGGGAATAATATACCTTTAAGTGAATGAGGAAGGATTGTAAATACAATAGTGTAATAAAGTCTCATTTGTATACTACTCTATTTGACGCTTTCAAGATGAGATATTATTTTTTCAGGTGCACATTGTGAAAAATTGGAAATAATCCCAAAAGAGTCACATCTTATTAAGGAAATAAGGATCATCTAATACATCATACAAACTCTTGATTACGGCTTTACTTATGATAAAAATAAAAATTTAAATCTCTATAGATACAAAAATTCATATTGGAACAGATATATTGGAGGTAATAAAAAAGACAACTTATGGAGGTGATATCTTTATTGTTGGAATATCTCATGCATATCAATATAAGAAGTATGATTTTATGACTCATAACTCAATGTAAGATGAGTAAATTATGCATAAAAAATTAAAAAATCAAACAATGTGGATTAATACATAACTCGAAAATTTGGGGGACATTATTACATATGCAATAGTGATTAAGATTTATAATCAATAATTAATCAAATTCTCAAATAATATCAGGAAAATTTCAACATCGAAACATATTGAAATAAAATAAAATTTCATTTAGGGAAAGGATTAAAATGGTGGAATTTATATGGAATAATTTTAAATAAAAATAGTGTTTCATGATATCCTTACAAATCCAATTTTGAAGGATTCCTTCCGGAACTTAAGAATTTGTTTAGAGAGAATAATTTCCCATAATCTATTCAAGTTTTCCATATTATTTCCCCTAATTACATTATTTTCATTTTTTGAAAATGGGGGTAAATACAATAAGATATATTATTGAAATAAGGTAAAGACTATATATTGTTTTGAATGGGATAACCAATGGGTAGAGTAGATGAGATTCTATACAAAGTAGTGGGAATGATATGATTATAGTTGAAGAGTGGAGACGAACTCATGATATGATTTTAAAATTGTAAAACAATAAAAAATTTGAGATTTTATTTTCCTTTAAGAATATTTCAGATTAAATAATCTTCAATGGATAAATTAACAAAGGGGATGTAGAGTTAATGTCAATTAAAATATGGTTTAAATATAATTGATTGTATACTGAGGTATATAATTCTCTCATAATTACAGATATATCCTATGGTGAGGTGTTTAGATGAATTTTGTATTAGAGGCATGGTATGAATTATTTCAGGGGGAAATTCATTCATATGTACGGGAAGATTTCAATTTTTTTAAACGCCACGATTTTTATATTTAATTCTCCTTAAATAAATATTATTTTCAATAAATGTTTTAGCACACAATTTTGAACCAAGACGAAACCCAATACATTATATTAATATAAAAATTTATGTGTTAGACATGATGGTTATAAAATAGACATGAAATTAGTTAGTATAAATTAAAATAACTCCATTGAAAATATATATGTAGAAAGAAGATGAAATGTAATAATGGAGAAGTCATATTTTAGAGGATCATTTATTAGATCATGTAAGGGAGGTAGCTTCATTAGAATTTTCCCTAGACTAATTCAAATTCGAACTACATCATGAGTGGCCTGAGTGAAATCATTCATTGGATAATTTCAATCTCAGAAACATTTACATGAAATCTATGCTAGCTGATTCCCCTCTAATTTAAACCACAATTTCATACATTGCCCTTAGATATAATGAATAATATTTCAAGGGTTTTCTAATTATAGATTAGGATGATATAAAAATGTAATGTAATACACTTTATCATAATACAAGTATTTTATACTTTTTTTATTTACATGGTATTTAATTTTAAAAAAATAATTTAATTTAATAATAAATTTTCAATTTTAGATAAATTTATTGATGAAATTTAATTAATACATATTAATAAATTTGTTTAATCATAATGAATTAAATATAAAATCATTCAAGATCTTTTTTTCAATGAATTTTATTTTTATCCATCATATATATTTATATTAACAAAATAAATTGATATCATTAAAAAGATTTTAATAAATATTACATTTTTAAACAAATATAAATACTCATTCAAAAATCATAATTAATGGAAAATAATATTATGATTATTTAATGATTTTTGGATATTAGTTTGATATAAAAAATAATTTCTTTTCCACATAGACTATATTCTCATTTAGATGTAAAATTTCAAATATTCATAAAGATAAGTTAACAAAATGGGTATCATTTTTACAATAATCATTTAAAGATTATTTTTGGGTTAATTGTATTTTTATTTTTATGAAATTATATATTTTTAGGGGAATAGTACAAAATACAATTTTACAAATAATGTATCATTCATAACATATATTAATAAAAATGTGAATTAAAGATTTATAAACCACGTTTGTGGACCTAAACTGTTTTTATAAATAATTATATACATTAAAAATATTATTTTTAAATTATAAACTTATGTTTGATATTTTGAAACAATAATAATATTTTCCTAAAACTATTTTTATGTATTATAAATTAATTATTCTGAAATTAATTTTTATCACTGTAATAAATTTTACATTATAAAAAGATTTTAATATTTTAAGATAGTGTATCATGACTATTTAATGAGGTGAAAACATATTTTATTTATAATAATAAGTTACGGAAGAAAAATAATGACTTACCGTGGTAAATGTGAATTATGGTAAAACATTTAATTAAGGAAAAAATGATAATAATGTGTCAAACCATTTCCCTTATTTGTGTGGATGAGATATGTATTGACAAAAACATGCCCTTATCCATTATATTACACATATGGAGCCACATACCATGAATAATGAATCTCCTATTACAAAAAGGTCACCCCCCTCTCAAATATAAAAGGAGCCCTTCCCTAGCCCAATTCTCCTCACATATAAAACCTATTTGTTGGACAAAAATATACCCAAATATCTATCTAAAACTCTTTGTATCTTAAAATTGGTATGAATATCTTAAAAATATCATTCTTAAAAGGATTAATCTAATTTTCAATGGAGTTGTACTATGTAGTAAAGTAAATCTTCATTATCACTCCTTTTTCATTTTTATTCCTTTATTTATTATTGTACCACATAAAAATCTATTATAAACACAATAAAAGACTTCATAAGTATCATAATTATACTAATATGTCATTTTAATTATATAGTAACCTTTTTCTACCTTCCTACCAACCTTTAAAAAAATTAAAACATTCCTCATGTGTATGTTCGACATACCACCTCCATAAACAATGTATTTAATTTTATTATCATCAACTCACATTTCTAGACAGAGTATTATATTTAATAAATAAAAACTATCTTCATTAAAAAATTATTATTATGAAAAATATAATTCATTATTTATCTACATCTCATTTTATTAATTAGAAAATGAAAATTTCACTCAAGTGTATGTACAGACTACCACCTCTATGCATGAGATGTTTTTTTTCATCATCACCTTACAAGGATAGTTCTAAAAATTTATTTTTTGAACATATTTTATATTAAATAGTCATATATTTCATGAATATAGGTCATAAATTATGACACAATATTAAAAAACATTTCAGATTAACTTGTTTATTTCTTTGAATTTCTCCAAATTAGTTTGTCAATAATTTCATCTTCACAAATCATAAATAAAAAAACTCATGCAATGATATTGGAAATTTAAAAATAAATATGAAACATATATTATAATACATATAAAAAATATCAATGATGAGATTTTTACTAAATAAACAAGATTAATATCACCATAATGAAACTCGTATGAAATGAATTAAATTATTAACATCTTCTGAGGAAAATAATTTATAAATAACTAAGTTATATTTAAAAAAATATTATAAATTAAGTATATAAAAGGTATTAGATATGATCAGGGTTATTAAAAAAACTATTATGATGTTTATTTGTTTTATATTAGAGGTTATAGTTTGTCTATCCATGATGAAATCCAATGTAAAGGTTTCCTCTCAATTTCCCTTCATTGAGTCTTGTTTTTGTATTACATGACTATTATACTCCAATATGGTGTAATTACTTCCCAATTTATACAAATATATTATTAAAAAAATTTGATACAGGGATTTCACAAATTTTTCCATGAATCCACCCTTTATATCCTTTCGATTAAATTGTTACTAAATTTATAGGGGTGTTCTTTGGTCCAATTTCCTTTAACTAAGTTATACAATTTATTCATGAATCACGTTATTATATGTTTGGTACATTCAACCCTATGATGGTATTATGTAGTATTTACACATTTTCTTTAGAGTATTTACATTTATATTACACAAAACCATTTTCAAGTGTTTGTCACTTCATGGGTTATGATGTTTGTATGATTTTTACTACTCAAAATTATTCCTTTGGCATGCATGTCATATTCTCTACTTATTAATTTTAATTTGGTGTATATTACACCATATGGATTCCATTTGTCATATATTTCATGATATTTTGTGGATTTAAAAATGTATCTTAAATAATATCTTTCAATTGGGTTGGCATCAAAGGATATTAAAGTTGTTAGGGACTACATTACCTCAAATATTTTTTATGTGATAGTGTTTATTAAATAAATAATATCTTCTATATTTGGTTTCTTCCATGAAAATAATTTATTATATTTTATATTAACATGCAATATAATAAAATTAATTTTTTTACAAATATTATTTTCTGATTAGTTTATGTCTCATAAAAGTATAATGTTTTCAAGAAAAATTCACATACTCTTTGTTATCACCATTCTCTTCAATGTCCAAATTATTTAAACTATTTTTAGAAAGAATTATATCATATTATATGATTTATTAAGGCTTTTTTTGAGGAACATGAATTTTCTTAAGAAATAATACTCACGTTTTAATATTTTTTAGTGGTCATTTTATATTGACTTATATTTTACAAAATGGAAATACAATATTTTTTTAAATGGTTTTCATACAAGATCATTTTTCTACCCCCATAAATGGATTTATTTAATAATTTTCCCCGTTAAAATTTTAACAATTTTCCAAAAAAATCTAAATTCTTTTTTTTCTAAAAAAAATTCCACAAATGATATCACAAAAAATAATGAGTATTTATTTCTTTTTTATCAATATTAATTTTTATTATCTTAAAAAAGGTCTTCTTATATGTCTACATCCTTTAGTGATTCTTATAACTCGATGAAGAATATTATCTAATGACACCATCCACTTTATTTCTCTAGATTCCTTAAAATATAATCTTATGGATGTTTTTGATGAAACCTATTTATTTTCTGTGTTTAATCAAGCTCTGATAAATTATGAACATTTATAAGTTTTTATGGGAAGTATAAGTATAGTTTACCATTATGTGATAGGTGGGCCCTCTATAAACCCCTAATTAATTAGGTAAATAATTATATCGAAAGAAATTATTTTTTTGGGAATGGGAGCAAACCCAATACCCAATGGGACTGTGTCTTTTTTGTTTACTAGAATGGGAGTGAAACCAATCCTCTATGGGACTCTATCCAAAATGTTTTTAGTCATGGGAGTGAAAATAATATTTTATGGGGCTCTATTGACTATTTAAATAATTTCATTGAGGTGATCCTGGAAATAAGAAATTATTTTCTTCTTATTATATATGGGACACACATTTAATCCTCCTTATTTTTCCATGTTATGTTTTTATAGTTTAGGGATTTTAACTCATGTTTTCACACTATTATTACTCATTTTCACAGTTATACTCAAAATAATATTCCATGACCCATATTTTATAATATAAGATATATTTGGGTATGATTATCTCATATTATATCATGCATCTTGGTTATAGTATCATTCCCTTTTTCCCATCGTATTCTCAGTTATGATCTTTGATTAATCGCTCTCATTCTGACACATATTGGGATTTTTCCATCACACCCTTCTTATGATTTCTATTCCCCATTTTATGATTATTATTAAATCCTCAGATACACTACTACAAAACATGCCTTCAAAAGTGCTAGAATATTCCCTTATCATTATTAAAAAATCACTAGCTACCTCAGTGTGGTTAAAAGGCCATGGATTTTCTACGTGATAGGCTTGGACTGTTAAAGGGTAACTTTATCCGCACAAATAAAAGAAATGATAAATCATAGTTTTATCATAACCATTAAAATAACTGATAAAATAAACCATTTATCAGCACATTTATTAAGCACTAATATTGATCCCCTTTATCATCAATTTCGGAATCGCTGATAGAGATTCCATTATTGATGCTTTAAAAAGATTTGATAAAGGAATCAGTTGTTGAGGATTATAAAAGTCCTGATAAAGGATTCCTATATTTGTGATTATACAAGAACAGATAAATTATATCTTTATCATGGTATTTATTAGCACTAATAATGTCTATCTTTATCAGCACATTTATTATCATTGATATAGTTGAAAATTTAGTGTGATGTACTGTAAAATACAACACCAGAAACAGGTGAAGCTGCATCACCATAAATAGAACATAAATTAATAAAATATGATAAAAATATTGAATACAAATGAAATAAAATTTATAGCCCAAATACATAAAACGATTATTGATTAGGTCAGTTGATTTTTAATTAAAATCAATGCCAATTTTTAATTAAAAGGTGCACTTGATGTTATATCGGTGACATTGTGAGTCAATTTGAGGTGTGAATGGTTCATACACAAAAAGTACCAAAACAATATGAATGTGTTTCCTCGATTTTTATTATGTATGTTGTTTTTTATTAAAATTAATGTTAGTTTTGAATAAAAAGACACACTTAGAGTAATTTTGGTCACACCATGCTTCAGATTGAGGAGGTACGAATTCCTAAAAGTCATAAATGAAATATGATTTTTTTCCTAAGGTACCAAAACAATACAAATAGGTTTTCACAGTTTTGGGTATGAAAATTTTTTTTCACTAAAATTAATGCCAATTTGGAATAAAAAATAAAATAGGGAGTCATATCGGTCACAGCATGAATCGTATTGATAAATGGTTGATTCCTACACATCACGAATGAATTATGGGTCATTTTACTAAAGATTCCAAATAGTAAATTTTTTTTTCCTTAGTTTGGTTTATGGCAGTTATGTTATTTACCAAAATGTCATTTTAAACATGAAATAAGCACTTTGAACCATATAGGTGGGATCATGTGTTAGTTTGACGTGAGACTGATTCATACAAATCACAAATGAATTATAAATCTTTTTCCCACATTATCAACACAATACTATCATGTTTTCTCAGTTTTCAATTAGTGACACGTTCTATATTGAAAATTTAATATTTAAATTAATAACAGACTCTTGTAGTCGTATCGGTCACACCTTGCATCAGTTTGAGGTTTTAATGATTTCAACATGTTAGAAATGACTTATGGATTTTATTTATAAAGTAAAAAAACAATAAAAATTTATTTTCTAAGTTTTTAGTATGTTAGCTGTTTTATCATTAAAATTTATGTCAATTTTGAATAAAAATATACACATGGAGTCATACCGGTCACACCGTTAATTGGAATAAGGTGTGGTTGATTCCTAATTGTCCCAAATTACTTATGGTTTGTTTTTCTAATTTATCAAATCAATAGGAATGTGTTTCCTTGGTTTTGAGTGTGCCACTTTTTTTTCTACAGAGATTTCATTTTAAACTATAAACACACACTTTGAGACATTCATGTGTCGTCGTTTATGGGTTAGATATGACAATAATACATACTTGTCACAAATGAATTATTAATTATTGTCCCATGTTATCAAGACAATACCAAAAAGTTTTCTTAGTTTTTAGTGAGTGACACTTTAGGGTATTAAAATGTCAATTTAAAATTGATTATAGTCACATAGAGTCATACCAATCACACAGTGCATTGGATTGATGTGTATCTCATTACTACATATGTAAAATTACTTATAAATAGTTTTCATAAAAAACCAAAACTCTTCGAATGTGTTTTCTTGGTTTTTGGTATATCAGTTTTTTTACAAAAATTAATGACAATTTTGAATAAAAATACGCACTTATAAATGTTACATCGTGCATTGGATTAAAGTGTGCTTGATCAAAACACATCCCAATTGAATTATCTATTTTTTTCCTAATTTATCAAAACAAGAATAACTTGATTCCTTGGTTTTGAGTATTTCACACGTATTTTTTACTAAAATGTCATTTTAAATTGGAAACACACACATTGAGACATAATGGTGGCATCATGACTTGGTTTAATATTAGAATAATTCAAACACAACATAAATGAATTATGATCCATCATCCCAAATTATCAAGACAATATGAGAATGTTTTCTTGGTTGTCAAGGGGTTACACTTTTTTTATTTAAATATCAATTTTATACTAATAACAGGCATATGGAGTCATACTGGTTACACGGTGTGACAGATTTTGGTGTGGCTGATTCCTGTGCATCCTAAATGAGTTATTGATTATTTTCCTGATGTAAAAAAAATACAAATGTGTTTTCTCTATATTGAGTATGCTAGTTGTTTGTTTCAATACAATTAATGTTAATTTTGAATAAACATATGCTCTTGTAGTCATACTTGTCACATTATGCCTTATATTGTGGTGTTTCATATTCTAACACACCCCAAATGAATTTTAGATCATTTCCCTAAAGTATCAAAGCAATTAAAATGTGTTTCATTAATTTTGAGTATATCAATTGTGTTTTTACTAATTTTTTTTAAGATGGAAACACACACATGGATTATATATATGTTTCATGATTGGGAGTTGTACAAATGTTTTTTCAATAACACTAGGGGATAAATTGAATCTTCCAAAAAAAGAATGATCTTATAGGTGGATTACTACCCAATATAAAATCACTTAAATAAGTGGTAAAAAAAATTATTTCAATAATTCACCTAAAACACTTGCACATGGGCTCTAATATTAATTGAAAAGTGTTTTGTGAACTTTTAATCAGTTTTTCTCAAACACATCAATGGTATTATTCTCATTCAACTTCATTGACCAGTAATTTAATTACTTTAATTCTAGAGATTCTTATTCCCCAATAACTCGGTCTTCGCCACTACCTCCTCCTCTACACTGGTCATCAACTCTGAATCTTTCTCTACCTTCACCTACACCTCCACATTCACTTCCATCATCACCTCTGCCTCCGCCTTCATGATTTCCCAACAATTTTATTATACGCAGGTCAATGCTTATAAAAAGTTCATTTCATCCATTTTACTTCTCCATGGTAAAGATATCAAAAATAATATATAATCATTTTGACACTAATGCTTCATACCCCAAAAATATTTCAAATTTCATAACTCATACAATATCAAAAACATAGAAGGTAATACCCTAAATTTTTTGTTGGCATACATTTTAACAAAAAGTATACTACTCACTCATATCTAAATTATTGATTTCATCTTATGTGTAACTACGTTTTCGACAATCTTGATAGTACTATGAATTTAAAGAAAAAGATTATTATGAAATATATTTAATGAAATTTTTATTACTTTAGGAAATTACCTATTGGGGGATGCTGGTCTTTTCATGATTATGATTTCTCTAATAAATTTTCAAACATAATATCCACAATTGATTCCATTATCTTATTCCATACAATGTAGAATGATTCTCCAAAAAATGAAAAAGAAATTGAAATTTTTTGATAGTTAAACCTTTCTATACATAACATACTTTTATTTTATTTGTAGTAATCCATAGTATTTATTCCATTAGGAACTAACTTCATCCTATGATCTAGCCTGTATTGAGAGACCACCCAATCATTACAAAAATACTATTAAAACACATATTGAGTATGTAATTCAAAGTTAATATATAAAATATTCATTGAAATTTAGTACGTATTCAAAATAAACTTCATGTGTGGTCAGTTAGTTTTATATCCTTGCATTAAGTCCAAAAAATAAATATTTGGGTTGTATATAATGACTACTATCAGTAACAAGTGTGTCCTTAAAAATAAAATCAATTACGTAATGAAAAAATTAAAAATATATTTTTTGTGATTGAAATGTAGAGATTTACCTATTCATTATAGGCTTAAAAAATAGTCTATCTTATAAGGATTTTTTTAAAACAATTTGAGTAAATCATCTTTTTTCTCCACAATTTCTTCCCCATTTATAGTATGTTCTGAAATAGAATTGATATAGTGATTAATGAATCCAAATCATGCATCCCATGATCTTCCCTTTATATTTTTTTTCATATAAACAACTATACTAAATATGAATGTTTGTTTCCTTTAATAGTTATACTAATCATAGTTAGAACAATCTCTAGTTTGAAAGCGATTCGACTACCATAGTGCAAGATATTTGGAACAGCGTGACACAACTTGCGTGGATGATCACTACCCGCTAGATAGACTGAAACCACTAACTTCTCAACAACAATTACATTATCACTAATATCTATCTTGAAGCTAATACCGTTGCTGATGGACTTTCTAACAAAAGATTATATCAAGACATTACTTGGATTGATGATTTTCTCGCTGATCTTCTTCATCATTAGGATAAATATTTTAATATGATCCCATACATTAGAATAAATTTATATTATTATTTTAAAAACAATTGTTAGGGAGTTTTTTATATAAAATACAAATTAGACATGTATTCATAACTGAGAAGCTGAGCAATTAATTATTGAAAATCTCAGTTAGAGTCTCTGGACCAATTACATCTGTAAAGGAATATCCATATAATATTTTTTAATATTCAATGTAATACATAGTTTTATCTTCAAATGTTTCATCTATATGAATTTTTAATGATAATAAATTTTTCTACACAACTATAGAGGAGAAGGTACTCTCATAAGGTTGTTTTTTTACATTAGTTGATTCAATATATTTTCTTGATTAACTCTTCCATTTCTCCATTGTATTAACTATTTGTAATATCATACCTCATTTAAATCCTTTTATAATCATCTATTCCATGTTTTTCATATGATTTGTTTAAAGACGTGCCTCATGAATCTATATAAACTTATATTTTCATGATTTGAAATCTCTAAAAGGGGAATCGACTGTTGTATTATATATACCATCAAGGAGAATAGAAAAATCAGTAGTCAAATCATATTCTACGTCAAACCCCACTATCATGTGATTTTTTCAGAGGTATTGATTGTGTAGTTGGTCTCCTGGGATATCATACAATATATCCACCACAACACGTTAGTACATGGGTGTTGATAGATACAAATCACATACAACTGTACCCCGTAAAATTTTAGTAATATAAAGTTTTTGGATGATTCTTTATTCACATTTATGAGAAAATGTAATGAAAAAAAATTGATTACCCCAGGTAAGGTACATTGTTGGGAGGATAACTATCCTCGAATATAGTGGGATCATTTCGTTCATGTGAGGATATTTGTTCCACCAATTGTTCACTATGATCATTTCATATAAATTATTCTACTAATCCAGACCACAAAATAATACATTTTTGTTTGTGTATTAGTGTATGAAATCATCTCACCATATTATATTTATCTTTATGTGGTTTTATATTATCAAAATATGTTCGAGGATAGACTCTGAAATCTAATCCTTTAACATGACAATATTGTTCAGACCACTTCAAATCTACTAAAAGTAACATTTCTTCTAGTAGGGTAAATTTTGATTCTCATATCAAAACAATATAAAAATATGAAAATAAATAGATATTTTAGTGTAATATTGTTATAAATAATATTGAATTCCAAATATTTCATACCAACACATTCTTACCATAATATTTTGTGTTTCCATCAACTAATTTACACTCTTTATTAACAGAAGCCTCCGTTCATATCACATGATGTGGGATGGAAGTGGATTCATATTTTGATTCATCAATATTGATATAAAAATTAATATATTTTTTTTCATATCAAAGAATTAATCTTTTTTATATAAAATACGTACCAATTTCTTCTCTAATGAAGCATAACCGACCTTGCGTTGTGATAGGTGTACATTGGTTTTGATGCATGCCATTTATTTTCAACACTCATCTTGTTGTTTCATAAATTAACAATTTTGAAACAATTTGGATAAACTAAATAATGTAAAATAATATATTATCAACTGAAATGCACTAATAATGATTTCGGATTATGATAATTGATAAAAGTAGTCCATTTTTTCTACTTTATAATGTGGCATAACTAAGTGGTGGGTGGGGATTTATTTTCCCCTCAGAATCCCTAAGATGTAACTTATTAAAATGATCCAGCAAGCTTCTGTTGGATTTTCCAGTAGCCTTTAAAAAATATTTCTTATATAAATCTTCTAAAATAAATTATTTATGAAGTAATAATAAAAATTAAATCAATACTTCATTATAAATTTTTCTAGTAAAATATAAAAAGTATATTGTACCTTTACCATTATATATTTCCAAAGGATTTCTATCATTATAGGTTGGATACGGCGCCATGAATCAATATATATTAGCACATTAAGCCTTCTTATGACCCCAAGATAACTAATGAACATTGAAATGTTTGAATTAATAGGTTGACCATGTTTGTTCCAACAAACCTTAAATTTTGTATCCTGATTTATTTCCTTGATAATTTTATTCACCGCTATGATGTTGCTTTGTTGTTTATTTTTTTTCGTCAACATGATGTTGATCCCATAATAATTCTGTAGTTCCTTCATCAGTAGTATGTTCTTCTTTGGGATTGTTAACATCATCATTTGAAGAAGGCATTTTCTGCATGAGTAGTCAAACATTTAATTTTTCTTGAATAAGAACAATATAACACACTCCATGCATTAATGTCTACATTTTCGTGCATATTGCATAAAAATTGTATGGTCTTGAATAGAGATATAATACTTTAATACTCTAGTAAATATAACCTTCACTAACTTTATTTAATCTTTCCTCAGAAATTAATTTTATTCAATATCGGGATGATGGATTGGACTCCCACTTTCAATCTAGTCTATAATCCATCATTGTTCTTCTAATTTAACTTGATGACATGCCTCTCAAACATTTATTATTTCATTTTTTTGTTTGAGGCTTATCTACCATATTATTTGGAAATCCACCAATGTTTAGTGAACTAATCTAACCTAAAGTAATCCCAAACCATGTATTAGTGATCATTTTGGATGACTACTACTCGTAGTAGTTTAAAAAACAATAAGAGATATGGGATGAGTCTGATGAAAATAATGTAATAATAACTGTTTGGGAGATGATTGTTGAGTTTACATTGTGGATAAAAAATATCTTAAATTCAATTTTAATTATGCATTATATCATATTACATTGAAAAAAATTAAGGAATGAACATTCAAATACACCTTAATTCCATTCATATTTTTTTAATTCCACTAAAAAAATTTATTTCCTGTCACTTCCTCTAAAATGCTTGTTTTTTTGTTTGGGATCAGAGGTGAAACAAAATTATGGTGGTATTTAGGGGAGGTGAATGGGAGAGCTTGACAACATTACATTTCCCTAATCTATCAAGATAAATTATCCTGAACATGAATTCGAAAATAGGGTTGGATATCTCTTCTCAATGTGGGAGGTATACCTTCGATAGTCATCTTAGATGACACATTGTAGTAGTGTTCTCATCAATGTATGGTCATCGTCAGAGTTATAATAGGATCCAATGTGAATTCACTAAAAATAAAATTAATTTTCGATGGTTTCCATTAAAAAGTAAACAAGTGAGTCATGTATGAAAATGAATATCAAGAAAGAAAAAAAATATTTAATTATGTTTGTATTAATTTTTTGGTGTCATTTTTTGTATTCTTAGGAAGTAGTAAATGAGGAGGTTGGAAGGATGAAAGAGTTAATGAATGAGTTGAGAGATGTTATATTCAAATACATGGAAGCATATTTGTTGGATATGAATGTATACAATCTAAGTGGGAGGTATTTCATCAAGGAACATTGGAACCACAATGATGAGATGATGTCTGGTTTGAAATAGGGAGTCAAATGAATCACCAAGTGATGGAAGGAAATAAAACTTCTCATGACAGATTAAATAAAGTTAGTGAATGTTAGTTTAACTTTAATATTTATGTATTATATTTCTATTCAAGACACTAACAATTTTCATGCAAGATTCATAAAATTGTGGACTATTATGGATGGAGTGTCTTGTATTGTATATCAATCTTACAAAAATGAAACCTTATTTACACAACCTTATTTATGAAACCCATGGTCCTTTATTATGACAATTTATATATGTTTCTTATGACTATTATGTGTAATATTATTCTTTCAAAATAGAGGATGGATATGTAGTTTGTAGTGGTCTCGTATAGATCTATAACGGGTTTATAGAGTAGTGGTGGCATTGTGTAGGTGTGTGTACGGAGGATATATATATATATATATAATAACCATAAAGAAAATTGAAACTGATTAATATTTTTCCATATGTTTACTTATAGATAATATGAATGTTAATAACATTAATAATAAGTTATAATCTCAATACAAGACAAAATATAATACACTCATAAATAATGAATAGAAATATTCTATATTCTAATACCATCAACAAGAGTATAATATACTAGGATTGTATCTATCACTATAGAAGAACCATGTATGTAGTCATCCATAGACAACATGAACATAAATAATTTACCAATCATATCTAATGACCCTTCTTAGAATGAATATCTCAAAAGGACCATTGGAGGTTCCCCAACAAACCACATCAATAAAAATGTTTCACATCAATGAGAAAGTAATGATTATAGATTCCCAGGAACCGACATTGATGGAATCACTCAAAAAGACTCCTCAATTGAAGAGGAATTGGAATACCTCCACCCTAATGAAGATCATTGGGTAATAATGGTGACATATTCGGTATTAATGTATATATACACATGATTTTACCCTTCCAAAAAACCATAATATTTTATATATAGGAAGAAAATATTCTATATTGAATGTGAACCACATTCCCATATCTATCATTCATCTTCTTTTTAAAAATTCTTTTCATACATTAAATATAGTTTAAAAAATGTTAGAAGCATCAGTTTAAATATATGTATGAAACAACTAACTAATAGTATTCATAAAGGGGGTTACTAAATAAAATCAGTCAATTAATATGTTATTTAAACCTAATCATCAGTAATAATTAAATAAGAATACTTTATTTATTATTCATGTTTCTAATAATATAAATATATAATTGATTCCTGAAAAAAATAATGAAAGTCACATAATAACACAAAAATTTATATATTCATATAGATTCTTACATATCAACTCCTAAAAATGTGGAATGATACTCCAGAATATAGTTCATCAAAAAAATGAAGAAAATACAACCTAGATATCATATGGTAACTCAAGTATCCAACATATTTATTCTATCAGGACATATTAATAGATTACTTCATCTTTGTGAAATGTTTTTTCTTTTGGATATAATCAATACCAATATCTCTTTTTTTTAGTAACATTTTTGACCTAGTATACTCAATTAGTTCAAAATTCTGTTTATCATGTCATCCCAGACACACTTCTCATTAACTATAGTCTTGTGTCAAATCTAAGGTATATAGATTACATTACCATTACAGAAACATGTGGTGAATAATCTATTTTATTTATCCATGAACGACCATACACATATGATGACTGAACTTACCATATGATAATGTCCTTATCTTTCTTCAAACCATTGTCTATGCCGGGAATATATGAAATAGAACCACTCACTGTATTTCAGTTTTGAGGAGTTGCGATGTAGGGTTATCTATGGTTATGAACACCAAAAAATAAAAAACCCAGACCCCAAAAAGTCTGACAATAATTGGGGAAAACTAGAAAATAACATACATTGGATTCTAGCCTAGATTCTTCTTACAGATCGTAGAAGAGTTACATAAGAAACGGAGGAGTTCCATTAGATCTTGATAATCGCGAGTGACTATGTTGCGGTTGTGGTTCTTTTAAATATATTGGGGGCACATTTAAAAGTGATTTCACAAAAACAATGATAAAGATCAATTTATAAGTGTTTAATTGATAAGCAATGGAAAAAAGAATACTTATTAGTGCTAAAAAATCTACCTTTATCAGCACTAACATTTTAGCGGTAAAAAATAATTAATTTAACTATACTTTTTAGCACTGATAATGATCGATCATTATGGGTGCTAAAAAATCACTGATATCGAATTTAATGTTATAATTGTTAAAAAAAATTTATTATAATTTTACAATTATTTAAACGTATAAAATTACCTATTTATAATTATAAAAATACTTATTAAAAGAATAATTATTATATATTTATAATAATTATAAATATATAAATTTATAAATATAGTAAATATAAATTTAGAAATACAGAAAATATAAACTAAAAAATATATTTATTTAAAAATATTTATTTACAAATATATTTTTAACATTATTAGTGGATATATAATCTTGAATACAATCATTTTAAAAATGAGTGAAATTAAATAATTCAAAATGAGTACAATTTAAAAATATTGATAATATTGATAATATTTATTGGAAAAATATAAATTATTAAATAAATATGGATATATATATATATTTAAGTAAATATGAATACATATTGAAAATACTAAAACGTAGTAAATAAATATATATAAATACTTAGTAGAAAATGATCAAATTCAAAAATAAAATATAAAAATATTAGAAACTAATTCCAAGACTGTAATAGTAATAAAAATAAATAAAGTAAATTGATCAATTTGAAAAAAATATATATTAAATGTTCATGTTATAATGAAATTCTAAAATATAACAATATTTGACCATATTACATAAGTATTAGTTGTATGTGTTTCTATATATTGAGTATATATAGTTGTGTGTGTGTGTTTGTATATAAAAATGAATAAATTATACACCCCCCCACACACATATATATATATATATATATATATCTCTGTGTGTGTGTGTGTGAAATCTATGTAACTCACAATGTTTGATACAAGTCAAATTGAAAAATCAAACAACATTAAAAATGAATAAGACATTAATATGTTTTTAATTAATATTTTATTAATTTAAAATATATTTATTTTTAATATATATTATTTATTACTATTTATAATAAATAAATATATATTTTACATATTCATTTTTATAAATAAATGGTTCATTAATAAATCATTAAATAATTGTGTAATTCATTAATTTTAATTTTTTTAATTATTAAGATCTATTCATTTAATAAATCAATATTTAATTTTTAATATTTATTACAATTTATAATCTATTTTTATTTATAATTTATTTATTTTTGTCAAAATTAATTAATTAACTTAATGTTTAATATTTTTCTTAATTTAAATAATTTAAATTTTTTTTAATTATTTTATATTATTCATTTTACATATCTATAAATTTAATATATACTATTTCTTTTATTTTAAAATTAATATATATATATATATTAAATTTATTCATTTTTAACAATGATTATTTAATTAATGAAATTGTTAAAAATATATTATTTATTTATTTATTTATTTATTTTATTATGGACCTCTATCAGCGCTAATAAAGTGCTGATATAGGCTCCCTTTTATCAGTACAATAAAATGATTTGATAAATGTCTCCTTTTATCAATGTTTTTTAACACTGATAAAGGTCTCCCTTTACCAGTTCTTATTTTAGCCCTGATAAAGAGATACATTATCTGTGCAATTATCTCGCATTGTTAAAGCTGTGTTTTTTAGAAGTAATACATCTAGAAAGGTTTCTAAAATTCTTTAATTATAGAGAAATTTTCAGAATAAAATGTTTATGTGGCTAATCATCAAACACACAAATAAAATTAGTATTTTCGATTGTTTAATTATTTGGAGATGTAATTTTTATAATCTAAAAAATATGTATAAGTTTGTCTTGATTCATCTCACTTGTTATCTAATAAAAAATAATTTTATTATTTTTATCAATAGATCCATGAGAATGTGTTTGGGGAACATTTTTTAGTATCAAAAAGTGTATTGTTATTTTTTGGGAATAGTTTTGTTATTCCTAAGGATTATGACTCAAGAATATTAGTGAAAATATTAAGGTAAACACCAAAATATAGGAAATGATTCAAAAATCTTGGAGAAGATTAGAGTATGTGGTTTTCTTGAAATAAAGTCTCTGACTAGATATAAACATTTGGGTGTTGGCTCTGGAAAATATGTACATATGGGTAATAACCCTAAAATGTTTGGTTGGTTATTAACTCAATAATCACTCAATGCATGAAATGGGGTCTGAATTACAAACCTAATTTTAAAAATCTCATTATTTGATTCACAAGTTATTTATTAAAAATTATAATGTATTTCAATAGATGTTTATGATGTAATGGATAACTAGATAGTTTAGAGAATCTAAAAGGAAAATGACCAGAGATAGTCTATATTGAATCTTATAGAGTCATAAGTAAGATTACTAACATCATTATGGGGTTACATCATTTAAGATTATAGAACCATTTTTAATTTATTCATTTAAGTCCTCTTATTCCTAAAAATTAATTTATTTAAAGTAATGCATAAATCCTTGAGTAAATGAGTAGACAATGTTTCTGAAAGACAATGTGGTGATTTTACCAATGAGTAATAAATTAGTATGGGAGATAATTTCAATAATATTATGGTCATTTCTAAGCAGCTATAATTAATTTTTATTAATTGCGTGAAACTAGTTGAATATCAAAACACCCACAAATAAGAAAAAAAATTATTTTCATGAATGGTCTAGGGATAAGACCATAGAATAAAAAAGATTCAATTTCATAAATTTTAAAATTTTTGGAATAAAAACCAAAAGTAATGTATCAATGTAAATAAATTAATAATTTTATGTTTTTAAGGTTTGTTCATGGATTCTGGGACTATAAAAATGAGATATATCGGACGCCCAATAATATAGAGGTCATAAACATTCCAACTAATATAGCACCCATTCTTCAATGTTTTAAAAAAAATTTATGACAACAAAGGTAATGTTAATAATGAATCAATTTCATCTCTTATTAATTTTCATAATTACATTTTATCGATTCTTATTTAATATAAAAAACTTTTTTTAATTTCTCAATCAAATAATGTATAATTTTATTCTAACTATATTTTTTACATTAATTATATGGTTTAATGTAAAATTTAATTTTATAAATAATAGAAATTTTAATCGACAAAAATAAATCAGTTTTCTAATTCTTCATATCAAACTTATTTAAGGTGATGTTTTTTCATTTTTGTAAAAAGGGTAATTTTTGGGGTGGATAGTGAGAAATTTTGTTTTTATAGTACCATAACTTTTATGACATCCTTATGATATGATAAATCATTTTAAAATATTATTTTGAATTTAGATTCCCACACATGACACTTTGGAACCTATGTATTATTTTATTCTCATAAGAAACTATTTTTTGTTATTTTCATTTTATATAGTAGTTGGAAGGTTCCATTAAATTCTATAATGAAATAAATGTTAAATAATTCATCAATGTTTGGTCATAAATTATTAGAAGTCATGGGTATCAATTATATACATGATTCTTGTGTAAATTTTTTTATGGTTTAAAAGGAATATTTTCAAAAACAATCCCCTGGTGTTTTTCAAAATTATAACAAAATTAAATTTTATCACCTCTTGATATAGTGCCATTTAAAGTAATTTTGATATTTAGAACAAAAAATTTCCAATTATGTAATAATATACATTTATTTTTAGTCAATGAAATTAGGTTATGTATGTAAAAATTTAACCATTATAATTAAAGTAAAATACTGTAAATGGTTAAACTATGAGATATAGATTCAAATATATATATAAATTTTCTAAATTTTATTTAATAAGTTTATTTTGACACGACCTTATCTTATCTTTAATGTTGGACAAATTTATTGTGACATGCCTTAGAAAAATAAATTCATACTATTTCGAATTTATTATTATTTAAAATTGTATCACTCCTATCACCTATAAGAAGACATATGTTCTCATAAATTATCTATACACATTTAGCAACCAAGATGAAACTTCACAAGATTTTACTATAAATGTATCCTTTAAATAATTTACTCTGATAGATAGTTTTCTCCACATGCCACACCAAAATAAAATGAGTCATGGTATATTTTCAAAATTTGATAATAATTATAATAATAAATCCTCATGAAAATAAAATGATATTACTCAACATAAATTTATTACATTTAGAGGGTAAATAAATAATATTATTTTTATTAAAAAGGATTGTTCTTTATTAAAGAACTAATTTTTAAAGTGTTATATATTTTATCATAATAAACTAAATTGACCACAATTGAAATATTATTATTTGTTAACTAATATAACAAAACTCTTAATTTTTTAAATTGTGATGATGTAATATTATGTAACTTAAAAACATCATTTTTCAATAAAAATGTTTTTTCTTTATATTTTTTATTTTCATTTAAAAAAAATAAAAAATTTAAAAACATTAATGATATAAAAACAAATTAAAATTTTAAATTATAATTTAATTATCATGTTGGGAAATAATATTTAGGTTTTTCTATAATTTTTAAATATTGACTGAATAGTAAAAATACTGAATTTTAAAATATTTCCTTTTTATGCCATTTTCATAATATTAAAATGATTTGAATGTTTATGTAACCACTTTTACAAAAAAAATATAAATTTAAAAAATAAATTAATGTATTAAAAAATAAAAATTTTAATCTTTAAATCTCATGTTTAACATTTTCCAAACATATGTAATACATTTCTCTAATAAAAATAATTTTTGGTCCATTTGTTTCAACTAAACATCCACTAGGTGGAATTTGGTTTTTTATTATTTTCAATGAAAAATAAGTCATAATTAATTAATAATAAAATAATCATTTTCAAATAAATAAATAACATTTATAATTTTGAAATAATAATAATTTTGATGCCGAAAAATAAACTTTTTCTAAAAATTGTTTCCATTCAATCTGTGCAATAATATTAAAATTAATTTTTATAAACACTAATTTTTTTTGAGAAAAATATATTTCATGTTTTTAATCATTAGTTTCAAATTATATAATAAGACCAATTTTATTTTTATGCATCCAAATAAATTACATGGATAAAAGTTTGTTTCCCCGGTAAAAACAAAAAATGGTAAAAGTTAAAAAAAATAAGTGTAAAAGACTTTTAAAATGTTAAAAACATTTATTCAATTTTATTTTTTAGGGATTATAAACCTTATCAATTCTCCCATTTTATTATTTTACATTATTGTATCCACATAAAGTTTATATATTGACTAGGACTTTAATATTGTTAAAAAAATACCACTCCACTCCCTTATAAAAGGATCCATGTCCACCCACTTCTCCTCACACCCCAAGCAATTTTGATTTAACAAAAAAATAACCAAATAAATCCCAAACACTAATATAAATTTCATAGAGATTATAGACTTTTAAAAATACCCCTTCTTAAATCCTTAATCCAATTTATAGAGGATCTCTTCCGTGGAGCTATGAAAAAATCCCAATTATACTATTTTTATTTCCTTCCCTTTATCTCTTCTACTTCCTTGATTAAATGTATTCTAACATTTTTAAAATAATAATGAATGTATAATAGGTATAATTATATTTTATTATTTTTATGTTAAAAAGTTTTCATCCTTCCCCTTGATCATTCAGAAAAACAAAAACCCACTTCTGTTACGTATAGACTACCTCCATAATAATTAACAAGATCCATTTTTCATAACCAAATTTCCTGGCCATTTCAAATGTTTTATTTAATGAATGAATATTGTAATTTTAGAATTTATATAAATATTAAATTATAAACCAACTCTTAATATATTTCAAATCAATGTTAATGTTTACTTTTTCTTATTTGTATTTGTGGACTTTCACCTCCATGAAGTAACTTATTTAATTTTTCCTTTACACATTTATTTATCATAATATCTTAAAATATGATTCAAGGACATAATATATATATATATATAATACCATTATACGTATTTTATAAGGATATTATTCCAAATAAATCAGTTTCTTAACCATAATCTCCCATCGATTACAACATGTTCTTCTTTCGGTCAGTTTATCCACCTACACAAACAATGTTATAGATATATATCATAGATGATTATAGAAACTTAAAATGTCATATTCACAAAAAAAATTCTTTTTAAATTGTTTTTAATTTTTATATTAATATTTAACTTGTTATTAATATTCCATCAATGGTTTATTAAAAATTTTGAATTCAATTACGCCACTGACTTTATCTCCCAGAACCAGCACTGAATCAATAATGAAATATTATTTTAATTTATAAATGACAATAAAACATATATTTTATCCCTTTAAATAATATATATTTTATGAAATTGGAATCAAATATTAGGCATTGACATCTACATTACAAAGCACGTGAAAAACACGTAAAATTACAAACATCTAATAATGAAAATTAACTATACATAACTACTTAATGTAAAAATAATAATTATAATTGAAGAGTATATAATGTAATATATATGAATATATTTCTAAAATATGTTATTGTGGGGATTATATTATTTTTATATAGGAATTCATATAGTGCTTGACTAAGAAGTAATAAAAGGTAAGGGTGTTTCTTAACACAATACCCCTTCATTGAGTAATAAAGTTTCTTCTTAAACTATGTTTTTGTAACCTGGTATAATTAAAGCCTAAGATTTTATTATATTTTATTTAATATTTATTTTATATGAAATTTCATTTTCAAATAAAATAAATCTTATTGGATGGATTTTTTTTCATATTAAATGCGATGATGTTAATAATAATTCCAATTATCTCTCAATGTTCTCTTTTTTCCATATTAATGTTTTCAATTATCAATAATGTTATCCTCTATATATATAAAGCTAATTATTTTTTAAAACAAATGAATCTAATATTTTCCTTTCCAAATTTTTGTGAAGGTAAATTTTATTATAAATTTTTATGATTTGGGTTTAAAATAAGTATTATAAAATATTAAAAAAATCATTATTTCAAAAATATATGTTTTATTTTATAATACACATTCAATTTATACAGTCCATATTTATTTTAAAAGGTATTTTATTGAATATTATTTTAAAAATTAAATATTTTTACACACTTTTCACTTCACCATATCAAAAATGAATTTTGAATATGATCTGTACCTTTTATTTTATAAAAATTCTAAAAATGTGAAATTATAATTCATTTATGGTTTCAATTCCATTAAACTATTTATAACTAAATGTTTTACTTCCTAAAACATTATCTGTAATTCCCCATGTGTACATATGGATTTTCATATCCAATGTAAATTCTAAATTTTAGTTAGTGGGCATAGTGTTTTAAGAACTAGGATTTAGATGAGTGTTTAAAGGTTTGGAGACATCTCAAGTTTAGTTTTAGATGATGAATCAACATTAGATAGGGACTTAGAGTAGTGGGAAACACATGATGAATAGATGAGGACGCGACGTGTTTTTGTAGCATGTTGTTTCAACACCAACGACTAGCTACTATAGAGATACCAACATGATCATGGCTAGGGATAAACCCCTATATATTGTTAGGGATCACCAATTAGTTTATGGGAAACTAATGGGATTGCAGAGGCTACTAGCTTGCTATTGGCCCTGAGGATGTTTTTAAATGAAGGGAGTCCTAATAACTTCACTATGGATACCCCTTTATGTATGCACTTGGTATTTTATTCCCATTTTGGTCCACTAGTAGTTGTGGGATACCTCCTTGATATTACCTTCTTCCATTGTTTAGAATATTTGATTCTTGGGAATTAGAGACATCACCACAAAAGATCAAGAGCCTATAGTACAGATATGAATCTTTTCCACTCCTCCACCACTTCCGCTAATTTTGGTTTCTCTAATTTGTTATTTAAGTGATGATTGCACTGGAGATTTTTGGAATCGATTGATGACGATGGGTATTTCATGTAGTCTAGAATTTGGATGCCACATGACAATACATACACATCATATCCCATTGTTTTGATGGATATATGTGATAATTTGAGTCTTTCATGATTTTTCGGTTCAATAAATGTTTAAAATTGTTTTTTTGGTTCTAATTGATATTGGATTGTTCTGGGTTAGTGTCAAAAACATTGGAAGTATTTCAAGGGATGCTTGGTCTTAATTTAGGTATATTGAAAACACCCTGGGGTGAATATCTAATTATTTAAAAGTAAATAGTTTTAGTAATTAATTGAATGCTTTTAATTAGATATAAATTTATTATAATTATTTATTTTTGATTTTTGGATGTGAGATAGGGTCATTAGTGGAAGGGCCATTGGTATTTGGTCATAAACGAACTCCAGAATTGGGGTTTTGAGAATATAATTAATTATAGGGGCACCACATGATATAGGTGGTCCAACAAAATAACTAATATTCTTGTTTTATTTGAAAATGCATCGGTTGTGGAGTCTCACTATCTTCCTAGGGGATGACCTTTTAAATTAATTGGATCCTTCTATTATTTCCAAGACATTATTAAATAAATATTACAACGTCTTAAATACATTTATATAGGGAGGTTCTAGTGGGATTATATACGTATAACATGACTTTAATTTATCCTACTGAAATATCATTGTTCCTATGGTTGAAAATGTGAGAATATAATGCTTCATGGTTTTTTATAGTGAAATTTTTAAGCCTTGTTGAAATGGTTCTGAAGTAAATGATTTTTAGATCAATTATTATGAAAATAAAATATAAAACCACCAATAACCTTGGATTATATTTTAATGTTAACATGGTGTCTTAAAATGAAATATGGAATGTTACGTGCTTTTTGGCCTAATATAAATAATTACTAGATTACTCTAGAATGGTGACTATAGTTTATTTGTTTAAAATTTATACATCATCAAAAAAAATCATTGTTTAATTTCTATTGAATTTTTAAACAGAAATAATGGGACTTAGATACCTAATTAATGAAAAATATTAAGTGGTAATATATGAAATAATGTGGAAATTACTTCGATGTAAAGACTATATTGATTGATTTAGTAGAATGAGTTTCCTTTTTTATCAGTGGATTTCAATAAATTAATTAGAGAAATTTTATGGATTCTGAATGAAAATCAGTAACTGAGTAATTCCATGAGTGATCCTTGAATTCTAGTAAGGGACTCAAATGAATATCTATTGGTGATGAAACCCTTGGAATCAATGGGGGAATTAATTGTATAATTCCTTGAGCAGGATATTTGATTCTAATTACATTCATTATTGCCAATTCCATGGGGTTGGTAACCCCATAGATTTAGATAATAAATATATTTATCTAATTCCACTGATTAATGTCATATATTCTCATAGGGTTCCCATATTGAATATCATGGGGTGAGATACCAGGATTTGGATTGAACTTCTTGTTTAGAAATCCATAGGTGTGAACAATGAATTCTAATAATGTTTTTCTTATGAATTTTAATAATCGATCATTAGGTACAAAATAGTATTCTAGATCCTTAAAATGTAATGCTTAGTCGCCCTTGGATTCACTTTGGGTTGTGTTGATAAGGAATGCCCAGTTGGCCCTTATAGATTCTGTTAGGTTATTACGTCAATGGTTGCCTCAATACTATACCTTTGAATGAGACAACCTATGAAGTATATCATGATTAGAGAATAACTAAAGTATTTTAGGACGGTATTTATTTATTTAAGGTGTTACGATGGATCCCGATCATTAGTAGTTATTTTACTAAATTTTATTTAATTTATTAGTTTTCTTACTAATCAATTAAAAAATTAGAAAAATTTAAAATTATTTATTTATATATCTTCACTAGGAACATTCATAATAACGATTTAGTTTGGTGATTTCATTGTTAGTGGGATACTAAGTTATAATCACACAATGGGACACCAGGTCACTTAGGTTCCCAAAGGTTTTTTTCACTATTGCATTGTAGGTGTAGGTTTAAGAAAGTGCATGATTTTGTTTATTTCTTGGTCACTAGAATGGGGTATAGAGTTTTTTATTGGGCTAGGATAGAAAAAAAATTCAAGGTTTATCAATTTTTTCTATTTTGGTCTATTGGATTCTTATGTATTAATTATATTTATATAATTCTACCTGATATTGTATATGGTACGTCTCATTATTTCATGATTTATGATTGTTTGTCGACACTTCCGAGGTTGTCATTTTGTTGTTTATCTATCTGTTTAGTGTGTTTTTTATTTAATTTTCACTATTTACTTACTCTAATATATATGTATAATCTCACCACCATTCAACCTTGGAAAAGTTCTTCTATTTAACAAACATTGGCATAAGATAAGGGGCACCTGAAGTCTTGTGGAAAAACAGTCTAGTTAAGGATAATATAGTGAGTCAGACTAGGATATTACAACATGGTATTAGAGATATTTTCTTAATATTTTGTAATGGTTTACAATATAATAGATGTGTTTCAGTATATGTTATAAATCTTCAAACAGATACTGGCCACCCCAAATATGGGGAAGGACTATAGTTCTAGTGATGAGATTATTTTTCATGCTATTCATCTTTACTATTGATCAGATTTCACCATGAGTTATTAAATTAATTTTTGAGGTGATAGTTTATGGTATTTTATCCCTTCATTAATATAGAAAGGAACATTTGTTCATGGACCAGATGATTTGTATAGTATTTACATGTCGTTTTTTGATTCCCAATGATTAATTATCATACTACCTAGGCTGCGACATGGATTGGTATTTTAAAGTGTCTTCAACCATTTATAAAGAATTTTCCAATATAGTTGTTCATTTTAAAATTACATAAATGATAATATAAAGGGGAAAATATACATTATATGACAATGTTTCATAATCAATATGAGTAATTGTCTAAATAAAATTCTAATTACAATATAAATAGTGTTTTACTCTATATATTATAATTTAAATCATATATAACATTGCCAAAGATGTGAAAAATATTTTCAAAGTTAATGGTTAAATATAAATAGAATGATCATTACCATGAATTTTACAAGGATTCAGTAAAATAAAACTTCCAAATATAAATGTTAAGGTGTTTTTATCTATAACAAGTACTTGATATATAATTTCATTGAGCTACTCGTTATTGAGTTACTATTATTGGAATTGAATAGAATATGGAAAAATTGTGAGACCTATATATTTATTTTATGTTGACCCATTGTGTATTTGTAGTTGACACTTTTTATGGATAATTATAGAAATAGTAAGTGCCCATGTTTTGGGTCTTTGTGTTATAGGGTGTATGGGATTATGATATTTCTTTCTTATAGAAACTTTGTTGGAGTTTTGACCTTGAGATTGTGGTGTGTCATGACTACTAGTGACCCTAGTGGTTTATTCATAACCTTGGATTTGGTAGGTTAAAATAAACTCAAACTTGTTTGTGATACCATATATTGGGTGTTGGTTAGGTTAAGCTTCATGGGACCTTGGAATGGGTGTGATTTTTATCTTGATGGTCATGACATATCAAGAGATTAGTGTATTTCCTAGGGGGAAGAGCCTTGTGACATTCATTGGAAGGACTATGGGATGGGTATTTGATGTTGTTTTTATAATAACCCTGACATTTAATACAAGTATATCACATCTTAATAGATGAATATTTATAACATAACATACTAATACATGCCATCACCGTATAGGTCCAGTTCCTTAAGAAAACATGGACACAAAAAAAAGGTTCATAAAATATCTACATAACCTACCTATAAATTATCAATAACATGAACCCTTCATAGAAACGTAATACTTCATACTTTTTTTTATGAACATTAGAAAGAAAACATTGAAACTTATGAGCTCAGATGCCCAGTAAGGGTATAAAAGGGAGGTATAAATTATCACTTGATCATAATATGAACATAACGGTACGAGAACATCAAAATAACATATGAAAATAACACCTATTATGTCATAAATTATAATCATGAGTCATGGAATAAATCTTATTATTTCATAAGACCTGAATCATAAAATAATGAAAAAACATAAGCCACAGAATCAAAACATTGGCATAAGACATGTAATTTTGCATAAAAACAAGTGTAGAAAATCATTTCCTTGGTAGTCAAGGCTCATATAGAAAAGGGTCATAGTTGAATGGTTTCACTCCCCAAATCATCATAGTAGTCACAATTCACTACTGATACTATCATAGTGGGAAAGTTTTCTTATTGAACTGGTATCAACCCCCATTCCATTCATGTATATCTCATGAGACACCAATCTTTACCCAATTAATTAGAGGGAGATATAGGTCCCACCATCACATTAAAAAGATCATACATATGTGTTACAAAATATTATATACCATTCAACATATTAAAACCAATAAAAAGAAATGGGTTTCCAAAAACTTTTATCATAGCTAGCCCTTGGAATAGAATTGGGTTTCATAAACATTTGAACAATTCATTATAGCATAACATGTTAAAATGGAGTTAATAGGATTAAAATATTTTCGATATACACATAAACCATCCAGATAGATATCAATGTTGGTATCCTTATATAATATAACTAGTAAATAATAATTAAAATCTAGTTTTTTTATTGATGAATAGTCATACCATTAAAATATCATTACATCTTCTTAAGTAAAATGCCCATTTCATTTATAAATTACATCTCTACAATATAAAAATAGTGGAAATATTTCTGGAAAAAATTTTCATTGAAAACATCCATTGATACTAAAAAATTAATCTTAAAATAGTTTCTCTTACTGAAATGAAATTTCATTCCTGTCGTATGATATAAATATATGTTCCTTTTGAACTTTTATAAAAAGTAAAAAAGACCCCTTTTGGAAAATTAAAAGAATATTTCATTCAAATCATTTTTCTAATATTAAAATATGAGTAACAACGAATTTTAACAATAATAGGATAATATTTAGAATATATTCGAAACATTTTTTAAAAAACATCAATACGAAGGGAAATATTTTTTCAACCCAAGAGAAATGAAGTTGATTTTCATTGAAAAGATATTTTCTGTATTTTGAGTACTTAAGTTGATAAAAATGGATGAAAAACAATTATTCCATTGAAATAGATAGAGGATAAGAAAACTCAATAGTTTATTAAGATATATATCATATTATTTCATCACTAATGACTTAATTATATATAGTCTTTATAAATAATGAGATGGTAACATAAAACCCATACCACTTTGGTAACATTTAAATTATAAGCTTCATGAAAGAAAGAAACAGAGATGGATATATATATATACAATAATTGTCATGATAAAAATAATTAAATAAATTTATTCATTGTATATATACCACAAAAATGGAACAATTTATGGATAAGTCATGTGTCTTATAGAAATAAATGAATGACAAAAATAGCTTACCTTAGTTCTGACTTCCTTTATATGCATTAGAAACTCATGTATAATAGATATAAATTTATTATAAATATATTATAAACCCATAAAAAATATATATCATACAATATATGATTTACTTATAACCATTTATCACATTTTGGATAATACTTCTTTATAGAAATCATTATTTCCGGTGATATATGCTTCGTTATTCAAGTAATTTTGGGTTCAGTGGTTTTGGTCCTTGTATTTTGATCATGGTTACAAAATATAAATAATATTAATTATGATATAAATTTCATATATATTCATTATATATATTTTTAGATTCATTCATAAATTTGGGAGATAAAACAATGAATTATATTGTTCATAGAGACTATAGTCCCTACGTAAAAATGAACATTGTTTCCATTTTTAAACATATGAAAAAATAATGGTAAATCATAATTTTTTTTAAAAAATTATTATTATATCATATATATCATATATATTCATTTAATATGTCTTTATTATCATCCATGTAAAATATAAATTGAAAATAAATCGCATCACATAGTGGAGGTGGTAGTCCACGTGTATACATGATGTACATTATCACTCTCCAATTGTCTGATATGTATGAAGTTATATAAGATATTATAATTATAAAAATATAATTATTCTATAATTATCATATATAAACATTAAAATCATCATAATTCCAATCAATAAAATATGGTGATGAGAAATGAATTATATCGCTATGTGGAGACTGCAAGTCATACGCATGCCAGTGTGATATTATCATATAATATTTGATGGAAAGAAGGTTAATAAAGGAGGATAAATAATCGTAATAAAATTTCAGTATTTTCAAGATAATTATATTTTTATTTTATGAATATTATGACATATTTATAAGTGGTAAATGAATAATTAAAAATAAAGTGATCGATTAAAGATATTATCTATTCTTTGAAGTAACTCCTTTACATATCCTCTAATGTTTTCTAGGGTTTCTCTTTTGGGCATACCATAGCCTCTAAAATGTGGAAAAGGACTATAGAATAAAATTTGGTATATTTTGGTCAAGTTATAAGGCTCAAATTGGTGTTAAAAACATAAATGAGGGGTTACCTTTTATAATTTAGGGGAGGGGCACTCATGAAATGTCTTAAATGATTAAAATATATTAAAGTCATTATCAAGATAAATAGTTCAAAATGGTCTATAAATTGGAATGGAATGAACTATTATACCATATATTATCATCCTTTTTATATTTCAATATTTTTATGATTTTTCTTTAATTTATTTATTATTATTTTCATAACATATCAGTATTCTTTATTAAGACACTGTTATTTTAATATGAATTAAAATACATAATTTTTTTAAATTATAATATGATTATTTAAAATAAAACAAAATAAGTCATACTAATCTTCAAAATATGTGGATAACCATAACTCCCTCAAATTATATTACTTTTAATATTTTTAAATTCATATATTTTGTTTTATTAAATTGAGGAAATACTTCATCGGTGTTTCATAAGGGTTTATGGTGAATATATAATTACAAAAAAAAATAAAAATATTTTACTATAATGAGAAAATTTTCATTAATATCATAATAGACAGTTATCTTTATTCATAAATTTCATTTTTCCTGTGTGGACACATAATAGATATTTTAATCTGAGAGAGAGGAATTTTTGTAAATTTCTTTTCATTAAGTATTATATATGTAATTTTCATAGAACAATGCCCATTAAAATACTAAATATTAAAACTAAGGTAATAATTACTGAAATACCTTCATTAAATTATAATTCAGATGAAATAATATGGCCTTATCCCATAGTTTTATCCAAAATTAACGTGATTTGTCCATTAGTGAAGTACTAAATTATACAATGGTTATTATTCATATTGAAAAAAATAATAATATGTACCTATTTAAAAAATGTTTACCTCATGATGTTTAATATGGAATCCATTTTCTAAAATTAAATTTCTATATGTGGAATAAATTAATTATAAAATAAGCTTTCAATGTACGACAAAAACTACTTTTTAGAAAAATAAGATTTTTAGTATACAACTTGGGTTATTCTTATCCCATAACAATAAAAATAATAAATTAATGTTAAAATTTGTTACTTAATATATAATATATTATTTTAATTTAAATAATTCAAATATAGTGATTAATTTAATCTATTAATATAAAAAAACATTTAATAGAAAAAACATTTTTCAGAAAATTATCATTCTTACTTACAAAGGATTTGTATTTTTATTTTCAATAAAATGGTAACAAAAGAATTAAATTATACATATGAAACCATAAAATTTTCATAATTTATTTATTTATATTCATAACCTCTAATAAAATCTCTAGGTGATTACAATAATATAATTACATGTTACAGTTTATTTAAACTCGATGTTCTGTGTAGCAGAACTTATAAAAAAATAAATTTATATGAAAAAAATAATAAAATATAAGGGTGTCAAATTATAAACAAATAAAATTAATTTTATACTAACTAAATTTCACAATGATATAGAAAAATTGGAATATCATTATTTTATTACATCCCTAGGTTTTCATTTTTCTTCTTTATATTGGGGACTTCTCATGAGAACTTTCACCATCTAGGTAGAATTGTTTCATATAAATATATTACTATGATCCATGATTTAAATTTCTCAAACCTTATCAGAAATATCATGTTCTAATGTTATGAAATATTTTTTGGTACTTGTGGTGGATTAGATATGAACTTCCTCTAGAGATATACATGGAGGACATTTTGAGCTTGATTGAGGTTCGTTGGAAGTGCTATGTGGTAAGCAATCATCCCTACCCGATAATGAGTCTTGAAAGTTATAATATTCATCTGTATTATCATACCATTATTTCTAAATCTCATAGATATATACCATAGGGAAATTATTAAAAATCATGTATCACCTTCTCCAAATTCTATGGGACCCTGATGATTGTTAGCATAACGTTTCTATCAACTATTAGCCGTGTTAATGTGATCCTAAATGGATCGGACTTTCTTTATCATTCCCTCACCTATATCAAGTAATAATAGCATTTTTTTGATAATTTCATCCTATAATGTTTTATTTCTACACTTATTTCCAAATATAACAATATAACAAGTATTATAAAATCATTTGTGGGAGTTGTTGTTGTTGTAGGAAAACACTACTAGAGGAAGGTGTTGATCACAATCACATTTGAAATCCATAGAATAGGATCTCATCATATCCTATCGGGGTGAATTTTTCTCGTAAACTATCGATATTTATGAGTATGATATGTCATATTGAATCTCATCTTTGTATACAGATCTAGCTGAAGACATCACTGGAACATGGAGGTAAAAATTAGGTCCTGGTCAAATTAAAAATAATGTGGTACTCCAGAAACCTTATCACCTACTTACTATAAATAATGTCTAGTTAAACCATAGATAAATCTACTATATTTTAATTTAATTATATTGAATTTCTATGTATATTTAGTAGAATACATAAAATATTATGCCCTTTTGATGTTTTGGGGATTCCAATGACAATATTCATAGTGATGTTTTTCCAGTTTAATTCTGGTATGGGTAATGGTTGTAACATCCCATTATACTTTTTTCTCTTAGTCTTAATATGATGATATTCCAAGAACAAATATATGTACTCAAAAATATCTCAAATTATGTTGTCCCACCATAAATAATCTTTCATATCTCTATACATCTTGATACTACCTAGATTAATAGAGAATGGTGAACTATGAGCTTCATCTGACAATTTCATCAAATATGGTATGGGCATTACAAATACATGATTCCAAAACCATATCATATATTTACATTCATTGTTAAACTCAAGAACATTTACCACATTCTTTTTATGTTCTATATCTTCTTGTAATTCCGCTTATTCATCACATGGATAAATGATAGAACTCTAAATTGAGAAACATAATATTCATCCCATTCCTTTAATATTTAACTATCCATCCTATAAAAATCAAGAAATATTGGACCTTTTGTGAACCTCAAAATGGATAAGATAACATGATCCTTTAATATTATATATCCTACATTATTACTTCCCTTCTTATAGAAGTAATGTAATAGAATTCATAATAATTAAATTGCTCCAACGATCATATCAATCATATAATCAATCTTTTTGTGAAAATATAATTTAAACTTTTATGATCAATATATATATATATATATATCACACCTTTATTTGTAATGATAACACCTCTATATTATAAAAACATAAAATACCATAGTGAAATCCAAATCATGATCTAGGTATTTCTTCCCATGAACCTTTAATTGGTGTGATCCATATTTTTTTCACCATATTATTATTCATGTGAACGTATCGAAATCCATTATTTAATGCATCATTATATTTTAAAAACACTTATCCACTTTATAGTAAAGAATGAATTAGTACACTGACTAACATTCCAATAAAATTCCTTGAAATGTTATTCACATTCATGTATCTAAATGGACATCGATCCCTTCTAGGTTTACATGATGAAGGGATTATATAGTAATGAGAAATTATCCAAAAATATATGATAATATCAAGCCAAAATAATGAAAATATAGAATCTCGATAAAAGTGTTCACTCTGGTCCAATATTCAAATAAATATACTTGAAGGATCAGTTGATATTCCCTTACATAATATTATATAACCATAGAATGAAACTTTCTGTTGCTATAATTCAAAATTGTTAATTTTTTTATAAATATTATCTATCATCACGGTCTTCAATACAATTATCTATTGATCTTCATGATCTTACATTATATTTTGGTATTTAAGAATATCATCTATAAATATGACTAAAAACAAATCAATGTAATCTCTAAAGACTATATTCATTAAATAAATGAATATATAATTGGAATTATAGAGATACAATGGAATCATTATAAATTTATAGAGTCCATATATAGTATGAATTTTTTTCATGGAAATAACCTCCATCTTAACCCTTATTTGATGATATCATTGACATTATAAAAGTATTGTGATAGATGTAATTGATCAAAAAATTCATAAATATGGGGTAGAAGATACTTTTTCTTGAAAATGGTTTTGTTAATTTCCTAATAATCAACTAAACATCTCATTGATCAGTCTATATTCTTAATAAAAAACAAGTGCACCTCATGGTGTAGTAATTGGATGAATGAATACATTGTCAAGATTATTTTGGATTTTATTCAATATTTCTTACATCTCAATTTGTGAAATTATATATAGAGTATTTGAAATTAGTATAAAACTAGGTATGAGACATATTTATATATTAACATCATGATATTGTGGAAGACAAGACAATTATTTAAAAAAGACTTAAAAACTCCCACACAATAGGAATAACATTAAAGTTGAGTTCCTCCCAAATCATCTAAGAAAAAAAACCTTCTAAATAGGTATCAAAACCAATCCAATATTTTATATTTCCCTTGGAATTTCATATTTTTCATCACACTAATTGATGATCAGATTTTAGTTTAAATATCAAATATTACATTCCTTCCTTTAAAAATGATGTGGATTTATTTAAATAAAGGAAATCCATGATTAGGATAACATCAAACTCAAAAAAGGGATAATAAAAATATTTTAATGAAGAACATTACAAAAATCATCAACCAAAGAGGAGTCATAGACTTGAGATGTGATAATTGTACCATTGTGGGGTTTTAATACATACTCAACATCTAATCATTGAGGTGATATAATGATAGTATTAGAAAATGATTTAGAAATAAATGATTTTGGAGATACAAAATAAAATAATGAATTATCAGTTCTAGAGTTGATGGAAAGTGCAAGTTTCACCATTTCATTATCTTAACCCTTATTATAAATATTCATCACATGTGATTTCCCATTTTATTTTGGGTTAATATATTTTTTACTAGATCATCATCACTAACATTAATATTTGGGAACAGTTTGGAATATTTAACAAAATCCATGAATTTAAAACACTGGAGTATTAGTGGTGAATTATAATGATATTTATCTCTCTTATCATAATTATCTAAGTGCATCCCATATGTTAAGAAATAAATTTCTCGATTACCATTTTTCACACATGTAACATTTACCAGTTCCCTTAAGATAATTTCCTCAATGTTTCCTTACACACATTGACCTTAAATGAAATCATGTATTCTTATCTAAATGTTTTTTAGAAGTTTATTTGATTTCTATTTTTATTTTCTTATTAAAACCATGATATTATTGGTTAATGGAAATCCATATCTGTACCTTGATGTAACTTTGAAAATTGGTTCTATAGATGTTGAAGACTATTAAGGATAATTCCCTTCGAAGACATGCTGTTATCCAATTGAAAAATTTGATGACCTTAATTTTAGGTTGGATGATAATTCTATAAGATTAACATGAATGTCTTGTAAAATATTCCCCATATGTACCAAAAAAATCATCACCCTTATATTTAAAATGAAGTAATTATTTATGTATTTTCATATGATAAAATTGAGGAAAGTACATATTAAAAAATAATCTTTAAACCAAACCCACTATATATAGTGTCTTTATTCATGTTACCTAATGTTCATGATAAAATTCCACCATTTTTCTGCTTCACCTAACAAATGATAAAACGTAAGAACAACTTTCACATGTACTAAAAATGGATAATGGAAAAGTATTTTCAACGGTACTAGTCAATTTCTCAGAAACAAGTGGATCAATAGACCCAATAAAATAATATTGTCATTGCCTCATAAAAGACTCTACAAAACATTAATCCCTCCTTTTATTTCTTGGAATATCAGTGTGATTTATATCATTATAAAGTTGTGTGAGTACAGTAATAATATTTTACATTCCAAGACCTATATAATTTATTTTCTTGAGATTACAATCATGAAATTGTATGTTCCATTCAGTGTTAACATGATTACTTTGATTTCTATCTAATGACTAAAATGAGAAATCATAGTTTGAGAAACAATTATAAGTGTATAAAAACATATAATCATAAAAAATAATTTATTGGACTTCCAAATAAAGAAACCTTGTTCTATGAAACCTTAAATGTAATATAGATCATTCATGTTCATTACCAAAACATTAGGAGGGTATCCTATACATAGACACATCCTCAATGTTCTCACTAAAGTTTTCTCATCCTAGTTTACAAATTTTAACTAAACATTTTTCTAATACATAAAATAGTGACTTGGAATTTTCTTATATAGATGTGAAATCTTAGAAGGTGAATATCCATTACATGATATAATGATCTATTCATAGTCATATATGTCTAGTGACATTGAAAAAATGGACACATAAACATCTTGTTCGTAAAATATCTTCATTTCGTCCCACTAAGTTCTTTATAATTTCAACCCTTCCAAGACATGTCATACATTGTACCTTTATTCCTAAAATGGTAGGAGAAAGAAAAAAAATGGGTGATCTCAGAAGCTCAATAAGGGTAAATAAGGGAGGTATTAATTATCACTAGAGCATTCCATGAACATAAGGGTATGGGAACCTAGGAATAACATTTGAAAAGCATACCCTAGATATAATAAATCATAATCTTGTGTTTTGTCATAAATCATGGAAAATCATAATACATGAATCATAATGGAATAAAAAAACATTCACCATAGAAGAAAAACATTGGCATAAGACATAGAATATTTTCATACACAAAATAATACAATATAATTTCCTTTGTTGTCAAGGATCATTAACAATACTAACATAGTCAAAGTGTTTCACTCCTAAAACCATCCTAGTAGTCAAGGCTTAGTCCCAAGACTATCATAATGGATAAAATCTCTTACTGAATATTGTTCAATCCACATTCTAGTCCTGTTTATCTCCTATGATATTATCTTTTCCCAATGAATTTGAGAAAAATATAGGTCCCAAAAATCATATAATGAAAATAATACTTATGTATTCTACAATATCATAACCCATTCACCATATTAGGACCCATAAAAAGGGTTTCATAAACATCTCACCATATCATAACTAATGGAGAAGGAATGGGTTTCATAAATATCATATCATCATAAACAAGAACCATATAGAGATATAATAATGATGGAATCCTTAAATAATATACCCAATAAATCTTAAGTTTAGTCAAGTGTTTTTTTCGTTGATTAATTGTAATAACCTTAAATATAATTAAACATTCTTGAGTAAAATATATTTTCAATTTTAAAATTTCTTCATTAAAATACTTTGTTTTTGAAAATATTTATAAGAAAAATTATTTGAAAATAACCATGGAATTTTTTAAAGAAAGCGTCAAATATTTTATTGATCATAATGGTAGGAAATTATATTCCTTACATATATATATATAAACATTTCTTTTATTAGTTTTAAATAATACAACAAGCACTACAACAAAACCGGCCCCTAGCGGCGTTTTTTTTTCATTTGGCGGCGGTTTAAACCGTCGCTATAGGGTTTGGCGGCGGTTTACAAAAACCGCCGCGAAATTGGGCATCGGCAATCTATTAGCAGTGGTTTTTACTATTTCACGGTGGTTTAAGAAAAGCATCGTAGATGCCTCTTTTCGTGACGGTTTTTGACCATTTCGCGGCGGTTTTATGTGTAGATGATACTTTTTTTTCGCGGCAGTTTTAACCGCCGCTATATTCTGGCCTTTGATGCACCTATATTGCGGCGGTGAAAATCGCCGCTAAATTTAAACATAATACATTTAGCGGCGGTTATAACCGCTGCTAAATACTAACCAATAAGGCATTAGCGGCGGTTATAACCACCTGTAAATGCTGACTAGTAAGGCATTAGCGGCGGTTAAAACCACCACGAAATGTTGACCTGGAAAAAACAATTCTGCTCCTACCACACCACTGCCCTGAAAAACAAATCAAACCATAATATTAAACAGGAGAAACCATACAAACAAATAACATGGAAGTATTCATTGAAAAATAGGATATGAGAAAATGTTTTATGTTATGGAGTCCAACCTAAAGAAAGGTATGTATCACAATTTGGTGAGTAACCAATCCATGTGACCCCCAAGATGTATATGTGTTTTTAACTTCTTTAATTTCTTATGTGTTTTAAGAAGGGTTGATTTATATTATATGGATACTAATACTCTATATAATAAATGGTTATGAATTTTGATACAATTTATGTGATCATGCTAACCATGGTGATGTGTAATGATATGTAATTGGTTATGCTCTAAGTTGGCCGATATAACATCCCTGGGTGGATTGTGATATGGGTTGGGTTTTTTTAACAATGGATTTGTGTTATGGGATAGAACAAATTATGTTTATATAGGTATAGAATTTGTTCCAAAGATGGATGTTTGAGTAGTTATAGAATGTATGTTATGGTATGGTTTGTTGTGTGTTTTGGGTTGGTTGTTAATGCCTACTATAGAAAATGGGTAACTTGTGAATTGGCGTGTGTTTTAGGTTGGACAACACGCTAATCGTGCATGGTACTTTAGAGAGTATGGTTTATGATCTTGTAGGTTATACATGATTTCTATTGAGGATTTGAGTTATGTCATTGGATATGAGATAAGAGTTTCATGTATACATCCCAAGATGGTCATCATGTTGCAGGTTGTATGGGATGCATCATGATATAGTTGTTATTGACTTCGTTAAAGAAAATAGGTTTGAGTTTTTTAAAATTTCAACAAATTATCTAATGTTTTCCTAAATACCTTATTGGCGGAATTATACTTAACCAAACCAAATGATATTGATTTTTGAAAATAGTTATTATCATAAGATAATGTCATTAATATATATGTGCATGTATGTGATCTTTATCCTTCAGGGGAAGTATGGTGTGTCGAATTCTATTTAGGATTAGTAACCTAGATTTCATAGTTGGATTGGGTATGGGATTTGTGTTATGCATGAGAACCCTCGAGTGGGTATATTGGCCTATGATTTTCCTCGTGATATTTGAGATGGGTTTATAGATGCTTATCCATGAGTTGTATCCTATATAGGATGTGACATGTGAACTAGGGTTGAGAGAGACTAGTAATATTGAGATGTATCTCGGGATATTGGTGATTGGAGTGTTCTAATCAAATGAAATAGTGATTCTCATTTCCACCTGATGAGGGTTTTCTTGTATGTATGTAATCCAAGAGAGGACTTATCCTAGGTCTATGAGTTCATTAAAAAAATGAAAGTAAGGTTAGACACTTTGTTCTATAGTGATGGTATATAGGTGGATTGTGGTTTGGTATTCAGTTATTAATATCATTGTACTTGGTATTGTGAATGTAAAAGCATGGGTAGTGCTTGTGTTTTGTTAAGTCTAACATGAATAATTGACATGGTTATTTGGGGGATAAGTTAAGTTAAATTATGATTATTTGGATGTTATTGTAATGATGCATATTAGGTGTTTTAATAGAGTGTATACATGCTTAGATTCATGTTATATTGATAACAGTTAAATTTAGGTATTGTGGGAGGCTTCCAAGATACACTCTTTCCATGTCAGTAAGAGCGTGAGTTCTTTATCAGCATAATTGGTAAGTTGGTTTTATAGTGTAAGATAAGCCTGTCATGTGGGAATTTATTCATGTTTGTGTAATGTGTTGTGTCTCATTGGGCCTTGATTGTGATGGTATGAATTGGTATTACACATCTAGGATACCCCGGTGCTGCTATGGAGCAACAATGATATGAATGGGACTTACACAGTTGGACTGCCTAGGTACTTCTATGAATCAGTTATGGTATGAATCGAGCTTATACAATGGGGCTACCCGAATGCTGCTATATAGTAGAAATGGTATGAATATGGGTTACATATATTGTATTCTCATTGGATGTGGTACCAATTCAAACACAGGCCTAAATGGAATGATGTATATCACACTCGAGAAATCAAGACATAAAATGAAACATCATAAATAAATAAAATGCATAGATGAAAACATGAGAAATCAAAAAAATGTTAGGACATGGAAATGTTTGGTGGAAACTATGTGCCATATACAAGTTAAATATACAAACCAACCATTCTCATACTTGTTCAACACATCAACAACACTACTACTCATCATCTGATGCTGCATCGTCACCCTCTCCACCTTCATCTCCACTACCTGCTGCCACCTATAAGAACATTATATTGAAAATTAAATATTGTTGCATATTTATAATTAAACTTAAAACCAATAAAAGTGTGAAAACTAAATGATTTTGATTTTTTTGTGATTTACCTACTCACCACTAGCTGATGGACTACCACCGGGGGCATATCTGCTCATATGTTGACGTATTTCAAGCAACTCTTTCTGCAAAGCAGATATCTGATCCCCCTGTAGGTGAACTGTGTTTCATAGAGAAGACATCTCCCTCTAAGTATCTTCAGGTATGAAATGACTATAACCAGGAGTAGATGTAGCTGAAATCAATGATGGCCTGCCAAAGACCTCAGATGGTAAGGGTCAAAAACCCATCCCGCGCACTCTACCAGGATGCTCCTTTCCAAGGACTTTACCAACCAGGTCATCCTGGGAGACTGAGTAGGATTGCTCAGGATTGACATCCCATATTTCGTTAATTTTTACCTATAAATCAAATATCAATATATATTAACACAGTAAAAACTGATAATAAGTTATTATAATAAATAATTGACTTCATACCCCAACTTCTCTGGCAGTTTCATTAACAAAACTTCCATCTGTTTTTATATGAACATCCAGCCACAGTTCTGTTCGGGATGCTTCATGCCCAAAACTCTGTGGCTGCATTAAACAAAGATAAATCAACAATTAAATATGTTAAATAGATAATATTTTCTTATAAATATTTAAACTAATTAAAAGATTACCAATGACATTCGGCTTCTAGAAAAGCTTTTTGAGCCCACAGTGTGCGAGATGACTTGTTTTGCCCGGTTTGATGCATTCTTTCTTGAGAGATCCTGAAATAAATAAAATTCAATTTAACAGTAATGTATTCAATGTCTATCTCTTCTTCATGTACATGTATAAATGTAAAATGAGGATAATATAATAATATATATTTCAATACCATCTGCTTCTCATCACAATGGCTATCGACAAAAACTTTCCACTGTTCTTTCGATACCCCACTGGGTAGCTTCTCATACATCTACTGCACAGTTAAAGAAGTATCATTGGCATCACACCACAAACTCTATTTGAAATCTTTCCATTTTTTTCTAAGATTTTTCAATGTCCACTTCCGTGCTATCACATCATCAACGGTAAAGTGGAAGAACATCTGTATACAGAAATTCATTTTGAATATATTAGTAACATGACATTCAATTAAACCATAAAGTAATAAAATTACCTTTATCTGAGAATCAAAAACTTCATTTTTCCAGTTTAGAGGCATATTCCTCCAATCATCATATGAAATAGGTAGGGAAATGGGCTCCGCTGCCAGCTGACCTATAATCTGACCAAGTAAACCTGCGGCGTCATCCGTCGGGACCCCATAAGAATCAAATGGCACCACTATCTTCTCGCCATTCATGTTCCAAACATCGGAACATTTTAAGTGTTTTTCCACGGTTTCATTTTTTTCATCTGCAATTAGCAAACAATTACTATAATGAAAATGCAATAAATTAATTTAATTAAAATTTGTACCTATGACTGTGACCCTCCAGAATGTCCGTGATGAACTGGAAGGGGCGTGTCGCTGCCCCGCTGCTGAGGCTCCTATAGGGGGAGGCGATGACTCATCCTCTAATGATACATGCACTGACGGTGTCAAAGATGGTACAGGGGGAGATGATGCAGGGATGTAGGCAGCTGCTGCCTCAGATGCCGTGGGGACAGACGGATCGTCATCTGTCGCAGAAGTAGATGAAATTGTGTACCGCTTCTTCCTTGGAATTCCTGTCATTTAATCAAATAAAATTAAGTTCAAAATATATATTTCAAAAAATTTATGCAGAAAAAAAATTAAAAATGATAATAGATGCCCAGTACTAACAAACAAAATATATACAACAATGATAATGAATGACTACAGAAATGAAACAAGTGGTTGTTGAATGAATACATAATTGTACATACAATCATTTTCCCCTTCAATCATGTCGGTTTCCTGCTCCATTGCTTCATCCACTTCATTCATCCTTGCTAGACTAATATTTTCAATATCACGATGGACAAATAATTCTGCTTCCTGTTGTTGATGAAATTCAATTGCAGTGGTCAAATCTTCCACTTCATCACCAATATCATACAAATCTCTTTGTATTACGTGAGTAACTACACTCCACCATTCATCCACAACATCATTCACATAATATACCATTTTTGCCTGCGATGCTATGATATATGGATCATGCAGTTCACGATCACCAACATCCATCAAGCGAGAGAAGTTTACAGAAGTAAATTGCAAGGAATATCTTTTAACACCTCTTATAATATCGACCCATTTGCGTTTGAATAAAACAACAGAAAAATGCCCGTGGTAGTTTAATTAAATAATATCATGCAACTTTCCATAGTATTCCACTTCAAAAAATGTAAATATACCACTATTCTGTGTTTTCAAACCAATTTCTCGATCGACTGTACGAAATCTAAAACCATTCACATTATAAGCGTCGAACTTTCTAACTTGTTTTATAGGACCTCTAGTAAGAAACTTCAAATCTTCTGACAAGTTTGCTCGAGTATCAGTATTCATGATCTGAAGAATAAAAATATAATTTAATAGATTTGCAAATTGTATGTGTCAAACTAATATTCGTATTTATTACAATATTTATAAACTTACACGTCGTGCAAACTATTCTACCAGCTCTTTATTCACAGCTTTCATTATATCTTTTTCATTTCGTGTTCGGCCTCTCATTCGTCTCTTTGTTTGTATCCTCAACTCTTCAATAAATGGATCTGAAATTTCACTATTCAGTATCACATATCTATGTGCCTGTAATAACTCCAATTATGTCAGTGTCGTGTATGAGGTCCTCCCAACTGATCGGCCAATAGCAGGAAATATTTTTTATTTCTGATGCATTTGAGATTGAGTTGATTTGTCGTCAACACGTCCAACTCGATTAAATCTTGTCTCAATATCATCCAAATATCTAGAACAAAAGGTGAGACACTCCTCGTCCAAATAGCCTTCAGCAATAGAGCCTTCTGGTTGAGCTTTATTTCTCACGTATGCTTTCAAATGCCCAAGATATCTGTGAAAAATAATAATAATATTATGCATTTATTTAAATTCCAAATATTTTTTACTTAACTGGAAACATATAAATAAAATACCTCTCAATTGGATACATCCATCGATAATGAATGGGTCCTCCTAATTTAGCTTCGTCAACCAAATGCACAGTTAAATGCATCATGACAGTAAAAAACGATGGAGGAAAGATCATATCCATTGCACAAAGGGTCAATACAAACCTCTCCTGTAGGTTGTCAAGATGTATAGGATGTAGATTTTTCTCACATAATTGCCTGAAAAATGTGCAGAATTGCAGTACAACATTAGTAACTTTTTCAGGTAATAATGTACGCAATGCCAATGGTAGTAACTGTTGTAACAAAACATGTGAATCGTGACTTTTCAATCCATATAACTTACGATTCTTCAAATCAACACACCTCGAGATGTTACTCGAATACCCATCAGATACCTTCACATTCTTTAAAATTTGAAGGAACGCATCTTTATCCCGATTTTTCATTGAAAAAATGGCAGGAGCATACTTTTCATTCTCATCTGGACAGAGATCATGTTTTATGTTCATTACTTGTAATTATTTTCGAGCATTGAGATGATCCTTCGACTTTCCATGCTCATTAAGTAATGCGAAAATCAAATTATCACATACATTCTTCTTAATATGCATCACATCAAGATTGTGGCGCAATGAATTAAATTACCAATACGGAAGTTTGAAGAAGATACTTTTTTTCTTCCATTGTTGCGTTCTGATTTCACATGACGATGCACTTCGCACTCGTTTTCCGCTATCAGTCAAATGATGAACCTTCCCAAATTCTGTTTTAACATTTTCAAGCTGTGTCAATATTTCAGAGCCGGTTAACAACTTTGGAGGTGGTTTACGATCAATGGAACCATTAAATTTTGAATTGTTCAGCCGAAATCTATGAGATGCATCAAGAAATCTTCGATGGCACAAGAAGCACCATTTTCTACTGTGAGGTACCCGTTTGGGCTCGAAATCAAAGTTACAAACAGGACAAGCCAAACCCGTATAAGTGTTCCAAATAGATAAATTCCCAAGCCCAAGGAAGTCACTAATGGTCCACATTAAAGCAGCATGCATTTTGAACATTGTTTTAGAAGAAACATCAAATGTCTCAACACTGTTGCTCCATAACTCTTGTAATTCTTCAATCAAAGGCTGCATGTATACATCAATATCATTTCCAGACATTTGTTTTCCAGGAATAATCATCGAAATGATAAATGATTTTTGTTGCATACACATCCACGGAGGCAGATTATAAGGGATCAAAACAACTGGCCAAATGTTATAACTCGTATTCAATGTCCCAAATGGGTTGAATCCATCGGCAGCCAATCCCAATCGAACATTCCTAGGATCAGCTGAGAAATCTGGATGTAATGAATCAAATGTCTTCCACGATTGGGAATCTCGCAGATGTCTCATTAACACATCGTTGTTATTATCTACAGAATGCCACTTCATGTGTTCAGTGGTGTTTGATGACCTGAATAATCTTTGAAAACGAGGCTTCAAAGGAAAGTAACGCAAAATTTTTGCACGTGTGTTCCTTTTCTTCTTCTCCATGAAATTATGTTCAGTCATACTTCCAACATCACCTTTTGACTTCCATCTAGAAGAAGAACATTTCTTACAATTCTGTCTACTTGAATCCTCTCCCCAGTAAAGCATACAATCATTGGGACACTCCGGTATTTTTGTATAATTCAGACCAAGCTTGTTTACAACTTTTTTCATCTCATAAAACGATTTTGGGATTTTTCATTCAAGAAATGCATCACGAATCAATTCCAATAACATGGACATTGCCTTATTTGTAATTCCACATAGACATTTGATATGGTAAAACTTCAGCAGAAATGAAAGCTTTGAATATTTCAAACACCCAGTATACAACTCATGATTTCCATCGTCAAATAAATCATGAAATGCATTTTCCTCACTAAAGTTTTCCCTTACATTTGGCTCCACAGAATAAAGAGGAGGATCCAATGATATGTTACAATATTTATCTTCTTGTGTTACAGTCTCAAAAACATCACTTGTCACGTTGCAATTTTTAGCACCATCTTCTGGTTGTTCTGATATGTTTTGATGCTCATAGGGGTGTCTTGTAGTGCCGAATGCATCATTTATGAGGTTTTGCATTTCATTTTCCATTGGTGAAAAACTTGGGACCTCATTCTGTGTATTAACATCATTCCTCAATCTTTCTGTATTGTTTGATTCTCCATGCAAAATCCAACACAAATATATATCAGGGAATTTCTTCAGTATTAAATGTTCAGAAACTTCATCTCTCTTCAACCATGTTCTAAATTTACATTTAGGACATGGACATCTTATTATCCCTTCAACGGATCGATTAGAAATTGCAAAATCTAAAAACTCATTCAAAACCTTAACATATTGAGGTGTGTTCCTTGGTAATGTGATCCAGCTTTTATCCATGTATATCACAATGTGCCTACAGAAAATATACGATAGTGTAAGATTACAGAAACATAATATAATAAAGATGAACCATTGATCATAAAGTATGAATAATATAATAAAGATGGTTCATTGATCACATTTACCACTTCAGACCAACCGAACAAGTCCGGTCCATAAGAGACAGCATCAACACCTCATTGAGGAGAAATAAGAATATCGGGTTACACACTTATCATAACACTATCTACCCAACTATTTTTTATGGTTTCTAATGGGATATGTTTACAGAACATGAAGCACCTAATTAATTCATTATCCATGGTAAGACATGTCGTTATGGAACAAATTTACAAGGGAGAGAAGTCACATGGATTTTTGTAAAATAAACCATTGGAATTGAAATTGGTCTATAGGATGGGATTTAATCTATTGAACATATCTGTATTCTTGGAAAGAGTTGAGGTGTAAATAATATTAAGTGATATCCCAAAAAAACCAACTGCTCAATATAAATTCCATGAAATTACTCAAATTGTGGATGGATATTCTCACTTTTAGTAATGAATACATGAATAAATGTAGGAGAAATATATAAACCACAAAAATAAATAATCCACAATTACTATGCATGACTTATTCATCGTTTATGAGAATCAATCAAAGAATCAAGGGAGAACTAAAAATTACCAAAGTCGAAAGGGGTCACGGGGGGTGCCGGGGGGTGTGGGGGTCGCCGGAGGCCACGAGGGGCGTGGGGGGTGTCGGGGTCAACAAAACAATTACACCCATGAAAATACAATAGAGAATTCTCACTAAGCATATACCTAGGTATGAAATCCATACTATAAAACCATTCATGGAAAACCCAATACACATAATATGAAATCATACCTTCTTTAAATAAAAAAAATAAAGATAAAGTGATGGTCAAGGATTCTATAATGACATGACCTTTATAATTAACTACATCATGATGAATCTCTGAGAAAAGTAATATAAATTTACATTCATCTTTCGACGTAAAAACTACATGCACATGATAATTTATACTTAGACAATCAATAATGAAATTTCACTTTCTTGGAGTATAATTAAAATCCAAATAAAATGACTAAATATATTCATCCCATATCCTCTATCATAAATTTTTATCCCTATGATAAAATATTTACTACATGTTTTTTTATTTGTAAATGCCACAAAATTCTCATTGAATAACTAATTTCATAAACATTGGAGGGCATGCATAACCATGACTAACTCAATATCATGAGTTGGATAATTGTTATCATTTATTATAAGTTTCAATACCCATTTACTAAAACGCATTCCTCCATATCAACATAAATCTTAACATCACATTGGAGGCCTCATTATTGACCTTATAATGCATCCTTGGCTTTGTTCAAATAAGAATAGGTGTAGATGTCAATATATTTTTTAGCTCATAAAATGAATCTTTTTATTTATCATCCCACTAAAAATTCACTCCAGTCCAAGTCAATACTATATTTTTAATGAATATGTGAGAAAACTCCAAAATAATGCAAGAATAAGAAACCACATGACCAATGAAAATATGAATCTCAACAATATTAGTATGAATCTATTATGAAATTATAGATTCTACTTTTTCAATATCCCCTAATATCCTAGATTTAGAGAACTCACGACCAAAAAATGTCACCTATTGATTATAGAAATAACATTTCAATATATTGGCATATAAATGATGATATCTCAATGTGTCTAAGAACATAACCAACTATTCTTCATGATCCTCATAGGATCATGATCATACCGATATATAATTGATAAATATAGTCCCGAATGAAAAAAAAGGATAAAAAATGGTTTATCAAAGTTATAAATACATATGGTTTCTCCATTACCCTAAATAGAATTACCAAAAACACAAAATTACTATATAGTGTTTGAAATTCTATCTTGGATACACCTTTAGCTCAAACCTTTAACCGCTGATAACCTAATCAATGAACAATCTTCAAAATCCATAAAGAACCTCTAAACTGATTGAATAAATCATAAATTCATAGAAAAGGATACCAATTATTAAGAGTAACATGATTTAATTTATAATAGATAGTATAAAATCAATAACTCACTCTTGAAATATTGGTAAAAAGAAATGTATAACCTTATGTAGACACACTTAGATTAATAAATCCATTGGATTAAACATCTCCAAACTAAAAATTTATCTATCTAAGAATCAAGGACTAACTAAAAATTACCAAAGTCGAAAGGGGTAGCGGGGGGCGCCGGGGGTGGGGGTGCGGGGGTCGCCGGAGGCCACGAGGGGCGTGGGGGGTGTCGGGGTCGCCAGATGGCATAGGGGGCGCAGGGGGCGCGGGGGGCGCGGGGGTCGCCGGTGGTCGAGGGTGGTGCCGGGGGGTGCGGGTTTTGCCGGATGGGGCGGGGAGTGCGGGGGGTGCGGGGGTCACCAGAGGGTGCGGGGGGCACAGTGGTCACCGAAGCCAGGGGGGATTGGGGAGTGTTTGGGGAATGCGGTCGGGGAGGGGGAAAGGGTCGTGGTGTTTCTAAAAAAATTTGGGTTTTCGGAGGTTTATTAAAAACCGCCGCGAAACCTTCATCGATAATGTTTAGTGGCGGTTTTGTGAACTGCCGCCACAAAACCGCTGCTAAACCCAGTTTTTTTTGTAGTGAAGTACATCCATCGAAAAATGATAGGAATATTAATTTTAAATTATTGTTAAAAAAATAAGACATGGGTGAAAATTATTTTTAAAAATCATATTAGAATATTAGAAAAAAATTAATTCAATTTTTATAATCCAAGGATATGTAAGAAAATGTTATTTCAACCCAAGAGAGAAATAATATAGATTTTATATAAAAAATTATAATTTTGAGCACTTAAGATGAGATAAATGAAATAAAAACATGCATTATTATAAAATAAAATTATTATAAGAAAATAAATGAGTTTATTGATATATACATCATATTATTTCATTCTTAAATTCTTAATCATAAACAATCCTTATAAACAAAGAGATTGTAACATAAAACCCTTAACACTTTGGAAATTTTTGAATTATAATCCTAAAAAAATAACCTTAGATGGATTTTTAGTTACCTTAATTTTCATAAGAATAATTCTAAAATATACACATTGGAATTAGATAAGCCATCCAAGAAATAACTGGTTAATAAGGCACGTGTCCCACAGTAATGAAAGTGAGACGAAAATCTCTTACCTTAGATCTGAATTCCTTCATATGCATTAGAACCTTATATATAATAAAAATATATTTATTATATATCTATGAAATAACATAATTATATATATCATATCATATATTATTTAATTAAAACATTTTAAACCATTTTTAATAGTTATTTATAAAAATCACCATTATGAGTGATATATACTTCATTCTCCATGTTGTTTTGGTTCGGTAGTTTTGGTCCTTGTAGTTTTATAATGGTTAAATTAGATATATAATCATTATAATGATAAAAATATCATATATATTAATTGTAAACATTTTTAAAGTCATACATAAGTGACCTAGATAGAAAAAATAATTATACCATTCATAGAAATGGTCGGTGGTACCTGTGCATGAACGTTGTATCCATTTTTTGACAGATAGAATGAAACAAGGGTAAATAAAAATTAACCTTTATATTTTCATTAAAATATAATATATTTCATATATATTCATTAAATATATCCTTATTTCCATTCGAACAAAACATAAATAAAAAAAATGAATCCCATCGCTTCATCGAGGTGGTAATCCACGGTTACTAATAATCGACCTTATCATTTTCCAGTGGCATGGAAGGTAAAAAAGTTGATATGATACTATAATTACTGAATTATTTTTATGTAGAAATTTTCATATATAAATGTTAAAACCATCATAATACTCATCCATTTAATATGGTGATTGAAAGGAATTGTATCATTACATGGAAATGGTAATCCGCACATACACTCGAGCAATAATATCACATCCTATATGATGGAAAGAGGATTCATAAAGGTGGTTTCATAAAAATTATAACATTTATGTGTATTAAGGATAATAAATTTTTTTATTTTATTAAAAATATAATAGATTTATATGGGGTAAAAGAATAATTATAAAAAATGGTTGATTAAGGAGATTACCCTTTCTTTGAAATAACTCATTCGGATATCCTCTTAATGGATATAGGATCAGTCTTCTTGGATGAAAATTAAATATATAATATTTATTAGGGAGTATATTAGAGACGTTTTCATAGTTTTTTTCATCTAGAAGGCTCGAAGATGTGTGAGTATGTGAAAGGAGGTGTTCCCATTTATAAATGAGGTGAGGAGACCCTCGAAATTTCTTAAAGGATTAAAATATATAAGTCATTCTAAAAAAATGTTTCCAAATAGATTATAAATGATAAAGGAATGGATTTTTAGACTATATCTTATCCCCCTTTTCCAATTTTTATATTTTTTTTTTGATATTTACATATTTTAATATATTATTATTTTCATTAAATATTAATATTTAGAATTTAGACACCATTAAATAAATTTGACAAAAATACATAAATTAAATTTTTTTAATTATAATATAATTATTTATCATAATAATAATATTTCATATTCATTAGAGGAATTCAAGGTATCACATTAACTCACTCAGATTATAATAATTTTATTTTTAAAAAAATTATATTTTTTATTAATTGTATAAACACAATATTAGTGTCTCGTAAGAATATAAGGCCATTGTATAATTATTAAGAATTTTAAATAAATTTATATAATGAAAATAATTTCACTAATCTCAAAATATAAACATATATTCATTCCAAAATTTTTTTCACAATGTAGTCAGAAAAAATATATATTCAAATCTAATAGATTAACATTTTTTACGTTACGTTAAATATTATATAGGTTATATTCCTGGAAAAGTATATATTAAATAAATCCATTTCAATAAAAACGAGATAATGGTAGAAATTAATTCATCTAATCATAATTATGATGAAAATTTATGGCCTTATCACATAGTTTTATCCAAGATTAACTTGATTTTCACTTTACTTAGGTGAAAATTTTAACGATGTTTATTATTCATATATAAATAAGGCACCAACATACTAAATTTTAACCCCATAATTAAAAATATGGAATTTATTATATAAAATTAATATTATATTAGTGGAAATAATTAATTTTAAAATAAGTGTAAAACACGTGATGAAAACCGTATTTTATAAAAATAAAAAACAATTGATAATTATTTTATTATTATCCCATGCCTAAATATAATATATAAATTTCAAAACAATTTATTTTATATATTATATATTCATTTCATTAAAATCATTCACCAATTGTGATTAATTAAATTTATTAAGATAAAAATACATTTTTCTTATAAAATGAGTTTTTTTATAAAAAAATATCACTTTTACTTTAAAATGATTTATATTTTTATTTATAATTAAGTTATACCCAAATAATTAATTTATACATATTTAATAATGAATTTTTCTAATTTAGTTAGTTATATACATTAAAACCAATCCAATTCCTAGTATATAACAAATATTTAAAAGTATAATGTGGTTTTTTAACATGGTGTTGCGTTTAATGCAAGATATCAATAAAATTATTTTTATTTGAAAGAATTATATCATAACATATAGATGTGTTACAACATGACCATTTTAGGTGACCTATGAGAGGGGTTATCCGAGTTTATAGGTGCCTCTTGGTATACAATTTAGGGTTAAATATTTTGAATTTTGACATCACTATAAAAAGGCTAATACTGGTTATGTTGATTAGGCATGGTAGATTGAAATGATTTTTCATTGGAGAAGCACTTTTTGTGGGTTTTTTAGTTTTATAGATAGTATAATAACTGATATACTCATACATATTTCTATTCCTATTAACTCCCAAATGAGGTTTCTGATAATAGATCGATGATAACTGTGGATGGAAGACATTGAACTAGGAATGTGTGCATAATGATCTGTTTCAAACCAAACACATGTGGTGTTTCGGGTTATGTGTCTTCAAGAATATGAAGTACCATGGTAATAATAATACATGTTACTTAGTCCTAGTGAATATTATAATGATTTAATTCAAGTTTCATGTGATTATTAACACCTTCAAATGTGTTTTTTGGTTTTAGGAATGTGGAATTGTATGGTACTCTTAATTGAAAAGAACCTTGAGAGTTGGTACTTTTTTAGTTTTTAAGGTTTTCAATTGAATCACCAGTTAGGTTTCTAGAACTATGAACATCGATTCATCTCAATGAGAATAGTGAGGCTGTAAATGGACTGCATTAGATATTCAAAATGATTCTTTTTTTTTGTGGATTCTTGATTGGATTTTCATGGTGAGAAGAAAAGGTTATGAAAAGTGTCAAGAATCATCTATTCTTGGTGAGACTAGAAAGAGGGAGTGGCATGTCCATTGGCTTGTGCCCACGATCCATGTTTTTGTGAGACACCACTGAATACAGTTTAAGTCATGTCCTAGTTTTTCAATTGCACATGATCATGATACCATTAGTATTTGATTAGGTAAATAAAGAATGTGTTTATCTAAGATTCATTATGTTGTTAAATATAAATCATGGGTAGTATGGAAGTGTACCCCCATAACTATTTTAAAAAAACATACATGCATGTAAAATAAGAACTATATTGGGTATGATAATTGGATTATAGATAGGGGCCAGGGGAAACTCAATGAGAATTTTGGTATCCTTATGGTGGGATCAAGAATGTTGGATGGTTAACGTATTGTGCCATGTTCAATGACATCATAAACCTTGTTATGTTTTACCATGATAAATGAGCATGGATTGGGAGGAGTGATACACATGTGTTTATGACAACACCCATTTTATTCTATTTTCTCTGATTGAAAATAGATTAGTTAGATGGTGTGGATTATACCATTAGTCATTTAAATTTGTCAAACTATTTTTTGGAAGCTTTTACAATTGGTATCATTAGTAATGTTTTAATGAACTGAGAGTGGTCAATGGTTTACCTTTAATAAAGTTTATCAACAGTGATTAATCTTGACACTGTTTAGCCATCATGTTTGGTGATGGATAGAGAATACTCCATGGATATCAAAAAATAGTTTAGTGATAATGAAAAGGATGATCGTATATAGGGTAGAGGTACTTTGGTCATGGTGGTATAATTTTTGTGCAAATGTGATCACAGTTCCATGAAATCGATTGATGGGTGGTCATTATAGAGTTTTGCATCAGTGGATAAATGATGTTAAATTTAATTTATTCCTTGGTATATTCTTGGTATAGACTAGAATGTTGTATCATATGTGTTCCATGCATCGTCGTCGGGCCCAAACTGCATTGAGGTTATCTAAATTTGATCTGGTCAATGGTTCATCATAGATCATGGTATGAAATGATGGTGGACATGGACAGTTGTTTTTTTCCACTATAAAATGTCTGTGGAATCCATGTAGGGAATACATTATACATGTTTGGATGATCATAGGATTCCCCTGGGATTAATGGAATCTTGATCAAGTAGGTTAATTCATGTTGACAATTGAAGGTGAGCATTTTTTGAGAATATGTTCTCTTGGGGAGGTTTGACTTAAGTTACGATATTTAGTTGGATACAGTAGGTTATAAACTAGAGTGGGCACATAAATTTGGGTTTTATAGGCCTGTTTTAGAGGTTTGTGGTGGTTTTCATGGAAATTTTTGGCTTATTGGAGTGGTTATTAGAGGATCAATTCATGTTCATTTATTTTGGAATTTGATAATGAATAGGGGTGCCCAAATTTTATTAGTGATTTAAAAAATGTTTTGGAATATTATATTAGAAACCACGTTGAGTTATTCCATTAGAATGTAGATATTATTCTACGATAAGAATTTATAATGATTGAGGGAATTAAGGTTCAGAATTGGCTTCTTTTATCTAGGTCATGTGGTGGGGAGAATAATAATCCACATTTGAAATTTGATGAAAACACATTAGGAGTCTTAGCGTAAAATAGCATGGGTGACAATCATCATAGTGTATCAAAAATTAATTTAATCAATAGAATGTGTTTCGTCAATTTAAGCACCTTGAATTCCAATTTGTTCGTAATAATAATGTTGAGAATTTGGTATTGGAATGTGTCCATTGAGATTAATTTTTAGTGATTGAAGTAGGTCGATAAATCCTTTGGATATCCACTGAGACTTGACATGTATTAATATTTTTAGGTTGGGGATATTTAATAACCCATGAGTAAGGATGGTTTTGAATTTCGAAGGGAAATTTAACCTTTTTTTAATGGGATAGTTGCATTAATAGTCAGGATTTGTAATTGTTTTATAAAAGATAGGATAGCAAAAAATAGTGTTTCTGGATGAGGAATTATAGTTAGATGTTATCCATGATTAATATGAGGCACTAGATGAAGAGTCGATTTTGTTTCATGTAGTTTCAACAAAGCAAGGTTGTTAGTACAAAGACACTAACTAATATGTAAAATGGTAAAAAGTATTTCATAAATTCTATGATCACCGTCTAGTCAATTGACCAAATGAGGTTTGTCTATGGAGTCTAATAGTGTCCTCTTAGGCCGTTTTCAAATTAGAGGAGGCCCCATAACTTCTATAGCACTACCTCTTTGCTCCTTCACTTGGGGTTTTACAATTATTTTCGTTTAGGATCAGTCAAGGGAAACTGATTCCTTCTTCACTTCCTCTGTGGTGAAACTCTATATATTATTGGGTGTTGGAGCCATAATCACATGCTACTAAGATCTTACAATAACACTACAAATCCTTTACACTCCTAGAAAAATTTATATATTTTTGGTTGTTCTACTTATAGATATGAGTGATTAATCCACTAAATAATAGTGGGATTATAATAGGTTGGTGGGGCTTCTATATAGCCTTCATAGTGAAAGTCCCATGTAAGAAAAAAAAATTTACTCAAGTATAGATCCTTTAATTTTCATTATAAATCTTTACTTTGGACCTAATATGGATGCGTAATGAGTTAGTTAAGGTTCCAAGGGTGTATAGGGCTTGTTTGATGCCTGGAACCCACCTTTTTGGAGAAAAAAGACTCTATGTGATGTTTAGAGTTAACCGTGTGGATTGTGTTTTTCTTGACAGAGCCACCTCGTATGGTCTGGGCATGAATATGTTGCCTAACCATGCATGCACGCCTTTTTTCCAGGTACTCGAGCATAGTATTAACATGGTTTGATCAAACTGTGCAGCCAAACTGTTCAGGGTGTGATGTCTTACCCGGTTAGTGCACAGTTTGACAAACCGTGTGGACAAATCATGTGTATCCTAATTTTCTTTGTAAATTTATAGTTTCCCCCCTAATTATCTATTAAGACAATTATTCCTCCATAATCTAAGACTCAGTCGGATTTTTCTCCATTTTCACCCATTTAGAGATTTTTGAATGCCAATGATAGGGATCAAGAGATCTCATTTATCCAACATCCAATCGAGCTTCCATTCATCACGTTGGATGTGCATTGGTAAGTACTCGAGTCCCCTTTTCGGTTTTTCTTCTCATTCTCTTGGGACCTCGTTATCATCATGTTAGTATTTTTCACTATTTCATTGATCAAATTCAATCTGAGGGTAATCAGTGGTCGATACTCAAGGTGAAGGATCGTACAATCCTAAGGTGGGTGGTCTATAACTCATCCCTAATGTTCATTGACATTGAAATATTTGTGTAGGGCCCACCGGTTTCGTTGGGGACTATTTCGTAAATTTACATTCCATGATTATACTTTCTATAATTGTGTGGTTATACTATTTTTAAATATGTTATTAGTTGTTAGTAGTTACACCCACAACTCAATCCTCCCCTTGTCGAAGGTTATACTAGTTTTTTTTTAGTGTTTTGGCACGTTAAAGCCACCATTCGGGTGTGCCTTCACATGATCTTTTTAAAGGTGATACCTTCTATTATAAATGTATTGTTGTTAATGATAATTTCATAATGGCATGTACCATGTATGTTCACCACTTTACCTCCCTAAGGTAAGTGCTTCAGTATGATTATTAAATGCAAAATGTGAAATGGAATGTATACTAGATATATAACCTGGCCCTATTAAATAAGTTTGAATAAAGGTTACATGTCCTTAAAACCCATTTCCGTGTTGATGGATGGTAGTATACTGGACCCCAATAAAAGAATATACCTTAATGGTTAATTAATACATGATAAAATGGTTTCAATGATTCTTGGATTATCCACACTAATGGAAGACAAGTCTTGGACCAATAAATAATTGGTTGCAACTCTACATGACATATCCACACTAATAGAAGGAAATAATTATACCAAAATGAATTATTAAATGATTTCAATACCTAATAGGAATGGATTGACTTGAGTGTGCCTTGGATTCTGAGAAGATAATAACTTGGGTCTCGAGAACCCCATTCTGATTTAAGGATGCAGTTTTCTTAGGTTGATACCCACCTAGACTCTAGTTCATGTCTATTCCATAGATGCCCAGTATACTACTGTAGGGTCCTTATCATTATTACAGGATACCTCAGATACACAACTTGTATCCAACATTGACTAGTAGGTTCCATGGTTAAATCCCATAGGGCCCTGACTTTGCTTATCCCCGTTTAACCTTTCTCGATCACCTTGGACTCGGTAGGTTCCTTATTGTGGAATTCCATAAATTATGCCCCATGGATTACACTCTTACCCTTTAGCTAGACTCATATACTAGTGAGTTAGAATTTTTTTGTATCTAAAATACCTTTCTTATTACCCTTGAAATCCCTCATTGGATATCATTTTGAGGTTGAATTTTTATGTCTTGGGACCACCACTACTTATACTATCACGAGGTGATTTCATTGATGGGTAAGCCTCACGTGACCTACATAACATTAAGTGGTAATTACATAATTAATGAGCTAGTTACATGTACAAACAATAGCTGAGGGATGAATTAGGTTTTTGGGTATTTAGTTTCATTGTACTGCTTTCTTTATTTTATATATGCATGCCTACACTCTACAATATTCCATACACAGGTCGGATGTTATATACACTGTTCATGGTGGCCCATTGAGATTTATCTCACAACCTCTTGAGGATCTGTTTGGAGCCCCAAGTAGATTATATGGTTGTAGGTATTGAAAAAGGGAGGCATACAACTTTCAACACTTTATTTTGTGTTGATAGGATGGATCTTGATAGCTGATAACCGAGTAGGATATCAAGAATATTGGAGTAGCCTATGTTTTATGCTACCTTGTGTAACATGTTATGCATAAATTCTTGTATCCATGTTTTCCAGTTTTCTAGTAACATGACATTACATCATCATTGTTTCAGTTGATACAATTATTATTATTCTCGTTTATCTATTGCATCAGTTTTCTTCCACTGTTTATTTATATTTCTTATGTATTCCTTTTGTTATGCTACACTCTTATAATGAGAGAATATTCTTCCCATGGACACACCCTAGGCCCTTGCAGCTAGTCAGAATCCTCTAGTATTCGGGGAGATGCGCTTGAGTCCATTTGTCTCATGGGGATCGGGGCACCCATTAAGTGGCATCTGGGTCTGGAACGTCATAAATTGCTATCATAGGGGGTTTCTTTTCTTACTTTTCTATTTTGAGACAGTAGATTAGAGAATTATAACACTTTAAACAAGGTTATAAGTCGTGTTAGAATGTCGCAAACCCATGTTCATGGAAAATCAATGTTTTCCAAAATGTAATTTTAGTTCTAGTTTTCAAAAAATAGTTATAATAATTTCCCCATTGGTTGACACACATCTTGTGTGGCATTGTTGATTATTACTCTGTTTAAGAATTTATTTCGTCCATATCCCAATGATATGTGGGAAAAGTGAATTGTTACATTAAACATTATAATCAACTAGAATTCATATTTTCATGACATATATGTACATTTCACTTCTATTAATGCTTGATATGCTTTTGATTATTGAGTTATGTTGTGATTGTTTCTTGTGCATGTAATATTATTGGAAGCAATTGAGTGATTTCATGTTTCAATTCTGGAGGTGTATGGGCCCTCATGGGTTAAGAAGAGTAATTTATTGTGTAAATCCATCATACTATAACTAAATGGATGTCATTTATGGTGATAGGTGTATGGAAACTGATTCATCGAAAATGGATATCCATTATAAAGTGAATCATGAATTCTAAATTGAATTGGTTTCATATCCTTATCACGCCTTGTAATGTTTATGAAAGGTAAAGGAGTGAACCTAGAAATTAACTATGAATGGAAATGAATCTTATACTTGAGAACGTACTGATATCTAGTCATGTAAGAATTCAGTTTTGGTAGTTTTCCTTGAGTAGTGAGTTTTCATACATTTAGTTCCCACTAGTGATGATATATCCTTTCTTATATTCTCGTTTTGAGGTATGTTCTTTTAATTTTTAGACTAATGCCACCAAAAAATCCCCATGTCATTCTCTATGAGGGTGGTAACAACCATGCTCCAAACATGGTGGTTCCTGAGCTTCCAGTATTACCTCTAGGAGTGCCACATCAGGCACCACCTGTTGTACCTGACCAGAGCACCGACACTCATGTTCGTGATAGTTTGCTAGGTGCAGTGTAGTAAATGAAAGGTTCTCCATGGTTTCACCTACGCTGGATAATCTTACCTATGAGTTCAAGGATCATCATCCTCATACATTTTCAAGTGATGTTGGTTCTTGGTCTGCCGAGTCTTAGTTGGAGTCCTTGCTAACTATATTTGAGCATTTGGAAATGTCTCTAGAGGGGAGAGTTATGTTTTCAACAAACATGCTTCAAGAATTATACATGGACTGGTGGAATGTGGTTACCTATGCTTGTCTCCATCATGGTATCTTATGGGATGATTTCTAGACATCATTCTATGATCTGTTTTTTGCTCAGGCACTAAATGAAGACAGAGCCAGAGAGTTCACAAATCTCATGAAGGGTTTTCAGTCTGTTATGGAATATTCAGCATGTTTCAATGATTTACAGTGCTTTTCATCGCTTATATCCATTGATGAGATTTTGTTTTCTATCATTTTGAGGATGTGATCTTATATGCCATCTATACTCATGTGAATGTCCTTAGGCTTACTACCTATTCTACCAAAGTTGATCAGACCCTTATCACTAAACATAACCTGAGGGACGACACATGTATCAGGTTTAAGGGACCAGTTTCATGTTAGACCAGTAGTTATTTTGGTTGCGGGAAACATTCCTTTGAGGTTTCTCATCAGGAAAGTGGTATCTAGAGTATCCAGTTTGATATCTATGTGGTGTGTCATCAATGTGGAAAATTGGTCCATAAGAAGCCCCAATGTGGAATAGACCCTATGGAGTGTCGGGCTTGCGGCCATATGGATCATATTCAGCACCTTTTCAGGACATTTCTACTAGATTCGAGTGGAAAACTATCAAAATCAGCTCCACCTTCAGGAGCATGTTCTTTTTCACCACGTCATGGTGGGGAGATGGAATTGCACTGATATTTCAGGATAAGGATGTGGTCGTGGTCATGGTATTATGACCCATGTTCATCAATAGTTCTAGTAGAGAAGTCATGATTGCAGTAGTCCATCTTTTTCACATATCCATTGATCTGTTTAGTTTCATTATTTATAGCAGATACCTAAGGATCAGGCTGCGGGACTATATAAGTACGAGGTACTATTCATGTATCCTGCACTATTGTCTTTGCTTTGTTTGATACAGGTGCTTCAAACTCTGTCATTTATGTATCTATCATTGAATGTATTGGACTAGATATATAGTATCACTATGGTGTAATGAACCTTGATAAATTTTTGAGAATATGGAATGAGGGAATATGGTAGATTAGGGATTGTCCCATTGATGTTAGCATGTACTCTTTCTTTTGGAATCACTTTGTTCTCGAGATGATGGGATTTGATGTTATTCTTGGGATGGATTGGATAGACCACTATCACAACATTATAGATTGTTATCATTATAGGGTCTCTTTTACATCACTAGAAGGAAGTAGTTATCTTTCAAATGGTGAGTGTGATGTCCAAGATGGGAGAGCTAGACTGAAGCATCATGGGCTAGGTGAAGTGACCGACCAGATTGAAAAAATTTTCATGGAGCGTTATGATTTTCTTCAAACTGGTTTCCCTCTAATAGTTAATCATTTTAGGGAAGTCATCCATGATGTCTTTTCTGGCATACCTCTTAAGAAATATGTAGATATTACAATTGATCGTAATCCAAGAGCATCTCCATTGTCCATTCCTCCGTATTGGATGGCACTTACCGAGCTTCAGGATCTCAAGAAGAAGATAGAGGACCTAGAGGCCAAATACTTTATACAACCTAGTATATCCTCTTGGGGTTGACCTGATCTTTTTTCTAAGAAGTCAGATGAAAATATTCATTTATGAGTGGATTATAGAGGGTTGAAAAAACATACTGTCAATAATTGGTTTCCACTTCCTTGAATCGATGATTTATTTTACCAGATCCAAGGAGAAAGGGTGTTCCATACGATCGACCTGAGGTCATGTTATCATCAGGTGCAAGTCAGACCATCAGACATACCTTGTAGAGCTTTCCATAGTAGTAATGATTTGTATGTGTATCTTTTAATGTTGTTCGGTCTTATGAACATGCATTTTGTTTTCACAAATTTGATGAATATTGTTTTCTACACCTATTTGGACTCTTTTGTTGTGGTCTTTATAGACGAAATTTTGGTGTATTCTTTCACCAATAATGACCATTCCAAACACCATGACATTATTCTAAGTTCACTAATAGAGAATCATGTTTATTCCAAGAATACTATGTGCGACTTCTGGGTTGGCAGGGTCTGCTTCTTGGGTCATATAATTTAAGAATCATTAGTATCTATTGGCCCAAAATAGTATAGTGTTATAGTTTCCTAGGAGCGGCCTAAGAATGTGTTTGATATCAAGAGATTCATAGGGCTCACTGGATATTACAAGTATCTCATACAAGACTTTTTATGCCTTTATTCACCTCTTACTAGTCATAAAAAGAAGGGTTTCAAGTTCACATGGTCATAAGAATGTGATAAATCCTTTCATGATATGAAAAGGGAGGCTTGTATCAGCACATAATCAGTTTTGTCCATAACCAGGTAATGGTTATATCATCTTCTATGATGCATCAGGCATTTTCCAAGGAGTAGTGTTGATGTCGGAAGACAAAGTTGTTGCATACAGATCTCAACAATTGAGACTTCATGAGAGAAATTACCTGATGGACGACCTTGATCTAGGAATAGTTTTCCAAGCCTTACATCTCTGGAGAGAGTGTCTATTGGTTGATATCTTCGTGGTGTATTCATATCATAAGATCCTCAAGTATATATTTTCAGAGGGTGACTTCTACCTCAGTAATTGATGATGGGACGAATGTCTACAATCCTTTGGTTTATATCATTACTATACACCTAGAAAGGGAAATGTGCTCGTTGATGCACTGAGTTCGAACACTCAAATGTACACCGTATAGGAAGCCAGTGATGAATGTAATTTAATGGCCCTCTTTTTAATCTTCATTTGGAGTTTCATGATAGTCACAAGTATTCTTACCTCTCATCCTTAACAGTTACCTCTTCCATCCTTGATATGGTGAAGAGTAGGAAGTTTTTAAATCTTGAAGGTTTGGTTCTTCGTTAGGGTATATCAAAATATAACACACCTTCATATTAGTCTATGGAAGGAGAAGATATCCTACGTCTATATAGATATATCAGGGTTTCTATAGATATGAGAGAGGAGTTGATGAAGGAGTATCACACTTCTCATTGGGAAGTTCATTAAATCATCTCGAAGATGTATTGCGATATGTGACAATAATATTAGTGTCTTGGGAAGAAATTTCAGATTGAAGGCTTCTACAATAGGTGTTCCACCTGTCAATAGGTGAAGGCAGAGCACTGGAGACCTACAGTATTATAACAACCACTTCCATTCCTAGAATGGAAATGATAATATGTTGCTATGGATTTCATAGTAGACATACCTAGGTGGCTAAGGGGTATCGATTCTATCTGGGTAGTCATTGAATGACTAACAAAATCATCCAACATCATTCCTATTTGTAAGAGATTCTCAGTTGATGAGATGGGTGTATTGTATGTTCATGAGATCGTACAACTACATAGGTATTCACGTACTATTGTTTCAGATATGGATGCTTTTTTCACATCATAGTTCTTGCAAGGCTTGTAGAAATCTATGGGGACTCGGGTCATTCAAAGAACAGCCTCCCACGCTATGACCGATGGGAAATCATAACACACAATAGGGGTTCATGAGGATATACTCTGAGCATGTGACCTTGAATTCAGTGGTTCATGGGAGAAGCATATCCAACTCTTCATGTTATCTTACAATAAATTTTTTATGTGATGATATAGATGGATCCTTTTTAGGCCTTATATGGTAGCCCATGTCATTCAACCCTGTGTTGGAAAGAGGTTTGTGAGGTAGCCCAACTAGGTCCCCGTATCATTTTGGAGACTTCATAACTGGTTCAAATGATTACGAAGCGTATGAATACTGCTCATTCAAGACAGAAATCTTATGTCGATCATAGAAGATGAAATATTGAGTGTAAGGATGGGATCATTTTTTTTCGTTAGTTATTTCCGAAGCTAGGGAATATACCGTTAAGGAAACAGGAAAGTTGTCTCCTCATTACGTCTTTCCGTTTGAAATTCTAGAGTGAGTCCAACCAGTAGCCTATCAGTTTCTACAACCATAGATGTACTGTCCCATGTACGATTTCATTCATGTCTCACATATTCTCCAATATCATGCGTACACTTCTCATACATTTTATTTTGAGGAAGTTGAGTTAAATGATGATTCTACCTTTGAGGAATATCTAGTACACGTTGTTTACCGAAGCACAAAGGCTCTCCGAGGAAAGTCTGTCCCTCTCATACAGGTGATATTGTAGAAAGACTGAGTATAGGATGAGACATGGGAGAGGGATGTATGTGTACATGTGTAATGGATAGATTTGTTCTCAAATAGTGTTTCCTTACCATTTTAAGGAGAACATTGGATCAAGTAATTTTACAGGGGGAATACTGTAAGAACTCGGTTTTTCATTCAAGTATAGATCCTTTAATTTTTGGTCCAAATCATTACTTTGGACATAATATGTATTCCAAATGAGTTATTTAAGGTTCCAAGGTTTTCCTGGGATTGTTCGGAGCATGGAACCCATGTTTTTTGAGAAAAAAGACTATGCACATGGTTTATAGTAAATCGTGTGGAATTCCACACTGTTTGAAAAACAGTGCAAATTGAGTTTTTTTTACAGAGCCACCTCACACAGTTGGAACACGACCATGTTACCAATCCATGTGAGCCTACATTTTCTCTCGGTACCCGTTCATGTCTTTCCCATGGATTGATCAGACTGTGTAGACAAACAATTCAGGTAGAGTTGTCTTACACGGTTTTCACACTGTTTGACAAACTGTGGAGAGAAACTGTGTATAGGATAATTTTCTGGGTAAATTTACTGTTTTTCCTTAATGATCTATTAATCCAACCCTTACTAAATATTCTGAAAAACCGCTTAATTTTCTTCTATTTTAACCCGTTTTTAGCCTTTTGAAGGAAAATGCTAATGATAAATAGATCTTTTTTCATATGGAATCTGATTGAGCTTCCATTAATCACGTTGGATGCACAACTATAAGTACTCGAGTCCTCTTTATCTATTCTTATTCTCATTCCCACTCGACCTAGTTATTGACATGTGAGTGTTTTTCCTTTTCATAGATCTACTCTAATACAAGGTAAATCAATGGCCGATACTAGATGATAAGTATTATACAACCCTATGGTGGGTGGTCTGTAACTCATCCCTAATGTTCATGGATTTTGGAACATTCGTGTGGCGCCCACCGGTTTCTATGGAGACTATTTCAAAAATTGACATGACATGATTATACTTGTTAGAAATGTATGGTTATTCTCTTTCCAAATATGTAATTAGTTGTTAGATTTTACACCCACAACCCAATCCTCCCCTTATTGAAGGTTACTCCATATTTTTTTGATAGTGTTTTGGAACATTTAATCTACTGTTCAGGTGTGCCTTTTCTTGACCTTCCTAAAGGTGATCCCTTATATAATAAATGGATTACTATTAATGAAAATTTTACAATGGCATGTGCCATATATTCTCACCAATTGAACTCCCCATGGTAGGTGCATCAATATGATTATTAAATGAAAAATGTGAAATGGAAAGTGTAATAAGTATATAACTAGGCCCTATTAATTGAGTCTGAATAAAGGTTACATGTCTTGATGGAAGGTAGAAGAGTGAACCCCAATAAATGAATATACATTAATGGTTAATTAAGACTAGATTATATGGTTGCGATATTACATGTCTTATCCATACTAATGGAAGACAAGGCTTGGAAAAATTAATAAATGGTTGCAACTCTACTTCACATATCACACTAATGGAAGTCAAGACTTGGACCAAAATGAATTAATACATGATTTAAATACATAATATGAATGGAATGACTCAATATCAGCTTGTATTATGGTAGGAGAATAACCTGGGTATCGGGAAGTGCATTCCGATTAAATGATATGGTTTTCTTAGGTTGATACCCACCTAGACTCCAGCTCTTATCTATTCCTCGGATTCCTGGTATACTACTGTAGGGCCCTTTTCATTATTACAGGATACCTTGGATACACTCCTTGGATCCTTCATTGACTAATAGGTTCCATGGTGAATACCCATAGGGCCCTGTATTTTCATTGCCCTGTTTTACCATGGTTGATCATATTGGACTCGGTAGGTGCCTTATTCTGGAATTCCTTGGATTACACTCCTTTTATTATACTCTCACCCCTTATCTAGACTAAGATACTACCGAGTTATCATTCCATAAGATCTATGTTACCTTTGTTGTTACCCTTCAAATCCATCACTGGATATCATTTTCAGGATTCCTTGTTATGTCTTAGGACCTTTACATCTTGTACTATCAAAAAGGTGATGTGATTGTTGGTTATGCCTCAGGTGACCTATTTAACATTAAATGGTAATTACTTAATTAATGAACTGGTTACATGTTCAAACATAATCTGTGGGACAAATCTGGTACTTGGGTATTTAGTTATATTGTACAGCTTTACTTACTTTTTATTTTCATGCCTACACACTGCATATTCCATTACACGAGTCAGATGATATACACATCGCTGGTGGTGGCCCACTGAGATTTACCTCACACCCTCTCTGGGAGATGTTTGGTACACGAAGTAGATTACATGGTTGCATGTATTGACAAAGGGAAGCATATATCTTCCAATGATTGATTGTGTGCTGATATGATGGAGCTTGATAGCCAATGATCAAGTAGGATTTTGAGATGCTTGGAGTTGCCTTTGTTTTATTTTACCTTGTTGAACATGTTATGAAAATTATCTTGAATCCGTGTTTTCCAATTTCCTAGTTACATGAAATTACATCATCATTGTTTCAGTTTATACACTTATTGTTATTATCATTTATCTATTGAATCAGTTTGCTTCCGCAGTTTATTTATACTACTTCAAACATTTATTATTCCTTTATATTCCTTTTATAAAGCTACACTCTTCTAATGAGGGAATAGTCTTCCCATAGAAACACCATAGGCCCTCACCGCTAGTAAGAAGACTCAAGAATTTAGCGAGATGTGCTTGAGGCTACGTGGCCCACTAGGCATGGGGAACCCATTAAGTGGCATCTAGGTCTAGGAAATCACATTCCAGGATAATGTTTTCACATAATATCCCATCATATTTATTTATTTGTGTCATTGTGTTACTTTTACAAGGATTTCGGTTTAAATTATATATCATTTCTTATGTATTTTTTTCTGGTTGATATTGATTTGACCCAGGTTAGTCCTGATCGAATAATACCGGCTATAGGAGGAGGGTTGGTCATAGTTTTAGTGTTATGAAAGCACCTGGTGGATAATAGCCATTATTAAAAAGTGAATAGTATTGGTTAATTAATTTGATGTTCTTAATTAATTACAATTTGATTATAATTAATTAATTTTGGTAGTATTGAAGCGAGATAGACTCGTGGATAGTTGAAGAATTTATCATTAGTCTTAGTTGAGCTCAAGACGTGATTTTATTGGATTTTAATTAAACAGATGAGCATCAAATGAGTTAGGTTTCCTTTAAATTAACCGATGGTATTTTTTGATTTTAAAATAATTGGGTGTGTCATATCATCAGCTTCCCAACTGATGACATCATAAATCAATTTGATCATTCCATCGTGACCTTACCTTTGTTAAATACCAATTTAAATGTTTTAGAGGCCTATTATGTTGGGAGGTTCTAATGGAAGACTCTATATGGAACATGACCCTAATTTGGCCTATAGATAAGAATCCCAAGATTATTATACATATATATTACTTTATTTTAGAATGATATTAAATATATCTCCTAAAAACATGCCCTATAACTATAAAATAATTATAGACTTTGGAGAATAGATATATAAACAACTTGTTTCGTAAAATATCTTCAACATATCCCAAAAATATCTTTTTAAATAACAATCTTCTTAGAAATAACCTATTATATCCTTTCCTCATAGCCTAGGGAAAGGAAACATAAGAAATGGTGAGATCAGATGCTCAGTATGGGTAAACATTATAGATATACATAAATTTTCATTAGTGATCATATATTAGAATAAGTGTATAAGAACGTGACCATATATTACCATAATCATACCTGATTAGTAAAATATCATTAATCATAAATAAGGGAATTATTTTTTTATTAAATATATATATATATATATATATAATTCATTACTATTTGGAGTCATCAATAATCAATTTGGATCCATTAAAATGTATCATAAGAATAATATAAAAGTTTATAGAATAAAAATAAGAATAAAAAATAATTTTCATAGTCATGTATCACAACCAAGGACAACATAGTGGATTTGGTTCACACCATAATTCATAATTTCCTTAGCTATGGGTGACTCCTAAGACTACCATATTCGACAGAGACCGTTAATTAACTAGGTCTACTTTCCAATAAAGTTATTATTATCTCATGTTATATATCATTGCCGAATTTATTATAGGGATATATAATTCCAATCCCCCCACCATATCCTAATGAAATTCATATATATTTGTTCCCCATGATCATAAAAATTCATCATGTCATTGTATTGTAACAGGTGGAAAGGAAATGGGTTTTATAAAAAATTCATCATTTCATCATTTCTTCATAGAATATCCTGGTAAAATAAACATGTTTCATAATGTTTTCTATAATAAATAATTAACCCATGGGAAATAAAATTGTGTCATATAATATTCCATAAATAATTATCTGCATAAGCCATATAAATAATGATAAAGGATGGAATCATAAGATCATATCATCCATAAATCATAAAAATTGGACAATTATTTTTACATGGCTGAAAATACCTTTAAATTATCATTCATACCATTATTTGAAAACAATAATAAATATCTTTTTCCTTTCTATAACATTTTAAGTAAAAATTCTGAGATTATTTAAAAAATAATACCCTCTGAAAATAAGAAAGGAATAATATAATAGAGTATTAAAATAAAATAATTGTCATGATTATTTGGAAATATATTCTTTTTAAATATGTTGAAATAAAAACTTCCTCTCAAATTTTTTTGTAAATATTAAAAAATAAATTGTTTATCAAATGTTTATAAATATTGACTTTAAACCTCTGTAATTAATGTCAATGGTAGTTAAAATAATTTTTTAAAAATAATTAATGTATGGTTAATAACATTCACAAATGTTATTTTAGGAGTATATACTTGGAAAAAAATTTGTATAAAAAAGAGGAAGCAATATTGGTTTTCCATTAAAAATAATTCTCCATCATTTTAAGTACCAAGGAGTGTGAAATTGTAATAATACATAAAAAACACATAAATAACCATTAATGAGAAAACTATTTGACGTTCAATGGATAATATTTATATAATTTTCCTTGGTGAAAATTTATCATAGCAAATCTTGAGAAAATATGTGATTGTAACATAAACCCCTTACATTATCTTCCTCCTCGATTCATATGAATTAAAATATCTCATATAAAAAATATTTATATACCATAAATATATTTTATAAACATATCCATAAATAATTAAAAAATATAATTCCTTTCAAATTTTTAATTATCCTTTTATTAATAATTTTTTTGTTAAACAAACTTTTGGGTCAAAACAGGTTTGTTTTCCTTGCATGTTTTTGTCTGATGGTTCTCGTAAACTCACCATGGTCATGATTTTATCATCTTAAAAAAATTATAAAACAATTATTATATATATTGATCTTATACACTTTATTATTATTCATTTTATTCTATTATGAAGAATGAATCACAACACTGCGTTGAGGTGGTAGTCCAAATGTACGCACGCGCGACGTTATCATTTTCCAATGAATGGAAATGTAAGAATGATGTTAAGAAATTATAATTTTATAATCATAAAAATGTAATAAATATAATATATATAAATTTAATTGAACATAATAACCAACCATGAGTGATTGTTATGAAAAAAAATCATATCATAATATACTTCCTACAGTCCTCACTTACAGACAATCCATACATTCATTTCTCATTTGTTGGAAAAAATGTGAATAATGGCTAATAAATAATTATAATAATAATGAAAAATATTTAACACACTGAATAATTTTTTTATATTGTATATCATAGATTGGATGTTTTTATATAACAAAATAAAATTTAATGCTCTCATTTAAGAGTTATACATCTTCATTGAGAAACCCCCTTCCGGTGACACCCTATACATTGAAAAATGATATTTTCATACAACTATGGATTCAAGGACATGTGTTGGGATATTTTGAAATAATTTGGGTTGGTATTTTCCACAATATAAGGCTCTTTATGTGTGATTAATATTTGATATGTTGTATCCTTTTATAAGGGAGGGAGAGGACACAATTAGTATTTCACATAATATTAAAATATAATAATGTATTAATCTAGTAAAGTGTCACCTAAATAAAAAATATTAAATTATAGGAGGTCTAATATTAAAATCATATCAACTTGTTGAATTAAATCAATTTATTGGATAATTTATACCTTATCTCTTTGGTTAATTCCACTTATAAACTCAATTTAACATCAATAGAGGTAACTTATTTTTACTGTTTAAACTACTAATTATGAAGAATGATTATGTTAACCTTATTAAATGATATTAAATATTATTAATAAAAATATGGAATCCATTTTAAAATATTTATTATCTATAATTATATGAAATTATATTTAAAATAAGAGCATAAGATTCAATGAAAACTATTTCTTAAAAAAATTCATTTTTAAATATAAATCCATGATTTCTTTCTTTCATTTCAATATAAAAATGAATAAATGAATTTTAAAATATTTAATTGGATAAATTATATAATAATTACCTAAAATCATTCATTAATATACATTAATATAATTTATTATGATAAAAGCACATTGTAGGCATAAAAACTTTTTTTTATAAGAAAACTCTTTTTAAAGTCAAGTACTTTTACTTTCATTTATAAACAATTCATAAAAAATTAATTAATATTATAAATTTGTAAAAAATAATTTTTTTGTTATTTAATTATTACTATTTAGACAAACCAATCAAAATAATAGGTGATAATTGTCACATTAAATAATAATATTTATACCAAGGTTCAATTAAACTCGATGTTCTATACAAAACAAGATATCAATGAAAAAATTACTTAGAAAGAAACATGTCATAAAATCTCATTGTGTAAAATTATACCCCACTTATAATAATTTTTATATTTATTAATCAGGTAAAAATAGATAGGGATATATATGTCCCAATAGTTTTCATTTTCTAACACCATCCTCTTATATTTGAGTTTCTATATTTCTATCCTGGAGATATTCATCAGGATCCATCAATATGGTTGAGTAAAAGTTAATATTTTAAGAAAGCTCAACCATATAAATGTTTTTATACAAAAAAAACATTTAAAATATTTACAACATTATCTTATCATATTTTATGTATTTTTAATGGTCCAATGAAACTGACAATCTTTCTGAGGATTATATTGTGTAGTAAACCACAACTTTGTTTCCAGATCCTACAAAAGACATATCTAAAATATTGAGGTAAATTTTACATCAAAACTTGATATAATTAAAATTAGTACTCTATGAAATCTAACAACTTCCATAATATATATCCTATAAATTTTATCAATTAATAGTTCTTCTCTAATGGAAATTAAACGTGCTTATTTCATATGACGGTTTTCTAAAACACAAATACTATTATTCCCTTTAGATGTTTTAGAGAGTCTGATTATGAAATCCGGGGTAGTTTTTCACATTTACATTTCTTTATGTGTAATTGTAATAATATAATTGTAGTATTAGGTCTCCTAGACATATCCTGTTGGCATGAATTTCATTTATATACATACTCAACAACATCTATTTTCATGTTATCCCCCTAAAAATACTCTATCAAATCTTTATAAGTATTTATTGGATGAATAGAAAATTAATAACTATGAAATTCATCCAAAAACTATTTTTCTATGTCTTAAAATGAGGAGAAACATACTCAGTTCTAGAACCCTATCATTCCTTCAAAATTATGGTTAACCATGGGAACATTTCTTACGTTATTTATTAATTCTAAATCCTCATACCCCTCTATAATTTTCACATGTACTGATGGTTGAACATTGATCTCTGAAATATATGATCTATAAACTTTTACTTGTATTTCAATATATATATTCTCTAAATCCATAAATATTAGGAATCTTTTAATCCTAAAAATAGATATAATAGCGTGTTCTATCAAACTTAGAGCATCATCCACCTTGTTTACCTTCCCATGTTGGTAGTTTGTTGAGATGTCATAATATTTAATAAACTCTATCCATCGGTTTTAGTGAATATTATACTCTTTATACGTTAATATTAAGTTAAATATTTGATAATAAATATATAGATCTCATTGTTCACTATAAATAAAATTCAACTATATTTTCATTGAAAAAATTTAATGCGGAAAACACCAAATCATTAGTTGGGTAATTTTTCTATTTAATTTCTAATTAGTTCGAGGAATAAGTATTATCCATATCATTATTCATTAAGAAGCATCTCAGTCCCTTCATTTATTCATAACTAAAGAGTTCAAACCATTCTCTGTTGAATGGATGTGTTTTTAATGGTTTAATGGCAGACCTTTTCTTATCTATTAAAATGTCTGTCACATTCATCTATCTATAGGATGTTGGTCCACTTTTGGGATAACTTGGTTAATGGATTATATATCCATAATAAATATCTTACAAGTTGTTTTTAATATCCTTCAATCCTGAGAAAAGTATGGATCTAAATTATAATGGTAATCCTAGTCCATTGTTCAATAACTTCTTTTTTTTATTGATCTGCAGATATAACCTCACATGACATTATATGACCCAATAATGTGATTTTTTATCGAAAATTCAGACTTGTGAAATTTTCATAATACTTGTCCTTCCTTGGAGTCTTTAGAAAAAACCTAAAATGATCTTTATGTTATTATACTCTCTAATAATACATAATAATATCATCAATAAATACAACAAAAAAATAACCAAGGTAAACTATAAAGACTCTATTCAATAAATCCATAAATATTGATGGGGGATTAGTAAGTCTAAATTGAATCACTATAAATTCATAATGATCATGACTTGTATTGATGGTTTCTGAAGATATATCTTCCCTATTGGAATTAAATTTATGATATCCAAAACAAAGTTCAATCTTAAAAAAGTATTAATCAATTTATAGTTGATCAGTAAATACATCAATATGGGGTAGGAAGTACATTATCATGATATTGATCTTGTTATTTCCTCGATAATCAATGTCAAGATGAATTAACCTATATTTATTCATAAAAATGAATAGATTCTACCCATTGTGATGTACTAGGGTGTATGGATACTATATCAATATTATCTTAGAGGTTCTTCCTCAATTACATCAACTCAATTGCGGTTATTCTATATAGATTCTTTGAAGTAGGTGTTGCACCATGTAAGATTTCTATTAAAAAATCAACATTATAATTCAGGGAAAGACAATACATGGCCTAGAAAATAAATAAATATAATCCTAAATAATAGAAATACAGTTGATTTTGAGTTTCTTCACAAACAAATTGTGATAAATATCCCTCATGAAAAGGTATTATGACCTATATAATATAATTAAATTCCATTTCAAGATCATATTCATCCTTACACTAAAAGAGTGTCATATTTTGATTTGTAAAATCAAATGTCACTCCCCTTCCTTATAAAATGATATGGGTTATGTATAGAGGGAACTAATACTTTCACAAAATCAAAAAAATAAATATATGAAGAATGTAGAGATTTAGAGCAAGTAAATTCACATACACATCTACCGAAGAGGAGTTACAGACATGATATGTAATTATCATACAACTATGAGTTTTTAATGTTAACTCAACATCTAGTCATTGATGTGGTGAAGTGATACAATTAGAAAATTATTTTTATTTAAAAAAGTGGGTAGATATATAATTAAATAATATATTTTCAATTCTAGAGTTTTTGTAAATTGTTTCATTCACCACTTCGTTCTTAGGACCCAATTTAGTAGTTGGGATCATATGATATTTCCCTTTGGCGAAGGGCTTAAAAGGTTCTTGATCAATATTTTCATCATTATCCCTTATATTCATGCACTGATTTTCATAATGTACCAACTAATTAAAATTATTAAATTTGAGTGTGGGTGGAAAATTTAGTTGATATTTTTTACCATACCATTCATTGATGAGCCTCTTTATATCACATGAGTGTTCTTTTTCTTGATGGATTTCTTTTCCACTGTTAGAAAATTTTACAGACCTTAAAAGGTAAATTCTTCAATGATTATTTCAGCACTTATAAAATGGAGGAAAATAAATATTCATTCCACCATTGGATTTAATATGTGAATTCCTCAAAATTCCATCTTTCTATCTTTGTTCCCAAAACCATAAGAATAATAAGAGTAGACATTTTCAAATTTTTGATTTAGAGAACATAGAAAAATTTATTCATGTATATCAAAATATTTTATAGAAAAAAACTTTTTGCAACTTGAACTAAATCTATTAATGAATTAATAGACTTTACCTCTATAATTTATTATACAACTAGAAGCATACCATGCCATTTTATTGAAATTTTACCCATAGGTACGAATGGATTTATCATCCTCTTAATTTTGTCAAAGAAATTACATTTACATTTTAATGAAAATATTTAAGTGAAAATAATTATTGAAAAATACAATGTTAATCTCTACCCATTCCATTAAGCCAATTTCCTCTTCTTACATCATTTTCTTGATAAGATTCCACCACAGATCGGCTTCAACATCTATATGATATGCTGTCGGGAAAATCATTATTGTTTTTAACAATATAAAATGAAAAATATATTTCTAATGGTACTTATCTATTTCTTATAAATTATTGTATTAGAGGAACCAATGAAATAGGGTATATGTTATCATATAAAATAATCAGTTGTGAGTTATTTCTTTTTTCATTTGGAAGATCTTCATATTTCATTTTACAATCCATAGCTTCAGAGAGATCAGTGAGAATAGAAAAAATAATTCACATAACAGATCCTATTTCATTTGGTTTCTGATTATGATATTCATTATAATTCATGTTATATTCCACAATAACATGATTACCCCTTGGTCCAACCACTGACTATGTCCAGAAAACAAAGTGTGAGAAACAATAATTATAGTGAAAAATCATGTATTCAAGAAAAATAATTCAGAGGATGACTAAATCATGGAACATTATTTTAAATCTATGAATATTATAGTTTATCCTAGTTCATTCAAGGTTATCATGTACTCAAATCCTTCATAATGGTTTATATAGAAAATTTGAACTAACCTAAGAAGACCCCCCTGGATATGTGCACAGTAAGGGCCAACTCACCATGCACTAGAATGATCATCAAGATATACATAGCCAACTATTTTTTGGATTATTACCTATAGATTTATCTCTTCCAAATCCACATCCAGTAGTATTATCTAGGAAGGGATTTATTTCTAGTAAAACCAAAAAATCTCTTCCTTACAAAAAAACTAGAATTTTATCCTATAATTAAGCATATCCCTAGTATTTTCACCATTGTTATAAAATCCTAATATCTAGAATTAACTAAAACGTTCTTGGATACTAATTAATGTGTCCAAATAATTTCATTCATATATATTACATCATTTAAAATTAATATTAGATACATCTGATTACAAAAAACACCGTATAATCGCAACTTTTTTGATTCGTTTTATTCTAAATTCATATTCCTATTATTTCATGAATGACCTTAAATATCTCCAAAAAATATATTCTCACACTATCTTCTCCTTACACATAAAATTCTTAAACTATTTCTTTATAACCTAGGGAAATGAAATAGTATAAAGTGTGAGATCATATGCTCAATAAGGGTAGATATAATAGAAATAAAAAATTGTCTAGAAGTGATAATATACAAGAATAAGGGTATACAAACATGATTATAAATTAAAACAATCATACCCAATCAGGCAAAGATCATTAGAAATAAATACTGGCATAAGGCTTGGTCATAACTTAATATATATGTAATAAATATACAGAATCATCAATAATCAATCCTAATCCAGGAGAACATATTATATGAACAAGACTTATATTTGTGGAAAACACATAAGTTTATGAAATCATTTATATAATCATAGTTCACTGGATATAATGTCAATGTTGATTGGCTTGACTCCACATTCCATTATTTACTAAGTCAAGGATCACTCCCAAGACTATCATAATATACATTTTCACTTGATAAACTCTTTTGAATCCCCATTTAAATCGTTATTATCTCATGATATATATATCAATAAAAAATACATTGCAAGTCTAAATAATTCCAAGACCACCCATATCATAATTAAAATCAAACATATGTGTGAAAAAATATCAAACAACATTAATTATATATATTTATCATAATCCAAGTAAATTAAATTGTTCTGATAAGAATTTCATCATAGTGAAATGTATAAAATTAGGAGGTTTCATAAAGTTTAAATCATAATATAATTAATATGTGGGAAAGAAATGAGTTTCATAGAATAATCCTTAAATAATCATCATCATAATCCATCCAAATAAAGAAAATAGATGTTATAAAATGATGATATCTTTATTAAATAATAAAAATCCTTAAATTATGTGACATAGATGAATAATTATTTTAAAATATCATTTGTACATTTCATTGAAAGGATGAGAAAATATAATTTTATTTTAATAACATTTTAACTAAAAATTAAAAGAATGTTGGGAAAATAAATTTCATTGAAATCAATAGATGAAAGTGGAAAATGAATCATAAAAATAAATAATGGTCAAAATAGTTGGAAAATCCATTCATGATTTATATAATTAAAGAAAACAATCTTTTCACTCTTATGTAAATATTGAAAAAATACTCGTTCAAAAAACATATAGAAAGATTATTTTATAACCATTTATACAAAAAGTAAAATATATTAAAATTTTAGTTTTAAAAAAATTTCAAGTACATTTAAGAAATATCATAAAATAGATTTCACGAGTATGGACATGGAAGAAAATGTTTGTCAACCAAGGAGGAAATAGTACCAACTATTATTTAAAATTATTTTCTGAGTCATTTGATGTACCAACAAGTGAATAATTGTAATAATATAAAAAAATTGTAAATAACCCTAGGAGAAGAAAATATATTGTTTTTAAATATAATAACCATATAATTCTTCTTAATGGAAATTCAACATAGATAATCTAAAAATAAAATGACATTGTAATATAATCTCTTTACCCCAAGTTCAGGTTTTTCTTACTCATTAAAATATCTGATATAATAAATAAAAATTTATTATAAATATATTATTGAAACAAATTAAAACATAAAATAATATTTAGAATTCCTTTATAATTTATAATTATTATTTTTATTATGAATTTATTTATTTAAACGAACATATGGGTGAAAAATGGACTGTTTCCATGAATGTATTAGTTCAGTGGTTCTTGTACATGCATCTTTTTAATGGTTTATCATATAAAAAATAATAATAATTATATAGGTAACATATTTATTCATCATTTAAACCTTTATAATTATTCATATAAATTTGTGATAAAAAATGAATCACATCATTGCATAGGGGTGATATTCCATATTTACACTCAAGTGACATTATCACATTACAAAAAATTGAAATGTATGAAGGTAAAAAAGATATTATAATTAATAAGAATAATTATGTAATAAATATTTTATATGAACACTAAATCCATCATAATAAAAAACAAATAATGACTGTAATGGAAAATAAATTATATTGCTACATATAAGTGGTATTCTACACGTACAGACTAGCGATACTTTTTTTTCTTATTTGATGGAGAGAATATAAAAAATGGTTAATCCATCACCATAATAACAACTAACAATATTTAATATACAAAATTAATTAATTTATTACAGATACCACATATTTTTAGGATGCATAATATGAAGTAAAATTCAAAGTACTTGGTTAAGTGTTATACCACATCATTGAGAAACCCGCTTCAGCTTACCCCTTATGCATTGAAAGGATAGTATTCTGATCAGAAAAAGACATCAAGTATAGGTTAAGGTAAGTTATTAAGGGATTATTTTGTGTATCTTATGATATATAAGGCTTTTTAAGTATAATAACGAGATAATATTTTGTATCCTTTTATAAAGGAGAGAGAGGAAACAATTAGAATTTTTTGAAAGATAAAAATATAACAATGTCAATCTAATGTCATGTTCTTAAAAATATATAATGAGAATCTATAAAAACTAAATTGTATAAACAAACTCAACCAATAAAATTAAATCATTTTTATTATATTTAAAACCTTATCTCTTAGGTGACCTCCCCCCAGTAAACTCATTTTTAACTTAATTGTGGAGGCACATTTTATACTATTTTACTATTCATTATGAAAAAAATTTATTTGAATGTATAAAGTTATATTATTTATTCTAAGTCTAAAAATATAATCCAATTTATAAGTTTCAATTTATATAAGCGGCAGACATGAATTTTAAATTAATCTTGAAAAACACATTGAGAACATTTATTGGTAAAATGTAATTTTAGACATAAAATTGATTTTACACCATTCTATTCCATGTAAAAAATATTTTATGAATTTTAAAAAATTATATTAATTATTTTTTCTAAAAATATGCTTAATCTATTTCATAAATAGTGATTAATTTTATTTATTAGGATTAATGAAATGTGTATGCATAAAATAATTTTTTTGTTAAAACATATATTTTTATCTTCTAGTATTTTTATTTTCATTTTTCCCAATTTATAACTAATGAATTAAATTAATAAATTTATAAAAAAAATTCATATTTTGTGTTGTAATATTCGAACCCACCAATGTAACATCTTGGAAATAATTGTCCCATTAAATAATAATATTTATATGATGATTCATTTAAATACAGTGTTTTATATAAATAAATCCATTAAAAAATAACATTTATTTACTGGTAAATTTATCATACAATATCAGGGTTTTACAAGTGAAATACCTTATATCATAATAGACAAAAAGTTATAATATATAGTTCATTGGTTTTATACTGTGAAGTGGGTGAGCCTAGTTTAAATGGTTAATTTGAAATCATGTTTTAGATCTATGATAGGGAAATGAAATTTTTAAACCAATGATAATCTTGAATTGTAATTTCATATTTACTTAGTGTCTTAAAATGAAATATGTAATTATAATTGGGTGTTTTCTGAATTTTTAAATTTTGTTAAAAAGTTCAAGAAGGGGACCATAAGTGATATCTTTAAAAGTAAGAATTTTTTAATTGAAAACCAGTGATTAATTTATATTGAATTATAAAATGGTTATAATGTGACTTTTATTCCTAATGGATAAATTTGATTAAAAAGTAATATATAAATTAAATTAGTGATTACTTGTAAGTAAATACTGAAATAATTGATTTATTAGAGTGATATTTTTTTATTTCGGCACTTTTCTATAAATTCCATGGAGAAGTTCAATAGATTTTTTATTTATATTGGTTGGTGTGACATTTTTTGAGAGATGCATTGATCCTATTGAGGAGATAGACGAATATAGGTGTGTGAGAAAACACTTAGATTCATTTAGGGATGACGATATGGAATTCCTTAGTCAAGAAACTATATTTCTCTTAGATAAACTCTTATGAATGCTTAGGGGTAGATCCCCATTGGATTCATATAATGGATATATGTAACAAATCACATAGATTTATGAAATGGATTATTATAGGGTACCCTTTCTAATGCCTCCGAATGATCTTTCCAAAATTTTCCTGATATTCCCAATGGAATTCATCAGGTATGAGTCTTGGATTCTTATAAAGTCATGCTTCAAAATGTCATGAATGGTTCCTTGAGTTTATACTGGTAGGTTGTTTTGGTGGAATACTAATGTTCACCCCCTTGGATTTCCTATGGGTTGTGTTGAGAGGTAATTCCTGGTTATGCTAGGTGGATTTCCTTGGGTTTTTGAGACTGTGGTATCACTAATCATATACCATGGAACCATATTATCTATGATGTAAAATGTGATCAAATACTCACTAGAAATGGACATTACTATCTTATACCTTTGGATTATTGTTGGTTCACTATATTATCATATATTTTTGTATTTATTAGGAGAATTTTACCATTTTCTATTTTATATATGTTCATTGTGTGTTAGTTTTGGTTTATTTTATCATATGGCATGTCATTGTATAGATTGGACACTGATGTCCTATCTCCCAATCCTAAAAACTATTTAGTGGCTAATTCCTCCCATATTTAGATTTATATACCCATGGTGCTATCAGTTAGCCTAAGTCCCACTAGAGGAGGGAATCAGGAGTCATTATATTTGTATCATCGTTTTGGTATCTCTAGAAGGATGGGTTCATGATATAGAAATCCACGAACACATCAGTCAATGAAATGGAGTCTAAATAAGATCCAAAAAATGTTCATAATGAAGTATTTGGAAAAATTTATTTTATAAAAAGTTATCAAGGAATATTTACATAACTTTTTCAATCACCTTGAATATGATGATATTGATATGATCTATAAATTTGGTTATTTTATGAGTTTTTAAAATATTGAATACATTCCTCAATTTCAAAGTTAAGAAAATATTATGAGATTGAGCTTTCACTATGTTTTTAAGAAGATGATAGAATAATCAAGAATACTTAATAAACATCCATCATGATTCATATGAAAATAAAAATGAAATTATGGTCCCCAAAATTCTTTTTTAGTGCACCTATAAATAGGGTTTGCAAGTACATAATGAACTGACTATATTTATCCATGTGAAAAGGATGACATAATGATGTTTTTAGTAGTAATAGTTTTTAACCCAATTGGTTGGTGTAGAGGGGATTCTATCCATTAAATTGGAAAAATATTTAGTGATAAGTAATGAATCATAGTTTCAGTTCATACATCGAGAATAAGAGTCATTCAAAGCTATCATATAGAATAAATAATATTCAGTTTTTGAGCAGGGAATTTGGTGTAGTAGTTTTGTTTATCAAAAAAATGCTGGTTAGAAAAATATGTGCCATTTCAAAAATCCCCACTAGATGGATTATTCTAGATGAAGGTCTGGATTACCAAACCTACATCCTTTAGTTAATGATAATTCGATGTAAATTATTCTAGACTAACTTGCATATTACTAATGGGAAAAATTATTATTATATTCATATCTTAATTTTAGAACAGAAACTTTATAGTATATGGAAGTCTATATTATCATACCTATAAAAATATAGGAGTCTAATGGGTGTTGGGCCAAGTATATTTACATCTTATTAATAGTGAGTTTCCATAGAATGATGCGAGTCATCGTGAAAAGGATGTAATTTATCACACTAAGTCTAAAACCTAGAAATCTTGTGGGCCTTTATTTTTTTCATTCTTGTGATGTTTTTATATAAATTGGATAGGTATAATTACTCTAACATGTTACATGGATTAATTTATAAATATTTGAAATTGTATAAGATCTCCACTGATTCAATCTTCCCCACCAACCCTTATCAATGGTTCCAACAATATTATGGAACAGGCAAAGTATAATTTTAAATTTTTAAAACTTATGTTTATCTTTTTATAAACTTAAGTAATATTTTAATCTAATAAAATATATTTTTTTTGTGTTTCATTTAAGAAAGTATCCAAAAGGTAAAATTTTATTTTTGATTATTTTTAAGGAAAAATAAATATTAACTGTTAATAATAAATCAATTAATTTTATATAAATCAATTAAAATGATAATTTTATGTTAATCATAATTTTTATGCATAAAATAGAACATTTTAAAAAAAAGCTTTTTAATGAGTTTTGTTCAAAAATATTAACATTTAATTTTTTCACCATTGTAAATATTATTTATAAAAATGTATTTGATATTTATAATAACTATTTCCATATTATTTAATAATACTCGTGTAATATTTAGGAAGTAAAAGTAAATTACTATTGTAAAAATTAGTTAACAATTTAAAATTAAAATTTTAGGTGAAAAATATAAGAGTAAAATACTTAAAAACATGTAAAAACATGTGTTAATATATATTTTTGTGGATTTATTGACCTTAAACCTTTCCCTGATCTGTTATTTTCCATTATTGGTTCCACCTTACCATTGAATAATGACTTTACAATTTATATTATTAAAACAATGTAACACCTCTCCCTTATAAAAAGACCCATCACAGTTAAACATTTCCTCACACAAAAAATATTGAACATTTGAACAAAATCATAAACATTCACACCCCAAAGATCCTATATGGTTATTTTAGGTACAAAATACCACCAATCAAATCAATAATACAATTTTAAAAGGAGATATTACATGGTGTAAGTTAAAAATATCAGTTAAACATTTGTCACTTATTTTACATTATTCTTATACCTCCTATGAATCTAATAAACCAATGTTGAAATAGTTAAATTAGTATAATAATTATATATAAATTTTATTATTTTTATGGGATGAAAATCCTCTACAACCCTCCCAACCATTCAAAAACTGAAAATGTCGCTTCTATTAATTGCGGACCACCACCACCATAAGCGACGTGATCCATTTTTCAAAAATCCTAAAATGGATGGTTAAAATATGTTATTTAATGAATAAACATGTTATTTTTGCAAAATTTTCATATTATTAAAACATAAACCAAATACTTACTTCCTTCTATTCAATGTAATATAAGAGAATCACTCATATGTTCCTGTGGACTACCACATCTCCAAAAAAATTAATATAGACTTTCATTATTTATAAAAATCCATTTAAATAAATTTAACACATAAAGGAAAATATATAATATCATTATACTTCTGTTATAATCTTATTATTCCAAATAAATCACATTCTTATCCATACTCACCCATCTATTACAAAATGTTCTACTTTCTGTAGATTTAACCACCTATATCAACAATGTTATAAATTTCAATCATGGATGACTAAGGAAAAATAGAAAATATATTTATTAGAAAAAAAATTTCAAATAATTTTTTATTTAATGTTACTTAATGTTTATATTAAAAAAAATTATTTTATAAATACACAACCTATTTTCATTAAATATTCTAGAAGGAATGAGTCTATTGATTTCATCTCCAAGGACTGTAACTATAACTCTCCAAAAAATGAAATTTTTTATTCGTAAATCACGAGAAGTAATATTTTATAGTACCTTAAATAATATAGTAATGATTAAATTTTGTATCAAACTATAGGGATCAACATTGACATTACAAATCAGATGAAAAATAATTAAAATTTAAAACACCCTATAATGTAAATAAACAATAACTACATATAAAATGTAAAATAAAAAAATTATTTATGATTAAAAAGTTTAATAAATTTGAATAGAGTTATTAAAAAAAATTTATTATATTTTTGTTTGTTATACATGATGTTAGAGAACATTAGACTAATTAGGAATAAAATATAAGAGTCTTTCTTTACAATTCAATGAGTTAAAAAGTTTTTTCTTAAACATCATTTTTATAAGTTGGTAAAACTATTCCATATGATTTTTTCATATTAAATTTACAATTTTATTTCTATAAAATTAAATGATCACATCAAGTATATAATTTTTAATAGATTTTTTATCTTTATAAAATTTGATGTTGTGACGAATATTTTGCATCCACTCTTAATGAGATGTTTTTATTTCATGTTGATATTTTATCTTCCTGCCAAATTGTTCGTTTATATTTAGACTTCAAATTATGTTAACCCATTTAAATTTCATTTTTTTATCCCCTTTCAAAAATAAGGGTTTGTTATCCATTTTTATGATGGGGGTTTTAAAAAGATTATTTTAAAATATAAAAAATGTTTTCTGTAATTCCATAATCATATTTTTTGTATTCCACTCCCTATTCCATTTATAGATCCTTTAGGTTTTTTTAATATATGTTATGGAATATTATTTTTAAAAAGTAAATTATTTATAATTTTTTCAAAATTCATTTCTAATGTTACTTTTGAATTTGATCGGAAAATTCTTATTTTATGACATTGTTAAAAATATTTTATAAAAACTCAATAATGGGTTCACTTCCATTTTACCAATTACATCTATTCTATTTATTTCCATAAAAATTATTTTTTATTAACAAAACTATAAAGGATCATATTATGTACTATTTTTTGTGATTAAATTTTGGGTATCAACTGATTGTATTCTTAAGGTCGATTCTAGTGATACCTTCTGAAAATATTACTAAGCCAATTTTATTTCTATGAGTTATTTATGAATCGATGAATGAGTGTTTTAAGGTGGTACACTTATGTATTTAGGAATGATAATTAGGTTAATATATTATCCTATAATTCATTGGGTCTGATTTTATATCTCATTATATAAAAAATCATGGCAACCATGAATTGTTTTCCAACATAATGTGTGTTAATAATGGATTTGATCACATCTTCATGCATATGCATCATGGGTTATTCTCTTAATTTAAAGCATGGGAAAAATGGGGTTTCTCCCAATATAAATTATTGGTATAATGGGTTTTCTCATAACATAAATCATTGGAATAATGTTTTTTCTCACAATCTAAGGTTTGGGAATCATGGGGATTCTCAAAACATAATGTGTAGGCATCATGAGTATACTCACAGCCTAAAGTATGGAAATCATGGGTTTTCATGAAACATAAATTTTGAGAATCATGGATTCACTCTATAAATAAATCACGGGAATCATGTTATTTATCAAAACATAAATTGAATGAATCTTGTATTTTCTCGCAACTTAATGCTTATCCACCAAGGGTTTCCTTTCAAATTAGAGCATTATCACCATGGGTTTTCTCACAACATAAGGATTTCATGTCCTTATATTTTTACTATTGTTCATTGTTATACTATATTTTTATTGAATTTTACATAGAGTATCATATCACTATGATTATTCTCCATGAATCATGTATATTATCTTACACTCTTATTCCATGGTATAATTTGCTTCTTTTGATATTACCTATACTAATATTGGGACATTATGAAAATATTTATTATCAAATGTTATTTTAATAATATATTTATCCCATGATTATATTTTATCATATTCCTATGATTCAACCAATGATGACTTGTCTATGCATTTTTCCATTTAAAATAATTTGATCTCACTATATAGTTTTTTGTTCATCGCCTAGGTTATGAATATGATTATAGTTTATGATAACTCTATAAAAAGTATAATTTATCCCAAAACATTATAAGTCTCTATTTATTATGATTTTGTGGGAATATACGTGATTTAATGTTTAAAAAATTGATAATGAGGTAAAATATTGATATGTTTCCCATGGGATTCCAAGGTTGGTTTCAAAGCCCTTGTTTTAGCGAAGATCTGTTTTGCACCGAACCTACTGGTGAATATACGAGGCACCTAGAAAGATCTCCCAAACCAAGCCAAAATACCTCCCAAAAAACTTTTTCAATGTAATATAGATTTTTTTCATCCCAATTTAAATTTAATTTCATTATTATACTGTATTATGTTTGGTTAAATTAGAAAATAGCCTTACTCTAATAGGAGGGAATAGTCTCCACATGGACACACCCAAGGCCCTTGATTTTTGTTAGTAGCCTCTCACATATGGGAAATCATACCTGAATCCATATTGAAAACATAAGGACTATAGGGTTACAATTTTTGAATGAATTACTAAGGGGGTAACCTTATGAAATGTATAATGAATACCCACATAATTTTAGATGATAACGGGGTATTCCACAATAATTTTATCTGTATCCTCATCCAGGATAGCTCTATGCAATTCAATCATGGTGAATCCAACCGGTCATTGGGATTATCATAGTAATGAATTGAGGTTATCATCATCAACCTCCGTGATTTATCAAACATCTAATGCATTTGGGAAATGTGTCCACCCTGTGACTTATATAATCTCCTAGATCCTAAATTTATATACACCCTCGGTTACACACTATCTAATATTTGTTTCAAAAATGCATTCAATATCATAATTATTTTCTTGGCATAGGGAATAATTCTAGACACACTAGTCATTCCAAAAAAATTAGTATAAAATATTGGATCCAGATCTCACCAAGCATTCAAGGATTTTCAAAAACTAATTACATTTAATTAAAAAATTAAATTACAATTAATGATTTTATTCATTAATTAATAGGTAGATCCTAATCGGTCCGATATCCTACTAAATATTCTCTTTTGTACATAGTTCCAAATATAAAAATATATACATATTATTATATTCATATACATCATATTAATTTTTATCACATTTGTGATCAAGAGAGAATCGATATCTCGTGTGATGGAAAGGTGGGTTCTTGTCCTAGGCAACCCTTTCACACATCTATATAGTTAGTTGAGGGTGGAATATCCCTCAAGTACTATAAGTTCATTTATTATTATCTTTTCCTATAAAAACACCCCTAATTTGATAAATGATTTAATACTCAAGAAAAATATGGAGGGTTAGTCAAATTATTGAACCCATCTTATTAGGTTACATTCCCTAGAGGTTTCACTACGTAACCCTTGGTTTATTGGGAGACCATTGGCCATCACTACCTATTCTCAACACATCCTCACGAGAGTCTAAATTTGATTGGTTCACCCTAATCAATTTCCCCTCCATGTTATTACTCAGTGTCTAATCCCATATCTAAGATAAATTATTGTCCTAATATATTCCGCTGAATTCAGGAAGCCCTTAGATACCTTAATTTAATTAAATGGTTGGTATTTGGGTTATGAATGACCCCAAGTCTAACAAAACATGTTCCACATAAAAATAGTTTTAATGTAGGTCGTGAGACCACCATATTCAAGTTCCAATACATCTCTCTTAACCAATACCAACATAGGAATCCCCATTAGGGTCGATTTAAGTCTAAGCCAATGGTCTGATGTATGTTTAAAACCTACAAAAAATGAAGAGTTGAGTTGGTTCCCAATGGACATAACTAACCCTTGGAACTTTTATCCATATATATATATTATGGAACTTGATTTTGGATATGTAATTTAATTGTTTTGACTAGGCTGCTTAATTTATTTAATTGAAAAAACATTTAATTATGGGTATCTCACTACCGATGGTAGAAATCTATCAAATCATATAAAACATGAACATAAACAATTTAACTAAAAGTGATGTATGATATTCCACCTAACTCAATTTATATTAAAATATTTATACACAGCTCAAGGAAGGTCCATCTAAACTTTTATTAGATAATTGATGCCAGATATTGTTTGATCCAAGATGCCTTAGAATCCAATATAATGGATAGAATAGGAAACCCTGAGAATAATAAAAAATATCCATTAAAGCATTAGACAATTAATATATTACTTAAAACACAAATGGAATAATATGTGATATCTCACCGTACACCAATATCATGAAGAAAATCCAAGAAATCACCTGTAAAAGGTCACATGAGACCCTCGATACTATTCTTAGGAAAATCACTATAAAATGGTTCCAGAAAAACTATCAATTTTATTTAATATTGGCCAAAAAACTAAGAATATTTATATTAGTTACTTATCCCACTAAAAAAATGCATGGTTATATGTAGATTGGACCTTATATTGTCCTTTTCTTGAGTAGAGTAAAAGTCTCATCATGATCGACCAATACCACCTTGATCTAGTGGAATTAGAAAAAAATTCCTTAAGACAGATATATTGAAATTAGAGAAAAATAATTTATCATTAATGTGGATGTTTATAGAGGGTTAAAAAACATCAAATCACCAAGGCGGTCTATCAAAAACCTCCTCTTGAAGGAGTTTGTAGAAATTAATGGAGGGGGAGAGGATCTAGATTGTTCAAGTGAGGAAGAGTAAAGAAATGGGTGTTTTCCATCATAAATTATTGAGAAAAAAATTGTATGTTAAACTCCATTATTGATTTATAGAGTTTTTCCACATTGTTATCAAAACAATGAACCACTATTATCCAAGGCACCACACCTCGCATGGGCACATAACTAGTTTAACAAACTATGCACAAACTATGTGACATGTCATTAATTCTAAAAAAACACTCACACAGTCACTCGTGACCACCCACATGGTCCCCCTACTCATGCACCAATACATTCTAGGATTCACTACTAGGGTTCGTAGTTAGTATTAACAGTACGAAAACTATTTTCCCTGATCTATATTTCCAAAATGTTGAAACAAAATCCCTGAACTCTTGGTATGATCTCAAAACCTCCAAAACCTATAAGTAACTATTTTATAATTCCAAATTCATTCTTTTGAGTTACTCCTTACTTTTTAATTCATCTCTTAAGCTTTTATCATAATATGACTCATCTAGTAACGTAGAATTCAAAATCTTGTAATTTTAAATTTTTACAAAAATGGGATCTCAAAACATCCCCACATTATTGATTCTCATCAATGAAACATCTCATTGGGAATCAAAATGAAAATCTCGACCAACCTTGGTCATGAAATCCCTCTTAAACAGTTATTTTTTGTCTCTTAACACTCATCATGCTTTTAATGTAAAAATTTAATCATATGATCCTTAACCCATCAATGCCCAATACAAAGCTTGTAACCACTTTTGAAAAATCAAGGCAACACTTACCTAATCCCTTATAACCAAAACTATGATCACGTTATCATCTAATTCATCATCAGGCCTATAGAGATACCTATTATAGGTTCATAATTTAAATAATCAATTCTGATCTACGGTTTTTCGACAATCAAAATTTCTTATTGAAACATGCCCCATTAATCTGAATGATTCTCTCAATGTGTTTCTCAACTCACATCACCTGATCCCACATGATAATATTACTATGATCCATCCATTATTATCCAAAATAATCTAATTTTAAATCACAATGCTCAGCCCAATCGAACCAGCTTTCTACTGAAATTCCATAGTCAATTATTGAACTAACTGGACTCATACAAATAGTATTTCCAATGTGGTTTATTTTCATCCACATCAGATATTATGAGAGAACATAAGTTGAACCAACAATTTCCAAATACCCTAGAAAAAAATAAACTTCCTATAATGATTAATCACTAAAACAATATCCCAATGATTTTATACCCTGGAATGTTAATATCATTATGTGCACTCTCACCAAATCCCACACCCTAATTTTGGTGAGATTTCATTAAACACCACATAAACTATCCAATTCTATCATCTTGAAACAACGCAAACACTGAATCATTTAAAATACCATAAATATTTGTTATCAATAACTTCCCAGTCCCAACACCCATTCTTGGAATGCACCTAATACAACATATGAACCTACGCTTGGAATTCACTTAAGAATCGAGTAGTACTCAGGTCAACTTATCCACTAGAATAAAAACACACAAAATTACATTCAAATGACTAGACTCCCTTCCATTACACTTCTCAAATATGGGTCACACATGTGGCCAATATCTTGATCCCCACCTTAAGAGAATACACATTGTTCTCCTATCAGAACAAGCTCCAAATAACATTATCCTACCCCTAATCCACCACAAGACATAATGACTAACATGTCCATAACCCGCTCATTCATGTGAGACAATATAAGCAACACTAATCACCCACTCCTAACCCATGGGAAGTTTATCCATGACATTAACTAAAATATTAATCATAACAAGGGGTCACAACCATTGAGTTGTTATGTATTGGATTATATAATCAAACTCATACCACTTATGATTCACGCTTATCACAAACCAAGAAATTGTATCCATTATCCAACCCCTAACACCACATCACCTAGAAAAATTCCATTGTCCAGCCATGGGTAAACAATCCCATGGCCCCCAGTATATTTTAAAAAAATCCCTCATCATAGGGTACTTACAATATTTCACCTAAACATTGGGTCACGAGTACGACATTCATCTCATTAATTATCATCTTTCATAATCCCACTCATGATCATCATCGATGTTTATATTAAATAGTTATCACATGCAACAGAATCCTACGAACATCTCCGTATACTATGTTTTTACAATCCCATACCACCCAATCCATAACCTGAATAACTCCCTCATGAGTTTAAATTCATTAATTTCAAGATTACAATGTTCCATAGTACGGTATTCATGACATGCTAAGAGCTTCCTAGGAACTCAACTTCAAAATATGGAACATCAATTGTTCCAAGATTCATCATTGACCACCTACCCCATGGAATTATTAAATTACCACAAGCGCTCATTCTTAGTCGAAATCATTCCAACCTTATTCACATGATTAACCACAATCAAGGGTCATTACAGTCACAATAATTCATCCAATCACACCTCTTCTAATGGAACTAGTAACCATAGGAAAACCCAATACATGGTTTTACCATAATCAAAAGAGAAAACCATCCCACTAGGTTTTGATTCAATATAAAGGGACTCTAGGTCTCTCACTTTTTGATTCCATTTAGGTTCCACATTATGATGACAACCCATGGGGTGTTATCCATTTTCTCATCTACAACCACAGTATCGACATGCTTGAACACCCACTCAGGGGGTCTCATGTATGATGAAATCATCCACTAACCACCACCTATATCCAGGGAACCCACAGATATTTCATATTCTATTTTCATTATAACTCATGAGAGACATACTCATTCAAACTTCAAATATTACATGGAATGTATAGAACCTAAAACATAACTCTAAAAGAGGTATTTCCAAATGAATGTAAAGATAATATTTACCTATGGTGGTCAAAACATACTAACATGTGTTTAGTTATATGGGTTTACAATTATAATTTATAGGGGAAAACACCATATATGTTGTAATTTTCATGCTATTTATGTGATTCACAATGGAGGACATAAATTACATAATCTTTCAAGGAATCATCATCCATGCATCGAACAACCATGGGCAGGATATATATGGGAATCCTCATAAGGCTATTCTACCTAGAGGTTAATGATGTCAATGTAGAAAAGATGATAAATTGTCCCTTATTGGGAATCCATATACAGTAATACCCTAATGAGGTTATTTTTAAATAATGATCATACATGTACCTATCAACATTACATTTTGAAATATGACTAGATAAATAAAATAATGGTTGATTACGTAAAATTTCATAGAAATCATGGTGTAAAAATTTCATGTAGGTTTTTATAAATTTATATTTAAACTAACATAAAAATGATACAACCAAAAGGGTATACTAGTTAGAATTAGATACAACATCAACAAGGATCTCTTAATGGGCCATCTATAATGAAATGCATACCCATGCTGTCCTACCAGAGTTACTAACGTGGAACTGAGTACCAATTAAAACCCATTGAGGTTTGTTTGAACTTCTATGAAGATGGTACTATATCGTCATCCCCATATCAAAGTATCATTATGGTGTGGTGTACATGAGCTATCATAAAATAATATAAACTAATTTCCATAGCTGAGCAGTGTTTTACCAAGAACCTATAGGTAAAAACAATAGTTAGGTTGTTGTTAACCCATTAAATAGTTATCCTAATCATTAATAAGACAAATTAAAACCCTGAAGTCCTATAACATGTGGATCCTATTTTCAAAATATTATACATCATACACCTCTCACCTCTACCAGAAAATAATCAAAATCAATACATTCACCACATTCCAATAGGCTATGATCCAACATTCCTTAATAAATTATAGAATCCAAACCACATGTGTGCCACTCAATGTGAAAATTATACAAAACTGTAAAACCACATGCCATGAGAATCAATACCATATCCCTAGTAACCTAGATTACATACCAGAACAATTATTCTCAACATACCAGTTTGATATCAATCATAGGCTCAAAAAATTTTATAATACTCATATCTACCACATATCAAATAGAAATACAATATGAAATTAACTACTCTAATAACACTTTTCCAGGCCCCACCCAGTTAATTATGAGCAGTGACTAGATTGGGGCACTACATAGCCTTATGCATGCCTCCTCATATGTCAGAGGCTTCCAACTAGAAGAGAGGACCTGTGGTGCGTATATGGGGAGACTATCCCCCTGTACCAGAGTAAGAAGACAAAGGAAAGTAACTAAGTGTGGTAAAATATAACAATAAATTGAAACATGAAACAAGTAAATATATATAGGTGATAACAATTTAAATTTTGTATATTCCTGAATAGTCATGCCATACACAGGCCATACACCTACTAGACATGATATATATACACAACAGAATAAATAAAATAAAATCACTAGCACCAGGATATATAGAGTCATACCATGTTACCATATCCATGTCCCAAGCCTTATGTACACATCAGAACCATCTTAATTGATTAGTATAGAGCCTCATCTATGCCTACAAAAAGATGAATATCATTTTGGGTACCCAAATGAAAGGGTATCCCAAATAGGGGGTAGAAAAACATAATAGGGAACCAAAAATGTGGTCCCGTACATAGAAAGTAAAATTAGTGTACGTGTGTGTGAACTACTCATTAAAAAATAATAAAATTTAACTATTGAATTAAAATAACCAATGTCATACCTTGGACTAGGTCCCTATATTGGAAATAAAATACCTACATTGGATAAATGCAAAAAATACACTGTGTATGCTAAGTCACCACAAGAGGATACAAGTTGTAGCCCAAGGATCACCCATAACCACCACCACTAAATATAGGGTAGGTTTCTATGTATCAGCTAGAAATCTCGTAAAGAACATATCGAGTAGGATCCTAGGTGTACTAAGCATGATAATAAATCCATGAGTAAACATTGAAACCCTATTTATGTCATGAGTTCCCCTATTCTAGTCCAATGTCAAATTACAAGGTCCCATTTCATAGGTAATCAAGCCGTGGAAAATTTAATGAATTATTCAGGTGTAACCCTTAGGTAATATATAAAGAATAATATTCTTATCTGAGATTAAAACTCAAAATAAATTAATAATTCTTTCTATAGACTATTCCTAAATAGATTTTTGAAATGTAACAATACTATATTCTCTTTATCAAATGAAATATCCTAGGTGTCAATCAATGTGATCACCATCAACCTCGAGGATGTATGAAACGTCGTGGCTTTGGGGGAAATATGGACACATGGTGACCCCTAGAATCAACAGGATCCGAACATGCATGGAATATTTTATGATACACTATCTAATATGGGGATTAAAGGATCCCTCAGAAACCTCCCTTATTTATTAGTATAGATATGAATCTCAAAAACACTAGGAAATCTAGAAGTAGTAGTATCATATATTGGATCCTGGCCTCACCAAGAATCAAATTATTTATAATAATTAGTTAATTTTAATTAAAACATTAAATTATAATTAATGGCTATATTTCTTTTAAAAGGGGTCGATTCCAAAAAGTCATAAAATATAACATTATATTCACATTATAACATAGGTCCAAATACACAAATAATTATATAAATATGATTTTAACCATGTATATATTATTAATTTTATCGCATTCACGATTTTGGGGGTGTAGAGACCCTCTCTTTATAAACATAAACATCATGTAACTTTTTTCATAATACGTAAACATTAAACAAAATACGCCCAAATATCTTAGTTGGTATAGTGACTTTGGAAACACAAAAACATAAACATTGGTACATAAGTGATATATATCATCTTCCACTAGGTTCTTCTTGACTAGCACCCTTCTTAGAAATATCAAATATAATACATATTGTCATAACCTAGGGGAAAGGAAACATAAAAAATGGGTGATCTCAAATGACCAATAAGGGTAAATAAGGGAGAAATTTAAGCATAAATATGATTATAAGGGTATGAGATTGTGATCATGAAAATATAATATCATACCCTACATATCAAAGTCCATGGAACAAAGATTGGCAGTTAATAAGACATGAATCATAATGAAATAAAGATCATAAGTTATGAAATAATAACATAAGAATAATAAATGAAATTATGGAAACACATATTCTTATACAGATTTCCATTTTATACAAGGCATCGCTACCAAGACTATATTAGTGGACACATCCCTTTACTAAACTAGGTGAACCCCTGTTCTACCCTATATTACATAACCGAGTAAACCCTTGTTCTGACCCTATATTACTGAACTATGTAAACCCTTATTCCATCCCAGTACTTCTAAACTGATTAAACCCTCATTCTAGACATGTATTACTCAACTGAGTAAACCCTTATTCCAGCCCCGTATTACTGAACCGAGAAAACCCTCATTCCATCCTTGTATTATTGAACTAAGAAAACCCTTGTTCCAGCCCTGTATAACTAATACGAGTAAACCCACATTTTAACCCTATTTATATCATGAATATAAATCTATAACCAATTCATGGGAGGGAGATATAAGTCCAACCCATCATATAATTAAATCATATATACATGTTCCATTAGATCATAAATAAACATATCATAACCTATGAAATTAAATGGGTATCATAAACATGTAAACATATAATAAACTATGTAAAGAGATAGTATTCGTAATCATTTTATCATAAACAAAACCCATTAAAAGAATATAGTTTCAAAATAATATATCATTTGAAATAGAAATGGGTTTCATAAACATACCGACCAATAATGAGAAATTGGTTTCTTAAACATATTACTCATGTAGGAGAAATGGGTTTTATAAGTAACATGGTATTAATCATAAATCATTAATAGAAAAGATATGTATGGAACATTTATATAAGTTCCTAGAAAATTGTGAGTTATATCAATAGATGTTCTCTTCGATGGAAAATAATTTTGAAATATACAATAAAATCATTTTAAAAAAATACCCATTCATGTTTTAAAAAGTATTTTTAATAAATAAATCCATTTGAAATTATTTTACATAAAAAATAACATGAAAACTTATAATGAAATCATGAAATCTTTTTTAAAACTTTTTTCCATGAAAAAATTTAAAATATTATTGAAGACATTTTAAAATAATTTTTATTGGAAAAACATGAATATTTTTAAAGAAGTCTTGAAATTTTTTTGAAAACCATTTCATTAAAAATACTTTGAAAACATAGTAAAAAATATTTATAATAATTTTAAAATAATTTTTCAATAAAACATATAAAGAATATTGAATTCGTTATGAAAACCATTTCATTGAATGCACATTTACAACATATAAATAAGACTTGAAAAAATATTGAAAACATTTTTCCATGAAAACATATAAAAAAATTTGAAACAATTTTCAAAAATAAAATTCCATGATTTTTTTAAAAAAAAATATTTTTAATGATTATCCTTTTTAACAATTCAAAGGGAGCATCAATCAAATGATGGTGGGTAAATCCATACATGTTGTACGAGGTCAAAAGAATATTTATTTTGAATGGTAAAATGGATTGAAAAGTGCCTTGTCCAGAAAGAGACAAGAAAATAACCTTAAGGATATCAGTAAAATAAAAAATCGGTAAACAATTATTTTAGATATTATAGGGTAGTGGAATAATATTCTCGTAAAACCATTTTAGAAAATATATATTTTTGATCGAATGGAGTGTAAAGTTAGGTTTACCTAAAACACTTTCATAAATGAATATATATCGAAGAGTATAAAATGGTACCAATACCTGATTATATCAAGAAATAATAAAGTATAAGTAAACTAATGAATAATATTGTAATATTGATCATAATATTTCATCAAAAGAAGCATAAACATAAATAATCTAGAAAAACAATGAAATTGTCTCTATAAACTATTATCACATGGTATCATTGGATTATACAGTACATGTAAGATAATGAAATTAAATGAAGCATATAATATCATGAAAAGATTTATATTCGTGATATGGAATATATACTGGAATTATATTCCATTAGAAAAAGTGTTTTGGTGTATAGAAAAACATGAGTGTCAAAGAAGGAAAATTGAGACAAAAACATTTTTACAAATTTGGTATCTTCTGAAAACTAAACCCCATGAAATAAAGATCATAAAAGGGTATTGTGAATATCAATAAATTTAATTACAAGACACATAGAATATAATGACATGTATTACATACACCACACAAAAGGAACGAATGGTGAACATAGCTTGTATCTTATAGAAATTAAAAATGAGTTGAAATCCCCATTACCTGTGTCTTGTTTGACTCCGTACTCATAAAAATATTCATATATAATAAATATAATTATACTAAAAATATTTTACATAATAATATTATTATATATATTTCAATATTTTTTTATATGTCATTATATTACCTGCTGTTTAATGATCTGATTTTAATGTTTCACTTTTGGTAATTTTCACTTTGTTCTTCCCATGTGTCTCAATTTGTTATATCATTATCCCATATAATTATATCAAGAATAAATAATTTATAACATTATATAAATATCATGTATGTAAATTATATTAATAATATAACAATATGTAACATAATTAAGTATGTAATGAAATACACCGTTCATGGAGATGGTAAGCCGTACGTACGCATGAACATTATTTTCTATTTTTATTGATGTATTGAATGAAAGTATGTAAATGACATATGTATATATATGAATGTGTGTGTATATATATAATTTTTAAATTTTCATTAATATATCATATATGTCACATAAGTTCATTAATCCCATCTTTAATACATTCTATGCGATGTGTGAACGAATCACATCGCTTTGAGTGGGTGGTAGTCCACATTTCCTCACACAAGATTATCATATTAACCCCAAATGGTAGGTAAAAATATGTGTTTTTTAAAAGTAATACTGAATCATAATGACATAATAAATATAATATATTTAAAATATAAATATAGTGTTCATCATAATGGCCACCATGATTGGTGGTAATGGAGATATTAACAATCTTCATTTCGTGAGGTAGTAGTTCGTTGTACACAGAAACAATATGTTCAAAATCTATTAGATAGAGGTTTTTGTAACTTCAGGTAATAAAATTTGCATAAAAATATCCTATTATATATAAGATACCGTTTTTTGTCACAAAATAAGGTAATAAAGAGAGTGGAGGGGGTGTAGAAGGAAAATAAAGGAAAGGATCTTGAGAGAAAACATTACCGTTTTATCGGATAACTTCTTTCGATTTGTGCCAAAGGGATTCCGTGAAAGGGTTTATACCTAAATTGATGATAAAAGGTATATAAGAGAGTTTCTTTATGGATAATTGAGCATATATTGTAAGAACATAAAATGAATGAGGGATGTGAGGAAGTGGTAGATTGTTTTTCTTTTTAAAGTTGTGGGGGAGTGGCACTTTTTTAAATACCAAAAGGTATTCAATAATGGGTGATCTAAATTACAAAATGTAACTCCAAAATAGAAAAATAATTAATTAAAGGAGAATATTGGTTTATAATAACCACATACACACAATAATATGTGAATTTTAATTATTTGGTTCCTTGACTTCTATGATTCCACAATTTTATCATTTTGGTTTTTATTAAAACACCTGGTTTTCTAATGTAAATAATTTAACCATTATAACTAAATTAAAATGAGATTTATTATAAAATATTGATACACTAAATTATTAACATTATAAATTAATAATAAAATTAAAATAATTTTTTTTGAAAATTAATTTTAAAATAATCGCATGCTACTTGCACCCAGACCGTCTTAACAATGTATTGGAAAAAGATGGGTCAATATATTAATTATAAAAGTTTAATTTTTAAAATAATATAAATTATTTGATATATATTAACACATATATGTAAATTATAAAAAAATTGTATTTATATCAATTTTAAATCCTTTTATAAAAATCATTTATATTAAAATATCAATAAAGTCAATTTTGACATTATTTATTTAATGTTATTTTTAATATATTAATATTGCATTATAATTAAAATATATTAGTTGTAAAGGTCTGTAAAATTAATTAATATAAAAAAAATAAATAAATACAAAAATTCAATCAATTCACCCAACTTTAAAAATTTACAGTATCATTTTTTAGTTAATTATTAAATAAATAATCAGTATATTGAGGTTTCTTAAGAATTTTAAGTACCTTAGCCATATCTAAAATTTATTGATAATATATTATGATAGAAATAACAATAAATATTTAAAAATAATATATATAAACTAACATATGATGTTTTTTACATATCCCAAAGATTTATAAATGTAATGGTATGGAAGGTTCACTTTTTTCTTTTTCCCTACTAAACCTTTTTATAGAGAACATCCATTTAATAATATCCCCAAACACATATATTTGTAACCAAGGGGGTTCATGCTAAAATATTTTCAAGAAATGGATTTTGTACAAGTTTCCAAGTCATTTAGGTTCTTCATATTGTGGTTTAGTCCCTTATTAATCTTAATTTTACCTTAATCGTCGTAATTAATTTTAATCACGTTCATTAATCATTTTGGTGAAAAAATTAATTTGATATTATTCGACCAAAAATATAATACTAATTACATTCATTTCTTTTTGGATTTTAAAAATTATAATAATAGATGTGGGAAAATTTGGATTACCCTAATTCATAGACGAGGCGAAATAATGGGTTTTTATTGTAGAAAAACATTCAAATGTTTGTTAAGGTTTTATATTCAATTTCAAAGTGTAATTGATTCAAATGAATTAAATTGTTTTAATAGATGTAATATTTAAGAAATTTGATATTAAAACATATTTATAATATCAGTTATCATTAATAAATAATAATAAAATTTTTGTTTTTAACTAAAAAGAATAATTTTTTACTATTCCTCAAAAAAATAACGTTTCTCAAAAAATTCCAATAATCCACCTTTGGAAATTTTCAATGCTCTAAATTCAAAAATGAGTTTTATTATATCCAATTTAATTTAGAAATGTCTCTAAAATTATTTTTATTATTAAAAGAAATTCGTTCAATAAAAAAATATTCTTAACATGAAAGGACTTTAAAAAAATATTATCTTTCGTTATCAATATGTTTTATTTATATAAAACAATTATAAAAAATATTTGGAAAGTAGTTATTACTATTAATATTGCTATGTTTAATTATAACAACCCTAGTATTTCTTACACATTTAAACATTCTTTATTACCTAAACTTTTACATAATACAACTTCGAAGATCGAGGGGTCTAGTGTCTTGCAGGCTTAGGAACATTACATGACAACATAAGAAACAAAATACAACATCTATATTGAAAAATTATTTTACATTGGCACAAAATTCTTTCATAATTAGAACTGTATGAGATAACCTGAAGACATACATAATAAAATGGAGATCTATAAAGCCCGGTAAGGGAGTAATAAATCCATAACATGAAGAATAAAATAAATTTTAGGAAATAGGAATATCAATAGAGCCCAGGAGAAGCATGAACATAAAGTCATTATATATCACGATTATCTTAACTTGTTAATGTGGTGACAACTTAAAACACGACATCATTGATATAAAGGAATTAGGAAAACCTCTATCCTAACATGGTGGAAAATGTCCCAAAAGGAATTAGGTAAACCAATTTTCCATCATGACATATAATGATACTAATCATTACCCAATGCATTGGAGCACTATCTGGAAACACCCATCATAATAATCTCAATGTCATGCTTAAGTGTGCTAGAAAGATCATATAGCCTGGATTCATGAAATACCATCATTAATTACAAAATAAAAGAATGTGGAACACAAACTTATATGTACCATTCAATATGTATGTGTTCATAAAGGTTAATACCCTTGATGGAGAAATGGTTTTTGTATTTACTATATGCTGATTTTTTCTTGGAAAATCGTGGTTCAATTTTGGAAACATAATGGCATCATATAGTAATTCATAAATTTGGTTGAAGAAAGAGAAAGGGGAATCTGGTAATTTATAAATGAAATGGATATTAAATAGATCAGGTAACATAATATCTTAGCATATTAATTAGAATTTTAGTACATAATATAGAAGAAATGCTTGAATGAAAATACGAACAGAAAAATATGTTATGGAATTTTAGCATGGTAATGGTTGTACACATAAGGTATTAATGAAAGATAAAGGGGTCTTTAATCATTAAAACATATAAATGGAAGTAAGATAGATGTGATAAATCATACTTCAACATTTTCAATTGAAAATAAAAGTGAATAAAAACATAAAGAAAGTTGTATAAAAATAAAAAAAGAATGGAAGGATCCATTACATGGAAGTTTGAGACCAAAATATTATGAGAGGATTCTTGGGAGATTGGGGGTGCCTTGGTAGGACTCTAGGTAGTATATATCAGAGTGAGGAAAACCATAAAATTGATTTAGTGGTGAGAAATTAGTGCTTGAGGGGGTATATTTATAAAAGGTTGGGGAATTCTTTATTATTTTGGTTTTGGACACTACACACTACAAAATTTAAAACCTCAAACCAACCCATGGTTTTTCCCATGTTTTCTATCCCAGGAAAGTGAAAAAATTATTTTATAAATCCAAGGGCCTAAGAAAATAAAATATTAGCCTTTCTTAGGTGTAGGTTAGTCAGACCCTTAAATGAAATGAATTTAAAATCATAAAACATATTATATATTTTTGGGGATTCACTAAGGCATTATAAAATTAATCAAATAAATATAAAATACCATTATTTTAAAGTTAAATAATATATATGGTAGAATACCCATTTTATATTATTTATTACATCACTATTGAGTCATTACTATGTCATTAAACATACTATATATTTATATATTATTTAATTGTTACCCAAAAATTTTACTGTTTCAGAAAATTATGAAAAAAACCCTATTAGATAATTTTGACGTCATGATTCCAAAAATAATATTCATTTTATCTAAATAATTTCTTAATTATATACATTTTTCAATTTAAAAAAAATTTGACATTTATTTAAAATTGATGGGTTTTGATAAAAATATTTTATTAAAACACAATAAAAATAACATTTGAATTCTTAAAAATATATAATCATTTAATATTAATAAAAGTAATTTGATAATAATATTTTATTAAATATTATATATTTCCAAAAATCATTAATTCATCAAAATAAATTCTTTAAGACAATTTTTATTTTATCATATAAAAATATAATTCCTTCAAACAGATTACATAATTATTTATGGATACAGAATTGATATAATTCTTCATTATTTAATTATAATAACATTATTAAAGAAAATATTATTTTAATATAATAATTTATATATTTCTTAAATGACCCATCTTTTAACCAAAAAGAAAATTTATCAAATTCATGATTTTTTATGAAAGAATATTTTCATAAAGTAATTGATTGAATAAGAATTTTATTTATTAAAATGGATTACAGAATATGAAACTAATACCTTATTTCAAAACCTCTTATAACACATGAATAAGTCCTAAGGGTAAGGTGTTCTATGGTGACAGACTCTTTGGGAACCTCAGACAACATCACTCAGGTGGAAATCTCTATGAACATGAACTTCTCCCATTGGAAATTATGTTCAAGCATAACGTGTAGAATATCATCTTAGTCTTGGTCATGATAGAAGCCCAGTGATGATACCTCTTTTCTATGCCACAAAAAATAGGATTTTTATGGCCTGATTCTACTAGAAGCGTCCATCCTCTCCATTCTCTATCATTAAATAATTTTTTTAAAACTTTATATTTATATTTGTCATGTGATCACTATTCAAGGACTAAATTATCAACAATAATGATACTTAATAGTCATTTAAACACAATAATAATAATAATAATTTCATGTGTTTTCTATGTCGATAATACATGAGAAGAAATGGAATTTTATTAATAAATGATGAGGTTGTTACATTAAATGATAGGTTATAATAATCTTATTTAAATAAATAAAAAAGGGATGTTTCATAAAAACCTAGTATTCCATGCACCATAAGAAAAGTCAGTGTTTCTTGTAGTGAAAGACACGTTGGTATTGTGTATAGTGCATGCCAAGTTAGTATTACAAGTGAATGAAATGTTTGACTCAGTTTTTTAATATATATATATATATAACTATTTCCATTTTCATTTGAGACAAAAAACATTTAAAGGTTAAATTAATTTGAAAAAAAATTATACTCAAAATCTTAGGGTGTTAAATTATACCCTCCTAAAAATGAATTTCACCCTTGAAATTGGATTGGGTTATCAAAGGTTTAGTACATGATTGTTTCATTTAATGAAACCCATGTCGCAAAAATGGATAATAAAAATTCTCTTAATAAGGTAAATTTGGAACCATAATTGTTAACCGAATTATCAGGTAACTGGGTTTCCACATAGGAGATCATAGATTGGGAGTAAATATTGGACTGGGAGGAAAGGAATAAATATTTATTGGGAGTAATTTAGGTCATAAATTACAATAAATTAAATGATCTATGTAATGTTGAGGGCCTCAAATTCATAAATATGTGATGATTCTAGAAGCCATTGGTTTAATAGAATTTAAGGAATTATGAAATCATTTTTCTGTATCACATTCAGAACGTTGATTAATTCCGAATAAATTTCTATAAACAAAATTTTATTCTTGGGATGTGATTTGACCAATTTATTATACAGCCATTACCTCATGGAATGAATGTCATGAAATTAAAATTGATGACTGAAGCACTAATATATGATTTTAATGGATCCTAAGGTACATAAATAAATAAAAAGTGTAATTATTTCTCTCTTAATAAAATCCACATTCACTTAAAATAGAAAGTAACACTACTAGTTGATCATAAATATTTATTCATCAAAAATAAATATACATTGAACATGATGCCATGTAGGATACTGGTAGTTGAAAACCCTTATCATCCTTTGTTACTAGGTTCAATACCCACAACCATGCCAAACGTGATTCTTTTTCACACAATTTGAATGATATCCTTTTCAAAAAAATTTAAAATATAGACATCCAAGAAATAAGGTTAATCCTGTATTAGGCTTTTAAAAATGGTTTTGAAAAAAAAACAGTACACAGATACTTCGTACAAAGATTAACATTAACTTTTTATTAATGATTATCTATATAACCATTTAGATTGTTTAAAATAAAAAACCATAGAAAGATATTCATGAAATCATATTAACATTGATTCCACTGTATATCACGAATTAGTTCTTGATTTTTTCATTCCAAACATGTGAATACCGTCATTATATATTATCTTGAAACATTGTAAAAACCTCAATTATATAAATCCTTTTGGAAGATATGCATTCTTTCTCATTACAAAGTGTATTAGATCTTTCGAAAATTGCTGAAAACTTCATTAGTGGTAGTAGAAACCACTTAAAAACAATTCTTTTCTTAGATCCAAGGTAATAAATACTATTTAATTTATTTATTCATATCCCATGTATCTTTATCCATACAACATTATCTTAACATAAATAAAATATTAAGGGTTACCTTTTCTTAGTCAAAATATCATATTATCATTAAATAACTTCACCGGTCCATAGGGAGAATTCAAAAAAAGTATAAAAATCCATGTATATTTCATTATTCATAATGTTCGAATCCAAATACATAAATACTTCAATTACTTAATCCATAATACATTAATGAAAATACCTTTTTCGCTTTCTCATTTTATCCATAGTATCTTCATTTTCAACAATGTAACCATTACTTGTACCACCATGCTAGTTTTCTTTAAGAACATTCTTCTTGGGACATTGTGTTGCATAATGACCATTTTATCCACACATAAAACACTTAACCTTTAATGATGGCTTAGGGAGGCCAAAATTCTCAACCATCTAATTATCTGGCCAATTCATTTTTCCCTTAAAATCACATTCATTGTGTCATTATTTTCCACAATAAAAACACCTTCATGTTCCTCTATGAAATTCACTTAGGTTATCATTTATTCATTCCTGACACAAGTGAAACCTAATTTTCTCTCCTCCATGGTCTCCATTCCCCAAAACCTCAGCAAAATCGTAGTTTCTCGTCTTGGTGAGTCTGAGAGTTGGTTAATGTAAAGATTGTAAATAATGTGTTGTAAAAAATGATTCGGCATTGTCCCGGCATCTTTCAATCTAGTGATCATCCCACGTGACTGCTCGTCAGAAACTCTTTAATCACATTCAACATTAATTTAGACTCTTTCAGTTCCTGAAATTGTCTAAAATTGGAAGCATAGTGTGAACAATAATTTTCATGGTAGAAAACCACATAGTCATGAAAATAATTACCTATTGTTTTTCTAAATCATGACATCTTCCCTAACCTATGACACCTTTATTTTGTCCTAGCTTATTAGTTTCTTACTTATATTTAAATATTTCATGAAGGTTTATTAAGAGTTTTTGAATTCTGAAAACATATCCCCCAGGAGTCTCAAACCACATGTGCATCAAGGCCCATTGTCGTGTACCATATTAACCCAAGTTAAGCCTATAACATCTTGTCAGATTTTTTACCCATAGGTACATCTTTTCTAGAGCCACATCCACTTGTAGTATCCAGACATGGATGTATTCCTTTTAAACCACTCACTCTATCCTTTACCAAAATTCCAATATATTTTCCAAAATGTTAACTCATCCTTAAAATTATCCTTAGAGTCATCATGAGATATATACTTAGAAATATACTTAAGGATCTCATTATGTTTTTCTTCTCCTAGTTTCTAAAGGTTATCTATAACTTTTCTCTCATACCAATTGTAGCAACCCTCACTTATCTAACATAAACATTACATAGCTTTTGAGGAATACTTAAAAATTAAACAAAACATACCAAAATAATATAGTTGGTATAGTGCGTTTGGAAACATGGAAACATAAACGTTGGAACATAAGTGAGCTCCATCATCTTCTAGTATGTTCATCAAGACTAACACCATTATTAGACATATCAAATATAGTAAAAATAATCATAACCTGTAGGAAAGGAATAAAAAAATGGGTGATCTCAAATGCATAGTAAGGGTAAACAAGGGAGACATGTATGAATAAACATGATTAAATTACTAAAATGAGTAAACCCTCATTCTAGGCAAGTATTACTGAACCAAGTAAACCCTCCTTCCATCCATGTATTATTGAACCTATTAAACCCTCGTTGCATCCCTATATTACTAGACTGAGTAAACCCTTATTCTATCCCTGTATTACTAAACCGAGTAAACCCTCATTGCTACCCTGTCTATTTCACGAGTTATAAATCTTTACCCATCGCACTGGATGAAGATATTGGTCATACCCATCACATAATGAAACCATACATACATGTTCCACAACATCATAAATAGATATATCATAACCATTTAAATGAAATGGGCATCATAAACATGTAAACAGATCATAACTTGTGGAAAGATACAAGTTTCATAATCATTTCCTCATAAACATGACCCATGAAAAGAATCAGGTTTCAAAAGCTTATGACCCATGAAAGATAAATGGGTTTCATTAACATATTACCCATGAAGTAGAAATAGGTTCCATAAACATATTTACCATGAAGGTAAAATGGTTTTCATAAAGACCATGTCATTGATCATTACACATTCATTGAAAGGATATGAATGGAACCTTTAGATAATTTCATATAATGGAATGAGTAACATCCAAAAAATTTATCTTATATGGAAAATTATTTTGAAATATACTCTAGAAATATTTCATGATGAAAATATACTTTATTGTTTGAAAAGGCTTTTTAATACATTAAACCACTTGAAAATAATTTTCTTAAAAAATACAGTAGAATCTTATAAAGAATACATGAAATCATTTTGAAAACCTTTATTCTTTATAACATATAAAATAAGGTTCAAAATATTTTAAAAACATTTTTATTTGAAAGAACCTGAAAAAAGTTAATGAAATATTGAAAATGTTTTCAAAACAATTTCACTCAAAATACTTTTAATGCTTATAAATATATCTTTAAAACGTTTTAAAAATATTTTTTTCTTGAAAACTAATAATGAATTTTGAAAACCATTTCATTGAAAGCACATTGAAAACATATAAATAAGACATGAAAACATTTTGAAAATTGTATTCCATGAAAAAATATAAAATAAGTTTGAAACCATTTTGAAAAAAAAATTATTGCAATTTACTTTAAAAAAATATTCTATAATAAATTAACCTTTTAATAGTGCTGAGGTAGTTCCTAAATAATGAGGGTGGGTAAATCCATACTTTTTGTATGAGGACAAAACACCATTCCTTTTGCATGATAAAAAGGATAGAAAATTTCCTTCTTTGGAAATTTACAAGAATATTCCATTAAAGATTTTGGTAAGAGACAAAAAAAATATGTTTTACTTATTATTGAGAAATTAAAAAATATTCATAGAAACCCTTTTTAGAAAACATAGATTTCCAACCAAAGAGAGGCTAAAGACATATTTTTCAAAAAAAACATTCCTAAATAACATATGTACCTAAGAGTATAAAATGGTAACAGTACAAGATTATATCATTAACTAAATGATTATAAGTAAAATTGTGAATATTCTTGAGATATGGATCATAATATTTCATCAATGTAAGAATAAATATTAAAAGTCTTGAAAAACAATGAGATTGCCTCAAAAAAACTCTTATAAGAAGGTATCTTGGGATCATACTATCCATGTAAGGGGAAGAAATTACATGAATAATATAATATCAATAAAATATTTAGATTCAAGATATGTAATGTAAAATGGATGTATATGAACCCTGAAAATGAGATTAGGTGCATAATAAAATATGAGTCTCAAATAAGGAAAATTAATACCAAAATATTATTTCCAATTTGGTAACTTTTGTAACATAAATCCATTGAAATAAGGATAAAAAAATTGTAATGTGAATAACCATAAATTTAATTACACAATAACTAGAATAAAATTACAGGTAGTACATAAACTACACAAAAATAATGAGTGGCGAACATAGATTTTATCTCAAAGAAATTAAAAGTGAGATGAAAACCCACTTACCTTGTGTCTTGACTCTCTACATACTCATACAAGCTTCCTAAATAATAAATATAAGCTTATTATAAATATTTTATAGAAGAATATTCTTTTATATATTACCATATATTTTTTTATTATGACTTTTTATTAACCTCTTGTCAATGATCCCATGTTAATGTTTCACATTGGGTAATATTCTCTTAATTCTTCACCAATGTCTTCATTTGTTATATCATTGGTCCTTATAATTATATCTTCATATCTGAATTTATAACATGATATAAATATCATGTATATCCATCATATTTATATTAGAATAACTTAAATCCTAATTATGTATGTAATAGAATTCATCGTTCATGGAGATGGTAAGTCGTACGTATGCATGAATGTTGTTTTCCATTTTTATTGTCCTATTAATAGAAAGTATGTAAATGAAATACTTATATAAATTTATGTATATATATATATATATAATTATTAAATTATAATTAATATAACATATATACCATATTAGTTCAATTAACCCATCATTATTATATTCTATGTGCTATGTGAATGAATCACATCGCTTTGAGGGGTAGTAATCCACACTTTCTCAAACAAGATTATCGTTTTAAAAAAAAATATAAGGTAACCAGATGAGTGTTTTAAAATTAATAAATAATCATAAATAAATAATAAATATAATACATTTTGTATTTAAATATATTATCCATCATAATGGCTACCATGATTACTGGTAATGGAGAAATGAATAATCATTGCATCATGAGGCAATACTTTTCCATACGCAGAATCAATATTTCCACATCCATTAAATTTATTTGTGTGTATGTGTTGTTAATACCTTTTTAATAAAAACATCCAAGTATATGTATGATGTTTTTTTGGTTAGATAATAAAGGAATAAAGAGGTTGGAAGGGTGTGGAAGATAAATAAGGGAAAGGAGGATGAGAGAAGATGTTACCTCTTAATAGTGTAACACTTTTTGGTTAGTTAAAAAAGACTTACTTGAGAGGTTTTATTCCCAAAAAGAGGATTCAGGATCAAAGGATTTTTTTTGGGAGGATACTTTATCAGATCATGGATAAACATAGATATTTTTAGAGGTGTGGTGAAGGGGTAGAGTGCATACATTTTTATAGTGGAGGGGGAGCCGCGCTTTTGTAAATACAAAAATGTATTCAATAATGGATGGTTTATATTACCTAAAGGTCTTAAAAAATGGAAATATAATGGATTAATGTAGAATAATGGTGTATTAAAACCACATCCACCTAAAAATATTTTAATTTTAATTATTTGGTTCCTTAACATCTAATATTCCCCAATTTTATCATTTTGGTTTTTATTAAAGAATCTATTTTTATAATTGAATTAATTTAACAATTAATAATAAATTAAAGTTGATATTTTTTATAAAATATTGATACAATGAATTATTAACATTATATGAAAATTAATAAAATTAAAATCTGGTTTTTTTAAATTAAAATTAAAACAATCGCATGTGACATGCTAAAACATTTCTGGAACCCGAACAGTCCTAACAACGTATTTACCTAATATGGGTCAAAATATTAATTTCAAACGTTTAATTATTTAATTAATATATCATATTTAATATATCTTAACACTAAAAATTCACCTAGAAGAATATAATATATTTATCAATTTCAAATAATTTTATAATATTCATCTATATCAAAATAACAATAATTTTAATTTTGATATTATTTATTTATTGTCAATTTTAAAATATCAATATTATATTGGAATTCAAATATATTAGTTTTATAGGTGTCTAACTAGATATATTAATCTAAAAAATGATAAAAGACATTAATTTAATAAATTAAATTCACTTTTAATATTTATAGTATCATTTATTTTAGTTATTTATTAACTAAATAATCATTATTTTGATATTTCTTAATCATATTAATTACCCAGAACATGTCTAAAAATTATATATAATTTATTTTTATAAAAATAACCCACATAAAATTCATAATTATATATATAATCTAAAATTTGATGTTTTTTTACATATCTAAATGTTTTATTAATATTAAAGGTAAAGAAAATTATATTTTGTCTTTTTTCCTTACTTACCCTTTTTATAGGGAACATCCATTTAATAATATCTCAAAAAACATATATTTCAAATCAAGTGGGAACATGGTCAAATATTGGAAACCAATGGCTTTTGGAAAAGTTTCCAAGTCATTTTCTTCCTTAATATTATATTTTAGTCCCTTATTAATCTTAATCGCACCATAATCATTGTAATTAATTTTAATCACATTCACTAATCCTTTTGGTCAAAAAATTATGATGATCTTATAAGAAAAAAAAATTAATACTAATAACATCTTTTTATGTCATATATTCAACATTATAATCACAAATGTGGGAAAATTAATATAATGCTAATCCCCTAGACGGGGTGAAATTACGGGTTTTTTTATCGTAGAAAAACATTCAAATGTTTATTAAGATTTTATATTCAATTTCAAAGCAGAATTGATTCTAATGAATTAAATTATTTTAATATATTTAATATTTTTATAATATTACCCAAAAATAAATTTATAATATCATTCATCCTTAATACAAATGTATACAAAAAGGTAGTTTTTAACCAAAAGGTGGTGTTTTTCACAATTCATAAAAAAATGAAGTTTCTCAGAAAAATGCCAGTAATTAACCCGAGGATAATTTAAATGTTATGAATTAAAAAATTAATTTTTTATCCAATTAAATTTTAAATGTTTCTAAAATTAATTTTATTATTAAAATCATGTCATTGAAGAAAACAATATTTTTAACAAAAAACAATTTACAAAAAAATTTATCTTTCATTATCAATATGTTTTATTTTTATAAAATAATAATAAAAAAATATTTGGAATATAGTTATTACTATTAATATTACTATGTTTAATTGGTATGTTATAATTATCTTATTTAAATAAATAAAAAGAGATGTTTTGTAAAAACTCAGTTTTTCATGCATCGTATGCCAAGTAAGTGTTTCTTGTATTGCAAGCCATGTTGCTATTTCTTTTACCACAAGAAAATTTAATATTGAGTGTGAAAGAAATTTTTGAATTTGTGTTTTAATATATATATATATATATATATAATTATTTCAATTATCATGTGAAATGAAAAATATCAAAAAAAATAATTAATTCAAAAATATCATTTCTAAAAATCTTAGGGTGTTATATGGGTTAAGACATGCCATGTAATAAAAAGATCGGTTTTGGTCTAATGAAACCCAAAAAACCATCCATTCATGTAGACGAGGTTTAAAAATCAATCAATAACTACCAATTTTTTGGAAATTATCTTGGCATTTCTAATCACCATTTAGCTAGTAGTGATTTAATACCCGGCATAAATCCAGAGGGTTTGATGAATGCCTCATACCATCTAATTGTATTACATGCCATAGTAATTGTTCTTCTTAACCCATGCCTTATGGTAATACCCTTGGTCATCACTACCCATTCACAACATTACCTTACCAGGGTCTTAACAAGATCGATGCACCATACTTGACGTCTCCTACAAGTCCTAGCTCAAGGATAAAGCCCATATCTAAGTGGAATAACACACATGAGACAACCAATTTAATAAAATAGGAACATAAATGACTTAATGTAATCATACATTTAGCCTTTGGGTTATGAAATACCCCAATTACGACCATACTAATTCAATAACACAACCTTGTTAAAGAAGTCTATGAGACCCCCTATGTCAAGGTCTCATATGTATCACTCACATATTCTAAATTTAGGGATCCCCATTTTGGTCTGTTTTGGTCTAATGATGTCATCTAAGGTAAGGTCATGGACTATGGTTTCTGATGAGTTTATTACGTTCCCAATGGACGGATGTGGCCCTCTAAAATTTTCTATATATATATAAATATATTTTATATATTAAAAAAATTAAATTATTTAACGAGGGAAATAATTTATTTAATTAAAAAATATTATTAATTAAAGGTATATCATTGTTATTTGTGGATCCCAAGCACATCATGTACCACAGACGAGTAAAAAATTTACCTCAATTGAAATTACTATAAACCACCAGCATCCATGTTATTCAAAAAAATTATACACGACTCCTTGTAGATTTCTATTGGATCTCTTATTATATCCCAATCCGAATGAATTCCAAGACAATATGCACTAGAAACCAATCCCATAAATGAAATAGGACCCCCCCAATAATGGTGAAAATATATAAATTGTCGCATTAAAAATTAATTCATTAAATAAAACCCAAAATGTGTAAGAGGATATTTCTCACTGAATTTCTTTCACTTAATAAAAATACATGAACCCACAAAGAGAAGGTCTTAAAGGGCCCCTGAAATCATTCAGGGGAAAATCCTTAAATAATGGTTTTATAAAAACTATTAATTTAATAAAATTTATGATAAAACCATAATAAAATTAATTATGTAGTAATATATCACAAAATTGATATGTGGTGACAAGAAAGAAACACCCTGGGACGTCTTTTCCTATTTATAGTAAATTACCTATCATAATTTACTAATTCAACCATGACCTAGTGGAATCACAAGAAAATACCAAAACCAAGGAGACCAAAATTAGAGAAGAACAATGTAACAAATGATCTATGGGTAATGGATGGTTAAACATACCTCAAATCACTAATAGGATCTATAAAAAACCTCCTATAGAAGGAACTTAAATAAGGGGGGATAGGGGAAAGTGTTGGGAAAAAATCCCTCAAGGTAACATTGCAGTATTTTTGGGTTGATTATGTTTGTTGAAAAACCAGATTTCTATGGTGAATTGTCGAGTTCCAGTGATATTTTTGACAATCAATGTTGAAAAAGAACCATGAAAAAGGAATAAACGAACTTGAGGTGGTACAAAAGATCAGTACAAGGGGGTGCCATTTTCCATTGGTTGTCAAATTTTTAGGGTCCAAAATTTTTAGGTTGGTGAGCATCACGAAAAGTGGATATCCTTGAAGATATTATTTTAATATGGAAAAATCATGATTTTCTCAATGATAGGCTTCATGGATTAGAGTTCATGAAGGCAAGAAAATATTTGATGGTGATGATTCACGTTTTCGACGAGCTTCGCGAATGACAGTGTTGAAAGGAAACTTGAGGGAGATTTGTGGTGGCGGCGCGAGGTAACTAATGGAACGCTCCGTGATTATGACGAGATCCATGATTAGAGAATTACTGAGGTGCATCGCGATTTTGAGAGAATTCTGGTGGAAATTTCAGTGCTTCGTGATTGGAGATGATGTGGCACTGACTTCGCATGGAAGGGAAGAGGGTTAGTGGAATTGCCTATAAATAGAGGTCGACCCCCTAGAGAGAGGGATAGAGTTTCGAAGAAAATATTTTGATCTCAGTTCGCGAAGGTAGTTCACAGAGGAAGAGTTCTTCATGAAAGAGAGGTGATTCGCGGCAGCTAATCTAGATCTGTGAAAGGAAGTGTGCTTCGCGAGGCCACGTGCTTGAAGTAGGGTTCTTCGCGAAGAGGTAGGAGCTCCGCGATGACCTAAGAATTGTGAAGGATTGAGCTTTGAGAGAGTGATTTGCGAGAGTGCTTCGCGAGAGTGCTTTTTGAAAAGGTATGAGCTTCGCGAAGGCTTATTTGAGCTTCGTGAAATTGGGAGCCTCGTGAAGTAGGGTGCTTTATGAAGGTATTTCCAAAGCATTTTCTTAGTGTTCAAGGACAAAGGGGTATTAGTCAGTGGATGAACATTGAACTTCAATATAGAATATATCAACAATTGAGGATGCATTATTTCATTAAAATGAATAGTCCTAAAGTTCTATAAACAGTGAGTGGATCTTTTAAAGAAGTAGTGAGCTCACTTCAGTTGAGAGAGCAGTGAGTTCTCAAATTGTGAGTGGTTGTAAACAAGGAGGCACAATGAGTCCACTTCCAACATGTAAAGAGAGGTGTGCTTACAGTTGAATTGGAACATCGGCACAATGCCAATGTATTCTCCGTGGATGTAGCCTAGTGAGGGTGAACCAAGTAAAAATCATTGTGTCTTTTTCATGCTTTAATTTTTGTTCATACTTTTCATCGGGACAAAGAGAGAAGAGGTTTTTTTCTAACATAAAAACAATATCTAAAGGGGAAGCTGTTTTAATCTGTCATACCCTGATTCACCCCCAGGGTATCTATCCTAGTGAACCATAAAAATTGGAATCATAGGTAGGTTAATATTAGTGTTTCTCTCTCAAATAAAGATCACTAATCATAAACAGATTCTGATCTTCGAAGAAAAAAATTTACAGCTAGGAAAGAATCGTATGAAACACTACTTCCGATCATTAGTAGTGGATGTTTTTACAGTAGTAATGCACAGTATCACAGCTGATATTTATAGTGGTGCTTTTTCAGAAGCTGAGCGAAGATAATTGGATGCTGATGAAAAGGGAATCATTGCTCTTGTGGGATCCCTATCCAATTATATATGTACAAAGGTTATTTCATGCAAAGCATTACATGCTATGTGGGAAATGTTGTTGAACATATATGAAGGGGAAACAAAGGTCAGAAAAGCGAAGCTTCAAGTGTTGTGGAACAAGTATTATGATCTGAGGATACAACTAAATGAATCTGTTGATGCATTCTTTGATAGGGTAAATGTTTATTTTAGAGGACATGTGATGTCTCAGTGAAGTTATTGAAGACATAATGATTGTGAAGCGTATATTGAGGAAACTTCCACCTTAGTTCAATCTGAATGTTTCAGTTTTGGAAGATAATGAACCGAAAGAGATGACAATCGATAACCTGGACAACACACTTGTTGCATATAAAATGAGAAATGATTATAATGATGTTGTCGAAAATGGTAAATCAAAATATGTGTAATTCAAGTCCATGAAGAATCTCACCATTGAAGATTATCAAGAAGAAGAAGGGACACACAGGGTGATGTCATTCCTTTCTTTAAATATGCATAGAGAAAAATGAATGTTTAAATGGAAACTTCCACTAGAATGAATTAGATGTGGAAAGGATGGTCATCTTACAGCAAGGTGCCCCATGAAGTTTCAAGATAATGATAATGATGATGATGAAGTTGAAATTCCCAAGAAGAAGTCTTCAGCGTTAGTGAAAGGGAAGAAAAAATTCAAGAGAAATTTCTTCAAGATAAAGAATATTCTTTCACAAGAATTTGAAAGTTCAGATGAGTCTAAGGATGAAGAGGATAAGGAGATTGAAAACATCAAAGATCGTTGGGAAAATGCTATGGTGGAAGTTGCCGGTAGTGCTCATAAGAAGGAAGAAACAGATATTGATGTAGAAGAATAAGATGAAGGAAGAGTTGATTTTGAAGCTGAGTTAGAAGCTTCTCTTGAGGAGATAGATGTTTGGAGATCCAAAACAAAGAAGGTTATCAAAGTTGTTCGTGACGCCAAACTCTATATGTAGCAGTAGGAAGAAGAGAAGATTGAGTTGGTGGATGAAATTGAGAAACTCAAGTCCTCAGTACCAGAGAACTCAGAATCAGTTAGTGATTATAAAATCAATATTGAAGAACTGAAAAGGGAGATCGATGGCTTGAAAAACACAAGTAAAGATCACGTCAAGAATATTGAAGAGCTTGAAGAGGAATTTGTCAGTCTGCGGAGTAATGTTAAAGACCAGGAAAAACCGTTGATTCCAAACACATTCTTGGAAAAGCAGGTCATTATAAAGAATGAGAAGATGAAAGAGGAGCCTAGTAGTTCTATAGGAAATAAGCGGCAATTGAGCTCAAATGTTAAGGCTGATTCAGGGCGTGACCGAAAATAAAAAGTTGTGAAAATTGAGGCCAGACCACAATCACCCACTCTGAGATTGAAGGTTGATTTGGGAATAAGGAATAATCAGAATATTCAGAGATCCCTAGGGGAAACTCAAAGTGAAGATGTCAATCAAAAGAATTCACCTTACATTAGGTGTTATTATTGTGGAAATATGGGACATTCACAATATGTGTGTTCCATATCCAAGAGATATCGAAGGGCACAAAAACAAAGGTGGTAGCCAAACAGAGAACGGTTCTCCAAAACATATTTTTAAGGACACTGTTTTTGGTGACGAGGATTTGGGAACATGGCTAGGTACTGCACTTCGACCATATAGAGGAATGTGCCAAAGGAGAATCAAAAGTTCCGCAATAAGCAGATCAATGACCCAACAGGTGAGTTGAAATTGAAAAACAAATTTGCATCCATGCATGATGAAGCAGGTCAATCATACTCTGATAAAGATCAGATATCTCAATCCATGTCAAGTATGAAGGAAACAATATGGACCAAGAAGTGAAAGGATGAGAAGGCTGTGGGGGCGGAAATTTCACTTAAAGCATCAGATCGCTCTGGTGTGTCGATCCTTGATAGTGGTTGCACATCTCACAAGACAGGTAATAAGGATTTTGTCACAGGCATAAAATATGACAAAGAGGGAGTTGTCAAGTTTGGAAACGATGAAGGCCTGAAGATAATTGGATCAAGAAAGGCCATGTTTTGGGGAAAAGAGATGAGACGTGATGATGTCTTAGTAGTAGAAGTCCTCAGTCACAATTTGATCAGCGTTAGTCAACTATGTGACTCAAAAAATTCTATAAGGTTTACTAAGAAGGTGTGTATCGTCAAAGGAAGTGACGGGGCGGTGTTTCAATAGGGAAAATGGACAAAGGAAAAAATCTACCTGGTAAGTGGAGAAGAAGATATGTGCTTTCTGTCCAGAGAGGAAGAAACCTAGTTGTGGCATAAATGACTAGGTCATCTATGCCAAACATCCCTAGATGATCAGGTAAAGTGTGATGCAGGAAGAGACCTCCCTAAGCTATCATGTGATCGTACTCACACATGTGATGCATAACAACAAGGGAAGCTCAACAGAAATATGTATAAGGAAAAAGAAAATATATCAACAAAGAGTGCTTGAATTGGTGCATATTGATGTTTTTGGGCCTACCACACCAAGAGAAATTGATGGAAAGATGTACTATGTTCTTTTCATTGATAAATATAGTAGAATGGCATGGGTATTTGTTATTTCCCATAAGTCTGATGTGTTTAGCTGCTTAAAATAGTACCAAAGGGAGTGTGAAAGGTTTCTTAGACAAAAAATTGCGACGTTTCCCACTGAAAATGGGACAGAATTCACAAACGTTCATGTAGAAGACTATCTCGAGAAACATGGGATAAGGAATCATGTTTCTTCAGTAAGAACTCCCCAACAAAATGGAGTGGTCGATAGGAGAAATCAGATCATCAACAACATGTCCATAACAATGCTCATTGAAAAACACCTACTAGAGAAATTTTGGAAGGATTTCTTTTTGACATCGGTGTACATTTCTAACAAGGATATGTTGTGTCCGAAGGAAGTAATGACTCCATATGAGATGTGGAATGGAAAGAAGCTAATAGTGAAATACTTTCGAATTTTTGGAAGTAAGTGTTTTATCCTAAATAAGGAAAAACATAGGAAATATGAATCATGAGGAGATGAGGGGATATTCCTTGGATACTAAAGAAAAATAAAGGAATATAAATTCTTCAACAAAAGGCTGGGAAATGTAGTTGAGAGAAATGATGTCAGTGTAGTACAGAATGAGGAGATCATTCAACAGTGCAGTGAACAACTTTCTAATGAGATTGATGAGGAAGAAAGCAATGCCGGGGAAGTAGAAGTGGAAGATGTTGACTCAAAATAAGATATTGATGATGAGAATGATAAAGTAAAATCTGTATATGCACAAAAGCCAAGGATTTGAGCTGAAATTGACAAGCATAATATCATTGGTGATCAGTCTGCTCTAGTTCAAACAAGAAGAATGAAGTCACTACAACGGACATATTTCCTATCACTGGTTGTGCTGAAATGATTAGCTGATGCAGCTGAAGATGAAAACTGGATTCAGGCAGTGAATGAAGAGCTAGATCAGATTGAGAAGAATCAGACATGGGAGATTGTTTCAAGGCTAGCAGAAAAAATTTCATCAGGACTAAATGGGTCTATCACAACCAGATGAATGAATATGTCATAGTAATTTGGAACAAAGCATGTCTATTTTGCAATAGATACTCCCAGATTGAGGGAATAGAAGTTGATGAGACATTTGCACTGGTTGCACTGCTAGAGACAATAAGATTTTTCCTAGCCATCGTATTGAAACAGAAGTTCAAAGTGTTCCAGATGGACGTCAAATCTACATTTTTGAATTGTGTTCTAGAGGAAGAGGTGTATATTGAGCAGCTATATTGTTTTCTCATTCATGAAAATGAGAACATATTTTGAAGACTGAAGAAGGCATTGTATGGGCTGAAACAAGCACCTAGAGCATGGTACTCTCAAGGATTGATCAGTACTTGAAAAATCTTGGTTTCCAGCATGGGGGGGATGATTACAATCTCTATTTCAATAGCAACAGTAATAAAAGGATGATGGTATTGGTTTATATCGATGACCTCATATTTGGTGGACCAGATGAAGCTTAGTGCAGACAGTTTTCCAAAGTCATGAAAAGTGAGTTTGAAATGTCAATTATTGGAGAGCTAAACATTTTCCTTGGTCTACAGGTGACATAAGGATGGAATGTAAAATTCATTTCACAATCCAAATATGCCAAGGAGGTATTGATATGATTTGGAATGGATAATTCCAAGGAGATAAAGAATCTGGTAGCTACCCGAATGAAATTGTCCAAAGATGGGTATGGCAAGACAGTTAATATCACATAATTCAAGAAAATCAAAGGAAGTTTACTATACTTGACTGAAATAAGGCATGACATTGTATTCTCCACATTCCAAGCAGCGAGATATCAGATTAATCCCATGGACATCAACATGATTGCATAGAAATGAATACTTCGGTATATAAAGGGCAGATTGAGCCACAAATTGATGTATAATATAAAATCTCAGTCAGAATTATAGGGATATACTGATGCAGATTGGGCCGATTCAGAGGATGACAAGAATTTAATGTCAGGAGGTGCTTTCTATCTTGGAAGATTGTGTATTTCTTGGATAAGAAAGAAGCAATATTTCATTTCATTGAGCACCGCATAAGCTGAGTACATTGCTGCCACTCAAGCTCGCACACATTTATTGTGGATAAAACAACAGCTTGATGATATGGGCATTGAAGTGAAGTCTCTGATCAGAATCCAGTGCAATAACTCATGTGCTATAAATCTCCACAAAAATTTCATCCATCACTCAAGGACAAATCACATTGATATAAAGTATCATTTTATCAACGAGAAGGTTGAGCAAGGAATTGTGAAGTTGGAGTATGTGCCTAAAAAACTAAATGATGATGACATTTGGACATAGGCCTTACCTAAGGAATCATTTGAAAGGCATTGACTGGATCTGGGAGTTCAGTTGAATCCTCCATTTAAAAGAGTGTATATGTGGAACAAAAACCCTCTCTCTGAGGTATGATGTGTTTTTCCCTAATGTTCTATTATGTGTTTTTACCCTACTACAGACCACAAAGGAGTTCCCTTTGGGTTCGTTGAAAAAGGGGGAGAAATAGTGACTCCTCAATGGGGAGAGATTTTGTCTAAGAAAGGGAGAAAATTTCTTAGTCAAAGACATGAGGGGAAGCTGACAAGTGGAGTGTCAAGACGGGGGGAGAGCAATGAGATAGGGGGAGCACTTTGAAATCTGACGATGCTAGAAGAGATCGATCAAAGAATAGATATCAAAATAGCTGAGGATCGTGATGAAATCATAAGAGTGATATTGAAATGGTGTGAGAAGGTGTCCTACTATCACAAATTGGTATTAGCGTGGTTCAACAATTGGTATCAATTTAGCAATTGGTATCAGTTTGGAATCGACATTTGGGGTATGACATGATGTGATTCATTGATGAAATTTTCATACTACTCTTGTTTCTCATGTTGAGAATTGCTATTATGGGATTAGATTATGTATTAAGTGAATCCTTGAATGCTTTCAGAATCACAAGGGGCAAATGGTTGTAGCGGCTGTAAGGAGACTCAGTGAGGTATCAACGTGCAAAAAATCATTCAGAGAAGAGTTATGAAGATTTTTAAACAAACCCAAATGGATTGATTATGGGGAAAAATCCTTCAAGGTAACATTACAACATTTTTGGGTTGATTGTGTTTGTTGACAAACCAGGTTTCTATGGTGAATTGTCAAGTTCTAGTGATATTTTTCATAATCAATGTTAACAAAGAACCATGAAAAAAGAATAGATGATCTCGCGGCAGTACAAAAGATTAGTAAAAGGTGGTGCCATTTTCCAGTGTTTGCCAAATTTTTGGGGTCCAAATATTGGATGTTGGTGAGAATCGTGAAAAGTGGATATCCTTGAAGATATTATTTTAATATGGAAAAGGCATAAATTTCGTGAAGATAGGCTTCATGTATTGGATTTCACGAAGGAAAGAAAAATGTTGACGATGATTCTTTGAGTTTTTGACGAGATTTGAGAACGGTAGTGTTGAAAGGAAACACGAGGGAGCTTCGCGGTGGCGACACGAGGTAAATGGTAGAACGCTCCATGATTATGATGATCTCCGTGATATGAGAATTTCCTAGGTGCTTCGCAATTTTGAGAGAATTTCGGCGGAAATTTCGGAGCATCGTGATTGGCGATGACATGGCGCTGACTTTGCGTGGAAGGGTTGAGGGTCGGTGGAATTGACTATAAATAGAGTTCGACCCCCTCGAGATAAGTATAGAGTTTTCAAAGAAAATATTTTTCTCTCGGTTTGTGAAGGTAGTTTGAAAAGGTAGAGTTCTTCGCGAAAGAGAGGTGCTTCGTGGTGGCTAATCAAGCTTTGTGAAAGGAAGTGCGCTTCGCAAGGCCGCGTGCTCTAAGGAGTGTTCTTCATGAAGAGGTATGAGTTCCATGGTGGCCTATGCATTGCGAAGGCTTGAGCTTTGCGAGAGTGCTTCACGAGAGCACTTCACGGGATTTCTTTGCGAAAAGGAAGGAGCTTCTCAATGTTTTTTGAGCTTTGTGAAATTGGGAGCCTTGCGAATTAGGGTTCTTTGTGAAGGTATTTCCAAAGGATTTTCTCAGTGTTATGGAAAAAAGGGATATTCATCAGTGGATGAACTTTGAACATCAATAGACCATCTATCAACAGTTGAGGATGCATTCATTCATGAAAGTCACGATACTTACAGGTCTATAAACCATGAGTGGGTATTCTAAACAAGCAGTGATCTCACTTCAGTTGAGAGAGCAGTGAGTTCTCAAATCATGAGTGGTTGTAAACCAGGAGGGACATTGAGTCCACTTTGAACTTGTAAAAAGAAGTGCGCTTATATTGGAATTGGTACATCGGCACACGGCTAGTGTATGCTCCTTGGATGTATCCTAGTGAGGGTGAACCAAGTAAAAATCATTGTGTCATGTGCATGCTTTAAAGTTTGTTCATACTCTTTATTGGAAAGAATAGAGAAGAGCATTTTATCGAACAGAAAAACAAGATCAAAAGGGGAAGCTGTTTTTATCTGTTAAACCCTGATTCACCCCCCCCCCTCTCTGGGTATCTAGCCTAGTGGAACTAACATAAAGGTTTTGGATTGCATGAGGGATAAAGAGGGGATAAATAGGGGGACTCTTATATAAAATTTCATGAGAAAAAATGATAAGTTCCCCTCCTTTAAGGATTGAAATGTTCTGGCCACACAGTTGTTCAAACCATGTGTTGAACATACGGGCCCACTTCCTAAGTCACCACACATCCCATGGGAACGATGATCTATTCGACAGACTATGTTCCAACAGTGCTAATGTCATCAATTCTCCATTTTTACTCGCATGGTTTCTATGGACCAGTCGTATGGTTTATCAAATCATTCACCAATTCATTCTGAGCCCAACATGGGGTTTCAGATTAGCACAAACCAAGCACCAAAAATTCACTCCTAGCTTCCATCCCAAATCCCCAATCCACAATACCTTAACTATTGGGACACTCCTAAAATCATTAAACCCTCTAAGGAACATCATTTTAAGTCTAAATTGGGCATTTTGAGGGATTATAACCATTGAAATTCCATTTTGATGATCCAATAAAAAATAGACTCATTATTTAATTTAACATTAAACCTCCTTCTAATATTTTCATTTCATGGAGACATGGTATCTTTAACAACTAAATAATTATTATAATTTTACTATATAGAAATATAAAAGAAATGTATGGTTAGTCGAGACATAAGGTAAGGTATTTTTCTTAAAAACAATATTTTAAATATCTTCAACACATTGTCTTGCATATCCATGTCATTTTATATATTTCAATAATGTTATTATTTATACATAAAATATTGTTAAAGTTAATTTTAAAATATTTTTACTTTATTTAAATTTTAAAAAAAATTATATTATTATCATTATCTATATGGGTCATTTTTTTCATTCTCAAAAAAATTTAGAAAATAGTGTTTTTAAAATAATTTCCACCTGACCATTTTTTCTCACACATATAATATTTATTCCTTAGTGAGATTCCTCAATAATATTATATAGGTTTTAAAATAATATCAGATTCCCATTGATAAAGTAATTTTTATATTTTTTATATTTATTTAAAAGAAAGGGATAATTATCATTATTTTTATAGAATAATTGAATGTTTCTTACTTATGTGATAAAATGAAATTTTTTATAATTTTTGTGATGTAAATTCATGATTTATTGTGTTTTATTGATGTTATTTTTCATGGTAATTATATAGGATGAAATATATCCAACATAACCCTTCAATGCATTAGTAAATGATATATTATCTAGATGGGATATCTTGGAATTAATTGGGTATGTTATTCCAATTAATATGATTTTAATAAGGATTATTATAAGGGTGATATATAAATAATATCCCAAAAAGACCATATATTTTCTCCCTAATTACTATGGGTTTTTATGAAAATATTTAATTTCAGGGGGTATAAAAATGAAATTAGTATTAAATAAATATTTATGATCTTTTAAAGGTAAAGAGTTTGTTTTTCAAGGAAATATTCTTTTGAGTTCTCATATTTTATTAAGTTACTTCTTTATTATTATTTAGAATTTAATTATTAATAAAAATTATTTCATAAAAATAATTTTTGAGTGATTTTTAATTCATGAATACATACATTATTAATTGATCTGAATGTTTATTAGGTAAAAATTGAATACTTCCTCAGGATTTTTCACTTTATTCAATTAACTAATTTGATTCATTTATTTTATATACCTTATTATCCTTTTATTTTATCATTCCACATTTTCAAACCTTATTCTTAGTTACAAAGGATGTGTAGGAATTATATTAAGTTCCAACATTCATTAATGGTTACACATGTGTAATGAAGAAAAGTGGTCATGAATAAAATAGGGGTTTTAATATAAGAACTAATTTTGTTGAAAACAATTTTACTGTGTGGAAGTGTACCCATTATTATATAATGGTATTCCTAATAATATAAAAATAAAAACATAATTTATCATGGGAACTGAAGAAATTAAAATAAAATATATTTAACTCAAAATTATGGGTTATTTAAGTTATGAGTTTTTGTAATGGGAATCATACCATGGTATAGATACCTTTAGCGGTTTGGATGATTTAATAAAATGATAATTTAGGGTTGATAATATATGGTTATATTAGAATGAGATATAATTTTAGGGTTTTCATATTTCATCATCTAATCTATTTCTATTTTATAATGGTTTTCCATGAAGGAAATAAGTGGAATGATTTCGGAATACCACAAAAGGATAACATCCTTATGAATCTAAAACATGGAATGGTTGGAATTAGATCTGATAAATTTATTCTTGTGTTAACTAAATTCATGTATGAAATTAATGGTGGTACCCATGAAAGGGAGTGAATGAGTTTAATATAGAGAATCATGTTGATAGTAGTGAAATTTAGAAAATAGTACCCTCAAAATTTTGGTGGAACCTCAAACACTATGATGGATGAAAATTTGATTCATGATTTAGTGAATACATTTGAAGTTATTGGATATTGAGTGAATTAAAATTTAACACTTTTTATTTATAATATCAATGGTTAAGTTGGTGAGTGGTGGTCTATAATTAAGAATACCAAGTAATATTTTTATGTTTATTCCAAAGAATGAATGAAATTTTAAGATCATTTCATTGAGAAATATTATCTTAATATTTTTCAAAATATAATGGTAATTCAATTCATGAAATTAAAGAAATGTTTTGAGGAATCAATTGAAATATTTAACGAAAATTTAATATGATTATGTATGTGCTGAATTTTATTATAGGTGATCATAGTAAAATTTTTATATTTCATTTAGGAATTAATACATGATTATAAAGTGATACAATTCTTTGTGAGTACAAAAGTGGGGAGGATATTGGTTAATTTTCTCAAAAATTAAAATTGGAGTTTTTGTATTTATATAAATATTAGTATAAGAAGTGATCCATATGGGAAGTAATGGGGAAACATTTATCAATGAAATCTTCAGGTAAAAAAATTTAATTACCCTCTTATGATATGTGTGGTGATAAAAATTATTGGGAATATTATATCAGATCTTGAAAGTGTTATTAGTGTCCAAATATGGGATTTCTGACTCATGACTATCGTGAATATAGAAATGAAAATGGTTTGAATAATATTAAAAGGCCGATAGTAAAGTGTTTTAATTGTAATGAGATGGACCATTATACATGAGTATTTCTGATAAAAGTATAAACCATAAATACAATCAGGACTACAAATATATGTGTATCGAAAACAATTCCCCCAAAACATAAAATATTGGACTGTAAAATGAAGTGGAGATTGGTACATTACCAATTAACTCAATGTATTCTGAGGACTCATTTGATTATAGATCTACAAATTGTTTTATTACAGGAAAAGTTTCAGCTAAAATTGAAATATCACTAAAAGAAATGAATATATAAATTCTAGTTAACACTCATATTTGAATTTTTGAAGATACACATATTTATAAAAATCATCAAATTATCATTTATGGAATGATTTTTCAGGATAACAGTTTTTCCTCACCTATAGTATATCTGGATGTTATTTTTCTTATGTGTTGGATTTAAATTTATCAGGTTGAGATAGAATATAGATCTAATGAACTAAAATTAAATTTTCACAATAATTTTAAATCTTTATATAAGAATGATTTCATACTTATTATAACATGTCAATAAGCTGATAAATTGAATAAATATGGAAGTGGAATTTATTTAACCTATATCCTTTAAAATAATAGATTCTTTCAAATTAGTGGTGTGCTTATGGTAAATGAATATTTTTTTTGTCTTTATAGACCAAAATGTCAAGTTTTATTCTTGATTGTGAGGTTGAATTAATTATTGAATTAGTTCTCGATTCTAAGACAATTTTAAAAAAACCATATCAAATGGATCCAATTGATCTACAATAATTGAAAAATCAATTTCAATAATTACATTATGATAGTTACATTAACCCCAATACTTTACCATAAATTGATCCAATTTTATATATTAGTAGAAATGATATTTATATGTTGCTTTGAATTGATTATAAAACTGTAAAAAACACTACTATTCAGATAAATTATAGGTTTCTAATATTGGTGTAATTAATGGATGAAAACTTTATATAGATGGTGTTCCGAACAATTTGAGTTCATTTTGAGTTTTTGGTGATGCCATTTGGGTTGATAAATGCACCTACTGTATTTAAAGATATAATGAATAGTGTTTTCTATGTGTTTTTGGATAAATTCATAGTTTGTTTTAATGATTATATTATAGTATATTAAAAAAATTTATGAATATTATGAGAAATTTAACACACATTGATTATAAAAGTGCATTTTGTTTGAAATTTTACACAACATGAAGCACGAAACTTGAACGAATTGTGAAATATTATTATATGACTATTATAACCAAGACATTAAATTGGAGGGTATGAATAGAATCAACCATGTTATTAAATATATATTGGTCCTACACAATTAAAATTTATATAATAATCCTTAGGAAATAATCACATACATTTTAGTAAAATTAATTTATTTTGCAAAAATATGTTTTCCTTCCAAAATAATTTTTATAATTTATATGGGGAAATATTAAAATTATTTTATATAACATTTATAATTTGTTTTTTGATAAAATTAATATAGTTATTTATATAATATTATAATAATTCTATTAGAGAATATTTTTGGGATTTTATCTGAAATTATTGATTTTCTTGTGAACAATGACATATACTGCTTTTTATTCATAACTATATTTTCACTTCAAAAATATTAAAAGTATATTATTAATTTATAACAACTTAAAAGTAAAATTAGCTATATTATATTATTAATAATCTTATTTATTTAACTATAATATAATTTTTGGATGAATTTTGTATAAAAACATTTTTATACTTAAAAAGACAATTTTTGGAAAAACTGTTTTTCGTTGAGATTTACATTTTAATCATAAATTAATTTATGAAAGTTATTGAATTATAATGTTAAATAATAGATTAAATATTTCTTATCATCATTTATATATCTAATTAATATTTACCTTTTATTTATTTTCACAATGAATAGTAACCATTATAGATTTTTCACCATAATAAAGGGTAAATATGGTAATTAAGAATAAAAATAAAATGATAGGGATTAATAAATGACTCTAAAACAAACCTAAATTTTATTTTATGAGACCATTTCGTCCATAATTATCCAATATATAGTTATAAGATCTTTTTTTTCCTTTAAATGATATTCAGACCATTATAATATTTTATGTTATGAAAAGTCAAAAATGTCAGAGAGTTGTTCTTAATAACTATAATATTTTTTACATAGAGATAATTAGAGAATATTATCAGTTATAAATACTATTAGGACAAAAATTATTTATCTAAATCATGTTAATTTATTTTAAATTTTTTGTGACTAAATAATTTCCTTAAAATCTTACACAATGTTAATGCTGTAATTATTTAATTAACAAAGAAATAAAATAAATGAGGTTTAAATCCTTAAAAGTTGTATAATTTTAAATAATAAACGTATCCACAAAATTTTATAGATACACGTAAGATATTATATAGGTTTCTCTTTATTTTATCTAAATTTTATTGTTTTCTTGATGTTTTAAAAGTCAAACTAAATGAGTAATTCTCAAATTGACAGTATTAATATTTTATAAATATAATTATTAAATTATTTAATACTTATAAAAATAGTATCCTTAGAAATTTAAATTTAATTTAGTGTAAAACAACATACATGGTCTATTTATGAGGCAATTTACCATTTATATTAACATCATTAAACTTTTTTGATTAAATTAGTTCTTACCATGATTAAGGTAAAAAATAATTAACCAAGGGGTTAATTCAAAAGATAAAGATAAGAGTTTTATATATTTTTTTTAATTTTATTTTATTGTGTTATTGAAACCCTATAAACTCTTTATTTGAAATAATGACCATTTTCAAGAATTTATTTATAGAATTTTCTTACTATATTTTAATTTTTTATCAAATTCCAAAGGTTTTGTGCACATATATAGTAAAAGGATTGATAATATTTATCATATATACACCACATTGATCCATATATCTTAACCAAACCCTACCCATTACAATTATCAACATCCTTATATATATTATAGAGTTTATTTCCCCAAAACAATATCAATGTTTTGTCCATTAAGAAGAGATGTAAAGGTAGTTTACAAGAGAATTAGTAATAATATTTACCAACTATTTCAAGTTTATTTTTTGTATATTTCATATTCATGTGATATTAAACGATGTTCTATGTATTTTATAACCTACAAAAACAGAAAAAAAAATCACTCATGAACTTGTACGGTATACCGTCGCCATGTGGTGGTGTAATTCATTTTTCATCACCACATTACTTGGATGGTTATAAATATGAAGCTACTGATTATATATGATTATTATTAGATTATAAAAATTCTTCACTAATAATATAATATCTTCCTTCTTACATTCTAAATTTTTGGGAAATGATAACGCTGCTAATGTGTATATATGGACAACCACCTCTGCGAAGCGATGTGATTAAGTTTTCATTTCTATTTTAATTGGTTGGTAATTAAGAGAGATTTTATGAATATATATTATTTATAATTCATAATAAAAATTATATAAATGTGAATTATTTTTTATATTTCATTCATTATATCAATCAAAATGTAAAAACATTGTCCATGCAGAAGTACGACATACCATCTCTATGAACGGTACAATTTATTTTTCTATTTCTAACTTTTTTAGATTAATATATATAAATATATAATGAATATATATAATTTTTATATCATTATTAACTATATACAGAAAATGGAACCTTGATCAGGTATAATGACTGAAACTACCTAACTAAAATATACATGAAAAATTAATCTTTTTTTAAACTAGAATAGTGATTTTGACCAACAATTATAAATAAGTAGTTGATAATAGATTATAAGTACTTAGTATATGGTATTATATATAAGAGTATGGTACTATAATATATTTATAATAAATATAAATTTATTATAAAAGATGTTTCTATAGATACAAATGATGTAGGCCTAAAGTTTATGGTTTCTCATATCACTTTTATTTCGGTGGGACATATAATATATTCAACACTTATTTCTTTTGTGTGGTGTAAATACTACCAGTTTTATATATTAAATCATGAATTTATTTGGATTGATTTTATGTAAAGTTTAATATTAATTTATTCCTTTCACAGGATTTTTGATTCAAGAGAAACCCATGTGATTAGGGTTTATTTCATAATCTCAACATTATTTGAGATTTTTTATTTTTAAGTTTCATTTGAGGAATATTTCACTTCCATGTACTTTTTTTTAAAATGTTTTACAAATGTTTTTAAAATTCCCCAATGATTTCTTAAATTCATTTTAAAAATTTTGAAATTTTATAGAATTTTTTTAAAGTAATATTTATGTCATTTTATGAATGAGGTACTTTTTGAATTTTTTTACAAATTTGGTAATATAATGTTTTCTTAACTTATACAGATTGAATAGAATTTCCCACTACTAAGATGCCTTGATGATTTTTACCTTACTTTTCAATTTTACAAATCCATTTCAATGAAAATTACTTCATTGTTACATTCATAGTTTTTAGATTTTAATAAGTGAATTTAAAATTAGAAAGGGCATTTTCCTCAAAAACAATTATTGAAAATATATTAATTTATTTTCTTCTATGTAAATATTAATTATCAAATATTATATTTATAATGTACTCTAATGATTTCATTCATCATATTATTTGGAAGGATTACTATTAGTTTAAACTGGGTATGGTAATGATACTTTGTATAACTATTTTATCCAATACGGAGAGTTGTTGATTTTCATTAGAAATATTCATTATATTATATTTTTTATTCATATACAAAATTAATTGGAATTTCAAAGTGACTATTGGACCCCATTATATACCCTAGATTTATTGATAGGTCTCATTATACAAACAATATTTGGTTTTTATGAGCCCCGACCCATTTATTTAGATGTCACTATATAAAAACATGATATTATTTTAGTATACTTGAACAAGGCATTGACGGTATGTTTTAGATGTCCATAATTATGAATTCTCTCATTTTGAAATCAATTATGGATGTCCATGTTATTATATTATTAATTATGACATCCATGGATAAGTATTGATATCATGTGATTGTTTATATAGAATATTTTATTAACATTTATCCCTTATATATATTTCTTATGTTATTATTGAAATATAATTTGTTTAACTTATTTTCCATTTGATATTGATTATACTTAATTAATTGTGATAACATCAAATTTATGTAACACTTACTGAGAATCTGATGTCATCCTTTTATTTTTATTCTTTTCACTGGGACATGAAGAATAATTTTATGACTAATACCAAGGATGTAAGAATGTTTTTTTCAAAGTATTTAATATTTTAAATATAATATGAGAATTATGTATGTATCTGGTGAATCAAAAAAAATAAACTATTCAGTCCTTCAAGAATCGATTCCTTGTATCTAGCTTAAATGTAATAATTTAATTTCCAACTCTAGGCTAAATATAATATGATAATTATGTATGTATCTGGTGAATCAAAAAAAATAAACTATTCAATCCTTCAAGAATCGATTCCTTGTATCTAGCTTAAATGTAATAATTTAATTGCCAACTCTAGGCTACTTAAATTGGGTTCTTTATAGTTGGTATCAAAGGATGATTATTAAATATCTTGGGAACTATATTTAGGAAAATGAGGATTAGGGATTATAACTATATAGATAACATTGAGTATAAGTCTAAGTATAGGATAACATCCTATAGATTTGGTAATGAACATGGAAACCCTATGTTTAATCTATGTTCGAATAAATTGAGAATAAGGAATCATGATTTAGATATCCTTTTAATAACATTTCATGATTAATTGATAACTCCCTCTGATTATTTTACATTAATTCTTACACATTTCTTTTTAGTTTCACTCAATGGACTGAACCAGGAAGAATCATGTTAACATTGAATGTGATGGACATTATGGGGATAATGAGAAAATAAATTGGATTGTGAATAGGGTGGGAGATATCTTGATTATTTATTATCAATGATTATAACATATGTTTAGCATCATAAATTTCTGTGAGATTCCTAAACAATTAAATAATAGGAAATTTATATTTGACGGAATTTCATGTTGTAATGATCATGGAGGTAGGAAAGATTAATTTCCTTTTTATCATGAATGTGGTTAGAAGAACCTATAATAATATATAAAATGTATGGGAATATGTTTTCTATATTGATATAAATGGAATAGTGTAATAGGTTCACAAGTTATTCAATGTATTTTATGTGGGGGTCCGGGGTATTATCTGAGTTAATTCCCTTAAGATTATTGGGATGATAATTCTAAAGTTTATTATAGTTTTATAAGAATATATAACCCTCTTAGATTTTTGTGTGATGTTATTTTCATATTATTAAAAATATTTTCGGATACATTTATGTGAATTAATCCCGTTGGTTTAGTATATGTTTTATTGAATTTTTTTTTGGGAACAATGTTTTTATATTTTTTAGAAATAAATTTTAATGTTACGGATAACATTTCACATTAATATGATTTTATGACTTATTAATATAAGGATTATAGTGATAAAATAATATTTATAGTTTTTGAATATAACATATATAAATTCTTAGTTGAAAAAAAATTATTTGATCGGTTATTTAATCTTTTGGGATATTCATCATATACGTTGGAATATTATAGTTTTATAAATAGGATAACCTACATGTCGGGTGACAACTCATTGCATCTAGAATGATTTGTGGCTGGAACACAAATCCTAAGGTTTACAAGTGTGTGGTGAAAACCATTGCCCAATGTGATACCCTAGTTATAATGAAATTGTTTTTAATTGAACGATTTTAAAAATAAACAATTAGTTGATTTTGGGAAGCCTATTATAAGAGCATATCTTTTTGATTTTTTTGGAATTTTTCTGTGATTAATAACATTTTATGAGATAATTACTTTGTTTAAAGTATATGTAGAATTTATGTTTAAGATAAGGGATTATTTTATTAATTTTATTATATTTTTGGAAGTTCAAGAAGAAGTGTATGAGATAACCTTTGAGGTTAAAAATTTTCAATAATTTTTTGGCTATTGGTGTTACATGGTATATATGAACGAAATATAAATTTAATGTATATTTTGGATATTAGTATATGGAATAAAGTTATTCAAATGTTTTTAATGTGATACAATGACCTATTTATTGCTTTCTAGGAAGAAATTGTTTATCAAATTTTTACATTTTTAATATAGTCAGCAATATTTTGGAGTAGTATTAATGAAAACTACCTATGAAATGGATAAAATTAAATAATATATATTAATGTTCTTATTAATGTATGATTTATTATATTAGATAACTTGTGAAAAAAATTTCCTGGATAAATATTTATAGGATGAAGGAATGACTTGTCAATATTATGATTCAGTAAAAAGTTCTTCACTCATAAAAAATTATTCTTGAATATCCAATTCCTACCACAAAAGATGATGTGGAAATAGATTGAAGAAAAAAAAAGGAATAGATTTTGTTTATGGCATGGAAATAAATAAATTATGATTATTTTATAAATTTATTTATTTGTATGGTAAAATAATCCCTTGACTTTATGAAAAGTACCTTGAATTAAAAATATTATCAATTTACTTTTCATACCTGGAAATTAATGTCCATTAAACCCATCACATATTGATGGTTTTTTTATGGTTACATTTATCAGTACCATTTTCACTATCAATATCTATTAATACTGGGTTATTAATTTTCTATTCCATGTCCTTATTTCAATTTCTGACTGTCGTATTTCTCTTTGCTTATTTTTAAAAGTAGGTTTTATTAAACATTTTTATGATGTTCATTTTAAAAAAACGTATTTTCAAAATTAAAACACCTGATTATCAATCAAAATTTAATATTGAATGTATTAAATTTAATGAGGTTGGAAATCGTAACACCCTGGGATTTTAAAATAATAGTATGTTCGACAGCATACACAACATGTGACACCAAGTTTAAATGAATCGTGAAATATTATTATATGATATTTATAACCCACTTGTAAAATTGGAGGGTATGAATATGAACTACCATATTATGATATATATATATATTTCCAATTAAATTAAAATGTATATTTAATTATTAATTAATAATCACTAAATTTTTAATAACATCAATTTATTATTTATAAAACAATTTATTTTAAAGAATGATTTTTATCACTTTTTATGAGGATATACTACAATTTTTTCATAAAATTTATAAAAAATAATAATAAAATGAATATAATTTTTGAAATCAAAAGAACAAAAAAAATTTATGGTTAATTTTTGGAATTTTTTCTAAAAATATTGTCTCTCTAGTGAATTGTGAAAAATATTGCTTTTGATTGAAAGTTTATTTTTATTTCAATAATTTTAAAAGGAAATTTTTATATTAAATTAGTTCAAAAGTGAAATTTTTTATCTGATATTTTTAATAATCTAGTTATTTTTATTATAATCAATTTTTTGGTGGAATTTGGTATAGAAATAATTTTACACTTAAAAAGGAATTTCTCTAAAAAACTTATTTTCATTGCATTTTGATTTTTAATATTAAGTTGATTTCTCCCACTAATTTAAATTGAATATTAAATAATGGATCCAATATTTGTAATCATGAGGTATTAATTTATTTAATATTTACCTTTTTTCATTATGAATAGTAATCATAGTGGTTTTTGTTACGATAGTAAATGGTAAAATTAGTAATTATTATTAAAAATAAAATGATAAGGAATATAAAAATGACTATAAGACTATCATATATTTTATTACATGTGTACATTTCATCAATACCCATACCAAATTTAGTTATATTACATTTTCCTCAATTTTTATGATATTATGACCATTATAATATTTTAAGTCAGAAAGATCAAAAATGTCACACTCTTGTTTTTAATAACTATAATAATTCTAATCTACGTATAAATAGATAAAATAGATAAAATATTTTAAAATATTAATTATCTATTTTTATAAAATTAATTTTATTTTATTTTTTTATGAATAAATAATTACCTTAAAATCTTACACAATGCTAAAGCGGTAATTATTTAATTAATGGAAAAAAATAAATGATATTAAAATCATTAAAAGTGGTATAATTTGAAAGGATTAATGTGACTAAATAAATTTCTTGATAAAAATGACATATCTTAGATGGTTGGATTCATTTTATCTTAATTAATTTCTTTTCTAGATTTTAATAAAGTCAAACTAAATAACTAGTTCTAAAATGTTCTTTATTAATATTTTATGAAAATAATATTTTATGAAATTATTTAAAATAAATTAAAATATTAACTTCAGCCATGTAAATTTATTATGGTTGAAAACATAATCCATGGTCCATATATGAGTCAATTTTCCATTTATAGTAATATTGGTAACCTGTTTTGATTAATAAATTAGTTATCTAGGTTAAGGTTGAAAATAATTAAATAAGGGCTTTATCCAAAAGATAAGGATTTCTATGATATAAAAACATTTCTAATTTTCATTGTATGATGTAATTTCAACCATATATTTTTTTATTTTAATTGATGTCTATTTTTATTAATTTGACTTTGGAAGAGTCTTATTATATTATAATTTTTTCTTAAATTCCAATCGTGTCCCTCAGCTTAATTATAAAAGAACACTGATTCCATTACTTCTTTACACAACATTGAGTCATATTGATCGACCAATCCCCACCCAATACTCTTATAAAAATAACTATACTTATTATTGATTTTATTTCTATTACAAAAAAGCAAAATTAGGTCCCTCAAGAATAGATCTAATGGGAGTTCATCGAAGAATAGGTAATCATATTTACCAAATCTTTCAAGATTATTTCTTCTTCATATTTATCATAAATTTGTATAACCATCATATCATTATTAATCCTATATCATAAATATTATGAGATTTTATTGTTACTTTATTAAACCCATATTACTTCTCTTTTTCATTCTATAAAAAGTGAAAAGATCTCTTCTATGTACATACTCTATACTATCTCCACGTAGCTGTGTGATTCATTTTTCATTACCACTTTAATTGGATGATTATAATGATTAATCTAACCAGTATATATAACAATTATTATAGAATTTCACTTCTATAATGATAATATCATATCTACCATATTACCATCTAAACTGTTGGAAAACGATAACATTTCTTATGCGTGTGTGGACTACCAAAACCACAAATCGATGTGATTCAGTTTTAATTTATATTTTAATTGGATGGTAATAAGGATAAATTTAATGAAAATATATTATTTATAAGAAAAAAATATTTCAATAAATTTTAACTATTATTTTTCTTTTTTTTATATCCATATAAATATGAAAATAGTGATCATGCGTATGTACAACCTACCATCTCCATGAACATATCAGTTCATTTTTATGAATATAATTTTTAAGGATTGTAATAAATAAAAATATAATCAATATATATATTTTTTATCATTTATAACTTTTCTTATATTATGGAAAACTAATCAGGGTATAAATATAGAAACTATTAAACTAAAACGTACATGAAAAATGAATTAGTTGTATCATGAAATTGTGATTTTAATAAATAATTGTTAACAAACAGGTGATGAATGATTACAAGTAAGACATATATGATATAATATAAAATTGTGTGGTTTTGGAAAATATTTATAATAACTCTTTATTTATTATATAGTAGGTTCATACACATACAACTTAATTCAGACACAAATTAACAGTTTCTCATCTAACTTTTACTTAAGTGAAACTTATGCCACATTCACCACTTCTTTATTATGTGTGGTGTATATATTATCATTATGATATATTATATAATTAGAATCTCAGTATTCATAGTATCTAATGCTTTATTTCATGTTATTTTCTTCATGGGGCTTGTGATTCAAAATTAATCTAAGCGGTATGGGTTTATTTCATAGTCTCATCATTATTTGGGATAATTTATTTTTAAGTTAAACATATGGAATATTTATCTACATTTTCCATGTTTTCAAAAAAAATTAATTTTTTTTCAATATTATCCAGTTGTTTTTTAATACCTCTTTTTTTTATGTCTTTCTGAAAAAATAAAAGGAATCTTTCTTTCATTTTCTGAATGATCTTCTTTTGACTTTTATTATAAACATGTGAAAGGAATATTTTTATTAACATATATGAATTCAACTGATTTCACCTCCATCATGAAAAAATAATGATTTGAAACTTTCTTTGTAGTTTTAATAATTCTTTTAAAAGAATATGAATTCTCTTTTACGTGTTTAGTTTTTCAATTTTAAAAAGTTATTTTCAAACATAAAATAGTATTTTTATCATGATATTTTTCTATACTGATTTTAAAGTTTTTTATCTATGTCAATATTATTTTTTGAATATTATGTTGAGAATGTAATAAAATTATAACAATCATCATATTTTGTTTAGTGGAATATGATCAGTTTGACTTGGGGATGGTATTTATATTCCATATGACTGGTTCTTCCAAAATGCATAGGTATTGATTTTGTTTAAGGATTTTTTATTATATTGTGTTATTTATTTATATGAGAAATGAATTGGACTTATAAAGTCATATTAAGGGACTATTATATCCCCTTGGTGAATTAGTCTATCTCATACGATAAACTGGATTGGTTAATCTCTATGTTATTTCCCAATTAATCATATTTCATTGTACAAGATATTTACTGTATTTTCATATTCATTGGATGGAGCCTTGATGGTATTATTTAGATGATTGAAATTGTGAATTACATGATTATGAAATCAATTATTGATTTTTAAGTGATTATTCTATTATTTCTGATATCCTAGGATAATTTTTTAGCTCATGTGATTACTTATAGGGCTTATTTGATCATAATTTATTCCATCCATATTATTCTCATGTTATTGATTAAATAAATATGTTTTAGTTATTTACATTTTTAGATTTTTTATAATTATTTTCTCATGATAGATTATTATTTATGTAATTATTACTAAGAATCTAATTTCACCCTTGTATTTTTCTTCTTTTCATTAAGATGTGAATAAGGATTCTATGAAAAATATCAAGGATGTAAAAATTTCTTTAATGATATATATTTTATACTTCCAAAATAATATGGTAATCTTGTTTTTATCAGGTTCTTCATAACTAATAAATGATTTTCCTTTCATTATATGATTCTGTGTATGTAGATCCAACATAATATTGTAACCACCAACTCTAGGAAATGTAATTATGGTATTTATAAGAAAAATATAAGGATTAGTCTAAAGACACTAAATTAAAATATTTTTTTGGAAAATTTAAAAAAACAAATTTTGGTTTTAATATATTTCATTCCTTAGACGTACTTTAAATATAGATAGAAAAAAAGTTGATCCAATTAAAAATAAAATTGTTGAAAAATTTTAAATACATATTAATTCCAATGATCTTTGTAGTTTTTTGTACAATTAGGTCATTATTGATGTTTTGTAGAAACATTTTCTCAGTTTTCTAACCCACTAACCAAGTTTACCGTAATGGGATTTGAAATATTTTGAAAAAAATGAGTGTCCTTAATTTTATCAATAATTAAAAGTAATGTTCTTTAATGATATATTGGTATCCTTTCCATCAAAAAATATTCTTTTATATAGTGATTCATCATTGATGTGACCCAATTGTGTTCTGAACTATGACGATTGGGTAATCATTTATTCCTCACACCAATTAAAATACCATGGGAATAATTATCCAACACCTGACCTAGAGATTCAAGTGGAATTATTTTCTTTAAAAATTTAAAATAATATTTCAGTTGTGGTAAAATGTGATATATAAAGTTTCCACAAAAGCTTGAAATATATGTTCACTCAAAAAGTGTTGAACATGGGGAAAATAATAACAGTAAAACATAAAATGAATTTTGATTTCCTAATTTACTATCATCTATGTAAATATAATAAGGTATCAGATGCCTTGATTTGAGACAATCATGAATCATTAACAATACAATGTTTTTTAAATGATCTCATATAAAATAATTGTCTAAATATATGATTGGATTTTGTGTTTCCAAATAATATTTATTTTTTTCTGTGATATTAGTACCATCAGCCTTATCAGAAACAATTGAGATGGATCAGAAGTAATATTTTTGGTTGAAATAAATAATATAATTGGTTAAATAATAAATTTTTTCTTAGTTTACTGTGATATAGAAGGATCTATAAGATTTAGAATGAAAAAATATGTACTGGGTGATATTTAGTTAAATAATGAATTGTTATGTGAAGATAATATATCTTCAAATTTTTTCATCCTAGTAGAATCAATATAAATTTATTTCCTATGGAATATTATAGGAGGTATGGAATAAATAAATTTATATATTATTTTACCATTAAATATTTTAATAGATTAAAGGTTAACACTAAATGACTATAATCGAATGGGCTGTTTTAGTCATTTCCAACATTTAAATGGAAATGGGTGAATATATACATTGATTTATAGGGGGTATTAATAGTTGAATCTTGTGTAAATAATTTTATTTAGGTTATTATTGATCATTTAACTAAATATATAAATTTTTTCCTACTCTAGATTTTAATTCATTGGATAATCTTATTAAGAACTATAATAAATAGATGATCAAGATATATAGATTTCCTCTCTCTATTATATATTATCATGGTCCTAGAATTATATAAAATTTGTGGAAATTACTTAATATGATATTGGATAGTATGTTGCGTTTTAGTATTGGATTTCACCATCAATTTGACAGATAGTCAAAATAGAAAAATCAGGCTTTGTAGTATTTTATCTGGGATTACACAATGATTTATCATGGAAGATGGGATAATAATATTTCATTACTAAAATTGTATTATAATATTATTTTTATTCTAGCATATATATTACCCTATACGATTCATTATATAGAATGTCGTGTTAGGCTCTAACATATTGAGATAAATTATCTGAGATATATTTATTGGGACATAAATTTGCAGAAGATTTTGTTGAAAAGTTAATGATAAGTTCGCACCGTATGAGGGTAGATTAGGGTAAAAATAATAGTTTTATAAATAACTAGAAGAAAAATATTTTATTTTATGTAGGATACCATGTTTTACTACAAAAATCTCAATGAATTATATGATACACTTTTACAAAAATAGAAAATTATGTTTTCAATTTATTAGTCGACATGGAAGTATATAGAATGTGTTGTCATTTTCATACAATGTAGTATTACCTTTTAATTTATAAATTGTAAATGATATCTTTCATGTGTAATTGTTAAGGAAATATGTACCAAATGACTATCATCTTTGGATCCCTAGTGTAGTTCACTTTGAGGACAATATTTATTAAGAGGAAAATCCAAGTAAGATTCTTAATTACCGAGAGTGTGTTGTTTGGAAGAAGTTGAATCACCAAAATAAACATTGTTTTAATATTGTAAACCCATGATTGACTTTTTGGAAGCTATGTTATATTTTTTTCTAAAAAAATATGTTTTGTTTTATTTTATTTTATTTTAGTGGTTGAAAGATTACATTAAGTGTTATATTGAAAAAAATGTTAAATATCACTCATTTGTTATTCATAAACTAATAAATTTCATTTGTTCAATTCTATAAATTATTTTTGTGTAAATTAATATTTATTCTTAAAAGGAATTTTTTCTAAAAACCATTTTCATTTTTATTTTGTGAAATTTTATTAAAAATACTATCTCAACTATTATATTTCAAAACATTTACAAATAATAATTTTTGGATTCATAATTTTAAAATTAGATAATAAGGTTATTTATATTTTTAGTCATAAAATTAAGTATACAGTGTAAAAATTTATTGACCATGGTTAATTTTAAATGTGTTAAATGGTTAGACTTAGGGATATAGATTCAAGTATTTCTAATAAAAGTTAAAAGAATTATTATATTTTTGGATTTATACCCTTATATTATTTTTTAAATTGAAATAATTTAGTGAAACACCAACTTGATAAACAAATTTATAAAATTTTAATGTTACAATTATTTAAGAGAATATCACTCCTCTCACCTTTAAAATAAAATCTCCCCTCCCCAGTTCTCCATAAATGTTTAGCACCTTGGATCACCAAATACATACCGAAATACCATTATAAAACCATTTTCCATGTCTTAGAGTTTTCCCTCCCAAAATTCCAATCCAAGAGTCCTTAAGGTTTTTTCAAAATGATTTTATCCAAGGAAGATATAAATGTCCTAAACAAGTTCATTCATGTTTTTTCATCTTAAACCATATCCAAATGATTTAATATCAACTTATACTAAGCAATTAAGTATCATTACTACATTAAATGTTGTAATTTTTATGGAACAAACATTCTATAATTCTTTTGATCTATAGAAAAATAAAAATTTAGTTTTGTACATGTGTAATACTACTTCGATAAAAAAATATTTCTTTCATCACCACCTCACCTGGATAGTTATCAAGATGGTTAAAATGAATAATTATAATATTTATAACATAATTATAGTTTGTTAAATAAAACTACTATCTAACTTATTTCTCTCTCATTAATTTGGAATTTGAATATGTCACCCATGTGTGTGTGAAAACTACTGCCTACATGAAAAACATGTTTCATTTTTTATTTACACCTTACATAGAATATTTTTAATGTTTATTTAATGAATAAATATCATTTTTATGACATTATTAATGTTATATAATGATTATGTAACAATTTAATGACCCCCTTAACCATAGTCAACTTACTAAAGCTATTTTTGATAGAATGATCACAAAACATCTAGCATGGACTTAACCAATTTAGTATCTAAATAAAAAATGAAATTAAGAGATAAATGGAATATTAATAAATGATTAAATATGAAAATGTTTCCAAAGCATGTAAATAACTAATATTATTTTTTAAATTCAATACAAACATGAAGAGTTATAAATCTTTTATACATAAAATACTATTAATAATAATATTCAAATATTTTTAACTTTATATATTAATTTTTAAAAATATTAATCTTTTAACATATTCTATATTGGTTATTTTTTAATTTCGTTATAAATCTAAGAAAATAATTTTTATTTTAATATGTAGGACTGCAATATTTTTTGATGAAACAGTGAATATTATTCGTTGTTAACCTTCTCCTATAAGTTTCAATAATTATTTAAAGAAGATGAAATTACAACTATTCTAAGAATTTTTAAATATTTCATTATTTTTAAAATAAACGGTCATTTATCCTTATTTTTTATGATATTACTAAATGTTATTTTTCTTATGGGATCAATTTATATTTTTTATGAGTTTAACAAATCAAAATAAAGTCTGTATGTATTTAGTTCATGTTATGGTTATTGGAAATTATATATTTTTAAGGGTGGGTCTGATATAACCCTTCAATTAATTGGGTAATGATATTCTCTATATGATGGATATATTTTAATTAACCATGTAGTTTATTTTATTTATTGATGTTATTATAAAGGTTATATTAAGGGTGAAATGTAGCTAATTTTCCATTTTACATTCATGGTTTTTATATACGTGATATGAGTTTTTGTTTCAATATTTTGATTTCATGATGTAAGAAAATGATTTTTTGATTAAAGAAAGTTTTATGATATTTTAAATGTGTATTTTTTATTTTTCATTGAAATTTTTTCTTGAGTTCTCATGTTTTCCCAAGTAACATTCATGATTATGATACTAACTTCACTGTTTCTTAAAAAATTATGAAAAAAATTAGTTAATTAATTTTATTTCATGAGTGAGTAAATGATTGTTTTATTTCATAGTTTATTATGTAAAAAATTAAATTTTCTTTATGTATTTTTACATTTTTTAGTGTACTAATCGGTTTTCTTTCTTATATATCCCTTATTAATCCCTTTTTTTCTCATCCCATATTTTCAAAGAAAAAACATCACATGACATAAGGATGTCTAGTAATTATATCATGTTCAATAATTAATTAATGGAGAATCATCTTGAATAAAGAAAATGGGTCAATAATAAAATATATGTTCAAACATAACAACATATTTTTATAGGAACATATACATTTTTTGGATGTCTCCAAGTTGTTATTTAATAGTTCTCCTAATTCTGTAAAAATATAATCCTAAAAGATCATTCTTTTATAATAACGTATAATACTTTATATTAAACGAAAAAATATAGATTATTTATTTTATGGTTTATTATGAAAGGAGTTTTAGAATTATCCAAATCAATACCATACCCCATAATCTAATGCATTTAAAAGTCATTAGCAACCTCTAATAGAAATAGAACTAGGATAACCTATGTAATGACTAAAATTAATATAGATCAGTATAATTTAATTATAATTTTCCACCAATCCATATTATTGGATAAATTTATTGATTCTAGTTTTTTTTACTCTAGTATACCTATGAAATTTTATAAAATCATCAAATCACCATCATAATGATTTGATATTACATTTTAAAAGAAAACATATTGTTGTATGATGATTGTGTCCCAATTTGAAGTTTGAGGGAGTTGTATTTGTAAAAAAATTATTAATATTATTTTTAGATGGATTTCATGTAATTTTGGAAATGGATTGGAAATATCCACCTAGACTTCATATTATGTACGAAAATAAGGAAAAATGTTTCATATTTAATATCTACTAAGGATCATAATTTAGTGAAAGTATAACAATGAGATCTCTATAAAAATTAATTACATTACATGATTATTAATTCCCAACCATGCAGAGTTTTTATGTCAAATTAATTTAGGGATACTCTATATTAGGGATATGTGTATTATTTTTTGTTTTATTTTAATGTACTGAAATTTTACACCGTGAAAAAATGGTTTTATGTTAGATAAATTTTGTTAGATGCTCCACCCAAAGTAAAGGTAACACAAAATGGTAAATAAAAATTATTAATAAATATTTAATAAACACTATGATAGAAAATCACTAAAATTTATTACCTTTGAAAGATAAATAATTAATGAGATTCGATATTAAAACAAGTTCATTTTCAACAAAATAAATTTTTCTTCATATTATGTATTTCATTTAAAAACACTAAATTTATAAATTCAAGTTAAGTTTTATAAAATTAAGTTCAATTATTTAATTTCTCAAATAAATATTTAATTAATGTATTTTTTTTTATGAAATGGTTGAATTTTAATAAAAAAAATACTGTTTTTGAAAAAATTATTATTATTGGGATTTCATAATTATGTATGCATACCCAAGAATTTAAAAAAAAAGTTTGTTTACTAAAATATACAATTAATGAATAAAATTAATGAATTCAATATATTATTTGAAATTATAAATTTTATTTCCAACATTTTTAGAAGAAAATTAATGTGTTAGTTTAATAAAAAAAATGTTTTTGATATTTTACATGAATAACGTATTTCCAAGGTGAGATTTAGTTTTGTAATTCCATGAAATATTCAAACCAATTTTATAATAGAAATTTATTTCAGGGTGATTTATAATTTCCATAACTATGTGTTGTAAATAAATATTAATCCAATTTTTTTTTTTGAAATAAACTATTTGTAGGTGTTTTGTGTATCTATTTTAAAATTTAATCTTAAAACCCTTAGAATTTTTATTTGGAATAAGGATTTAAAAATTTTATATCATTATGTTCATATTCGTTAAAAGGTTTGATCATATTTTTACATTTAATATTCATTACTATTGATAAAAATTTATTACAATGTAAAACTAAATTTGGGTAAATGTTAAATGGTTAAAATAAAATTCCTTAAAAAGAATATTGATGAATTAAAAATGAATGGATAGGGAGAATCAATACCCAAACACACACACCCCACAACCACAAATTTTTTTGATTTTTAGAACATTAGCCTTTAAATAGTTATATTTCAATGTTGAAAATGCAATGGTCACTCCAAAAAACTACAAATCACATTGCTTATAAAATGGAAACACATCCACCAGTTCAAAACTCACTTGTCATTAGAATTTATTCCTAAAACTTCGAAGCATTAATCCTTATAAAACCCTATCTCATGTTCAAATCCTTTCTTCACCAATAGTTATCGTAAATTCTTCATTTCCAAGTAGAATTCAAAGGAAAATTCAAGTCCCCTACATGAGTATTATCAAATAATTAGCTTTTATTATTAATTATATTCAATCAATATTTTTCTATCAACACTAATATAATTGTATTAGTATATTTTATGTACTTTTATTATATTATAATAATGTTATTTTCATTGTCTATAAATTTATCCCATCTAATAAGAAAAATAAAATCATCGTTCATGATAACGTATGGATTACCACCTCCACGAGTAAAAAATTTCATTTCGTCATCACAATAAACCATTGATGGTTCCCAGAATAGATGTTATGGGGATATATTATGCTTATAATATCATTAAGGTTCTATTATGAAAAATTATATAACCTATTAATAACCTTATACAATTAATTTTTATTGTTAATTCAATCATTTAAATTAATCATACTAAAGAGAAAATCATAAATTCAAATTATTTAATATTGTCATATCCATTACTTATTATTCTTATAATTAATTTATAATTTTTATAATAACACAAATAAACACTTAATGAAATCATTTTTCAACCATTGTAATGATACTCCATCGAAATCACCTCATAAACATCCATTAAGTATGGTTTGTTTATGTTTGGGTTGGTTTGACCACATACTTGAAAAGGGATATGAAATTATTTCCTGGATGAGTGTAAAAAAATATTTTATAATGAACTATAAAAGAAATACGTAAATAATTATTTTGTTTTCATGGAAATTATACATAAATATTTAACTCAATAATCAAGAAAATGAACTATTCTGTTAAGAGACACTGAAATAAGCTCATTATCAATTCCATCTTCTTGGATAAAGAATAAATAACACATAAAAGGAAATTGATACATAAATATACATAATAAATAAAAAGTTATAGTAACTTTAATTATCCTAAAAATATATACCTTTTAATAAGAATGAATACTAACACCACTCTTACAAAACTAGTATAAATCATTAGAGTTATAAAAGAATTGATGTGAGAAAATTAATAAAAACTTACTAATATATATGTTTAAGGAATTATTGTCAATAATATGTATAAATGTGTATAGTTATGAATAATTTTATTTTTTATTTAATTAATAAACACAAATTAATAATTTTGGATGTTTGAGGAAAGTGCATAATGAATCAACATAAGGTATTCATCCCATTTTTTTCTTATTGGATAAAAATTTTCTTCAATGAACATAATTATATTTAAATGGTTTGTATAAAACATATTAGATATATAATATCCTGAATTTTAATCATCCCTAGTATTTTAACATCATCTTTATGATCTAGCTCTATTTTAAGTGGTTTTATTAGAAATCTTCTTAAGCCATAAGGGTTTCCTTCCCAATCACCCTTGTTGAGGTGTGCTTTGATATTACGCACCAATATTCATTTTATATATTCAATACTATCCTCTTAGATTATAATATAATATATTAATTTTGTAAATGTAATTTTTAATTCTATTAAATCTTTTCCTTGTTTTTGGAAATGATTGATATCTTCCTCAAAATGTAATAGTTTGTCATAACTGAATCTTGTTCTTGAGTTAAAACATTTCTCATTTAGTTTCACTTTTAATTACATATGGTATACCCGAATTCTCACTTGGGAGATAAATTTTAATTTTAATTTTCCTCTTTGACGAGTTAACTTACTTGTTTAAAATCAAACTATGTTCTTTCTCATGTGAATATGATATTTGCAATCACCACTTTTAAAAATGTAGTTTTGGTTACTATTTTGTAAAGTGTGATTTTAAAAATTATCTTTCAAAATATTTAATAGATTTTTCCAAACATTCAAATTCATTTATTTTATTTTCCACTCCTCTTTACTTTTTTATAACCATTATGTCTTATCAAAACTCTATTATTGAATATTTAATTCAAAAATAATGTTCTCAATTTATTTTCACATTACCTTTTAAAATAGTTATCACTTTATCAAGGCTCTAATTTTTGAAGTTTATTTTTACGAAGTAAATAATTTTCAAAAAAATAACATTACCTTTTAAAAAAACGTTTCAATGTTACCGTATCTTATTATATTATTCCAAATATAAAACTATTTTCTCAAAATGATTTTATAATTTCCCCACTATTTTCATCTTTATCTATAAATTTATTATTTATATGTAAATTATTTATGATAAATTTCGTTCTAAATTTAAAAATGAAGTGTTCCTTTGGTTTGATTGAATTTTGAGTATCAACCGTTTATATTCTAGAGGTAAATTTTATTGATTCCATCTATAAGTGTTGTGAAACCCTTTTTTATTTCCCATGGGGTTTCGTGATATATTAAATGATTTAATTGTAAAGTTAACTCATATTTGTTGATGATGATGGGTGGGGTACTTTATCATCCTCCAATTAATTGGTTTAAGTTGATGTATCATGAAATAAAAATGGTACGCAAGATTGTTTATCCTAAGAGGAAGGTTACATTGGAGGATTTATACTAAGCCAAAGGGTAAACTTTGTGATTAATCATAAAAAATGGGTATACATGATAATTATCCTATGATAAAGGGTACATGGTTCTACAGAGTAGGATTTTACCCAAGATAAATGGTACATAGTTGGATTTAACCCAATATAAAGAGTGGACGGGAGGATTTATCCCATGACAATGGGTACATTGGGGGATTTATCCATATACAAAGGGGTATATCGGACATTTTATCCTAATCCCAGTTGTGCGTGAGAGAATTAGCCAAAGCCTATGAAGGTTCATAATTCTCTATCACAAGCCTATTATGTGATTAATTTCTTATTGAGTAACATTGACATATGGTTTCAATTATTATATTTATGCCACACTATTATGCATATTCTCATGTCAATGATACTATCTCAGGGATCATTTTTCTTAACTAATGTTTCCACGCACTGTTGGTTGATGTATTATATTATTTCATGTCCCATGAAACGACTCATGACATTTGATCAATGCTTTTTTGTGTATGAATTTCATATTTATCTCAATTATAACCAGATGACCATATTAAGCTCACTTATTATCCTTGATTGGCATCACTTATGTTTACCCTTATTGAGCATCTGAGGTCACTCAATTTATATATTTCCATCCCCTGGGATATAAAGATGACTATAACTTATGAGAAGTGTATAAAGATTCCAGATTGAATCAATTATGGAGAAATTTTCACATGTTTTGTAAAACATATCGATTATATAGAAAGTCCTCAAAGATAATATACCTTCATTTCTTTAGTTTGTGTGACTACTTTTGGGATAAAATGATTATTAAAGTAAAATAATTAAATAAATATCTATTTTTAGTAGGGGGTCACTATAATTATTACCCAAGTTATTATGGTTTATATCTCATTATAAATTTTATCTTGAGTTATTCCCATATTATGGATACAGTAATCTATTTTCATTAGTGAGTGATAATTAAAATTATGAAGATATGATTTATTTAAGTGGGTGAGAGTATAACACCATGAGATCTTATTATTAAAATCATATTAAATAAATATTATTTTCAATAAAATGTTTTAAAAATATTTTGAACCAAGATTATACGAAATACATTTTATTAAGATAAAAGTTTAAGTATGAAATTTGATCGTTATAATATTGCCATCAAATTGGTGGGAATAAAAAAATTAACTGAACCATGAAATCATTTTATAAAGAATAAGTAATGGAATAAAATTATATAATTCATCCTTATGGGTGGAATTTTTCTACGCTTGGGTAAAATGTAACGTCACTACTGTTTTCCCAAGAGCAATCACAAGACAAACTCTATCAAGTGTGTTTTAGAGAAATAATTTGACGAAGATGTTCAGGCTCATGGAAATTTCCATGAGATATGTTCTAGATGAATCAACACCCATTATAACCACTACCTATTATATTTTCCTTAGATCTAACACATATATTTTGACGAAATTTGTAGGTATAAATTAATATGATATAAACAAGTAATGTAATAAATTTTATATTAATACATGTATTTTACACATTTCCTATTACGATAATATTTAATTTTAAAGAATAAATTTAACTAAATAATAAATTTTTTATTTAATATAATTCTATTGGATAAATTTAATTGAGGGTGATTTAACATTTTTATCTAAATATTTATGAATAAAATCATTTTTGTTTTGTTATTGTGAATGATTTTATTTTTCTATATTTCGTATTTTTATGTTAGAAAAATAAATTAATCACATTAAAACGATTATTGTAAATTTTATACTTATAAAACATATATATTAACACACATTTCAAATTATTAATTAATATTAAATAGGATTAAGACCACTTAATCATTTTTGAAGATAAAAATTATATAAAAGTAATCTATTTTCTATATAAAATCTATTAATATTCAAAATTTAATTTTATTAAATAAAGAAAATAATTTCATAAAACTTATTCCATTTATTAATTTATCATATAAAAATTATCTTAGGGTGATTTTTTGTATTTTTCTAAAAAGATGAATTTTAGGTGAATAATACAAAATATCATTTTTAAAATTAATGTAAATTTTATATCATTATCATGATATTTTTATGATTTAATCAATTATGAAACCTTTTTGAAACTAAATATGAATTTAATAAGTAATATTATAAAACTAAGAGTATTGAGATTAAAGCCGACACCTATTTTTGATATTTTTGAACCTCAGTTATATTTTTTTGAGACAGTTTCTTGATACATTTATTAATTTAAAGTAATTTTTTATCAATAATTTATATTTAATATTATAATATTATTATAATATTTAAAATAATAATTTCAAATTATGGTAATAATGGAAAATTCTTTTACAGTTTTAAAAAATGTTACTCCGGATAAAAAAATAGTTATTGTGGTAAAAGTAAATTATGGTCTAATGATTAATTAAGGGGGAAAAGCCTGAGATATCACATCCATTATCACTTATTTATATATATGAGAGGTTGATATTCCAATACTTACCTTTTATCCAATATTTTCCACATTTGAAGCAATGTTCAATGAATAGTGAATCCCATGTTATAAAAATGTCACTCCTATATCCAATAAAAGGGGTCCTTGGCAATCCCATTTCTCCTCACACATTAAGCACAATTTTTTTCAATAAAAGAGCCAAAATATATCTTCAAAACTCATATAAAATTTCTATATTTTCTTATATCCTAAAACTACCAGCCTTAAAATTCATAAAATAATTTGCAAAGGAGTTGTTCTAAAGAGTAAAGAAGAAATCCAAATCACTCCAATTTCTTTTCTATTCCTTTCTTACATTTTCTACCTCCTAAAAATATATTATAAATATGATAAAATATTTAAAAAGTTCCATAAATATACTAAAATGTTAATATATTATTGGAATAACCATTTTCTATCGTCCTCACAACATTTTAAAAATTAAAAATTTCACTCTTGCATATGTTCAAATTGTCACCTCGTTGAACATATTTTTTCATTTCCCAGCACTACATCACATAAATAGTTATAAGAACGTGTTTAATAAAAAAATAATATTTTTATAATATAATTAATATTTTATAAAAGTTACTAATTATCTTTTATCCTCCCCACCCATCCATTAAAAATTAAAATGCATCTTGTGCGTACATACATATTATCACCGAAATGAAAAACATGGTTCATTTTCATCCTGACCTTAAATGGATGGTTATAAAAAATTTGAATATATATTATATTATGTAGATGTATACATATTTTTGCATGTCATTAAAATAATTCTTAATGTATTAGAAAAAAATAAATTGTCATTATAAGGTAATCTATTGATATCAAAAAATTTCCAGAAACAAGTTTGTGACTAATTTCATATTTAAAAATAATTACTAAAAAATCTCATGTAATAATATTGCAACAATATAAATTTTTATCGAAATTATATTAATGTATTTGTAATAATTATATAAGGATGAAATTTTAACCAAATAATGGGGACTCATATCACTATTATGTAGCCCATATATAATAAAAAATTAATAATATCTAATGATGAAAAAAATTCTACAATAAACTAATATAAATATATATAATGATTAGAAATGAAGTATATATAAGATATTAAATATTTATAAAGTTATAAAATAGTTTATTAATATGTTTATGTTTATTATAAATGAGGTTAGAGAAGGTCTGACCAATCCGGAATCCAAGGTAAGGACTTCATCTCAATTTCCATTAATTGCGGCATGTTTTTATAATATACACATATTCTTATATTATAGAGTTTATTTTCATAGAAATATGGATTCTATTATTTTATAAAGTTTTTATTCATGGTATTTATGATTATTTCTAATAATCCCTCATTCATATCCTTATGATTAAATTTTTAATAATTTATAAGAGTGATATGTAAGGACCTGACCATAAACATCACATATTGCAGTATCTTTAGATAATATTTCACAATATTTAATTTCAAATGATATTATAATTTTATATTTTTAGAATAATGATTTCATAAATATTAAATAAAATCTAAATTTTAAAAGGTCGACTCTTCTAATCAGTATATATTTCTTCCACCAAACAAAACTTTTAAAAAACATACTATCCTTTTGGGAAATATCTTCCTAAATTAGATCTTGAAATCATCATATTAAATACTGATGCTCAAACACATTGAATAATTTTTAAAATTTTGGATGAGGAAAAAATCTCACTGCTTGACTTAGAAATGAAATAAAACTACTATTCTATTTAAAAACATATAAACACATGAAAAACTTTCTGAAACCATGCCTTTTCATCAAAAAATAAAATCATTTTTCATTTAAAAACATCATTATCTTAACTTTTGATGTCATACTATTTCCATGAAACTTCTTTGACAAGAATATAAAATTCATGAATCTGAATTTGAACACCATATTCATCAAACCATTACATAACCCTTACAGGAAAACATATAAATTAAAATAACCAAATGACTAACATTCAATACAATTCATCAAAAAACAAAACGGGTACCCAATGCGTTAGAGAAATATTTGGGTGCACCCAATATATTATATATAACATACTAATTTTTGAGTTATAATGGAGATAAATCCTTTATAAATAATTTCCATGTACCATATCATGGATAAAACATTATAAATCCCCTTTAAACTCATGTGAAAAATACTTTCGGATATCAAAATACCGTTTTTTAATAAAAATAAAATGCAAAATATTTTAAATGACCACATAATAAAGAAATGATTTTATTTAAAAAAACATGTATAATTATTAATTAAACATTAAATCATTTATGTTTCATGATATTGGGAAAATCCCCTCTTGTTTCTTAAATTAATAAAACATTTTTACAATATTTTTCTCAGAACAAAACTCAAAGTACCATATTTAGAAAATTACTAAACATTCCATTCAAATGGATTTTAAAAAAATTAAAACATCTGAGAAAATTAATTGAAAAAATATTATTTTAATAGTAAAAAAATTAAAACCATTTTATAAAATAAGGATATGGAATAAAAAGAGAGTTTTAAGGGAATCTTCAAAAGACAATTTTTAAAATAAATTCTCTTACATTGTTTCTGACATGTCATATAAGTTGTTTTACTTCCTGTATATTAAAATTATTAAAATTATTTAATTTATTTACAACCTTTTTATGTTTATTATTTATTTTATCCCAGTTTTTACAATGTTATAAAAATTACTTAATTATATATGTTCATGTCAGATGTTTTGACGATATTCGATTCACATGTCCAAAATGATATCTAAAATTTGATTATGGCCAAGGAGGTCATTACTAAATCATATCCAGAATAATAATAATAATATAATAATAATTTCTATACTTAAATTATTCATCTAATACAAATTTTGAAATTTTTCTTTGAAAAATGAACTATGTGATAATGATGGAGACGGCAGATCATATATATGCATGAGTAACATTTCTATTTTTAAATACTCATTACATAAAGAAGGAAAGTATAATTTTAACTTTAATTAATTATCATAATATCATATATATAATATTATTTTTTTAAATATACTTGTATATATTATCTATATGATTTGGTGATGAAAAACGAATCACATCACTTCATGGATGTGGTAGTCCACACCCACGCATGAATGACATTATCTTTTTTTAGTGTATGGAATGATATGTAGTTAAATGAAATATTATATTATAATAATGATAAATATATCAGTAATATCATATATAAATACAAATTATATCATTATATCTTATCTTTTCATACAGTTATGGAAAAAATATCCCATCTGTTTGTGAGGCGGTCATCCACCGTACACACAAATGAAAGATTCAATTCCCATTTGATGGATGGGGATATGAATATAGGAGTTTCAATTAACATAAAAAACCTAAATAAATGGAAGATAATTTTTTTATTATATAATAATTATTTAATAATATTTTGAAGATGTGTAAAAATAAATAAACTGGAAAAACATAATTAAAAATGATACCTCTTATTCAAATAACATCCTTTTCTTGAAACCATTTGACCACTAAGGTTGGGGTTATTCAAACACAAAGACCTTCAAAATTAAGGAATGGATTTTATAAATTTATTTATTTATTTATTTTTCAATCCAAATGGGACTTGATGTATTAATTGAAGATAAGAATAGATTCTATTTTAAAAGATAGGGGAGGGTCACTCTGGGAATTTCTAAAAATATTAAATTATTGTAGAATAATATTCTAACTAAAAATACATCAAAAACATTTTATTTATAATATATGATAAATATAGTTCCAAATAATTGAAAAAAATATTTTATGAATAATTTTAGGTGCCATTTTTTCAATTTTCATTTGGATTTAACCCCTCATTAACCATTTTAAAACTTACCATGATAAAAAGCATTTTTACTTTTTAAGGGCCAATATAGTTACTAAAAATGGAAGGAAACCCATAAATTGGCCATTTATGATATTATAAATAATATAATAATAATTTTTCCAAATATTATATTTTATAAATTTTATATCATTTAATTTTATATTATTTAGTATAGAATATAGATATTGTAAATTTTCCAAACTATTCGTTTATTTTACTTTTATAATATCAAGATAACCCTTATAATTAAAACAAATATTGTATAATATATCTAAAATGTCATATTCACTTATAAATTCCATGTATAACACTATTTATATCAAATGGAGTTACTCTTAATATTTTATATTATTTATTTGACATTTACAATAATTGAATAATTACTATGGGAGTGTTGTGTAAGAATTTAGGGTAATTATTTTTTCAATAAAAATATTAAAATAAATTACTATGATTATGTTATATAAATTATATTATAAAATTAATTTTATATTTGAACATAACCTCTAGATAACCCAATAATAAAAATATTACACTTTTTAAAAATAAGAGTTTGACATGTTAGACATATCTTAAAATAAAATCGTATAAAGGTTATAATCTCATCCAAATAGATAGAAAATGTCATATAACCAAATATTTTGATAGTATAGTAGAAATATATTCTTAAAATAAATTAATTCAACTATTTATGTCTACTTATTTCCTTATCATGTTATTTTTAACTCTAATTACCCAGTTTACCCTTTTCCATGATAATAAAAATTACTTAAGTTACTATTCACATTGAAAAAAAATAAAAGTACCTTATATAATATATTTGAAACAATTAATTATTAATATTTAATCTATTTTTAAAAATATAAAACACATAAGTGGTAGAATTTAATTTATTATTAATCCTATGAAACTCAATGAAAAAGTGTTTTCTTGAGAAATTTGTTTTTAAGCCAAAAAATGTACTTATACAAAAATAAGGTATAAGGATGAATAAAATTTAATTAATTATATTATTTAAAAATAATATTTATTTTTATATTTTTATATCAAACTGAATTCATAAAATTAATTTTTTAATATTATAAAAATAATTTTTTTATAAAAATCAGTATTATTCATTATTAACAAAAAAAATTAATCTTTTTACCAATGTCTCAAAACAATCAGCCTAAGATAATTTTGACAAGATGAATTCGAAAATGAAATTAATTTTGACATATAAATATCAGAAAATTTCTAAAATTAAATTATAATAATCACCCAAAAATCAAATAAAATCATTTTGGAGAGAAATTTATTTTTTTATGAATAGAAGACTTTACTAAAAATGATTACATATTTAAAAATATTTATTTAATACATTATAAATGATTAAAGAATTTATATTTTTAATGAGTAATTTAATATTATTCATTCCCACCAATTTAGCATGTATTTTATAATAGTCACGTTTAAATAATAATATTTTGTTGTTCGTTTAATCTCAGTGGTCTTTATCTTGTACACTATCAAACATAGGCTTTTATTTTAAAATATCTAGATATTACATGTTCCTTAACTCAATATAATTTAATTTATTTATAATGTTTCTTCTTCAACTATATTGTTATGTTTTTTTTATTCTTCCCGATGGTGATATGATGTATTATTTCCACATATTTTTCCTGGTTTTTATATTTCTATTAAATAAATCACTATTAAAATGTTTCTCACTTCATGATTTATTATGTTCATAGGGGTTTATCATCCCAAAAATTTTCCATTGATAAATATTTCATATTAACACCTCATTTATTCTCACATAGTGTCTAAACATCCCTATATATACATCTTATTTTGACTTTAACAAAATTCAAAGGATTTATGAATCCATAAAAAGCTCACTCTTTTCAAGAGGGTTTATTTCAAAGATTACCATAGACTTAATTAATTTTCTTAACTCAAATCTTTTCTTCAGTTATAATATTTATTCATGAAATTATTTATGATATTCTTTATTTATTCCACCCTAATATTGTATTATATATTTTTTTATTTCTCTCCATGGAAATTAATATTAATTTCAAATCTTCTTCAGTGATGAATTTAATTTTAATAAAATAATAAAAAATTTAAGATAAATTATCGTCCTCTATATTAATCCTTTTCTATTACATGTATATATTCATTTTTTGGTTTTATATACAATTCAATCATTAATTCTATGATTCATTATAGACTTTCTCATTGAACATGACTTTATTTAAAAAATGAATCTTATTTTAATGTTTAATTCATGTTATTTTTTTAACAAAAATTAAATTTCTAAAGAAATTTAAAGTAATAATATTTTTAAATAGTTTCTATACAAACACATTTTACACCTCACTTGATCAGTTTTCTTTAATAAAATTATTCTCCATGTTTTCATGTTTTTTAAAGAAACTTAAATTCATAGTGTTTTATAAATAATATCTGAAAACTGTTTCCCGAAAATATAAAGAGTATTTATTTTTATTTATACAAGTAAATTTCAATAATCATATAGAAAAATAATTTTTTAATAGCCTTTAATTTTTTATATGATTAAATTATGAATATTACTTAATTATTGTGTCATTAGTACTTCCCTAGATATCTTAGGGTTAAATCTTATGGATATATTTCATGTAACCTGATTTTCCATGGAATGGGAGTGATCCAATTCCACCATGGGACTATATATTCAATGTCTATGTTAATCGGATTAAAGCCATTCCCTTATTTTACTTTGTCCACTATGTTCTAAAGAATGGTATTGAACCTAATCTCATATGGGACTCTATCCACTATGAAATTGATTTTTTTGGGGGTGATCTTTTAAATATGAAATTATTTTTTTATTCTTATATATGTGATAGACTTTTATTCCTATTTCTTATACCTTGTTATATTTCTATATTCCATGGATAACAACTAACATTTTTTACATAGTTATTAATCATTATTTATGTTATTCTTAATGTCTTATACCCAGGGTATTGTTTTATGAAACATTCATTTTTTTAGAGCGATTATCACATGTATTCCACACATCTAGATTGCATTCTAATAACCTTAAGCTCATATTATTCTAAAATATGGACTTTAATTGATAGTTTCTATATTCATCCATACTAATCGTTTGATATCAACCCTTTATTATGTTTTTCTTTCCTCACATTAAGAATAAGAGAATAAACTAGGAGACTACTATAAGTGGATCTTGTATGGTGCAATTGTAGATAAATGATTAGAATAAAATATTTATGTGGCTAATATCCAATGACAAAAAACTTTTAGGTTCATGTATTTTGAGATTATTATGAGATGTAAAGTTTATATTATTAATAATATATATTTTTAAGGATTTAGTCATCTCACATGGTATCAAATATTGAAATTAAAAATAAATTTTTTAGAAAAATATCCTAGATTATGTGTATAGTGAACCTTCCTATAAATTAAAAAAACTCTTAGAGATGAGTTAGTGTCTCTTTATATTTTATTATATATACAAAAATAGAGTGATAATCTTAAAAAATAATGAATTTATAGTGTTAAGTATGGTTATCATGTTGCAACATGAACAAGATTATCCTATACTAATAGGAATTTATTTGATAAGAGAAGGTAATATCCCTCAGTTTTTTCTATAATGAAATTAATTAATATAACATGAGATATATCACACCATATACATATTGGTTGTTTCTTGATGATGTAAATAGGTGAATTTATTAATCTTATCTGAGATATTTGTGAAAAAAAATTATATGACATTTGCAGGATTTAATCTGATGTATTGTGAATCAAACCATATCCAAAATCATTACACCACAATGGTTATAATGAGGACTAAAAGAGAAGATGTGTTACACCTATAAGGTATATGTATTAGATTTTTTTTAACAATAATAGTAACTATAAAAATACAAATAATAAACCCAAGATGATTATTGGAGAATTCTTCGAAAATAGATCTTGATTTCTATTCATGTTTTATTTTTTTAATAGGAATATTTCATGAATTAATGGAGTCTATAATTCATCTATATGTGAAGTAAATGGATTAAAATGAGTGAAAAATAGACAATCACCGATGTCCAAGTCATGTTCATTGGTTGTGGTGTCCAGAAATGCCCATAAAGGGTAGTTAGAAATCACCACATTGTAGGGATTCCCATAGTGGTGTTTCAATTCACCTATTAAAAATGGTAAATCAATGCCATTAGTATTGTTTAAGTGGTGTCACATGTTTCAATGGACTTAAACTAATACCATTAAAACTATATGAAAACTTCCCAGCCAATATTGTCCATGTTATGGAGCATAGTATGGTGGATTGTGAGTCCACCAATCAGAAACAAGGAACCCAAAAAAAACATTAATAAAGACCCAGAAAACTAAATCAAACTAGGAAAGGAATAGGGACTCTATGTCAAGATGATGAGAATTTTATCATTTTAATTACTATAGACAAATCTTGTATGGAGTGATTTCTATTCCTAGGGTAAAAGGATAAAATGGTCAATAAGCCAATTACTTGGAATTATTGAAGGGAATGTTTTTGATAGATACACATGGCATGCCATTATGTCCAAAATTATGTCATCTTGGGGTTTGCTTCAAATATATAAACACCAAATGTGGAAATGAAATATCATATAACATATAAACGACTCAATAATATATCATGAGACTTGAATTTAGGTAGTGATACAATCCAAGATCTAAGGGAGGTTGCATCATTTATCAGGTGGATTGATTGAGAATTAATTCATGATATAAATGAGAGTGAAGGTGTACATGATGTATAAATTACTTCGATTGTAGTATTTATAAAAATTGTGAATGATTTTCACGTACTATTTAATGAAAAAAAATGTATTAATGGTATATATTTGAATACACATGATTTTCTTTTTTTAATGAGGTTCGACGCCTAATGAGGAAGATAAAGAGACCTGGTGATATTGGAAATTTGAGTCTATTTATAATGTGTTCTAGGTGATGGTACTGAATTATGAAAAAGATGGAGTTGAAAATCATTAATGATATTACCAATATAAATGAATAAGGATATTTCTATCACATAATATTGGAGAAAGAGGATCTGGGAACCACACTGGAATTTGGACTTCTCGTTTCATTCAGGAAGAATAAAGTGTTGGTATAATGAATTTGTGTATAGATTATAACACACAATCATAGTATAATTAAATGGAACTAATCCACAATTACAAAAACCATAATAGTGATGTTAGTTAAGTTTCCATGATTTAAAAAAATTGTGTAAAGGTGGTATTTTCAAAATAATTTATTTAAGGGAAGGAATTATGAGGGGCAGATCCTTGGCAAATATTGATCTGTGCATAAACTTATAAGGGGTGGAAATTTATTAATGATTTAACTAGTTTAAACCCCATTGATGAGTGGTGAGAATTTAGAGATTTAGTGGATTGAAACATTATTTATCGCATGATTCTTATACTATCACATATTAGTGACCCATGTAAAAATATTTGTATTGTAATTATTTTCATGCATGCCTACTAAAGGATAGTAAAATATAGTTACATGATAATTATGGAAAATTAATGGCCATGTTAAGAGATTATTGGGCTATATTAGAAGAGAAAAGATAAATACATGAAATCCTTAAGTTTTGTAGGTTATGATCATACAGCACAGTTAAAGGTAAATGTTAATGTTATTAAATATGATAATACTTACATGCCCTGATTTACCGCCCCTAGGGTATATCACTCCTTATCGCCTGAATGGACTAAAAATTGTCATCAATAAATTGGTTATTTTCCATGGATATTTTTATTAATAAAACTTGATATAAAGTGATTTCATGAGAAATGAAATCCATAATTAATGCTCCATTGTTTTATGGAAATAACTTTAAACGATGGAAAATGGAGTTTGTTTCTTTCATGAAATATTCTATTGGTGTCTCTCAATATGTTTTGGGGGATATAATTATTCTATTAATTTGAAGTGGCGTCATCTTTAAAAAATAACAAAACAATATTGATAATGATTCTTTTTTCCGAAGTAATTAAAGGATACTTTAAAATAATATGTCTTCAAGAGGATTTAAAACTTATTGTTCTTAAAATATATTTCGGTATTTCTTAAATGTTTTTCTAGAAAAGAAGTTATGTTAAATGAAAATTAAATTATTTTAAAATGAAATATAATGAAAAGCATAAGTAATTATCCCAAAATTATGATCTCTTCATAATGGGTAATATCATTTAAATATACTATTATAAATCCTTTAAGTATAGTTCATGTAATTTAAGTATACGAAAAATACCTAACATTCTCTTGGAGCAGAAAAGAATATGTGGATCTGGTGATGTTGAAAAACACCAAATTTCCAATCAAGGAGGTGTTAATATAATTTCTATAAGGCCTCGGACTTAAACATCTCTTAATATTGAATTAAATGAATAATTCACATTGAGGATCTTTTCAGGTTTAGAGTTTTAGATAATTATAACATAACTACTACATCTCAAAAAATTACAAAGTAGACACTTCTACTAAGTTTCCATAGAATAAAAAACTCTTAAAAAGAAACATATCTAGTTCCATGTTTTATATAGCATGAATTTACCTTGATCACATCCTTGACCCTATTACACATTAGGTCCTGTGAAAAACATTTCAAAAAAACTTGGGGTGAGCATATAGAGCTCAGAAAGGGATACACAAAGAATGAAAACTATTAGTTTATCAAAACAACAAGTAAACCATGTATAACTTATCAAAGTAATACTTTTCACCTTTATGAAGTAATAAAAACTCTTCACTGAATAAAATATCATTCCTTACCCTTTTGTAACCAAAATATTACCATAAAACCCATAAAAAGATCACATAACATATAAAGGTAACTTGGGACATAAACATACTTAAGTGGAATAACCATACGATCGACTTCCACACATATCACTTAATGGAATAGCCATATGGCCAACTTCCATACATACTTAATGGAATAGCCATACGACCGACTTCCATACCCAATGCATTGGAGGTTATAACGTAACCACCCATCCTGGTATTCACGGCACCACCCGTCATATGGTTTATCACGTAACCACCCATCAAATGTCCAAGTACCATTATAAAAATAATAAGACATAAAACAAAATATAATGGAAAGAAAAAATTTCCACACTTTGATCACAATATATCACTTAAATATATTGACATAAAAAATCCATTATAAAAACCATTATCAATACCAAAATACATAAAAGAGTATATGGTATTTATTTCATTTAAAAAAACATTACGGCTTGTTCAGGAAGCCAATGACCAAATAATACTCGTGGCGGCGGAAAAGGTCGTTGTCACCGCGTACGTTAAAAGAAATATTCCTTTTTGTAGTTTTATAAAACACTTCATAGAAAAATATTCCTTTTGTATAAAACTAAAATTCAAAGGGGTTTATACAGCGTATAAAATAAAGTTGTGTATAAAACGAAATATGTCTCAATGAAAGGAGATTCAGACGAAGTCCCTTACCTCGGGTCCGACTTGACTCAATCGTTCTTTATCGTCCTGAATAATAAACTTGAGTTAATTTCTATTTTCTTAAGAACCTATTTCAAGTTCATTATTCCTTTTATATCACTTATTTCCATGTTATTAACATTATGTAATCATTTAAGTTAATAATGTTTTTTTTGTCGATATTTAGTTCTTAAGTCGAAAGTGGACTTCTTACAATTACATGTGGTTCGTGTGGTCAAAGGTTCTTTATATCCAGAACGAAATTCATGATTTGGATATCATATATATCATATATATCCAGCATATACATGTATTTATAATATTACATAATCATTTAGAGGTATGAAATGAAATGCACCGTTCATGGAGACGGTAAGTCGTACATACGCCTGAACGCTACTTTCATTTCTTTGTCATATTAATGGAATTAAATCTAAATGATAGGTATGTATATTTTAATAACAGAATTATATTTATCATTTATATGTATCATTCATCATATATATCCATTATATACATCTACTTATAATAGTACATTACATTTGAGGAAAAGAAATGAAATGCACCATTCATGGAGATGGTAAGCCGTACGTACGCATGAATGCTTATTTCATTTCTATCTCATAATTTATTGGGAAGAAATAATAATGATATAGAGGTATATTATAATTCCAGTAAAACATCATATATAATAACTTTAAATCCATCCTTTATACGTCCCACATATGGCATTAACGAATCAAATCACTTTGAGGGGGTGGTAGTCCGCACTTCCTAAAATGAAATTATCGTGTTTACCCACAATGGAAACCATAAAGGTATACCACAAATGAAAAATACAGAAGCATAAGGGAAACTTAAACATAATATATATCATATATAAATATAGTGACATCTTAATGGCCACGATTAAAGGTGTTTAAAAGAAGATTGAACAATCATCGTTTCGTGAGGCAGAAATTCACCAACCACAGAAATAGTATTTTCTTTAACCATTATATGTAGATGTGTGTAAGTGTAGTTCAAATTATTATAATAAAAACATCCTATAATATTGAAGATACTGTATTTGTTACAAAATAAATGAATAAAAAGAGTTTAGGGGGTTGGAGAAGCAAAATAACACAAAAGAACACAAGTGAACACATTACCTCAAAATCGGGTAACTCTCTTAGATTTGAGCTCAAAGGCTTCCTTGGGAAGTCTTCTACCCAAAGTGAGGCTTCAAGGAGTAAGATAGGGATTTGGAGAGACAAAATGGGTAGGGTTTGGCCGAGCCAAAGACTTTGGAAGTGTGGGTAAAGAGGTAGAGGTGGGGGCTTTTTATAAGAGGAGAGGAGGGGCACTCTTGGAAAGTAAAGAAATGTTACTTTATGTTAAAATGAGATTCGGATTTAAGAGGTCCCACATTGATATAATTCAAGGATAAGGTGATAAGGGTTCTAAATATACCCATCCAATAGGTTTTGGACATGTTTAGGTCATATATTTTACATTATCATTTCATTTTATTTAAATCCTTTATTAATGAGGTAATCGCTGCATCATCAGGATGTCATAAATAATTTAATATATTTAATGTCTAAAAATTAAAAAAACATCATGATTTATGAAATATTTATATATCTCTAATGAATATTTATAGTAAAAAATCTGACTTTTATAACCCCATGTAAAAATTGTTTTAGTAAAACATCTCATGTTTGTGTCATTTTTACTTTAACATTTAATAAAAAGTTATTTATGTCATTTCCCAACCAAAGTGGCTCCATGGGGTCCCCAAGTTGACCCATGGATTGTCTTGGTCGGCCATCACACATCCAATGAGGGCAGGACATGTGTCATGCTCATCTCATTTTATTAAAACATTATTTTTACCTTAAACTACATTAATTACCTCTAATCGTGATTAAGAACATAAAAGTTACTATTCACCAAAAAATTATTTGAATCTCATTGAACCACATTTTACTTCTTAATGAAAATCATTTATGTTGAATTTTTGAAAATCATATCACAGAAGTGAGAAAGATTCATTTAAATGAAAAATCAGTTTCTTTAACTACCACTTAGTGGTTTCACTATTCATCAAAAATTGATGTTTTTCAGAAAAATACCAAAACATCACCCTAAGATATATTTGATATTCTGAATTCAAAAATGATGTCTATTTTAAAAAATTCAAATCATATAATTCACATTAATTAATTTAATAATTAATTCCCGCTGTCATGACAAATAGCGTGTTTTTATGAAACAATAAGTATCAAAAGATTGACACTAGTTTAAGTCCAATTTCAAAGTGAAATTAATTCCAATGACCACTATTGGATTTAATGGTAAAAATATATTCTATTTACACTTTAAAACCAATTAAAAATATAATCTAATCATATAAATAAATTAGATTAAAAAGAGGTTTTGAATTAAAATACAACATTTTTTCACTATTCATTAAAAAATGAAGTTTATCGGAAAAATACCAAAAAATCACAAAAAGAAAATTTTGATGTCCCAATAATAAAGAATAAGTTTATTTTGAAAAACATAGCTTATAAAATTGTCAATAGATAAGTTTAAAAATGGTTTTCCATAAAAAGGCAGTAAAATAATCTTTTAAAAATATTAGTGTATTTCATGTTTAAGATTGGATTTATTTTCATTTTAAGCCTCTAAAACACTATCTAATTCATTAATAGGCATAGATAAAAATATCTATTATTCATTACTTACTTGGGATGTTACATCCTTCCCCCTTTAGAAAATTGCGTCCTCGCAATTTATTTACTTATCGAATAAGTGGGGGTATTTATCCCTCATTGCATTTTCAGATTCCCATGTTGCCTCTTCAATCATATGGTTATTTCACAAAACCTTTACCTGACGAATAACCATATTCTGTAACACTTTCTCCCTGTGGTCAAGAATCTGGACTGGTTGTTCCTCATAAGATAGGTTCTCTTCCAGCTGAACTACCTCTGGACTCAAAACATGATATGGATCTGGCATATACTTTCTCAGCATCGAAACATGAAAAACATTGTGTACCTGAGATAAACTCGGAGGTAATGCCACTCTGTATGCAACTGATCCAACTCTCTCTAGAATTTCATATGGTATAATGAACCATGGACTTATCTTTCCTTTCTTACCAAATCTCATCACACTTTTCCATGGAGAAACCTTGAGAAAAACATTATCACCTACCTCGAAAAATAGATCCTTCCTCCAGTTATCTGCATAACTCTTCTACCTGCTCTGAGCTGTAATCTTGTGTTTCTAAATCAACTGAACTTTTTCTGCCATCTCTTCTACCAATTCTGGTCCCATCATCTTCCTTTCATCCACTTTGTCCCAAAATGATGGAGTTCGACACCGTTTCCCATATAATGCCTCAAATGGTGCCATCGGTATAGTGGAATGAAAACTGTTATTATAAGAAAACTCAACCAAATAAATTTGTTGGTCCCAACTTCCATGATAATCCATCGAAAAAGCTCTTAGTATATCCTCCAAGGTCTGAATTGTTCGTTCTGACTGCCCATCTGATTGAGGATGAAAAGCTGTAGTAAAATTTAATTCAGTACCCAATGACTTCTGAAGGACTTTCCAAAAGTTATAAGTAAACCTGGGATCACAATCGGACACAATGGAGAGAGGAACTGCATGTAACCTGACTATCTCTTTAAGATACAAATAGGAAAGTTGATCTAGTGAAGAAGTATCTCGTATAGCAAGGAAATGAGCAGATTTAGTCAAGCGATCAACAATAACCCAGATTGCATTATTACCTCTAGATGTCTTTGGTAATCCCATGAAAGAATCCATGGATATATTTTTCCATTTCCACTCCAGAATTGGTAAAGGATAAAGCATACCTTTTGGTAACTGTCGCTCTGCATTAACCTACTGACAAGTCAAACAGTTCACAGTAAAATCAACAATATCTCTTTTCATTCCATCCCACCAGAAATACTCCCGCAGATCTCTGTACATCTTATTACTGCCAGGATGAACTTAAAACGGGGAACTATGAGCCTCACATAACAACTTATTCTTCAACTGTGAATCACAAGGCACACATAATCTCTTCCCAAACCTCGAAACACAATCATTATCAATGTTGAATTCAGGAAACTTACCCTTCTGAACCAGCTCTACCTTTTTCTGCAACTCACTGTCTTCCCTCTGTGCTTGCTTAATTCTGTCTGATAGGGATGATCTCACTGATACCTAAAACAAAACAGAAGAACTTCCTGCACCAACAACTTCTATGCCAAAGTTCATCAAATCAAAAACCAAAGGATCTCATTCCAAACGTAGCATGGTTAATGAAGCATTACTTTTTCGACTCAAAGCATCGGCCACTTTATTTGCTTTTCCCGGATGGTAGTGAATTGTACAATCATAATCATTGATTATTTCCAGCCATCTCCTCTGTCTCATGTTCAATTCTTTCTGAGTGAATATATAAATTAAATTTTTGTGATCAGTATATATTTCACACTTTACTCCATACAAATGATCCCTCCAAATTTTTAAAGCAAAAACAACAACAGCTAATTCCAAATCATGTGTAGGGTAATTTACCTCATGTGTTTTCAACTGACGTGATGCATAAGTAATTACCTGATCATTCTATATAAGGACACAACCATGTCCCTTCAATGAAGCATCACTGTATATAACAAACTCACCATTCCTAGAAGGAAGTGCCAAAACTAGAAAAGTCACCAATCTTCTTTGCAACATCTGAAAATAATCATCACATTTTTTTGTCCAGATTAACTTAACACCCTTCCGAGTTAGCTTAATCATTGGACAAGATAACCGTGAAAAATTTTCAACAAACCTTCGGTAGTAACCTGACAAACCAATAAAACTACGGATCTCGGTTACATTTGTGGGTCTTGTCTATTCTTCAACAACTTTTCTTTTAGCAGGATCAACAGTTATGCCATCTTTTGAAACAATGTGACCTAGGAAAGAAATTTGTTGCAACCAAAACACACACTTGCTGAATTTCCCATACAATTTCTTTTCTTTCAGGTTTTGAAAAATAACCCTTAAATGAATTTCATTCTCATCTTTACTTTTATAAAACACAAAAATATCATCTATAAAAACAACCAACATTTTTCACATGAGTCAACTGAGCCATCACTGGAACAAACTATTTAATTTTGATTCTGACCATCTCAGGATACTGATTTGAAAGGTCATTTCCCTTTGTATGCCTTCCCAGAAAAGATGTTCTATTTCCTCTATGAAAAACCATTCTTAAAACAGAAATATCTTAGGAGAAGCAACATGGTAATCTTTAAATGCTATTTCATTTCATTCATACCATAAATTAACTTATAATTTAACAATTTTCTAACTCCTAAAGTTTTCTAAACTGACCTTTGATACCAACTATAAGGACCCAGCCATAAACATCTCTTAATATTGAATTATATTAATAATTCACATTGAGGATCTTTTCAGGTTTATAGTTTTAGATAATTAGAACATAACTAATACATCTCAAAAGATTACAAAGTAGAAACTTCTACTAAGTTTCCATAGAATAAAAAAACTCATAAAAAGAAACATGTCTGGTTCCATGTTTTATATAGCATGACTTTCCATTGATCCAATCCTTGACCCTATTACACATTAGGTCCTATGAAAAACATTTCAAAAAAACTTTGGGTGAACATAAAGAGCTCAGTAAGGGATACACAAAGAATGAAAACTTTTATTTTATCAAAACAACAAGTAAACAATATATACTTTATCAGAGTAATACTTTTCACCTTTATGAAGTAGTAAAAACTCTTCACTGAATACAATATCATTACTTACCCTTTTGTAACCAAAAGATTACCCTAAAACCCATAAAAATATCACATAACATGTAAAGGTAACTTGGGACATAAACATACCTAAGTGGAATAACCATACGGTCGACTACCACACATATCACTTAATGGAATAGCCATACAGCCAACTTCCATACATACATAATGGAATAGCCATACGGTCGACTTCAATACCCAATTCATTGGAGGTTATAACGTAACCACCCATCCTTGTATTCATGGAACCACCCGTCATATCGTTTATCATGTAACCACCCGTCAAATGTCCAAGTACCATTATAAAAATCAAATGACATAAAACAAATATAATGGAAAGAAAACATTTCCAAACATTGATCACAATATATCAAATAAATATATTGACATAACAAATCCATTATAAAAACAATTTTCAATACCAAAAATACATAAAAGAATATATGGTATTTATTTCATTTAAAAAAAACATTACGGCTTGTTCAGGAAGCCAAAGACCAAATAATACTCGTGGCGGCGGAAAAGGACATTATCACCGTGTACGTTAAAAGAAACATTCCTTTTTGTCATTTTTTAAAATGCATCGTAGAAAAAGATTACTTTTGTATAAAATTAAAATTCAAAGGGGTTTATACACCGTATAAAATAAAGTTGTGTATAAAATTAAATATGCCTCAATGAAAGGAGATTGAGATGAAGTCCCTTACCTTGGGTCCGACTTGACTCGATCGTTCTTTAACATCCTGAATAATACACTTGAGTTATTTTCTATTTTCTTAAGAACCTTTTTCAATTTAATTATTCCTTTTATATCACTTATTTCCATGTTATAAACATTATGTAATCATTTAAGTTAATAATGATTGTTTTGTTGATATTTGGTTCTTAAGTCGAAAGTGGACTTCTTACAGTTACATGTTGTTCATGTGGTCAAAGGTTCTTTATATCCAGAATGAAATTCTAGATTTGGATATCATATATATCATATATATCCAGAATATACATGTATTTATAATATTACATAATCATTTAGAGGTAATAAATGAAATGCACCGTTCATGGAGACGGTAATCCGTACGTACGCATGAACGCTACTTTCATTTCTTTGTCATATTAATGGAATTAAAACTAAATGAAAGGTATGTATATTTTAATTCCATAATTATATTCATAATTTAGATGTATCATTAATCATATATATCCATTATATACATGTACTTATAATAGTACATTACATTTGGGGATAAGAAATGAAATGCACCGTTCATGGAGATGATAAGTCGTACGTACGCATGAATGATACTTTCATTTCTATCTCATAATTTAATGGGAAGAAATAATAATGATATAGAGGTATATTATAATTTCAGTATAACATCATATATAATAACTTTGAATCCATCCTTTATACGTCCCACATATGGCATTAACGAATCAAATAACTTTGAGGGGGCAGTTGTCCGCACTTCCTAAAATGAAATTATCGTGTTTACCCACAATGGAAACCATAAAGGTATACCACAAATGAAAAATACATAAGAATAAGGTAAACATAAACATAATATATAACATATATAAATAGAGGGACATATTAATGGGCACCATTAAATATGTTTAAAAGAATATTGAACAATCATTGTTTCGTGAGGCAGAAATTCGCCAACCACAGAAAGAATATGTTCTTTAACCATTATATGTAGATGTGTGTAAGTGTAGCTAGAATTATTAATATAAAAACATCCTAGTATATTTAATATAATGGATTTGTTACAAAATAAATGAATAAAAAATGTTAATGGGGTTGGAGAAGAAAAATAACCCAAAAGAACACAAGTGAACACATTACCTCAAAATCGGGTAACTCTTTTAGATTTGAGCTCAAAGGCTTCCTTGGGAAGACTTCTGCCCAAAGTGAGGATTAAATGAGTAAGAGAGGGATGTGGAGAGACAAAATGGGTAGGGTTTGGCTGAGCCAAAGGCTATGGAAGTGTGGTTAAAGAGGTAGAGGTGGTGGCCTTTTATAAGAGGAGAGAAGGGGCACTCTTGGAAAGTAAAGAAATGTTACTTTATTTTAAAATGATATTCGGATTTAAGAGGTACCACATTGATATAATTCTATTATAAGGTGATAAGGGTTATAAATATACCCATCCAATAGGTTTTGGACATGTGTAGGTCATAGATTTTACATTATCTTTTCATTTTATTTAAATCCTTTATTAATGAGGTAATCGCTACATCATCATGATGTCAGAAATAATTTAATATATTTAATGTCTAAAAATTATAAAAAAATATAATGATGTAGGAAATCCTTTAAGATTTCTAATGAATATTTATAGTAAAAAATATGACTTGTATAACCTCATGTAAAAATTGTTTTAGTAAAACATATCATGTTTGTGTCATTTTTACTTTAACATTTAATAAAAAGTTATTTATGTAATTTCCCCACCCACGTGGCTCCATGGGGTCCCCAAGTTGACCCATGGATTTTCATGTTCGGCCATGACACATACAATGAGGGTAGGACATGTGTCAAACTCATCTCATTTTATTAAAACATTATTTTTACCTTAAAGTACACTAATTACCTCTAATCGTGATTAAGAACTTAAAAGTTACTATTCACCAAATAATTATTTCAATATCATTGAACTACATTTTACTTCTTAATGAAAAACATTTATGTCGGATTTTTGAAAATCAACTCATAGAAGTGATAAAGTTTCATTTGAACGAAAAATCAGTTTCTTTAACTACCACTTAGTGGTTTCACTATTCATCAAAAATTAATGTTTTTCAAAAAAATACCAAAAAATCACCCTAAGCTATATTTTATATTATGAATTAAAAATTAATTTCTATTTTACAAAAATCAAATCATATAAGTCACATTAATTAATTTAATAATTAATTCCCGCTGTCATGAAAAATAGCGTGTTTTTAGGAAACAATAAGTATCAAAAGATTGACACTAGTTTAAGTCCAATTTCAAAGTGAAATTAATTCCAACAACCACTATTGGATTTAATGGTAAAACTATATTCTAATTTCAATTTAAAATCAATTCAAAATATAATCTAATCATATAAATAAATTATATTTAAAAGAGTTTTTGAATTAAAATACAACATTTTTTCACTAGTCATTAAAAAATGAACTTTATCGAAAAAATACCAAAAATTCACACAAAGTATATTTTGATGTCCCAATAATAAAGAATAAGTTTATTTTGACAAAAAAGGATTATAAAATTGTCAAAAGATAGATTTAAAAATGGTTTTCCATAAAAAGGTAGTAAAACAATCTTTTAAAAATATTAGTGTATTTCATGCTTAAGATTGGATTTATTTTCATTTTAAGCCTCTAAAACACTATCTAATTCATTACTAGGCATAGATAAAGATATCTATTATTCATTACTTACTTGGGATGTTACAATTTCCATGAGGAGATACGATATTTAAAATATAATGTTGAACAAAGGGAATCCATGCATTAAGATTATTATGTGATGATTGAATATTTTTTCCTTAGATAACACAAGTCAAAATAAATAATAATTGAACTTGAATTTAAACATAATGAATATGGGATGAAATAATAATGAACAAAGAAACATGGTTTAAGATATTTCTAGAAATATTTTAAAGAAAATAGGCATGGTGAATGGACTGAAGGAAAGAATCATTCCTCTCGATACATATTTTTATGAGACAATATATTCAAGAATGCATGTGACATCATGATTGAGGTAAATGGATACTAAATTGACCGAGAAACGTGACCAAATCAGAAAACATGATGAGAGGATACACTATAAAATTGATAAATGAAAATCCATCCAATTGAATCCCCAATAGAAAGGACAAATACTAATATGAAGTCAATAAGAAAAGAGTATTTCTAAAAATAATCTGAAATAGATTATCTATGAAATAATGTCGCACCAAAATATTACTTTTGTGGAATACATGGGAACATTAAGAGAAGGTGTTCAAATCTAATAATCCCAAATATAAAAATACATTAGGAGTTACTACACAACAATCAATAAATGACCAAATGAGGATTAATTATAATTTTATATGTTTTATTTTTTTGTAACATCAATAAAATGGAAATGAACCAAAATTGGAAGAATTCTAAGAAGTGAAAATATACCATAAGGACTTAATTAACTCCAAAGAAATACAAGGAATTATTTTATATAAGAAAAAGACATATTATGATAGAAAACATGTTTATTGTTATATATAAAAAATGACCCCCAAGAAAGGGTACATCAACCACAAAAATCTATTCATTCACAAAAACACTCTTATAAGGAAAGAATGAAAATCAAGAAACAAAATATAGGATTTTTATTAATTGTGACATAGGAGGAAGAACAATAAAAAGAGAATCCAACAAGGAATATTATGGATTTTGAGATGGAAATTATGTATACTAAGGAGGAGGTAAGCCTATGTGGTCACCTAAAAACCCCTATAATGAAAGTGTTAAATATTATAGGAAAATATATATAATGTAAAAAGAATATAAAATGACCATCCATAAAAGATTCAATTTTATAGTTGATGTGGACAAGTGAGATTGATTCGAGAATTATGGAAAACCCAAAGCTATGTAAGGAAAATAACTCTCACATCTAATAATATGTGTGTATTAGTGGGAATACACATGAAATTGAAATGTTTTTTGGAGTCTAATATCTATTATTAAATGAATCAAAATATACTAAAAATCTTTAATTGAGGATCCCTATTCCATATAATATTAAATTGTGAAAAATAAGAGAATTAATAAATATTTTATAGGAATACCATACACAATAAAACAATTATAACAATTTTATCATTGAATTATGACTTTCGTAAAGATCACTAAAGTCTGAAAAAGAATCCCACCTCCTCAGGTATCAATGGGTTGAATGAATCACATTTCATACATGTTGGTATGTTACTTCTCCCATAATGTTCTATCATCTCTATATACAAAAGACGAAGAATAAATTGATGTTCAGTTTCAAGGGTGTTTCATCCATTCACCATGAAAAAAACACACCCATTCCATCATATGGAATTGATATATATATAGCCTATTAAAGACAATATTTTTATTCCACTACATTTACCCATGAATTTATAACACATGAGTAAATCTCGCGACTATTGTGTTCATAAAATGAATGAAAACTCCACTATAATATTTCATTCCTTGTAACATATTAAAAAGTGATATATTTAAGTGAGTTAAAGCACATGAATATTAATATAATTAATTTTCAATTACTCATTTTATTAAAGGTAACATCATTAATGAAATTTCATTTCATACATGTATCTCGATATACTATACACTCAATATAGTCATGTATAATATACAATCTATAGGATTAGGTCATATCTCCTTTAATCTCACACTTTAACTAGATACTATTAGCCTTTTCCATTTCACACTGTATTTAATCAAATAAAATAAATTGTGAAACCATATCCAAAACTCTTTTTCGATATAGTCTAAAACGCTTTTAGAAACATTTCATCAATTTCAACATTTATCTCACCATAAACCACAAATTTTAAATACATATACAAAACACTTTTGGATTATATCTAAAATGCATTTATATTAACTCTCTATTTCAAAATCAATCCACGTTCAGTCAGCCATAATGTGAAACCCCATAAGAATTTATTACATTGACCACAAATATAAATCTCAATACACAAATATGTAATCAAAGATAAGCCATTATATATTTTTTATCTTAATCCATCTATAGAGGGATGTATAATGATCTCCATCAAAAAATTAATATCTATACCTATTTCTTATAAGGACTCGGCCTTATACCTTACTTAATCTTGAGTTATTTCAAGAATACACATTGAGGATCTTTTTAGGTTTAGAGTTTTAGAGAATTACGACATAACTATTACATCTCAAATATTACAAAGTAGACACATTTACTCAGTTTCCATTTTTTCACAAAATAAAAACTCTTGAACAAAAGAGTCGTGTCTAGTTCTTGTTTTAGACAGCATGACATTTCCTTGATCCCATCCTTGACCCTATTCCACATTATGACCTATGAAAAACATTTCAAAAATCATGCGATGAGAATAAAAATCTCATTATGGGTTATAACAATACGGAAAGAAAACATTAGTCCATATATACATAAGAATCAATGAAATAATAGTTTACTCATAAAACATAATCAATTTTACATACCTCATGAAATCATAAGATTTATGCATAACTCAAAAGAAATCATAAGACATAAAGGTAACTTGAGGAATTCATAAAAAATTTACATAGGGAGTAACCCTCATGGTTACGTTTGGAATACCCATCACAGTATATTCCCTAAATCTTTTTGGAGAAACCTTAACATTTACCCCTTCACGTTACCCAATGTATTAGAGAGCTATATCGGGCCCACCCGCCCTTAGTTTACCACGGAACCACCCGTCTTCATAAACAATGCCCAATAACCATATCATAATAATAGCACATAAAATAAGCATAAAGGAAAGATAAAATTACTAAATTGAAATAAAAATATAACATTTCTAGATATTGAAATAATGAATCTATTTTAAAAACCATTTTCAAAACCATTTAAAACATTTAATAATGAAATTTTTGAATCAAAGTGTCCCAAACCACTTTGAAGCTTTTAACATTTTAAACCATTAATATCCATATAAATAAATCCTTAAAACCATTTTTAAAACATGGATATTAATGAGAAATATTTGTATGAATAAATCATTAAAACATTTAAAACAATATTTTAGTTAAAGGGTTTTTAACAAAATGAGAGACACTTGAATACAATAATTGAGGAATAACATTTAATCAGAACTTTATAATATCATGAGAGTAAATTTATTCATGATATAATATTCCAAAGGACAGTATATACACCATATAAGAGTGAAATGGTGCATAAAAACAATGAAGTCTCAATAGAAATGTAAGATGAGATGAAATCCCTTATAAAGAAGGTATCCTTAAATTAAGGATAAATAAATCTCATAATTATGTGTAACAAATATAAATACAACAAATATAAGTTGATATTAAGTTTAAAACAACTAGAGGTCATTCACACATATTCATAGGATGACATATTCAATAACTACAAGTTGAACCCAAAAAAATTGAAATTGGGTTAAGAAGTTCCCTTGGTAAAATTCGACAGCCTAACGGCGTCACATTAAAATTCATAAAGTTAGTTAATGAGAGATAAAATGGTATCTAATCACTTGGAAATAAAATTTATATCAATAAGGATATATAATAACATATCCCAACATACAAAGATGTTAATTAAAAGATATAACAAAATAAGTCTTCTAAAAATAGGAGAGTGAAAGGTTCCCTTACCGATTTGGTAAACTTTCGAAACGTACACCCCATGAAAAAAGGTTCATACAATGAAGACGTAAATACACATAAATTATATTATATTATACAAATAGTAAAACAATGGGAAGTACATACACCACACAAAAGTAAATAGTGGCCAATGTAGCATGAATCTCACGGGAATAAAAAGTGAGATGAAAATCCCCTTATGAAAATTCGGCAGCCTAACGGCGCCACATATAACTTCCAAAAATGGATTGATGAGATAAAATAGTGTCTCTCATCATATTAACATAAAATTTACAAAAATAGGAATATAAAAGAACATCCCCCAACATAAGAAAATGGAGATTAAAGTAAGTTACATAAAAGAGAGTACTTAAAAATAAAGAGAGAGGTTGGATCCCTTACCTCATGTCTGACTTGTCTTTTTCATTTCTTTATATTCCTAAATAATAAACTTTGGTCAATTTATAATTTCTTAAAGACATAATTTAATGTTTTTATTCAATTAATATATTATCATGTTATAATAATTAGTTAATTACGTGAGTTCATATCATATGTTTTGTCGATGTTCAGTACATGAGTCCAAAATGATCTTGTTTGAAAAGCATTGTCAATGTAGTTGTATGTACATCATATCCATAATATTATTAATAATTTAAACATCATATATATCCCTTATATATTCGTTTTATACTTATTCCATAATATTTTGAGATAAAAATAAATGAAATTCACCATTCATGGAGACGGTAGGCCGTACGTACGCATGAACGCTACTTTCATTTCTTTGGCACATTAATGGAATTAAAACTAGATGAGATATATATATATATATATATTATAATTCCAGTATAATATAATTTTTATATAGGTCACATATGTCCATTAATTTCATTCTTTATACATTACAGGTATTGCTTGAATGAGTCACATCACTTGAGGGGCGGTAGTCCACACTTTCTCGTATGAAATTATCGCATTTGAACGACATGAAAAGCATAAAGGTATGTTTTAAATATAAAATATAGAAGCATATATAAAATATAAATACCATATATATCATATATAAAATAAACTGACATCATAATGGCCACCATGAAGGGTGTTAAGATAAGATTGAACAATCATCGTTTCGTGAGGCAGTAATTCACCATCCACAGAAATAGTATTTTTTTTAACCATTAGATGGAGGTGTGTGTAATTTTATCTAGATTATTTACCATAAAAACATTCTAGAATATTGAAGATACTGTTTTGTTTACAAAATAAAGGAATAAAAATAGTTAATGGGGTTGGAGAAGCATAATAAAACAAAATAACCCTAGGGAAGACTTTACCTTTAAATCGGGTAACTCCCCTTAGTTTGAACCAAAAGGGTTTCTTGAAGAGATTTATGCATAAGGAAAGGATTCTAGTATGAGGAGAGGGGTGTGTAGAGAAAAAATGGTCAGAGCGTTGCCGATCCAATGGCTTGAGAGGTGTGGGTAAGGTGCTAGAGGTGGGGGCCTTTTATAAGAGAAGAGGAGGGGCACTCTTGGAAAGTTATAAAATATTACATTATTATAAAATGATTTTCAGATTATAAAGGTTAAAAAAGGATATATTTCTATTATATGGTGATAATGTTTCTAAATCCACCCATCTAATAGGATTGTGACATGTTTAAGACTTATATTTTACCCTATCTTCTCATTTTATTTAAATCGTTCATTTATGAGGTAATCACTACATCATCACAGTGTCATAAATTAATTAAATTATATAATGACTAAAAATTATAAATAAGATATCATGATGTAGGAAATCTTTTTAACTTTCGAATTAATTTTTATATTCCAAACTATGACTTGTATAACCCCATTTAAAATTTTTTTTAGTAAAACAATACATGTTTGTGACATTTTAATTTTTACTTTAAATAAAACGTTATTAATGTCATTTTCCTACCAAAGTGGCTCCATGGGGTCCCAAAGTGGACCCAAGGATTTTCTTGGTCGTCCATGACTCATCCAATAAGGGTAAGACATTTTTCAAGGTCTTTTCATATTATTATAACATTATCTTTAACATAAATTACACTAATTACTTTTAATCACTATTAATAAAACATAAAAATTTCTATTCACAAAAAAATTTATTTTAATCCCATTGAACCACATTTTACATCCTAATGACAACCATGTTTGTCGGATTTTTGAAATTCAAATCACAGAAGTGGTAAAGTTTCATTTAAATGAAAAATCTGTTTTTTTAAGTACCACTTAGTGGTTTCACTATTCATCAAAAATTAAAGTTTTTCAGAAAAATACCAAAAATTCATCCTAAGATATATTTGATATTATGAATTAAAAAATTATGTCTATTTTAAAAAATTGAAAACATATAAGTTTCATTAATTAATTTAATAATTAATTCTCGCTGTCAAAACAACTAGCGTGTTTTTAAGAAACAATATCTAATAAAATATTGACACTAGTTTAAGTCCATTTTCAAAGTGAAATTAATTCAAATGAACACCATTAGATAAAATGGTAAAAATATATTCTAATTGAACTTTAAAACCAATTCAAAATATGATTTAATCATATAATTAAATTATATTAAAAAGAGTTTTTGAATTAAAATACAACATTTTCACTAAAACTGATCTTTATCGGAAAAATAACAAAAATTCACACAAAGTAAATTTTGATGTCCATATTTTAAAAGAAGGATTTTATTTTTTCAAATATAACATATAAAATCTTGAAAAGTATATTTAAAAAGGGTTCGCCATCAAAAGGCAGTTAATCGACCTTTTAAATAATATTTGAGATTTATGCTTAAAATTGGATTCATTCTCATTTTAAGCCTCTAACATTTATTAGAAAAGAGAAAAAATATTTTACAAACATATATAATAATTTTGTAGTTTGTTCTATTTATTCCCGCCAATAAAATGGTTTGGCATTAACTACCATTTAAAATATAATTATTTTATTATTAGAGTGCAACGTACGATTCCAAAGAAACTCGTTGTTGCGTATTGGGTACGCCATTGAGCATAGTGTTACATTTAAATTAATATTAACATTTTATTCACAAATATGGATAAATAAGAAAAAGTAATATTATTTGTTTACCTGGGATGTTACATCCTTCCCCCCTTTTGGGAATTGCGTCCTCATAATTTTAAAAATTGGGCTTGGAAAATTCATTGAAAGCCCCACATCGGGAAAGGAGTAAATTAAACTGTCACTTTAAAAGAAAGAAAGGGAAGTGGAAAGGTCACCATAGTTAATCCATACTAGGATTCCATTTAGGAGAACATGGATATGGAAGAAAAAACAAAGGGTCATGTTCTGAGGGAGAGTGATAAAAAACATGTTTAAGAGAAAGTTAACCACTAGAAAATCACAGTCTGGTGATGGATTAGACGGTATTTGATTCCCCAGTAGGAAACGTTAACATACAACATTTTTGTTTTAAGTTACTTTTAGTTGAGGAATTTATTTATTTTCTTAACTAAAACATAAGGAAACATTCTTAGTTGTCATGTTGACTTTCAACTTTTCCTAGATTTCTTACACAAACTCATATTTTCTCTAAAAGATGGGTATTTAGGATAACTTGTTCACATTAAGAGCACTATAATAAACTTATAGAGAATAACCTAATCCACAAAAGAGAACTATATACTTCCCATGTCTTTATACCAAAACCAAAAACAAAACCAAAAAGGTTAGTAAAAGATCAGATAATACCCAAAAAGGATAATCCTTTATAAAAAAATATATTCATAATCTCCAAAATTTTCCAAACAATACCCAAAGTTCAACAAAGACCATTAAATAAACATATATCCATAAAATTATTAAAAGTAATCAAAACTAATATTGAAACCCAAATCTTTGTAGTATTTAATCACATAGTATTCCAAGATAAAGCTTAAAATTTATCTCCAATCATCAGTTACTCTTAAAGTCTCATACTGAAAAGTAATTAACCTAATCACATATCCTCCATGATAGGTTAATAATTTCCATAGATAACCCAAAATAAACTTATTCTATATTCATAAGATCATCTAACTAAAAATAATTATTCAAACTAACCAGGGACTTCACGTAGTCCATTGGTGGGTGATAAATGCCAGTCGTACTTTGGTTGTGGGTTTGATTCCTACTGCTTTGTCCGATGTGACGGGTTGTCACACGGTCTGTGTGTTTTCCTTTTTCCAAAACTATATAATTCTTAAAACATTCTCCAAAACGAGATAAAATCATAAAAAATAACCATAACATATTTTAACCCCACTTTTATCTCATGCCTTTCATTTTCCATCATAACATATAGTAACCCATAATTACCTCAAAAGTAAAGATCATAGAAACCCTAATGGTTGCCTTTATAATTACCACCTGAACTTCCACATTGAGTTGGTTCTCTCGTACAAGACGCATTAAAGAACTCACCAAGTTTCAAGTGGTTGATCATGACTTCTAATAGTTGGTTTAGAACGACCACGATATTTCTCATTAAATCCCCAATTTCATACAGTCTCTTAATCAGAGAACCACCATAGTTCCCTTCAAACCCATTATCACTTTGGTACCTTCTAGATCCATCCATTTACTAAAACCAAAAAGGTCAGTGTGAGTATATCAACAAAATCATCATATACTAAAGAGGAAGATAAACACTATGATATACTTATCCAAGTTATCTCAAACTCATTCCAACATTCAAAAATAACGATGACTCTATCTAATATAATAACCATTGTGATTATACACAACTTGTCACTTATGATTAAACAACACTCTAACCTCTAAAGTTATCTAAACAGACCTCTGATACCAACTATAAGGACCCGGCCTTAAACCTTACTTAATCTTGAGTTATTTCAAGAATACACATTGAGTATCTTTTCCAGTTTAGAGTTTTAGATAATTATGACATAACTATTACATCTAAAAGACTACAAAGTATACACGTCTACTCAGTTTCAATTTTTTTCACAAACTAAAAACTCTTGAACAAAAGAGTCATGTCTAGTTCTTGTTTTAGACATCATGACATTTCCTTGATCCCATCATTGACCCTATTCCACTTTTTGTCCGATTAAAAAAATTTCAAAAAAACGTGAGAGGAGCATAAAAAGACCAGTAAGGGTTATAACAATACGGAAAGAAAACATTAGTCCGTGTATACATAAGAATCTATGAAATCAAACAATACTTATAAAACATAAGCAATTTAACATACCTTATGAAATCATAAGATTTATGCATAACTCAAAAGAAATCAAAAGACATAAAGGTAACTTGAGGAATTCATAACATTCTTACATAGGGAGTAACCCTCATGGTTACATTTGAATACCCATCAATGTATATTCCCTAAATCTATTCGGAGAAACCTTAACGTTTAACCCCTTCGCGTTACCCAATGCATTGGAGAGCTATATCAGGCTCACCTGCCCTTAGTTTATCACAGAACCACCCATCTTAATAAACAATGCCCAAGAACAATAACATAATCATAGAATATAACTTAATCATAAAGGAAAGAAAAAATTCCCACATTTCAATAACAATATAACATTTTAAGATATTGAAATAATTAATCCATTCTAAAAACCATTTTCAAAACCATTTAAAACATTTAATAATGAAATTTTTAAATCAAAGTGTCCCATACCACTTTGATGATTTTAACATTTTAAACCATTTATATCCATATAAATAAATCCTTAAAACCATTTTCACAAGATGGATATTAATGAGAAATATTTACAAGAATAAATCTTTAAAACATTTAAAACGATATTTTAGTTAAAGGGTTGTTAACAAAATGAGAGACACTTGAATACAATAATTGAGGAATAACATTTAATCAGAACGTTATAATATCATGAGAGTAATGGGATTCATGATATAATATTACAAAGGACGGTGAATACACCATATAAGAGTGAATTGGTGCATAAAAACAATGAAGTCTCAATAGAAATGTAAGATGAGATGAAATCCCTTATATAGAAGGTGTCCTTAAATTAAGGTTAAATCAATCACATAATTATGTGTGACAAATATAAATACTCCCAATATAAGTGGATATTAAGTGTAAAACAACCATAGGTCATTCACACATATTCATAGGATGACATAATCAATAACTATAAGTTGAACACAAATAAATCGAAATTGGTTTAAGAAGTTCCCTTGGTAAAATTCGATAGCCTAACGACGTCACTTTAAAATTCATAAAATTAGTTGATGAGAGGGAAAGTGGTATCTCATCACTTGGAAATACAATTTACATCAATAAGGATATAGATGAACATATACCAACCTACAAAGATGTAAATTAAAAGATATAACAAAATAAGTCTTTTAAAACGAGGAGTGTGAAAGGTTTCGTTACCGATTTGGGAAACTTTTAAAACGTACACCCCATGAAAAAAGGGTCATACAATGAAGATGTAAATACCCATAATTGAGAGTATATTATACAAATAGTAAAAAAATGGGCATTACATACACCACACAAAAGAAAATAGTGGCCAATGTAGCATGAATCTCTCGGGAATAAAAAGTGAGATGAAAATCCACTTACGAAAATTCGAAAGCCTAACGGCGCCAAATAAAACTTCCAAAAATGGATTGATGAGATCAAATAGGGTCTCTAATCATATTAAAAATAAATTTACAGAAATAGTAATATAAAATAACATCCCCCAACATAAGAAAGAGTATCTTAAAGAAAGTTACATAAAAGAGAGTGCTTAAAAAGAAAGAGAGAGGTTGGATCCCTTACCTCAAGTCCGGCTTGTCTTGTTAATTTATTTATATTCTAGAATAATAAACTTTGGTCAATTTATAATTTTTTAAAGATTTATTTTAAAGTTTATTATTCAATTAATATATTATCATGTAATAATAATTAGTTAATTATGTGAGATCTTATCATATGTTTTCTCGATGTTCGGTACATGAGTAAAAAATGATCTTCTTTGAAAAGCATTGTCAATGTAGTTGTATGTAAATCATATCCAGAATATTATTACTGATGTAAATATCGTATATATCTAGTATATATTCGTTTTATACTTATTCCATAATATTTGGAGATAAAAATAAATGAAATGCACCGTTTATGGAGATGGTAGGTCGTACGTACGCATGAACGCTACATTCATTGCTTTGGCACATTAATGGAATTAAAACTAGATGAGAGATATATATATATTATAATTACAGTATAATATATATGTTATATAGGTCAAATATGTTCATCAATTTCATTCTTTATACATTCCATGTATTGCATGAATGAGTCGTATCACTTGAGGGGGCGGTAGTCCACACTTCCTCGTATGAAATTATCGCATTTTCACAACATGAAAAGCATAAAGGTATGTTTTAAATATAAAATACAGAAGCATATAGAAAGAAAAAATACCATATATATCATATATAAAATATATTGACATCATAATGGCCACCATCAATGGTGTTAAGAGAAGATTGAACAATCATCGTTTTGTGAGGCTGTAATTCGCCATCCACAGAAATAGTATGTTCTTTAACCATTAGATGGAGGTTTGTATAAGTGTATCTCGAATATTTATCATAAAAAAATACTGTTATATTGAAGATACTTTTGTTGTTACAAAATAAAGGAATAAAAATATTTTATGGGGTTGGAGAACAAAAATAAAACAAAAGAACATTAGGGAAGAATTTACCTTTAAATCGAGTAACTCCCCTTGGTTTGAACCAAAAGGGTTTCTTGAAGAGATTTATGCCTAAGGGAAGTGTTCTAGGATGAGTAGAGGAATTTGGAGAGAAAAAATTGGCAGATCATGGCCGAGCCAATGGCTTGAGATGTGTGGGTAAGGTGGTAGAGGTGGGGGCCTTTTATAAGAGAAGAGGAGGGGCACTCTTGGAAATTTATAAAATATTACTTTATTATAAAATTATTTTCAGATTTTAAAGGTCCCAAAAGAATATATTTAGAGGCTAAGGTGATAAGGTTTCGAAACCCACCCATACAATAGGTTTGTGACATGTGTAAGACTTATATTTTACCCTATCTTCTCATTTTATTTAAATCGTTCATTTATGAGGTAATCACTACATCATCACGGTGTCATAAATAAATAAATTTATTTAATATATAAAAATTATAAAAAATATATTATGATTTAGGAAATATTTTTATATTTCTAATGAATATTTATATTCAAAAATATGACTTGTATAACCCCATTTAAAAATTGTTTCAGTAAAACAATACATATTTGTGACATTTAAATTTTTACTTTAAATAAAAAGCTATTAATGTCATTTTCCTACCAATGTGGCTCCATTGGGTCCCCAAGATGACCCATGGATTTTCATGGTCGTCCATGACTCATCCAATAAGGGTATGACATGTGTCAAGGTTATTTCATATTATTATAACATTATCTTTCCCTTAAATTACACTAATTACCTTTAATCGCGATTAATAAAACTTAAATGTTACTATTCACAAAAAAAATATTTTAATCCCATTGAACCAAATTTCACATCCTAATGACAACCATGTATGTCGTAGTTTTTAAAATAAAATCAAAGAAGTGGTAAAATTTAATTTAAATGAAAAACTTGTTTTTTTTACTACCACTTTGTGGTTTCACTATTCATCAAAATTGATATTTTTCAGAAAAATACCAAAAATTTACCCTAAGCTATATTTGATATTCCAAATTCAAAAATGATGTCTATTTAACAAAATTAAAAACATATAAGTTGAATTAATTAATTAAATAATTAATTCCCACTGTCAAAACAAATAGCGTGTTTTTAAGAAACAATATCTTTTAACAGATTGACACCAGTTTAAGTCCAATTTCAAAGTGAAATTAATTCCAATGACCAGCATTTGATTAAATGGAAAAAATATATTCTAATTTAAATTTAAAACCAATTAAAAAGATGATATAATCATATAAATAAATTATATTAAAAAGAGGTTTTGAATTAAAATACAACATTTTCACTAAAACCGATCTTTATCGAAAAAATAACAAAAATTTACACAAACTAAATTTTGATGTCCATATTCTAAAGAATGATTTTATTTTTTTAAATATAACATATAAAATCTTCAGATTTATATTTAAAAAGTGTTCTCCATCAAAAGGTGGTTAATCGACCTATTAATGAATATTAGGATATTTATGCTTAAAATTAGATTCATTTGTATTTTAAGCCTCTAAAATTTATTAGAAAGGAGTAAAAATATTTTAAAAACATATATAATCATTTTGTAGTTAGTTCTGTTCATTCCCACCATTACAATGGCAAGGCATTAACTACCATTTCAAATAATATTATTTTATTATTAGAGTGCAACGTAAGATTTCAAAGAAACGCGTTGTTGCGTATTGGGTACGCCATCGAGCCTAGCATTCCCTTTAAATTAATATTAACATTTTATTCACAAATATGGATAAATATGAAAAAGTAATATTCCTTATTTACATGGGATGTTACATTTCTACTAGTTTTCTTCATATGAAGATATGAATTCACATATATCCCCTCTTTCAAAGATATCGAGTGACTATGTGACATGACAAGTGTGATTCCCATATAGACAACTCATTTTCTTAATTCATAGAGTGTAGACTATACTGATCAATAAATATGTAACATTCCATTCATCCTTTTAGATAAAAAAATCAAATATACCCTTTCTATATAGATTTAAATAAAATATAGGTGTTTTCTCACACTCCCATGGTCTATTTAAATCAAGGTCCTAGATATTATACTCATCATATGAGATGAAAACTCCCATATTGGTTAAGCTCCAACTAATGATATGATCACCAATATTGTTAACAACCCTTATATTAGCTAATTCAATATGTAGACTTTCATATATACGGTGTCAATGTATGAAGCTTATACTGATAGGTATCTCACCAAACACAAGTATTGTGTACTAAAATATGCTCCATGCACCCGCATTATACAAAATACATCTATATGAAATGCAAGGTGGTATACATAGTAGGTCATCTAGTGCATATAAAGAATCATAACCTTTATCTTGCTCTTCAGGACCATATTATGTAAATTTTTAAAAAAATCCAACAGATACTAAACATAAATTTTGTTTATAACCAACATTACTCCGTAAAGAACAATGGTTTGGTTTGATGTCATAGTCATACATTGAGAGACCAGTTGTAATTTCACTTCATGAAAATTATATATATATATATATATAACATAAAATCTTGATGAAATTAAGGTCGACATTAATTTGATACATATCAATATTCATAAACACATACACAATATTTAACAAACCTAGAATAATAAATGGTTAAACATATCATATATGATAAAGTGGAAGATCGCATTTATGTTTTCTATACTTTCTGGAATTTTATAAAAAATTACATAATATGTATAATCAATCACATCTCTATGATAATCGATGATAAAACACTCCAACTAACTTCTAAATGATAAAAAATATAATGAAATATAGTTAGAATAATGGTGAGATTTAGAAATCGTATTCCTTACTGTTCAAATTATTGATAATATTCAAAGTAATTTTCTTCCTGACATCAAATGTTATGATATGTTGTATACTATAAAATATTAACAAGTACATAATGATAATCCATATAACCCTTTTTAATCTAATTTTTTTCCCAAATATTATTATTTACTAATATATAGTAACTATATTATTAAGTAAAGTTCACTTTAAACATTGGGTTTTTTAATTCTTTATTTCTTAACATTGAACTTATTTATGTCTAATCATACTTATACTAGTCTCTTAGACACTATATTGTCTTCATATCATTATGATAAAAAACAAAAACCATTTTCTATTAATAAATAACCTTTATTTCCTTTTATTAAAAATATCAATCGAATAAAATAAATCATACATGGTATTATGTGTGTTTAGAACATTTTTCATTTAAAAAGAAGGATTTAATAATGTATAACACTTATGGTTGGTGGGAATACATTCCCACATATTCCAAAAAATATGTGGATAAAAATGTTATCCTTGATAAAATACATTTATTCATTTCTTAGTCTCAATACATGTTATGTAAATTGATGAATCATAAACCTTCTGTATATAATAAATTATCTTATTCTTATTCACAAAAAATCTTTATAATAAATCAAATTCTCTTATCATATAAAGGTATTGAGATAAAGATACAAATAATTTATTTTGGGATTGATAAAGTCCTTTAAACTCAAATTAATGGTGTAAAAAATTATTTACTTCATCCCATTAATATAATCATCAAGATCAATCAATTATTCCATTTATTTTGATTAAAATATATTTACAACAATTTACAAAACAAACATTCAGTATCACAGACTCTTTAAAAAAAATTCCTTTATAATATTGATATTGGACATGAATATTCCATAGAGATTCACAAATATCTGTATCCATATATTCAATAATCCAATAATGTTGAATTATTACTATTCCTTTTTATAACACTATATAATAATGACATTGATTAGCTTTAACAAGAAACATTGTTGAACATTTTAACAAAAGATTATTGTTTTTTATAAACCTTTACCAACTTGTATTGTCTAAATAGTTCTTTAGAACCTAGATGTTATATACCTAGTTCAATGTTATTTTCCCAATACATAGAGAATAATAGGTAAATATTTTTTGAATCCAATAATATTTTCATTGCATTTCCATAAATTAAAAAAGGAAAAATTCCTTTACTAGAAAAAACCATTTTTTCTCTCATTAAAGAATATTATAGAATTAAACAAATGACCAACCATGTTTATTAAAAACACACATCTCATTTCAAATAAAAAAATACTGTTTACATTATCTTATTAGGAGATAAATCAAGTAAAAATAAAAAAAATATGAAAAAAATATCCAATGTATAAAAATTACAACATATAAATGTAACAAATCTATTGATCCATTATATGAATGAAATATTAATTCATTATTTATTTTTATCATCTATCCTTACGTTTATTTACAACACCAATAAATCATAAAGTCAATCTCATTTATTTTTCATAAAAATATAACAGATTTTTATAACCAAAAAAGTTTTATGAAATCCTCATATTCTCATTGATTCAACAATATATCCAATCATATTGAATTTCATTTGACCAACCTAATAATATTGATTATATGAGACTAAAATTTGATGTACCAAATCAAATTGAATGGATACTAAGATTACCGGTGTAATTTTTCATATAATGACTTTGAAATATCAAATGAATCACCCTATACTCATATAAGCATCAATATCCAATTGTGGGATAGATTCAAAACATAAAAAATAAGGAAATATTCTGAAATATATAAATTTTCATATAAATTTTCTTAAATCACTAATCAATTATAATAAATTTTCATAAGTTTTATATATTAGGTGTATCATACTATATGTTTATTCGTTCAAGGACTGGTCACAACGTTTGACTTGATAATTAGGATGTTATAATTTATAATATAATCTTTTTTAATATTAGTATGATATAGTTATAACCATTTATTAAGTTATTTCAATAATTTTTCTCACACTAAAATCATGACCCCTTTAATTTTTCATCATATACATTAGTGGGAAAAGATTCATATTTAATTATGAAATATGTCCGCTATGGAGTTTATATCACCAATTTTTGATTTAGTTAAGGAATTTTCTCAACCAAAATAGTTGTGAATATTTTATAGTTGAGAGGATTAATATTTTTCCAAATCCATCATATGAATATAATCAACTTTATTCCTCAGATAATATAAAACTATTAGGGTATCCTAGAAGGTGTAACCCAAAATAAATTCGAATAGCATGCTAGAAAATAACAATCCAGGGGAACCATGGTTTGTTAGGACCTTACCAAGGATAATTTGGTGTCACATGTCCATGATTTTGTAGCATAAGATAATCCATGGGAACCCATATATAACTTGAATTACCAATTTGGATGATCAGGATCATGCAAAGTGAATCTTTTTAAGGAATCTCACACATGGTATTTGAAGTGGGTTTCAATCTCACCATCATATCTCATGTTATTCCCATTTATTTATGTATTATTCTAGTAATTTAATTTGGAATCTATGTCCTACCAGATAATCAATATTTTCAAAACAAATTGATGTGTAACTGTTTAAACAACCCATGTGTTTGGGTTACTTATCAAAAAACATGAAGATATATTCATACATATCTAGAAGGATTACATTCATGAGGTTTATAAAAAAATCACTTAAATGGATAGATTTATATTATATTTACAATCTCCAAATGAGTAATCCCAAGAGTGATAGATATCTAACCCCATTCTCCACCCTAGACAGGGCAGAAGCCTTCCAGAAGGTTGGTAGTATGGCCCCAAGTCCCTCTAACTAGGGATACATTAATCAATATATAATTCAATCTGTCATAACTCAAACACCTAATATGTAAAAAAATTATTCAACAAAAAAATTCAAGCTACCAACATTAATCACAAACTAGAGTTAAGGTAGTTAAAGAAGAAATTAATTATGGAATAAATCATACCATGTAATGCATGGATTTATCCTCGAAATATATTAACATTTTAAACAAAAATAATACACAATATTCACATTTTTTATAAAATTTAATAAAAATGAATACATTAGAAAATAATATTTAAATAAATGAAAAATTAATATACTTACAGATGAGATATACATTAAGGAAAAATTCATCAATAAATTCTAATTATAAACATTTTATAAATTTATCTTTATACTGTGGACATTATATAATTATAACCATAAACATTTTATATTAATTAAAATATAAAATATTTCATATTTATTGTTATATGTAATTTATATTTTAGATATATGATAATATATGAATTATAAAAAATTTATTTTCAAATTTATATTATATAAACATTTTACAAAATCTAAATATGAAATACTTAATCATTATTTAAGCCATGGTCATATAAATTTTTACATACGATTTCTAAATAAACACTTTTATTTATAAATCATAAGTCATGTCAATTATTTTATAAAAGGTATGTTAAGAATTAATATATGAGAATAAAAAGATTGATAGACAGTTAATTAATTCTAAAGAAATCTTACTAATTAATTTATAAGCCTCGTATAAATTAATATATTCCAAAAAACTATAATTTTTTATAAAAAATTTATAGACCTTCAATCAAATTTTATAATTAAAAAAAACAATTTTTGAACAATTATGATTACCCTTACACAAAGGGGTATTCCTGCATAAGGGTAATTCCATCTTTCTTTACACAGGCCATAAAGAACACCATGCATAAGGTTAAGTCACAAATTACATTTACATAGCTTAAATATAAAACATTGTGTATTGGTAATTCAAATATTACCTTTCAGCATCTCATTCTTCTTAACGGTACAAAAGATATCAACTTTATATGAACTCTTTATGTAAGGGTAAGTATTAATTTAAAATTACATGGAAATATAGAAACATATTATAAAATTGCTACATTTATCTAAATTGTTTGTGTAAATTTAAAAAATATTTTACCCTTATGAATACTTTCTACATAAGGGTATCGTATAAGGGTATTCAGACAATTACATTTACATAACCATTTTAAAAATTAAGTGACTTTGATGCATCCCTTTACTCGCATAAGGATAACATATGATGGACCTTACATAGATCAATATACATAAGGGAAATGAGATAAAACCCTTACATATAACACTTAGTATTAGGTTATCACCTTAGTTAACCTTATGCACTTCATTTGTGTTAGGGTAAACATTATGAAACTGAATACCTAGAAAATGAAATTATACTACGTCTTTCTAGTTTCTTATTCATTTTAGGAATTCTTTCACCAAACTATAACTGAATATTATAATACCACTAATGGGGTTTATTAGAGTTTGATAATTGTTATCATATGATGTTTAAGTTATTAAAACCCAATGTATGAGGATATCCAAAAATTATTATTATGAAACTATATAAAATACATAAATGAAGAAATACAATACTAGAATACCTTACACTAAAGATCATTTAAAACCTTCTAATATTTTTTTGATGAGTTTAATAAAGATAACAAAAGTTTAAAACATAAGTGTTACACCTTAGTATGTATCCACACGTCGAATGAATCGCATGTCATACATGCAGGATTCTTCTTCCACCCATGATGTTCTAGCATCTCAGCATGCAAATAAAGAGGAAGATAGAGAGCTTCGAGATCATGAATGGTCTAACAAATATTTACAATATGCACAACCCAATAACATCAAATTTCTCAATGAGTTATAAATATCCTATCAAAGTCATAAATCTTCTTCTTCTAAATTTAATGATGCATTTGTAACACATGAGATAATTATAGGGCTAGTTCATCCATCTCTGTAATGAAAAATACTCTCCAATATTACATTTCATGTAACTTGTTGATAAATATTATCTTTTAGTGAGTTGAAACATTGGAATATTTATATACATAATATTTTTTTACTCATTTGATTAAAGGTAGTGGCATGCATGAAATCTCATTTCATGCATGCATCTCGACATAACATACACTCAATATAGACATGTACCATATATGGACCATAGATTCAGGGAATATATCCTTCCAAAATATACCATGAAAAGAGGTTGAAAAAGTTATTGGATGGTTAATATAAATAATAGCTTGAAGATATGATGTAATTCCTTTCATAAAACCTATTGAAGGAAAAATTAAAATTTTAATGCTAATGGTCTATTTATCTTGACGAGCCTCATTCATTGACCTAAGAAAACTTGAGGTTATTCTCTTCCAATATATTTTATTTTTTTATATATGATTTTTGAATAGGTGAAACCTTATGGGGGAGATAAGATACCTAAGGTTATTATGCTAGAAAATTACATGTTTGTGGAGCTGAGTGAAGATTTATTGAATATTAGAAGATGCATGAAACAAATGGTATTCAACTTGTATCCCAAGACTAATTTTTTATTTTCATTAAGGTTTAATAATGTGGATATTTTCTATACATAGAATTTCCTGGAAAAGGGTAGTGGTTGGTGGAAGAAGAGGTGGAAATCCAGATTTTATTCTATCACTAGTATCATGCTAAATTTTGGGATATAAAAATAATTATTAGACTATGATTCAATTTGTATAAGGTCACAATTCAAGGGTTATCCAGACAAAAATTTAAATAAATGAGTGGTAAATATCATCACATGATTTTAACAATCATGAATTTTTTGTTATTATATTTTTTATCAAATGTGATCATATATAGGATTTAAAAGTTTAATAATATGAAGTATTCATTTTCCCAAATTGAATAACAAAAATATGTTTCAAGAGTAAAAGTCTCTGGGGGAGTTATAATCAAAATTAAAATTCTATTAGTCGTAATAGTATATTTTTGAATAGGCCTATGAGTAATTAGAAGATAATTAATTTCAACTAGTAAAAATTTGTATTTCACACTTGCTATCAGGTTTAACTAGTGATATGATTCATACACTCGATATGGTTTATGTTTATTTAGTAACTATTTTTTGTGAATACGATGGAGATTATAGGATGTTCTTGAGATAATAAGAGGGAAACATAATCTCTAGATTAATTAATGTTACTGAGTGTCATATAAATCATTGTATAAGTTTTCTAATACTCTTATTTCATACATGAATATTATGTTTAGTGGTATTAGTGGATTTTTTGATATTCCAAATTCTATGTGGGTGCCTCACACAATAGGATTACTATTTATTGTAGATATTATAGAGATTGTATTATAAGATTTTTTCTAGTGTTGGGAGTCCCAAATAGATTTTATTTTTCAATTGTTAGATATATCAGTTGGTTAATTGAAGAAGCCTCTTATATTCTCATAAGGGGAGTCATAGCCCAAGAGGAAGTACTCATATTTATGAAATATAAAGGGGTATTTGAGTTTTCATATAGTTTATTACCACATATTTATGGGATGAAAATATAGAGAAAAGTGAAAAGTGAAGACCTTATTCAAAGGTATGATTTTAGGTTAAAATTTAAAACCATATATATGAATTGGTAGTAGGTATTCTAACCCAAAGGGGGAGAAAATTCAAGATATGTTTTTTCTTAAATAGTGAACCCTTTTTATATTTACAATAAGTTGGGGGAATGACCCATTTTATTTATTTTACAATATGGGGAGAGTGATTTACAATGTAAAGGGATATTTTATTCAGGGAGATTATGTATTGGGTAGTTTCCAAAAAAATAAAAAAGGTGATATTGTTGCACATTTATGGTGTATGTGTTAGATTTTTTGATAATGAGAGTTGGTAGAAGACCCTTGTGAATATAGGAAAGATGATTCTTCGAGGGAAGATAAAAAATAAGGATTTATTTCTTTTCATGATGGATTTAATTAGAAGGAATCTTGGCTGAAATAATGGATTACAAAAGTCATATAGAAGTGAAGCACGTGAAATGGAATTTCTTTGGATGGAAAATGAGCATCTAGAGAAGATCATGAAATAGTCATTAGATATATTGTCTAATGATTCCAAAAATGGGTATCTAGAAATGACCACACTATGGTAGCCCATATGGTGGTGTTCCATATCACCTGCAAAAATGGAGAATCCTAGCCATTTAAATTTCGTTAGTGGAACCATGTGTTTCAGTTCTCATGGAAGAATTATTAGAAGAACTATATGAAGATTGATAGCTAAATTTATCCATGACATGGATCTAAATGTGGTTTATTGATAATCCACCTATATGGAATATGGAAGTCGAAAATAAAAATAGATAAAACTATTAAGAACTCAATTGATCTAGACAGTAAAGTTGACCGCCACACTATAGTGATGAGAAGTCGAATATTTTTATTAGAAGTTGGAAATTTTGATGGCATTGGTGATCTCATGTAATGATTATTTGATATTCTAGTGGATGAAAAAAATATACAACAAGATGAGGAGATGGGTGTTTCTAAGGGTATTTTTCCTCGAGATACACATGTTATGTTTCGGTGTCTAGAATCACATTATTTTGGTGGTATATTTAGCTGGATACTAACAATGTCAAGAAATGTGAGGTCAAATGTTTTTTGAATATTTCCTTAAGGAATCATACATCAAGGGTCTCAATTTATTTCATATTCTAAGCCTAGATTGAAGGAAGTTTGCATCATTTATCAAGTATATTGATCAATAATTAATTGACGTTGTAATGGAGATTGAATTTGGATGTATTGTAGTTATTAATTTGACTACAGAACCTAAAAAGATCACAATATATATATATGGGTTGTTTTTAAAGACCTATAATGGTGTTGATAGAGGAAATATGAATTCATATTATTTTTATATTTTGAAAATTATAATTGACACCTATAGAAGTGGATATGAAGACATAAATATATTGAACATTTGAATCTCTATATAATATTCTTCCAAGTTAATGCCTAGAATAAAGAACCAAGATGGTTTTTCATTATTTGATGATATTTCCAGTATAGAATAAGAGGGTTATTATTGTGTAATAAGAACGGAGTAAGATGTTCAAGGAACTACACTATAAAGAGGATTTTAGTTTCTATTTTTGAAGAAGAAAGTGATACTACAAAGGATTTGATCATAAATTGCGTCGGAGTAACCCAATGGATTTCAACAAAAGAAATAGAAACATTTATCAACTATAAAAGTGATATTTGTAAAAGTAATTACATGTTTATAAATTGGGAGAAGGTGATCCTTTATAATGTATTGGGAGAAGGGGATGAATATTGAGCCAGTCAACCCTAGAAAGTAGCAACTTTTACCTATGCTTGTAAGGTAAGTAACCTCAAGAAGTAGTTTCCTAGATAAAACCCCATTTATGAGAAGTTATATTTTAGTAATGTTTTTCTTTGAAACATTATTTATCTCACAATCAATGCAAAATCTCATAGTAGTGAACAAATAAAAAATCTATTTGTACAATTTATTTTCCAAATTAATTTGAAAAGAGGAAAAAAATATAATTACATGATAAATATGGTAAACGTATTGTTATGTTAAGATATTGTTGGATAAACATAAAATATAAAATAGTAATATAAGGGACCCTAATGTTTTATAGTTCATTATTTTATTGGGCAGTGATAGAAAAAGTAAAAAAGTGTTTAAATTGGATAATAATTACATAACCTATTTCACCCCAAATCTCAGGGTATATGTCACCTAAGCTCTATGATGGGTTAATAATATGACTATATGATATAGAGAAACTATAAGAGTTATGTGTCATCCTAGTTTGGTAAGTCATGTGGTCCCATGTTGTGATGAAATAGTCCATACCGAAATTAAATGTATCCCATTGTGGGAGTTCTGGTTTTCCCATAGGGTCTAAACAAGAGAATAAGACCACTCCATAGCAAGATAATTCATGTTTTTTAACCAAAAATAAAAATCTATAATAATTTTCTAGTTCTAAAGATATTAACCACTATATGTTGTAGTGAGAAATCTACACCGTAGTGAGGCTAATTAAGTAATAATGTTAGAATTTTTATTCTATAAAAACCATGTATGAACACAGAAATATAACAATCATGCCAAAAATCTAGTAAAATATTCATTCACGTTTATTATATAAAAAATTAATACCTTATTCGAGAAAATGAATGTGATAAAAATTGAATAATCAATGTGATACAACCTACATTACCAAAGGTATTTTTCATGATTTTGATAGGGAAACATATGGTGCACACTAATTCTAAATTACATAGGAACTTAAGGTATCGTATGACAAGATTTTTTAACTTCGTGATGGTCCATTTTTATCTATTAATTTGGAGTTACAAATGAAATAATTCCTCATTTATTTTTTCCTTTTAAAATAACTTGGAATTTCGTTAGAGTGATCACAATTATCACGGACCGAGGAATTTCCACCTAATACAAAGGGTGAGTGAACCTTATAAAAAAAATGTGTAAATAAGTGTTCTATATCTTTCTCATCCTATCATCGTCATTTCATCACTAATAGGATTTATTTTCACTAATTGTTTATTGATTTCTTCTAGTTTATGATGGTTGGTATTATTGGAAACCACTGATTCAACCACGTAACAACCAAGTGGTAGTTTATTCTTTATTATTCCAAACAAGTCACTCTATTGATGATTATTAAAGGGAAAATTCTTATAAATGACATTTATGTCTACCTTAATCCTATTATCTACTAATTAATGGAGTTATGGAATTATAATATATAAATATATGATTCATATACCATGAAAATGTTTATACTGTATGTTCCCACAATATTGACCATGAATGACATTCGTAGGCGAGAAATTTTTTCTAAATAGACCGCAAAAAGTGGTTTGGATATTCCAATTTGTAACATTGATTTTGAGCTATAATAAATAACTTATATTTGAAAGTGAATTTTCATGTTTCATTGATTATTTATGGATGAATCTCATTGGTTTCTACTATAATATGTAGATGATTTAAGGAATGAAAAATTTGAGGCTTCCACCAAAATTATTATCTAGGCCATAAATCTTGGAATAATTATCAAATATTAATATAGAGTTCGGTAAATCATTTTTGTCTAATGAAGGAGGAATGACAGTTAAAACACAATCATGTATAACCAGAACACAATACTTTGACAAATAAAACAATTATTTAATCATTTATATTATAAAATTAATTTTATCCTTCAAAATAATTATGTTATGTAAATTAAGAATAATGTGTCTGAAAATGTGATGTTTATAATTCATAATGGAATTGAGAAATAAAAATTATCATTTAAATTATTATAAATACATATAATTACTAAATATTCTATATGACCTATGGTTAACAGAGAATGGTAAGTGGTGTCCAGTAGTGTTTTTTTATTAAAAATTTGAAAAAAAGTATTTTTCTATCAAATTTGTAAAAATATTAAAGTTCAATATATATATTCAAGTAATATTTCAGGATTTATTGAATTGAATCATAAAAATTACATGTATTTAAAATTGATGATTCAATTATATTGTTGGTATAGTTTTTAAATATGGAAATTAATATTTTTTACATACAAGATTAGTGGAATTATAATCAAAATTTTCACAATCTTTATGTATCATCTAAGGTTCTCCAATTGGGTTGAAATCCTCTCCCTTTTGAGTTTTGAAATTGTTGGTTATTCCAAATTATTTTTTGATCATTGGAACTCAATTTCAAGTTTCCATCAACTAAATATCATGTTTTTTCTAGTTTTAGAGGATTGGAGGGGCCATCGGGTGTTTGAATGATTTTTGGGTGTGTTGGAGGCATGAAGGCATATTTTTGGAATTACAGGTCAAGGCACATAACTTGGAGAAAATTGTGCATCCACTTCCAGCTAACTGTGTTACCTATTTTTATACTAGTTAAGGTTTCAATAAACCTTGGGGGAAAGGTGTACAACCATATAGGGGCCTCTTCAGTTTTTATAGAGGTCTTTTTCATGTATCACACATGGTTTGTAAAAAATGTATGCAAGCTTCATGGGTTGAGCTAGGTAGGTAGTACCCTCTCACAATACCCCGCATGGTTATTGAAAGGTTAGGAAAACAATTTAAGATAATGGTTCAACACTTTAAAGTGGTGAATTTATAGTTTTACCACTCTCTATATTTTCCGATGTCACCTTTTCCCAATTTCTTATTTCATGGGACATGCACATTAGTGGAGGAACCCTCCATTTTACTCCTCCTCTTGGATTTGACCCAACTCCTTCATCTGTGATCCCTTATTCAATCCATCATGTAAATTGGAACTGTATCGGTAAGGCTCTCCTCACCTATACATCCCTTGCTTATTACTTATTCTTCATTGACTAGTAAATCTGTTTGTTCCTTTTTCCCCATTTTCAAGGCATTTGATGAATGCTCTGAATTTATCCAATTCACCTCATGTTTGATGCTCATACAGGACATTCCTACAAATAAGACTGTATGGTAGGTGATTCATACATTTATTTATGTTTCCACGATCAATTTTAGGGAGATGATTTTAGCACGTCATTGGGTAGATGACTGAGGCCCTTGTTAATTTTATTAATTGATTCTATATAGATCAAATGACGTTATGGGATGTCGTTGGGAATTCCATAATCTTTTTTTATCATATGTGGCTGGGTTAGAGGCCACTGAACACCTTCTGTAGTTTGGTTGCGGTCTGTTCTTCATCAAACTCAATTTTTTATGTTATTTGAATTGAATTATATATATGAAATGCTCAAATTTCATGTAATGTGGTCTATGGGATCATGATGGGATCAACCTAGGAAATTAAGGTGGCAGGTACATTTTGATTGAGGTGATGGGATCACCTGTTTGGGTTTGGACCAAGATACTTGATTGATGTTGATCACAGGATTGGGCATCATGGATGTCAGATTATAGTGGCAAGTCCCATAGGTAGAGGGAATAGACTGTGTTATTTTATGGAATGTCCATTACTTTTGATCAAGATTATATTATGAGAATGAGGTGCTGGTTGGATGTAGAGTAGGTACTAAATTGGTGATTGTTCCTAATCCATGATGGCCAACGCACAGATTGGAGTTGTGTACACACATTTTACTCAATGATGAGGTAGTTTTGACCACTCATGTGGGTAGAGTACCCTGGTAGTAGCCGTATAGGAAATTATTTTGGCGATTATTAGGAAATAAATCCATGGGAACGGTGATGAGTCTTTAGATGATATCACTGAGTATATCGGTTGGGGACAAAGGATCGCCATATTGTGGCCATAGGGTTTAGGTAACTTTGGATGGACGGAGATCTCCATTCTTCAAGATTTCATTCTCTAGGACGTTTATTATTTTTATTTGAGGGTAGATATCATTGTGCCTTGAGATTTTAGGCTTTGATATGAGGATTCATTTAGAGAAGGGGAAAAAGAGATCGATTTCTTTTGTTTGGGGCTTACCTTCATGATGTCATTACTTTTTTGGTATGAAATTTTTTAGGAGGAACATGGTGTAGGGTTACATTATTTGAGGTGGAACATGAGGGCTCACCTGGGATATAAAACATTAGGGGTTACCTCGGGCCATTGGACCAAGATCCCCTCCTCTTCAATTATTCTTCAGTTGGTTGAGGTAGGTGATAGCATCCTGGTGGTAGTTGAGCACCATGGAAGCTTTTGTTTAATTAAATTGAAATGTGTTTATTTATTATCCATAGTTCAAACCTTTATAATAAATTATGTTTTGTATTAACATGTGGGTGGTATCCTACAAAGACTCAATCTCACACCCATCATGGGCCCTTTGGGACATGTGTAGAATTTATGATTTAATAGTCAGGTAAGGGATCAGGCGACGGATATGAATCCGAGTTGAATTGACATGGTTATTTTTAAGGGACCTTGAGGTATTACATTAGTTTTAGTTTTAATTTTTTTTATCTTTTTTTATCAACATTATTATATATATATAGCTATTTTGGTCATCCATATGAAACCTTTTCTTCTATATATTGTTATGTATGACCTTATATGTATACATGTTTTATTTTTTAGATGAAAGTTGTGTGTTTTTTTGTTTTTTTGTTTCTATTTTTTTGTTATTATCCGTCCTATATTACTTGATATTGATTGTGCTTTCTCTATTGGCGGGACTAGTTAGAGTCTATTGAGTCCTTTCTTCTATTGCTGGTTATATATATGTAATCAGACCCTCATATTATCATCACCTGATGGTATATACTCCCCACTATTCCCACTATACAATCTCATTGATAGTAATAAGCCTTTGGAATTTGGACAGGTGTACCTAAGGAGAGTGTCACCCATCTTGTTAGCACTGTTCAGGTGGCTAATTGGGTCATGAATTCTACAAGTGGTATCAGATCAGTTCTCGAATTGGATTTAGTAGCAGTTTAAGGATAGATACTATTGAGATTAATATTTCTTTTGATTTTTATTTTATTTGGGTTTTACCATTTGGGTTACAGTAGATTGGATATTAATATGTAGATGAAACTGGGATTAGAGCACGTGTTTGGGTGCGTAAAGCTCCATTCATTAGGGAGAGACCATGTTACCGTGTGTGGAAGATTATTTTGAATTTTACTTAGTATACATTTTATATTATTTCCACCTCTACTGGTATTATTATAGTGTCAATTTCTAATCATTATGAGTTTTGATCCTTTGTCCTCATATTTAATGGAAGGAGACGTTTGAACCTTGGACGATTAAGGAAAGGTGTGTTTGTGAAACTTTTTTATGCTTTTATTAGGCACATGATAGGATGTTTAAATTTAATATGAATGTGTTGTGATATAAACTGTTTAATGAACTACGATATGAAATGATTTAAAAATTCAGTATACTATGTTATATGGGTCTGCATCTTCTAGGAGTAGGTAGGTATATTGATTTTAGGTGATGTTGATCACAAGGTTGGGAGACTTGGTCATCATATTGAGGTGATGTATTTCATCCAGATGATCATCGAATGGGGAATATTTGATACATTCCTCTTTTGAGGGTGGTCAAATAGTCCATGAAGTTGTTTTGTCATGTGGCATGGTTGAGGTAGGAAAGGGTAAGGGTTGTGAGAATGAGATGACTATTACAACTTTCCTTATATGATTAATATATATATGGGTTGTCTATCCATGTACTTTATTCAGTGGGTATCCTTTTTTATAGCTCAAATAGAGTATCATGTAAGTAGATATGGAGTTTCGTAGGAGCATGAGAAGGTTGAGACTACTGAGGGTCAGGAAGAACAAGTATAGTCTTATGTATAGGCTTAGAAACTATATCACTCATAGGTTCTAGGGTAGGCAGGGTAGCTTCTATAGTTGACATTTTTTGGGTTATGGAATGATGATCATCTCTACGGGATCCTAGTATGAGTGATCCATAAGATCTATAGGGGGATCAATAAGTAGATTATTCTATGAAATATCATAATCAGGAGTTCCTGTCATAAAACCAACCACTTTTTCGGGGTTAAGGTGGACTGTAGGTGGTTGAGAATTTGATCGATGCTAGGAAGATGATTTTTGAGTAGCTTGAGATGCCTCTAGGGTGGAAGGTGAAACTGGAAACCTATATAATCATATGACTGGAAAAGTGCCAATGGGACATGGAAGTGAAGGCAGGTAGACATGTGGGAATAGACTCTAATAACACTGAGGCCATTTTATTCAAGAACGTTTTTCCTAAGTCACTGAGCGTAGAAAGGGATTAGGGGTTCTTGAGCATTCAGTAGGGTGACATGTCTGTTACAGACTATTCAGAAATATTCTACTAATTTTCTCTATTCGCACTCAACATGGTGAGTGATGACACCTTTATGGTAAGTAACATCGAGGATGGTTTACAACACACCATTCTAATGAAGGTAAACATCATTAGGTTGTCCTCATTCTCACAGCTAGAGAACTAGGAGCTTATAGATGTTAGAAACATGATGGATATTTAAAACTCAATACAAGAATTCAATTCCATTTATTTTAGTGGTGATGCTTCAGATAGTATGAAGTTAGGCCGAGGTTTCTTTTAGCAGGGCAGTTAGGCCAAGGAATTGATTAAACCACCATGAAGTGTGTCTTCTAGTGTTTTTTCTCATGTGGGAAGACAATAAATGTCCAAAATCTATGTGAGAAGACTCAAAAATAGTGTCAGGCATGTGGGAAGGTCGGTCGTCCCAAGAGGTTCTACTGGAAGCCTTCACAGTAATTTGGTAGTCAAAGAAATGGGAAGACTCTAGTTTTTGATAAGAGAATGGAATCAGTACCATGTGAGGGTGGATGAGATTCAACTATATTCGATGGTCATGGTAGAGACAATGAATCCTAGTAGTGGGTTTAGTGGTTGGTTCCTACTAAATCCTTATATGGATTTTAAGCTTTAGGCAGTCGATATTGTGGCTCGGTGCATGTTGTGGAGCTTCTAGGTGCTAAGAAGGCTGGTGAGAAGACAATGATCAGAGGTATGTCATGGGTGTATTCATTCTATTTTTTTAGGTTGGCATGGCCAATTGAGGCATGCATGTTTTTAGTGCACAAGGTGCATATGTTAAATATACGGGTCAACCAGATGTTAGTTAGCAGGTTATTATCAAATCTGATTTGAGATATATATATATATATATATATATATATGATGTGAGTGGTACCAGGTTTTATATTGTAGAATTATTGGATGTGGTATTTCTTGATATGTATTGGAATTGAGGAATCGATGAGATGTGGTTACTTGAGGTGAGAGACATTTGGTAATCATTACCACGTGTAACTTTATTTTTGTGTGAGGCATCGGGTTTAATTTTGAGAATCTGTAGATATTTTGGAGCTCATTGGTTCCACGTGTGACATGGGAATTAGGTGGGTTGTGATGCGTTGTAGGATTATGATGGATGTTGAGTATGATAAATGAGAACCTGATTAGTTGAAGTATTTATGATGCATCATGGTATTACTTGAGTCATGTGATGGATGACGGTCCAATTGTATGATTTGATATATGGATCAGGATGTGGTCAGAGTAGGTCAATCTTAAGATGAGGACCCCCCCTCTCCCCGAGGTGGTTGACTTGTTCCCTTGAGGCCATGTTATCTTTAATAGTATGCGTATATTCGAGACTATCTATAGGATTAATTTAAAAACATGGGGTTATCTAGGTAATGGATGGGAGATTCTAACATCGTAGTTTAAACGTTCAAGTTAAAATATTATTCATTTATCAATTTTGAAATTATTGGGCATGCCAAATTATTTTTCAATAATCAGAACTCTATGATTAGTTTTCTATAAAACCATATCAGGTTTTTTGGATGGTTTGAGAATATAATAGAGTTAATTAGGTTTTTGAAAGGGTTTCGTGTTTGTCAGAGGTCCGAAGGGCTATTTTAGGAGTTAAAGGCCAAGCCGCATGGTTTGTCACAAACTGTGTGGCCTCTTCTAGAAAACTATGCACCATTTTGTGTACTGATCATTTTTTGGGTAAACCGTGTTGTTAAAGTTGCATGGTCTTGCATAGACCTATACAGTTTTTATAGAGGAATTTCACATGTCTTGTTTATGGTTTGGTAAAACTGTATTGATTCCTCATAGGTAGTTCCATATTGAAAATACCCTGGCACATTATCCCACACTGTTAGTGCACATTTAGAAATACATTGTGAGCTGATGGTGTATCCCTTTAGAGATGTGATTTTATGGGTTTCCCCTATCTTATTTTCAATTGTAATCCTTATTTTTTCCTTTATTTCATTGTAGGTCACTCACTATAGTAGAGTAACCCTCCATTTTCCTCTTCATCTTGGATTTAATCCAACTCCTTCATCAGTGATTTGTTCTTCAAGCTGTTAGGTGCATTGGAACTGTATTTGTAGGGATCTCCTCATCCATGATTCCATTATTTCTGGATTTTTCTTCATGGACCTCTGAAACATTTTGATCTATTTTACACTATTTAAAGTTAATTTTATTGAATATCTAATTTCTTTCAAACCTCTTCTAGTTGGAGGAAAATACCAAACGTGCCCACATCTACAACTCTAAGGTAGGTGTTCCATACCTTTATTTATGTTTCCATGGTTGATTTTGGGGGTATCATTTAGCATTCTATTGGGTAGATGAGTGAGGCCATTTTTAGCATGATTTCTTGGGGTTAAATTAATTGTATAACCTTATGGAATATCCTTGATAATTTCATCACCTTGTTTTCTCATGAACGGTCGAGTTAGAGGTCATCGACAGGCATGGGTGGTTAGCATGGGGAGTTTTCATTATTAAATTGAATTTTCTATTTTATGTTAATGTAATTAGATATATGAAATTCATGAATTACATGTAATGTGATCCATGGGATCTTGATGGGCTCAGCCTGAGTGATTGAGGTAGCATGGCTGTCGGGATTAGGGTGATGATAACATATGTTTGGAATTGGATCAGTTTACTTGAGTGATGTTGATCAGAGGATTGGGTGTCATTAACATCGTATTGAGGAGGAAAGGCCATTGGGTTGAAGGAATGACTCATGTTATTGGATTTCATGGCCAAAGGATTCTAGTGAGATGGTCGCAGGGGTCCAAGGTGCCAGTTGGAAGTGGATTTGGTACGAAATTGGTGATTGTCTCTCATCCATGAGAGCCAAAGCACAGATCAGAGTCATGTTCACCAAGGTTAACTCAGTATTGAGGCATTTATGACCACTCATGTGGGTATTGACCCCCCAATAATATAGGCTTAAGATATTATTTGGGTGTTTGTTGTTGAAATCCACAGGAAAGATGAAGCCTTCATTTGATAGTATTGACGCTATAGATTGGGGGATGAGGCTCCCCTATGGAGTCCAATGGGGTTGGGTTATTTTAAGAGGATGGAGATCATTATTAATCATGATGTCATTATTTGAGTCGATGGTGATTATAATTTGGGAACTGATATCATTATGCCTCCAAACATCGATCTTTAATATAACAAGTGCTTTTGAGTAGGGATCATAGGGATTAGTTACTTTCATTTGGGGTGTGCCTTCAGAATGTTAGTACATTGTTGAGACATGGGGTGTTAGGAGGCACATGGTGTCAGATTACTTTATTTGATATGGAACCTGAGGGTTCCCCTAGGCTATCTAACATTAGGGGATACATTGGGAAATAGGAAAAGTTCCTCTCCTCTTGAGTGATTTTGGCATTATTCGAGACAGTTGGTAGCTTATCTGTGGATGTTGAGAACTAGGGAAGATTTTTTTAATTAAATTTCATTATGAAGCTTTATTTTTCTTCATAGTTCACACCATATTAAACACACATGTGGGGAATGCACACATTTGTGTTATCCTATTGAGACTCATTCTCCAACCCTATACGGGCCCATTAGTTCACATGTAGAGTTTATTATTTAATTTTTATGTAAGTGTTTGTACTCTGTAGCTAGATCATGGTGGAGTTGGAATAGATGTTACCAAGGGACTTCGAGGTCTTACATCATCTAGAGTTCTCCTTTTGTTATAGTTTTTTATCAGCATGCTTATATGTTTATAGATACAATGGTCATCTATAGGATAACCTTTTTATATATATTGATATGTATGACCTAATATGTATGTATGTTTTGTTTTAGTATTTTCATGTGGTGTGTTTGGTTGTTTATTTATTTCCACAGTTGTATGTTATAAATCTTCTTCTATTGATTGATATTGATTGTACCCCCCCCCCATTGGTAGGTCTCTTTAGAATATATTGAGTCTTGTCATATTATTCATGTTATATATATACTCGAACCCTTATATTAACATCACCTGAGGTTATATCTTACCCACTATTCCCTATTTAAACCCTCACATCTAGCCAAAATCCAGTTTCAAATAGGGAAGTGCGGCTAAGGCCATTTGCATCCAGCCTAATAGCACTTTATTGGTGGATAATCGGTTAGGGATGCTACACTTTAGTAAAATTTATGAGAAGACATTAAACCCAATGGAACTGAATTAATATTAAATAAATAATTTTACTAAATTTTTTTGATTTATAGATAATATTTCACCTTTTATTTTCCTCAATAATGATTCATTTAACTATGTATTTAAACTAGGACACTAAAGTTAGAGGAATCATACATTATTATTGTATTCATAACATTGATAGGTATGTAGTTTTAATTTCCTTCTCATTAATGAATTTTAAATTTTTAATTAAATACTTATAAATTTAATTTATTAATTTATTACTCTTCATCATTGGATATTTAGGTCATTTGAAGCCATATATTAAAAATTAAGCTCAACCTAAAGATTCTATCCCAGATGGTTTCCTAACCAAAAAATATATGACAATCTATTTAATTATATTAGTATTTTATAGAAAATTGGTTCCAAAGAGTGGAATTATGTTATGATAGTAGAAGCTTATCTCATTAAAATAAAAAATCAGTAATCTTTTGACTCCATATTTATATGTTAGAAGAGTCTCTACATTTTCATTGACCGGTATATAGTTATTGGGAGAAGAAAAATATGTCCTACTCAATACAGATATTTTTACCTATATATTGAATAATTGAGGACTTACAAAAATATTTTACTTAAGAATTAAACACAAAATGAAGTATAGTTAAAAAAATTAACAATGAAATTATTCAATTATTTTCACATCATATAAGTTCTTATTCTAATACAAAATTTTAATATGTAAACAATTATTTAGTGTAATTAATAATATTTATATCAAATTATATAGATAATTAAAGATATTAATCTAATTTAACAATCAAAATATTTGAAGTATTTATCTTATGGTCCATTGAAGCATGATAGAATATTTTATGCTTACAATATCAGCGGTTTCATTTTCTATACTATTGGCAATGAAGAGGGTTTAAAAATATGGAATAATAGTATATTTATTATTTTATATTATGTTTACTATGGAGAGGTAGTTGATATTATATATGTTAAATTATCAGGGAAATTTTAGAATTCTATTATTCAACTAAAACTAGGATAATATTAACAAGGGTATAAGGAATGATTCAGTATATTTTACAACTATAAACATTTATTGGTTGATCAATACTAGTGAGCATAAATAAAAAAATCCATATCTCTTGGCTACCAAATAAAAATGATTATCTATGTCAGTGATATAGTTGATAATGGTAAGAGTGTTTTCATCCACATAAAACTAAAGAATATTATTTATATTTTTAATAAAGGAGAAATCTCTATGATAGTGAATCCCATCAACAATAAAACATCGAATTATTTATCCCTAATGATATTGAATTTTTATTTCTTCAAAGGGATTTTGTACAGAAGAAAAGGTGATATTAATAATGAATGATGATAAGACTATGAAAATCCAAGAAGAAAATAATTATAAGATATATAGAATTATTTTAATTTTAATATCATAGATAAAAATGTAATTACATTTAAAATTTTAGTAATTTTTATATTAAGGAAATATAATTTATTGATTGAATATATTATTACAATAAATATTAGGTATATTTTTGTAATTTAATTTTTTAAATATAAATATAATAATTTGTTTTTATTTTTATGTGAAATATAATTACTCGTTTTCTCAATGTTTTTTTAATGGAATATTGGCAGTACAAGATAGTTATTCTAATCCTACTAAAGAGTACACTGACAGAACTATATAGCTATTCTACCCATAATTCCCAAAATATACTTCATCACATTACTTACCTATTTATTCTATTTTAATTTCAATTTATTTTATTATCATTTTATCTGTATGTATTACTTCTATAAAGGATTACTAGTAGTATTCCTAAAAAATATCCACATTTATAGGTAATCTAGTATTGGTAGATTTCATAAATCTACACTTACATTCTATATTTTTTTCAATAAATTTTATTTTTAATAACAACCCCATTCACTAAACACAAAAACACATAACACTGAGAGAAGTGTTTAGTCAATACTCAATGAAAACAGAATATAATACTTTTAGAATATATTTTAAAAATGTGATTATATTGTTATCTAAAAATAGGTATAAATATTTATTGAAAATATTAGTTATATTTTTTTATTAAATTATTATCTAAAATAAATCCATTTTCCTTATTTTTTTTTCTTAGTTCCAAATTAAAGTAGCATTTTCTAAGAATAATATCAATAATAATGATGTAATAATTTTTTCCTTGATTATATAATTAATATATCTATATTTACAATTATTTGAATATATTCATTGAAAGTTTATAATTAACTATTTTTGAGTAGGTATGATAGGTGAGAAGTAGGTAGGGATATAATGAGTAGGAAGCTACATCATGGGAGATTGAAGTGGATGAATTAAAGTAGATCTTATGATATTTTTTTTACATTATTTTACTCGTAATATTAATGAATACCCAAAAAATTCACAGTTTTGACTTATAATGTTAATGAATAAAATAATATATATTGTTTTATTTATGTTGACCATTGAAAACAATTATAACTTCATTGTATTATTTGAATATTTTTTATGTGTAATAGTTGTGTTATTCTTCAACATAGAATGGAAAAAATTTTAGATGAATCTGTAATATATTTATTCCTAAAATTAAATTATTATTGATAGTTTTAACCACTACTAATAAATTCATAGTGGTATCAATCAACCATAAATATAGAACATACTAATATTTCATAACATTTTTAGAGAAGGTTCAGAAAACCATCACTATATTTAGTATAGGTTTTTTAGTAACTACTTATAAACATGGGGAAAATTGATGAATTTTTGGCAGAAATTCTTTCATAAATGGATACTATAATTATAAGTGGTTCCCAAAACTACCTCTAATCAAGTAAAACCACCATGAAATATGTGTTTCATGAAAATAATTAAAAAAGTCCAGAAATAATTTATACTATCTTGAAATTGATGAAACATACCAATTTGTGTTGGTTTATATACTATGTCACAAAATTGAAAAGTGGTCATTAAAACAACCATGAATTATTAAATTGACCCTATTAATATTATTTGTTGTATTAATAATCCCAATATCCTCTTAAAAATTATATTTTATCTAAAATAAATTTCTAACATGAAAACACCATAGTGTAAAGAAATAATACTTATTCCATTTATATTAATATTTGTCAAATAAATTATTAACTACCATAACTTATATTGTATACTATGTGTTTTGAAAAATATTCTAAAATTAAAATTTAATTATTTAAAATATCATATAGTTTGGTGATGGGAGATTTTCTAATATATTTTAATAAATATTATAAAAATCATGTATTAACTTATATATAAATTATATAACTTTTTTGGAATACATGTAACATTACAAAAACTCACACCTAAAGACCGTATTAGTTTAGTATCATTGGAAAAAAAGATACATAAACATTAATACATGAGTAAGATAGATTATCTCCCAATAGTTTCTTTATGACTAGAACCTTTCATAGACACATAATACTTACTACATATAATTATAACTTGAGTAAGGATACATAGAAAGTGGTGAGCTCAAATTTTCAATAAGGGTAAACAATGTAGACATGTAAGAATAAACATGAGCATAGTGGTGTGAGAATGTGATCATAACATTAGAAGATTACAACATGAATATCAAAGATCATAAACATTAATTATGTAATAATGTTTGGTAGTTCATAATTCATGGATCATAAATAAATAAATATCATATTCAATGAAAGCATGACTGAGGTATAGGGCTTATAATATTTTTCATACATATAAGAATATAAAATCATATGTTAATTATACCAACCAGGACATTTATAAAATGATAGGTTTGGGATAAAACACTTGTACCTTCTTGTTTTTTGGGCTTCGGATAAAACCATTATACCCTCTGACGTTGAATCTTGGGCTACAACCCATGTACCTTCTTTTTTTAGGACTGGGTTGCAACCCATGTACTCTATTACTTTTAGGATTGGGATAAAACCCATGTATCTTCTTGTTTTTTGTCTTGGTCTACAAATAATATACCTTTTAAGATCATATAAAACATATAATTACCAAATTAATTGGAGGTAGATATAGGTCCCAACCCTCACTTCAAAAAATCATCAGTACATGTTCCACAAGATGAAAAAACATTCATCATATCATGACCCATGAAAAGATATGGGTTTTATAAATATCAAATCATAAGTCATGAAATGAAATGGGTATCAATAAAATTTCATCCCATCATAATATATGGAAAATTTATAGTTTTCCTATTCATTTCATTAATGTATACACCTTGAAAAGAAGTAGGTTTCAAAGGCTTATCACCCATGGAAGTGTAACGAGTGTCATAAGTATCATTCCCTCGAAACATAAACCATTCAAGATATAATTTGAATGGGACCATTGGATCATTTACATGAAGGAAATGAGTTACATCAACATATGTCATCATTTATGGAAACTAATTTTGAAACAGTTATTGAGTGAATATTATTTCTTCATTTTAAAAAGTCTATTTCAAACATTAAACCATTTTAAACCCATAATTTGTTTAAAAAACATTGAAAACATAAAAAGAAAGAGTGAAATAATTTTGAGAACATTTTCCCTTGAAAACTTATAAGAGAAGATTGAAAAATTTTTGAAATACTTTTTCCTTGAAAACGTATAAACATATATTCAAACTATTTCAAAAACCTTTTTTTATTGAAAAACAATTTGAAAACATACAAAGAAAAAATGAAAATGTTTTGAAAACTATTTCATTGAAAATACATTGAAAAATTAGATTTAAGGATTGAAATAATTAAATCCCATTACATGAAAATAGAGTTCTGAAAAATTATAAAGTTAATAAAAATTAAATCCTTTATCGAAAACATGATTTTGAATGAGCATAGATTTCTAATTAAAGAGGGTAGTAAATTCAGACATTCATAAAGAAACACTTTCTTGTTCATATTACGTACCAAATAGTGTAAAAATGATACCATTACTTGGACATAACATTATTAATAATAGGGTAATAAAAATAATTATATTTCTTGAGAAATGGATCATAATATTTCCTCAATTTGAGCATAATAATAAGCAATCTCAATAAATGTTGAGATTCTGGCTATAAACCGTTACCAATTTTGTTACCTTGGTTGATAGAAAAATGTGAACAATAAATTAAATTAAGTTTATAATATAATTAAAATAATTATATAATTTACATACCATATAAAATGAAGTATATACACCTCATGGGAAAATATATGTTCATAACATGGCATGTGTCTCCTAGAAGAAAAATTGAGACAAAATCAATTTACCGATTTTGAAACTTTTGAAACATAGTCCCCAGAAATGAAATACATTAAAATTGATATGTAAATACACATAAATTTAAGTGTAATATTAATATAATACATTCACGGTTAGTAAATACACCATAAGAAATAATTGAGTGGTGAATAATTTATGTATATCGCGAAAATAAAAAGTGATATGAAATCCCCGTACCTTGTGTTTTAACTCCCTTTGTACATGTAAAAACATTATTTATAATAAATATAAGATTATTATAAATATTTTACTGAAAAATGTTCTTATATCTAACACAATATATGTTTTTATAATGATTTTATATGACTCTCTTCTTATCAATTCTATGTTAATGTTTCCCAATGGATAATATTCATTTTGTTCTTTACATGTGTATTAATTTATTATATCTTTGGTCTTTATACATATATCCTGATTTCCATAATGTAAAACATGATATAAATATAATTTATATTCAGTATATTTTTATTATAATAATCAATATAATATAAAAGTATGAAATGAAATACATCTCTCATGGAGTGGTAAACTCTACGTACGTATGAACGTTTCTATTTTTATTTTAGTATTGAAATAAAGAGAGTAAGTGACATATAAGTGTATATATATCTGTGTGTGTGTGTGTGTGTCTGAATATATATAATTATTATAGAAAAATTTTTATATCATATATATAATATAAGTTTATTAAAAATAACCTTAATTGTGTCAACAAATCACATCGCTTTGAGAGGGTGGTAGTCCAAATTTCCTCAAATGAAATTATCACATTCACACAAAATTGAAAGTATAAATATTTGTGATTTAGAATAATTAAATAATATTAAATACATAATTAATATAATTCATAACATATATAAATTTATATTATATCCTAATTTTCAATATGAGAGGCGGTAAAGGAAAAAAATGAACAATCATTGTTTAATGAGGTAGTAGTTTTTCGTACATGCTAACAGTATGTTTGTTACACATTCGATGGAATTGTGTTTAAGTTTAGGTATAACCCTTATCATAAAAAATATTAGAACATTTAGGATAATGGTGTGGTTTGTATTCATGTAATAATGATAATTGAAAGAGTATATAATGAATATAAAATAAATGAGCATGAAGTAGGGCGTCAACTCTTAATCGGGAAACATCTTTTAGTTTGAACTAAAGGCCTACCATTGATTGATTTATTAACAATTAGAGGCTTAAAAGATTAATTTATTTATGTTGGGAATTTTATAGGCTATATTGTTTTCAATCCGAAGTGGTTTTATTTGTGTGAGGTAGTGTGAGAGATTGGGGCCTTTAATAGGAGAATAAGAGGACTCACTTTGAATTTTTCAAAAGAAGTAATGATTACACAAGTTTTTATTTAAATATTTTTTAAAAATAAACCAAACTAAATAATTAATGTATAATTTTAAAATAACTTCCAAAAAATGGGCTTTTTACATGTTTATAGGTCATTTGAGATAATAATTTTAAGGATTCTTCCGTTGTTAATCATAATTTTTCATTAATCATTGTAATTAATATTAATTACATTAAATAATATTTTTGGTCAAAAAATTAGTTAACCATATTAGACAATATAAATTATTCTTATTTAAAATATGCAATAAATTTTTCAAAATTCTAATTACAGAAGTGGCCAAAATTAATTAAAATTTAATCTCGCATAAGGGATAATAATACGGGATTTTAAAGTAAAAATGTCCAAAGTTTCTATGTTTTTAAAGTAAATTTCAAATTAATACTAATAAAAATTACATATATTGTATTTATTAAAAAAGTGAATCTAATTAAAAATAAAAAAAATTAAATTATATGTTATCCATTTAAATAAAATGATGCAAAAGAATTTTTGAATTAAAATTCAGTATTTCCACTATTCATCAAAATATGAAAATTTACAGAAAAATACCAAAAATTAAACTACTCTAATATTTTTACTTTTATTTCAAATATGAAGTTTAATTTAAAATATATTGTTTATAAATGTTCTAAAATTTTTATTTAAAATATATTCTTCATTAAGAGACGGTAAAAGTTTCATTATAAAATATTTGATTTTTTATGTGAAGTATTTAGTTTATTCTTATCTTATGATTATAAAATATAGTAAATGATTATAAAAAATATTTTATTGAAATTATAACATATATATTTCATTAATATCAGTATATAATTGTATTTAATTTAATTTATTAGGTTAAGACAACATTTTGAGTATTAACATTGTCTTCTATAGAAACATTTTATTATCTTTAATTGGTTCCTATTCCAATTTCTATTTAATTTGTAACCAATTAATTAATTTTATATTTTGTGTAAACCAAATATTATAGTAATTTACTTAGTAATATTCATAAATCTCAACTTAACTACTAGTTTATATCTCATTATATTAAATAATAATATTTTTAATAATATATTATTGTTTGGTAACACTCGGGCATGCCTGTTGTAAAATACATTGAGGAAATTCAATATTTCATGTAATGTATTAAACCCTTAATGTTATATATATATATATATTCATATATATATATATATATATATCTTGTTAAAAATAATTTTGTGTGTAGTGTATGATAACTTGCTGTTGCATATAATTTAAGAAAAACATAGTTTTTAAAGATAAAAAATAAACTACTTTTAGTGTTGTGTGAAATAAAAAATATCAAAACGATTAAATTAATTTAAATAAAATATTTCACAAAATCTCGGGGTGGTAAATTCTATCACCTTTTAATGAATTTATCCCTGGAAATATTTTTTGGTTATCCAAATTTTAATACTTTAATGTTCTTTTCACAGAACCCCACATCATAAAAATAAATCATGAAAAATAGTTTAAAACGAATAATGGAAACATAATAGTTAACCAACGTAACATATAGAAATATTAACACATATAAATACATAGGTGTCAATTGAATACATGGACATGGAATAGAAATATAAATATCAAATTTTGGGGGATATAGATGGGGATCTTGGTCATGAGAATGTTAATAATCACAAATCTATAAATCTATGATTATATAACGGACGATTTGAAAAATCGAATAGAATGTACTAGGATATCCTTTTTATTTTCAAATTATTTACAAAAGGTTGAATAATTTTCATAAGAAGATATACTTAATTGATTGTATTCCCTTTCTTAAGTAAAATCTCAACCTTTGGTCATGTCTTTCCCAATTACCACTTTACCTCTTTCTCCAAAGATGAAGTTGAATTTTTCATTTGTAAATCAGTAACATATCATGAGATCCATGATAAGTCATCCCATATATCTTCAACTACCATCAACACAAGGTTGTTATAGATGGTTATCCTATATGTATAAATCCTCTTATTGTGAGATAATACTTTAATCCAATAAACATCAATAGAATGTTTAACTTAATCTTTAAATAAATAGTTAACCTTATAACCATTCATAAAGAAGAAAATATAAGGCATTTGAAAGATGATATTGAAATAAAATTAAAAATGATCCCCCATGTTTCATCACATAAAAAACATTTGAATACCGTTATCATAAATTCTCTTGAAAACATGGTCATAATCATTATTTCAAAAAATCCATATGGAAAACATACATGATTCCAAAAGATAATTCACCCTTTATTATTTAAATAGCCTCTTATCTTTAAAAAAATTTCTATTGGAATCTTTGGTTCTTCCTTGTAAATCTAGAAAATAAAACTAATTTTATTAAGCCAAAATTCAGGTTGATAATAAACTCTTAGACTCATATCAAGAAAAAAAAATGATAAACAACAAGATTTTCATATATCTTATTTATACAAAAATCCCACAAGAAATTACCCACTATAGATTTCCCCAATTATCATTGTTCAGTTTATCCATTATGATTTAATGTTATTTCACTTTTTCTATAGTCTATAGAGGCATTTTACACTGATCACCATTATTAACCTCTAGATCCAGGCCTTTTTTTTGAAATTTCCAAACTCCCGGCAATTGAAACAAAAAGTTTTGGGAGGTGTATTATATGGATTATTCTCATTATTCATCTCATTATATATATTTTTTCAATCAATTCATATTTGGGAAAAATGATTACCTTTTTTCAAACACATAAAAAATTTAATAGTTCCATTAATAAAATTCCCTCCATGCTTGTTTCCACACTTAGGGCATAAAAGAGGGATCATCTTCTTATATTTATGGTTTTTAGATTATCTTTCAAACACCATCTCCCTTGTCTTGTTAAAATTTTTTGATTGATACGTAAATCCAACCACCATTTCAACTTTGACTGCATAACACACAATATCTTTTTATCTACTATTTTCTCATTTGGCCAACTACCTTTCAAGACTTGGATTTTAGCCACTCAAGAAACTATAAACCTCACATTATTGTTGGATGATAATTCCAAAAGAGTACCTCAAAAGTCATTCTAAATTATCCTCATAGGTACCAGTAGATTCATCATCATTTTGTTTCAACTCAATGAAACCCTTTTTGATCTTCATAAAAGCTACATAAGGAAAGTACATATTTAATAATAAGTACTTGATCTCTTCCAAATAAATGGAATTAGTATTTTCTTTCTTACTTGTATTCTTGATTAGAGTACACTATTTTTCTACTTCACCTTCCAGTTGATAAACAACCAGAATTACTTTCATTTATTCTAAAATTTAGAGAATGGAGAATATATTTTTAGTGGTACTGATCCAGGGTTTAGAAACACCTAGATCAGATGACTTGTTGGAAGAAGGTGGATGTCTACACATTGAGGAATCAAAAAGAAATTGTTCCCTACTTCACTCATTTTGAATCCCAACATTATTCATAGATTCAAAACGGTGTGTGAGCATCGGAAAAATATTTTTTATTCTATATCCCATTGCATTTATTTAGGTCATAGTATATTACTCGAGTGGGTAGGGGTGAATTGAGTAACTATAAATTTTTTTTGTAAAAGTATTCTTAATAAGACACCCCCTTAAAGTTAAATACAACCCAATTAATCAAAGTAATACAGTTATAAACATTTGACTATTTAAATAACTTCTTAGAAGATTGATTATTTCTTAGTAATATTAAAATCAGTTATAGAAGTTACTTTTGAAGCTATTCTAATAGGACAAGATAATTATAACTTCTTTCCAAGATTAAATAAAAGTGAATTTAGGGATATCTGAGTTATATAGAAAAGAAATAAAATAGAGAAAACTAAATTATGCAGCATAGTGGATATGAAACAAGTGGTCCACTCTCATGTTGAGACCTAATCCACTCCACATGGTTATCACCTGACACCAAGAATTTTATATAAATAAACATTTATTCACACCATGGATCAGGGTTAAATAATAGTACACAGGACTTTCTAGGCCACACATGGATCTCTTCCAGAGTTCTTCGTGGGTACAAACTACCAGGCCACACAAGGACCTCTTCCAAACTAATCTGGGAGTAAACAAAAGAATAATAAAATTTTTGAGTAAGGATATCTTGTATCCAACAGTTTATTGTAGGAGACAGTGGGTATTATTATATAGAAACATACACTGATTCAATACTAATAAAAGATACACAACAGAGTAAAAAGATTGAGATAGGTTTATAAATGCTCTGAGTGTTGGTCTTTGGAGCTCTAGACTTCTAAGATGAAGGAGATGAATAATTCGAGTCATCATCGGGAAAACATAGTGTAATAAGTCAGACAAATTTGGTTTGTGCTCTTCGTGGTGTTCTATAGTGTGAATATGTTCTCGGGATTCTAATATTCTTCGTGTGTTCTTCAGCAGAATCGGGGGGTATGAGCCAATTCTCCAAAATTAATATTGTTCTCACATTAACGCCGATCATCTTGTTCATTGAGTCGTGCTACTTCATACAAGTTTTTCAACCTACTATTTTTTTCGGGTCCTCATTACTCTTTTATCTTGGAGTGAATGTATTGGGGCCAACCTGTTGCATGTATTCTACACCTTGTACCTCATATTTTCCGATGATATGTCTACAAAGAAACATTCATTATATCAGTGCATTAATGTCTTCAAATATGACTGTTAGAGATTAAATTAAAAAATTAATAAATATATTAGGAAATAGTCCCACATTAAGTCATGGATACAGTGTCTCCTTCACACGTTGTTTCGATTGATCATGGTGTCTGAATGTCATGGTGTCTCGCGGTCACGGTGTCTCATGGTCACGGTGTCTTGTTCACGGTGTCCTGTTCTTAGTGTCTTGTTCATAGTGTCTGGGTGTCACAATGTCTTCTTTTTTACGGTGTCTCATAGTCACGGTGTCTCAAACGTTAGCAAATATCTGTATTCAGACTTAAGAAGTGATACTTATGGAAGGAATTAAACTTAATAATTTGTTAGATAAATCATTATAAAGTGAGTCCAGGATAGTATAAAGTAATTAAACTGAATGTAGAGCAATTAAGATCTCAAATGTATCTTATTAAATAATGAGAATACTTAAATAATAATACGCATGATTTGATATAATTTACAAGATTTAACCAGGTTAAATAGGATTTGTGATCATAAATACATGATTAGTTCACGAGGAGTCCAACAATCTTCCCCTTTTTTATGATCACAAATCATGTAGATTTGAAGTGTATATTTGATTCAACTATAGATATAGAGATAAATTTATAACATATAGGGATTTCTTCCCTTTTGGGATAATCAAAATTTTTGAATAAGAGATGTTATGAAAAGTGCACATATAATTAATTAAAATAAGATCCAGTAAAGACATAAAGGGGAAAAACAAAAGCAACATCACTCCTATAAAGAAGGTGTAATCATTGTTCTTCTTTAGGGGATGGAATTCTCTTTTACTTTATCTATTTTTTCAGAAGAGGAATCCATATGAACTGAAGTGGAGGTAGAAGAAGGGAGTGAGCTGGACGATAAAGAAGATAAAGGAAGGCCATCAAAAAAGTATGGATCCATGGTAGGTGGTGTAGAAGATTGAGGTAGTTATTGATCAAGGATCACATGCCTAATTTGAGTTAGAGCTTGGGATGCAAGACATAGTAGTGGAGGCTAGAGCATAAGTGAAGGTAAGCAATCCAAGTATTAGAGGTGTAGCCGTAGGAGCAAAAATGGTTGTTCTTTGGACATGAAGATAGGGCCTCAAGAGTTTGAAAAAATATTCAATGATCTCTCCACCATAATGCATGGCTTTATCAAAATCATCCTTGTTATCCATAAACATGTCTATCAACCATGTAATCTCTGTGAGCATTTGGACTTTGGTCTAGAAATTTTGAGTAACAGGTAGAATCTGCAGATTTTCCATCAGATACTTCAAATGATTATTCATTACAGTCTTAGAGAAGATTCTATTGTAGTAGAATAACACTTTCTTCCCAATATCTTGATGATAATCATTAGAAATTTTAGAATGGTTTTGGACCAGGTCAAGAACTCAGTCACTGTTCTTGATAACTACAGAGAGAGAATCTTTATTGTATCCACTATGCACAGTCTAAAGTTATTCATTGACCATTGTTCTTAGTAGGTTACTGACTAAAGAAGGTTGAGAGGATTGAGCAGAGGCTTTAAAAGGATTGACAGCATAGGTGAGAGATTTCAGTTGATTCACCACTTTCTGAAGACATCCCATATACTCATCAGTGAGTTTGTTTAGATTAACCAAAAGCTCTCGTATTTCATTCAAAATCTATTTGATCTTTCGGAAAACTTTTCATCTGAGGAAGCTATGTGTGTCTGAATCTTATAGAAAGAATTCTGTGAGGTTTAGGGAACAATAGGTTCTATAGGATGAGAGACAAGCTCTGATCTCGGATGCTTCTATTTCTACTTGTCTTCAATCATACATCTTATGGTTTTCACTTCATCACTATGAAGTCTATTCTCAACTCTTAATTCATTAATCTCATGAATAATTTTAGGTTGTATTTTCCAAATTACTTTCTCTAACAATAAAGAGTCATCTTTATCACTTAAATGTGCCACAGGAGCTGGTTGGGAATTTTGACCTTTTTCAACACTAGACAAATTAGTGTCACCAAATTCCTTTAGATAATCCTTACTCAAAAATGATGGTTATACTGATGAACGTTCCAAAATAGGGATTCAAGCATTTTAAGGTTCCTTCTCAGGAGAAATATCAGAGATAGATTTTAGTTGGAACATAGTAGAAAGGTCAAGGCCTTTTACTAAAACATTCTTAGATTCATCCACAACATAGAAACTGGGGAACATATATTGAGTGTCTATAGGACATGGAACTATTGGGTTTGGTTATTCAATGGATTCACGATTTTGAGGTTTCACCCCCACAAGAGTTTCATAATTCTCAGGATTGAGAGTTTTATAATCTTGATCTCATTCCAAAAACTCATCTCGTAGTTCATCTCTCATTTCCTACCTAGCCAGCATAAAAGCGAACTCCATACTTTCCTTATTTGAAGGGATTATCTCAGAAACAGATTGTTCTGATGGGAGTTCCACAAGGCCATATCCTTTCATAAATGGTAACTCTTCCACTATAGGTTCTTCCAAAACATTCTTATCAATTTCTTGGACATCAGATATGGCTTCAGCCTCAGGTTGAAATTCCATATTAAAAACTTCTGTAGGATCAGGGATCTCGTTTTCACTTACAACAAGAGTGATAATAGTACTGTCTTCCTCAATGGAAACAGTTTCCCTGTTAGGCACAACAGCCTCTTCTTCTTTAGAAGAATAATATTCAACATCCTCATCTAGTTCCAAACCAAGATCAAAAATATCTCTTGGTCTTGAGGGATGTTCCACATGATTGATTTTTTCATAAAGTCTATAACTGTCTACTACACATGTCTTTTTCCAAGGGTTCTAATTTATCTTCATCATCTTGATAGTGCAATTTGTAGGGTATTACTCACAATCCTTTATAACATCTTCATTAGGTCCAACCATACCATGGGAACGAAGCATGGCTGAGATAAGCCGGGAGTAAAACAGTGAGGTTGACATGGGTGCAGCTTTGATCAGTTAACACATGTGGTGAATGATATACTTTCAAAGGTTGATCTTATGCCTATTTTTTATAAGGTGGATCAGAAACACATCCTGATATTTCATAATAGAAAAATCAACTTTTATGGGGCTAACTAGATTCTGAATAAAATTTAATATAAGTCTAGATTCCCCATGTAGTTCAGCAGCAATGGTTCTCACCTTGGTTCCATTTCTAGTTAAGGCTTTCAAATAATCTTTTAGATTAAATAATTCAGTTGAAGGAAGAGGTCCTCTCTGATAATCCTCATAAATGCCTTCATGAGGTACCCTAAGGCATGCAGCCCATAACCTCGAGGAGAATGAGCATCTCTTCCCATTGATCCATCTTCTCACAACATATCCATCCTCCGACACAAAGGAAAACGGAACATATTGATAAAACTGCGCCACTAACTTAGGATAGATAGGTCTATCTTCTTTCATAAACCACTATATCCAGCCTTTCTCATTTAAAACTTTCACTACCATAGACTTACTTGACAGAATCCATTTGGGGAAAACCTCTTTCTCATGTACGACAACTCTTTTTACCAGATTTGGGTTTAGAGGTCCTTCGGGTTCTATCTTGGGTGTAATTCTCTTTCTCTATTCCCTATGTTTCACAGGAGTCGATGATGAAGGGATTTTCACCTTGGGAATCCATGAAAAGATCTTCATAGAGAGAAGAGTTTTAGGTTTGAATAGGGGTTATCAAAGAGGGAATAGAAGAATGTTTGACTGAAGAATCGAGTGATACTTTCATTATTTTATCATTTAGGAATACCAAACGTCGCAAAAGTAAAATTGCAGGAAAACAAATAAAGTGAAAAGGATAGTTACTGCAATACGTTTTTAATAAAAATATAAAAAATCACAAAGAATATTTATGGTGAGATCATATCGGGTATTTACGGAGAGATAGAAAATGAAATATTACAGTGATATGGTAACTGAGAGATACAGTGAGATAGTAACTGAGCATTATGGTGAGACAGATAACATCCACTTTATGGTAAGACAATAAACATAAACTTTATGGTGAGATAGTCATTGTCAGACAGTAAACATGAAGCAATAACTATGAAACCATAATCATGAAACAACAAGACATTTATGTAACATCACTTTACATTTTCAGGAACTTTTGACATTTCTAAGTACTTGTGTTTTGGAGTAGTGACTTGGGCGAGTTAGGAGAAATTTAAATGATGTTTTGAGGAAAAGGGGAAGTCGCACGGGTGGCGCACGAGTTGTCTAAACCGTGCAGCCAAACCATGCACAGTTTTTCCTAGAGGAAGTAGCTTCCACATGGGCAACGAATGGTTTGTCTAATCGTGTGGACAAACCATGCATGAAGTGTGGCCGAGGCAGTATCTAACGCATGGATAGCACACAGTTTGTCAGACCGTGTGAACTAATCATGTAGCCACATAAATGAGATCCTTAAATTGTGGATCTCACTCGTTTTTGCCTCTAAGTGAATCGTTTTTCCACCTAAGCGGCCCTAACTTGGGATTTGTCATCTCCTAAGGTCAGAGAAGGTTCTCCCACCATTCTGTAGGTGATCCAAAGGCTCCTCTTGGTGAATCAAAGCTGTATTCTTGAGGTATGTGATCATTCTTCATCATTCATGATCGGTTTCTTAGATCTACTTAGATATACTTATACTCTTCTCTCTATTTCATAGATCTACACCAGTTAAGGGTAGACTTATGTGTGTGGTTCCATGTATGATGAGATTTTTCCTTGATCTTGCTAGGATAAGAGAACATATGTGGGTTCGTGAAGAAGAAACCCTATTTTCTTGAGCGTTGTTGACCATTGTGATTTTGGTCAAAACCTTCGAGGTAGGTGGTTCCATCCTGACTTTCCAAATTGATTAACATTGTGTTTTCTTGGTTTATTTAAATTGTTGTTTCAAATTCAATTGCTCAAGTTTTCTTTCAATTAAAATTATAAAACTCGATTCCAGTGATTCGAGATATTTGAAATGGTTTTGGCATGGAAATTTGGAAAACCCCAATTCCATTGAATTGGGAGTATTTATGGAAATTGGCCGATTTCAATTGTTGAATTTAAATTGAGGATTTCATGGAAATGGTTTCAATTAAATTGTTGAATTTAATTGTGGGAATATATTGTGTAACTATGGAATTGGTATTGAATGGATTTCAAACTAGTGGAAATGGATTAAAATTATTTGATACAAACCCATTGTTTTATCTTGTGAAAAAACATGTTTTGAATAAAACATGTTATGGTTTTAAATGGAATGAAATTGGAACTTTTGAAATGGAAGAATGTAATTGATCATATTTTAAGCATTCTTAAAATAGTTATCCCTTCATGTAAGAGTGCATGTAAGCCTTAAGTAGTTTTTGAGTTATTTGGATACACTCTATGCTACGACAACGTTCTAAAACTTAGTTGTGGCAGGTCACATCCCTGATGGGTTAGTGATGACTCTCCTTTGTCCAGTGTCATAGGGATGTGTGTATACACATTTTAATGAGTTCACATAGAGTGTGTGGAATCCTATAACTGGTTAACACTATCGTACCTTTTGGATGATGACCATGTTGCTCGCTTGTTTATTTATATGTCAGATATAAATGTATGCTAATACTTTTGACCTGCCTTACATGCCTGCAAAAATTATATAAACTATTTTATATAAATGTTTTTCTTAAGCCATTATTTTAGAAATATTCCATCATTTTTAAGCCTTTGCTTAAAGTAAGTTATTCCATCATTTGAAAATGTATTGCATGTTATGTTAAAAATGTACTTTTTAATTGCCAAACCTATTTATTTGAAAATTGGAAGCCTTTCATTGGAAAATCTATATTTGGAATATTTTACAGAATCATTGGTGGTATCTTACTGGGCTTAGGCTCCCACCCTACTTTTTCCTTTGGGTTTCTGTAGACATTATTCTTCCAGGATCGAGAAAATGGAATGAACCTCTTGGAGGTGTATCAAGCTGTTGATCTTTGGTTTTGGTATGTTTAGTCCTTACGGACCCTGGGGATGTTTTTCCATTTTTAGTACTTGGGTTGTAGTAATTTTGGAATTTATGCCTCTTTGTATTCTAGTACTTTACTCCATGTGGAGTTTCTTTTGTTTTCATACTGTCTTGTTTCTTTTAAATCCGCATTCTTGTGGAAAAATAGTTCCCACCTGCATGTTGTGTGATACCAGGTGCTAGTCGCCGACCCGTGGGGATCAGGAACACCCTATGGGATATGTCAGGGCCGGCTCTGTTATCGGATTACCAGGGTACCTGGGATGGTTTGTGACAAATTGGTATCATTGGGTAGGTTAATCATATTGCCTTGATGATAGTATGAAAGTGAGTATTCTTATCGGGACATATGAGGTAGTTGTGATTGAGTGCCTAGCCATCTCTCAACACAATGATCCTTAAGTCACCAGGGTTGGATATGGAAATAAGAATTGTGGATTAGTTCTATTATTTTCTTTATTTTAATTTGGATAGAGTGGAATACAAATCTTTTTATCCCTTATTTTACTAATAGTTTTCCTTGCTACTCGGTTTGGGTGTTAATCTATGTCTTTTTATGTTGTGTTGCATCATGACTCCGAGAAGACATGGAGATCAGATACAAAAGGGGCTACTGCTGAACCTCAAAAAGAAATCCCTAATGTGGATCCGAGTCTAGTTGAGTTGATTGTTCAGAATGTCCATGCTCTAGTACATGCACCACCTCAAGTTCATGTTCAGGATCCAGCAATAGATCCTCATAGAGATATTCTCCGAAGTCATACTAAAGAGTTCCTATGCTAGAAGCCACTAGTTTTCAAAGGCTCCACTGACCCTCAACATGATGAGGAATGGTAGAGTAAGATTGAACATCTGTTTGGGTTATTGGAGACACCTGAGGTGATCAATGTGAAGTGTTCCACCTTTATAGTGGAGGGACCAAGTTGGAGATGGTGGAACACAATGGTGACAACTGGGAAATGTGAGGGTTTAGAGTGGAAAGAATTTAGGGTTCTTTTCACTAACCAATTCTATCCAGAATCAATGGTAATAGCCAAGGCTATAGAGTTTTCAAGCTCGAGCAGGACAAAAAAACCATGACTGAGTACTCAAATTGCTTTACTGGGCTGGTACAATTTTCTCTTGAGATTGTATCTAATGAGAGGATGAAGGCTCGGCGATTCAAGTTGGTACATCAATCAGATATTTGTTCTCAGGTATTCTTACTAAAGCTACCCACTTATGCTGATTTGGTGTATAATGCGATGATGGTTGAGAAGGACATGGTAGGAATGCCAGGGTTGAAGGAGGTTCTTTTACCTCCTAGTGGTAGTTTGGTTTCCATTAAATGAAAATGGAAGCATGACTTTTCTCGTGGTGGTTCTTGACACCAGAGTCATTCCAGACCTCCGGTAGTATCAGGAGGGGCTTCTTTGACTTTCTATGTGTGTGGGATGCCAGGTCATTCTAAGAGGTTATGCACTGAGGCACCCAAGATCTGTAGCTCCTGCAGACGTTTAGGGCACTTATAAAGATTCCACCATCACTTCTCTACTCCAAGTGGTGGAAAAGGATCATCAAAACCTCCAGAAACTGCGGCGAAATAAAATGAATCACATAAAAAAGGTTTCCAGCTACATGCATCTGGAACGAAGCTTCTTCACGTGGTGAAAGAGTATCCAGAGGTAGCTGATACAGGTCCTACAACTGTGAGAGGTAACATTACTATAGCTTAATCTTTAGTGACATCTCTTTTTGATAGTGGTGCATCTCACTCTTTTATTTCAACCCATATTGTTAATCTTCTTAATCTACCTATGGAACTTTTATCTTGTGCAATGGATATTACTAAAGCCATTTTTACAATGAGAGAGAAGTGTCTCTCTAGTCTTTCTTGTGCTTTCTCTATATCAGATGTTGATCATTCTTGGAGTTTCTTGGTTCATGACATGAAATATTTTGATGTCATATTTGGGATGGATTGGCTCACTGCCAATAAATCCCAGATCGATTTTTATCTTCAACGAGTCTACTTTACAACATCCAGTGGTGTGTCTCTTGTTTTTCATGGAGAATGGGACCCAAGGTCAAGAAGATCCTGACCCTCTTATCCAAATTTAGGGAAAGTTATATCATTTTTTTCTTTTGATCTAGAGAGAGATTCAATGTGTGGTGATCTTCCTACAGTCACCTCTGAGTTTACCAACGTGTTTCCTCTTGACTTCTATGGTTTGACACTAGTAAGGGAGGTTGATTTATATATTGACTTAATGCCTGGTACTCAACCAATTTCTATTACCTCTTACCGAATGACTCTAGATGATCTAAAAGAAATAAAGTCTCAGTTAGACAATCTTCATGAGAAAGGTCTTATACGCCCGAGTGTGTCACCTTGGGAAACACCTGTCCACTTCTCCAAGAAGGATGATGGTTATCTTCGCTTATGTGTAGATTATCAAAAGCTCAATCGATTTAAGAAAAAGAAAAAATATATGTTACCCAGAATTGATTATTTGTTTTATCAATTGAAAGGGGAAAAGTGGTTTTAAAAAAATGATCTTCGAACTAGTTACCATCAGTTGATGATAAAATAATATGTACCTTGTTATGACCTTCGGCCAAACAAATGCTCTTGTTGTTTTCCTGGATTTGATGAACAAGGTTTTTGGTGAGTATCTAGATACATTCGTGGTAGTCTTTGTGGATGAAATTCTTGTCTACTACAAGATTGAGGAGGATCATGTGCATCATCTAAGAACAGTTTTGAGTCTTCTATGCATTCACCGACTTTATGCCTAGCTTTCAAAGTGCGATTTCTGGATTTAGGAAGTGAAATTATCGAGACATGTGGTGTCAGAACAAGGAATATCAGTTGATCCTAAGAAGGTGAGGGCTGTTATGACTTGGGAACAACCAAGAAATGTTCTTGAGATTCAGAGAATCTTGGGCTTAGTAGGATATTATCTCCAGTTTGTTAAAGACTTATCAAAGTTAGCTTCTCTAATGAATACTCTGACTCGAAAGGGAGTGATGTTTTTCTAGTATGATAAATGTTAGAGTTATTTTGTTGAGATAAAGTAACTTTTGACTACTGCGTTGGTGTTAAAACTTCTTGAGGCTGGGATATGTTACATGTTCTTCTATGATGCATCGAGTTTAGGTTTTGGATGTGTCCTTATGCAAGGTAATCATGTTGTTGCGTATGGATCTCATCATCTTAAGCCTCATGAGAGGAACTATCCTACCCATGACCTTGAAATTGAAGCAGTAAGGCATTCACTTATGTGTTGGAGACATTACCTTTATGGAGAAAGGTTTAATATGTATTCAGACCATAAGAGCTTGAGTTATATCTTCTCTCAAAGAAAAAATGAATCTCCGCCCAAGGCGTTGGGTGGAGTACTTGAAATATTTCTACATTTACATTTCCTATACCCCAAGAAAATGGAATATAGTTGCAGATATGTTATGTAAGAAAACTTCTATCACAGGCTGTAAAGGAATATTCAGAAGAGTGGAGTTTGATGGATCTTTTTTCTCAATTACATATTGGAGTTCAGTGGACGAGGAATGATGTTTCTTTAGCTAGTGTTCAGTTGTCCTCTTCTCTCCTCAAATTAATTCTTCAGGAAAAACAACTGAATGATGAATTCAATAGCATTAGGGACTCTCTTTATGGTGGGGAGACCGACACCCAGTGGTCGTTCTCCAAATAGGGTGTTCTGTGTTATTGAAACGGTTATGTTGTGCCATAAGCAGCAAGGTAGGATGTGATGGGGGATTGCCATAACTCTCAATGGGTTGTGCACCCAGTAACCAATATGATGTTATATGACATGTGGTGATAATTCTGGTGGCCATGTATGAGACGAGACATTACAAAGTTTTTATCTCTTTGCTATACATGCCAGCAGGTGAAATCCAAGAACCAGAAACTTTCTGGTTTTCTTCAACCCCTTCCAGTACCTATATGGAAGTGGGATGAAATATCTATGGACTTTTTGGTGGGGTTACCTCAAACCCATATGAAGAATAACGTGATATGGATTGTGATCGATAGAATGACTAAGTCATCTCACTTTATACCTATTCGAGATACAAACAATGTTGAGGAGTTGGGAAACATTTATGTGAAATAAGTTTTCCTTTTGAATGGAGTTACATCTGCTATAGTCTCTAATAGGGATCCCCGGGTTACTTCTTGCTTTTGGAGAGGCCTTCAGGAGGCACTGGGATCTTAGGTCTGTTTGAGCTCAGCCTACCATCCATATTCAGATGTCCAATGAGGGAGAGCTATTCAGATCCTAGAGAATATGCTCTGCGAATGTGTTCTAGACATTGGTGGGTCTTGGGATGATCATCTAGGGTTAGTTGACTCTTCTTATAACAACAGTTATCATCATGCGGTCAAAATAGATCCATTTGAAGTGTTGTATGGTCGCCCTTTTAAATCTCTTTTATGTTGGTTGGAGATTGGTGAATGTTCCTTGGTAGGACTGAGGTTGTTCTAAGAGACGACTAATAAGATCCAGTTGATTCATCAGAGACTGTTGAAAACATAGAGTTGCTACAGGTATTATGCTGATCGTCACCATAAACCTTTAGAGTTCTCAGTTGGTGACACTATTTTCTTGAAAGTTTCACCCTGATTTGGTCATCGACGGCTTGTGAGGCAAGGGAAGCTTGGTCTTCGTTTTGTGGGACCTTTTGAGGTAGTTGGTCTTGTAGGAAAAGCTGCTTACTGTCTTTCTCTACCACCACAACTGACGTCGATACATAATGTGTTCCAAGTATCGCAGCTGCGAAAGTATCTATCTGATCCATCTCATGTTGGGAGCCGGAGTGATCTAAAGATTGAACCAGATTTATCTGTTACTGAACGACCAGTCAGGGTTGTTGATTTTGAGACCTAGGTACTTTGTGGGAGAACGATACCTCTGGTCCATGTACTATGGCAGCATGGTTCTGATTCTCATGAGACGTGGGAAAGGGAGGAACTAATGAGAGAGTAGTGGCCACATCTATTTGACATGGAGGTTTCTTTATTGGCTTTTTGGGGACAGAAAGATCTTATGGTGGGGAGGTTGTAACGTCATGTTATGTTTTCAGGTACTTTTGATGTCTCTATGTACCTTTTTTGGAGTAGTGACTTTGGACAGTTGGTAGAAATTTTACCGATGTTTTGAGGCAAAGGGGAAGTCGCACGGGCAGTGCACGGGTTATCTAAACTGTGTGGCCAAACCATGCACAGTTGGTCTTGGAGGAATTAGCATCTGCACAGGCCCCACATGGTTTGTCTACCTATGCAGACAAACTGTGCATGAAAGGTGGCCGAGGCAGTCGCTAACACATGGTCAACGTATGGTTTTTCAAGCCATTCTAACTAACCGTGCATCCGCTTAAATGAGATCCTTAAATTGTCGATCTCACTCAGTTTTGCCTCTATGTGCCTCATTTTTCCTCCTAAGTGGACCACACTCGGGATTTGTCTTCTCTTAAGGTCAGAGAAGGTTCTCCCATCATTCCAGAGGCGACCCCAATGATCATATTGGTAAATCGAAGCCGGATTCTTGAGGTATGTGATCGTTCTTCGTCATTGTTGATATATTTCTTAGATCTACATTGATTTACTTCTCCTCTACTCTCAGTTTCTTAGATCTACACCCATTATGTGTATATGTAAGTGTTTGGAACCAATTATGATGTGATTTGGTCTTGATCTTTCTAGTAGAAGAGATCATAGGCGGGTTCTTGAAGAAGAAACCCGGTTTTCTTGAGTGTTCTCGACCATTGTGATTTTGGTCAAAACCTTCGAGGTAGGTGGTTCCATCACAACTTTCCAAATTGATTAACATTGTGTTTTCTTGGATTATTTCAATTGTTGATTTAAATTTAATTTCTCAAGTTTTATTTCAATTAAATTGATAAAACTCAATTCCAGTGATTCGAGATATTTGAAATGGTTTTCGCACATAAATTTGGAAAACCAAAATTCCATTGAATTGGGTGTATTTCGAGAAATTGGTCGATATAAATTGTTGAATTTAAATTGTGGATTTGATGGAAATGGTTTCAATTAAATTTTTGAATTTAATTGTGGGAATAAATTTTGTAATGATGGAATTGGTTTTGAATGTATTTCAAACTGGTGAAAATGGCGTAAAATTATTTGATAGAAACCCATTGATTTTATCTTGTGAAAAAGGCATGTTTTCAATAAACACAGTGTTGGTTTTAAATGGAATGAAATTGGAAATTTTGAAATGGAAGAATGGAATTGATCATATTTTAAGAATTCTTAAAAATGTGTGCCCTTCATGTAAGAGTGCATGCAAGCCTATGGTAGTTAGTGAGTTATTTGGATACACTCAATGCTACGACAATTTTCAAAAACATACTTGTGGAGGGTCACATCCTTGACAAGTTGGTGATGAGTCTCCTTTGGTCAGTGTCATAGGGATGTGTGTATACACATTTTTCTATGTTCACATAGAGAGAGCGGAATCCTATAACTTGTTAACACTATCGTACCTTTTGAGAGATGACCATGTTGCTCTCTTGTCTATTTATATGTGATATATAAATGTATACCAATACTTTTGAACTACCTTGCATGCCCGATCAATTTATATAAACTATTTTATATAATTTTTTTGCTTAATCCATTATTTTAGAAATACTAAATCATTGTAAAGACTTTTCTTAAAGTAATTTCTTCCATTATTTGAAAATGTATTGCATGTTTTGTTAAAAATGTGCTTTTGAATTTCAAAACCTGTTTATTTGAAACTTGGGAGCTTTTCTTTGGAAAATATATATTTGGAATCTATTACAGAATCATTGGTGGTATCCTACTTGGATTTGGCTCACACCCTACTTTTTCCTTCGGGTGTTTTTAGACTTTCTTCTTCCAGGATCGAGAAAATAGAAGGGACCTCTGGGAGGAATATCCCATTGCTGATCTTTGGTTTTGGTGAGGTGAGTCCTTAGGTCCCTTGGGAAAGTTTATCCATTTTTAGTACTTGGTTTGTAGTATATTGGGATTTTATGAATCTTTGTATTCTGGTACTTTACTTCCAGTGGAGTTTCTTTTGTGTGCATACAGTCTTGTTTCTTTTCCTTCTCCATTATTGTGAAAAAACTATTCCCATTTGCATGTTGTGTGATGCTAGGTGCTAGTCGCCGACCCCTGGGGATATGGAATGCCCTTCAGTCTATGTCAGGTCTAGCTCGGTTATTGAGTTATCAGGGTACTTGGGCTGCTTCGTGAAAATTTACTTAACATTTATCATGCATAATTCTTGTATGATGTAGTCTATTGTTTCAGAATTTAATGATTTTGAAAATGTATCAGCCAGCTGATATTCAGTAGCAATGAATTCTAAAGTGATATAACCTTTTTGATAATGATCTCTAAAAAATTTATGTCTTACATCAATATGCATTTTCCTAGAATGAGAAACATGATTTTTAATGATGTTAATAGCACTTGTGTTGTCACGATTTAAAGGTACATGCCTTAATTGATATCCATAATCTCGTCATGTATGTTTCATCCACAAAATATTTCCACAAAAACTTCTAGAAGCTATGTATTCAGCTTTAGTAGTAGATAATGCAACCAAATTTTGTTTCTTACTACACCATGACACTAGTGACTTGCCTATAAAGTGACATGTTCCATAGGTGCTTTTTTAATCTATCTTACAGCAACCAAAGTCAGCATCAGAATAACTAACTAATTCAAATGATTGACCTCTAGGATAGAAAAATCCTAGATTGGGTGTATGCTTGAGGTATTTTAAAATTATCTTTACATAATTTAAATGATATTCCCTTGGGTTTTCTTGAAAATGCGGACACATACACACACTAAACATAATGTCAGGTCAACTGGAAGTCAAGTAGAGGAAACTTACAATCATTCTATTAGTTTGATCAACAGATTTTCCATCTTCATCAAGATCCAACTTACAAGTGGTACTCATGGGAGTGTTACTACATTCTGTGCGATCCAATACAAAACTTTTTAGATGATCTCTAGTATATTTACTTTGAGTTAAAATAATACCATCAATATTTTGAAAGATTTGAAATCCAAGAAATAATTTTAGTTCATTCATTAAACTCATTTCATATTCGTTTTTGCATCATTTTAGAAAAATCAACACATAATGAATTTTTTGAAGATCAAAATATAATATCATCTACATAGACATGAACAACTAACTCATAATTAGTAATTCGTTTTATAAAAATGGTAGGAGTAGCTATTAATTTTTCAAAACTGTTGGAAATAAGAAAAGTAATTAATCTATCATAGCACGCTCTTTGAGCATTTTTTAATCGATATAATGCTTCGGATAATTTAAAAATATGATTTGGAAAATGAGGGTTTGTAAATACAAGGGATTGTTTAACAAAAACATCCTCAGCTATATACACATTTAAGAATGCTCTTTTAACATCCACTTGATATTGTTTGAAATTCAGATGTACATCATATGCAAGAAAGATTATGATGGATTCATGTCTAGCTACTGGTGAAAAAGTCTCCTCATAGTCAATTCCTTCTTCTTGACTATAGACTTGTGAAACTAATCTAGCCCTATTTCTAACTATATTACCAGCCTCATCTACCATATTTATAAACACTCATTTACTGCCTATGGTGAATGTGTCCTTAGTTATTTAAACATGTTTCCAAACATTATTCCTTTCAAACTGATTAATTTCTTTTGGAATAACCATCACCGAAAATTCATCATTTATTGCATCATTGATGTTTTTAGCTTCATGTTGTGACAAGAAGACTTAATGTTCAACGTGATTTCTAAGAGAAGCTCTAGTTTGGGTTCCTTTGTCTAGGTCTCTTACAATAGCATCTAAGGGATGGTTTTTAAGAGTTATAATAGTTCTAGAAAAGGAGGGACTACTAATTTTTGGTTCATCGATAGGTCCAAGTTCATTGTGACTTGATTCTAGGGAATTTCCATAACTTGAAGATTTCCCAAATTATTTCATAGAAGTGTTTGAGGATTTTGAATTGATGTTAAGTTTTGATTGATCATCCTATAGGTTCTCTAGAATGGTTTTAGGCTCATGTGCATCTATTTCATAAATTTTTACCTGGACAGATTCTTCCACATATCTAGTTCTTTTATCGAACACTCGAGAGGCTTTACTAGACATGGAATATCCTAAAAATATACATTCATCACTTTTGGATGCAAATCTGCCAAGATTGTTATTAGTATTAAGAATATGGACTTTAGATTCAAGAATTTTGAAGTAGTTAACTTTAGGTTTTTAGTAGTTCCATAACTCATAATGATTCTTCATAAGAATGGTTCTAATTAACACTCTATTGATTATGTATCATGTTGTATTGATAGATTCAGCCCAAAAAAAATAGGTAGGTCATATTCACTAAGAATTGTTCTAGCTGTCTCTTGAAAGCTTCTATTTCTTATTTCTACAACTCCATTTTTTTGAGGTGTTCTAAGGGCATAGAAAATGTGAGTATAATAATTTTGTGAGAAAAAGGATTCAAACTCTTGAATTTAAAACTCACATCCATGATCACTTCTTGAGGATTTAATTCTAAGTCCACTAATATTTTCTACATACTTTGCATATTTTGTAAAATAAGAGTAGGCTTCACTCTTGTGAGCTAGAAATAATGTCCAAGTATATCTAGAAAATTTATCTATAAGAACATAAACATAATGCTTCCAATTTTAGCTAAAAACTCTAGATGGTCCAAATAAATCCATGAGTACCAGTTCGATAGGTTGAGAATTTGACACTTCTTTCTTTTGTTCGAAGTAAATTTTTTGTTGTTTTCCCTTCTGATAGGGATTACACACTTTGTCATTTGGAAACTCAAGTGTTGGTAAGTCTTTAACTAATCTTTTTCTATTTATCTTTCTAAGGGTGTGAACATTACATTGTCATAGTCTCCTATTCCGGAGCCAAAAATCATTATGAAATACACATAAACATGAAGCATTTTGAGAAGCTACAGAATCAAAGTTAACTGAGTAATCATTTTCATTTCTTAATACAGAAAACACTATTTAATCTTTAGAATGAAAGACATTGAAAGCATCATTTTCAAATATAACATGAAATCCATCATCTCATAATTGTGAGATAATAAGAAAATTATATTTTAATCCATCAACAAACAACACATAAGAAATAAAAACTGAGTTGGAGTTACCAATTTGGCTGAGGTCAGTAATCATTCCTTTGGCATTGTCACCAAATGTGACATGTCCTCCATTTATTTTTATTAGATTCTTGAAGAATTAGTAGTATCCTGTCATGTGCCTTGGACATCCATAGTCCAGGTACCATACGTTTCTATTGGAAGTCTTTAAGAAGCTATCCTAAAAAATGATCAAGCAAAAACTGAATTTGGTACCCATACTTGTTTGGGTATAGAAATATTATTAATTAGTTCTTTGGGAACCCATATTTTCATCATAGGTTTCTTATAATAATTGAGTAATGTATTTGAAAAACAAACACTATCCGTTCCACAAAAACAATAAATAGTAGAATATGTATCATGAATTGAATTAGTTGACTTGGGTTAAGAACTAGGAGTAAAAAAATATGTCCTAGAACATGAAACAAAATTTTTTCTTCCAAGATTTCTTTTTATAGGTTGATCACCAAGGCTAGTCTTGTATTTAGGTTCAATCTGTTTTCCAAGCATTTGAGTAAGGGTATTCTTCCCATTGGTAAATTTTAGAAGGTCATTCATCGGTTTCTCATTAGACATTTTTAATTCGTTGTTTTCTTTAATCAATTGAGCATTTTTCTCCTTTTCAATTGTGTGTTCAGATTTAATAGTCACAGTAAGAGCATGATATTTTTTCAATGATTTATAGTTTTTGTTTAGTTCATTTCATGTTTCTTAATCTTTGTTACAGTATTAGAACATTTCATCATTTGTCATGTTCTCAGAGTAATTATCATCTCCAGAATAGTATAAATCATGTACAAAGGATTCTAGTGTCACCTTAGATGTGTTTTCCATTAAACACATATTGGATTTTTCTTCCTGTTCATCATGTGATGTTTTTGAGTCTCTTGAACTGTCCTCAGAAGCACTCCAGGTTACTTTCATGGAATTTTTATACTTCTCGTCTTTATCCTCATATTTCATTTTGTACTTGAGCTTTGTAAACTCTTCCTTGATATGTCCTTTACACTTACATTCATAGTAGACAATTTCATCAGCCTTTTCACTCTTTTTCCAGTCCTTCAAATTTTCATTTTTGCTTTATTTTCCTTTCATGTTAGGTTTTTGGAAAATGTTCTTCTTCTTGTAATATCTTTTAAATCTTCTGGCTAAGTGGGCCCTCTCCTCATCCCTATCAGGTGATGATTGTTCATTGGTGGAGATTTCTACAAAAGCTTCCAGTTTCCCATTGTCTTTGTGTTTAGAGGTGGTGGTCTTGAACGCAACATATTTCCTCTTTGGTTCATCATAAAATTTCTTGTTAACATTCAATTCCTCTTTATACATCATTAGTTTCCCAATGAGTTCTTTTACGGGTATCTTGCTGATGTCGGACAATTTTCTAATAGAGACAGAGGTTCCCCTCCATCTTTCAAGTAGACATCTATGGATTCTCATGATTTGTTCCTTATTAGTGAAATCTCTTCCAAGTGATATAATTGTATTAACAATATCATTGAACCTAATATACATGTATGAAATAGTCTCATGAGGTTTCATTTTAAAATTTTTATATTTGATAGTATATTTATTATGTTTCATTTCTTTAACACTATATGTTCCTTCATGTGAGACAGACAGGGTATCCCAAATATCATGGGCAGTTTTACAAGCATAAATTATATTGAATTCCTCATCTCCTAAGGTGCATTATAAAGAATTTATAGCTTTGTAATTTTTATTGTAGGTAGTTTTGGTAGGATTATCACATGTGATTCTTTCATTAGTAGGAGTCTTATATTCATCTATAATGGAAGACCAAATTTCCAAACTCATACTCTCTAAATGCATTTTCATTTTAATTTTCCATTGAGAATAGTATATTCCTATAAAGAATGGTGGTTTTTTGTTTGCAGCACCTTCCAATCTATTATCCATAATAATAGAATAGGTTTAAAGAGATATAAATTTAGAATTAACATAAATTTTTAGATCTTTAAGGTTCAACTATAATAACAGTTGAATAAGATTAAATAGTGTCCTAATAAACAACCTTCGATACCAAATGTTGGTCGAAGTAGATTACTCAAGAGGGGAGGAGTGAATTGTGTAACTATAAAAATATCTGTACAAATATTCTTAAAAAGACATCGCCTTAAAGTTAAATATGTCCCAATTAATCAATGTAATATGGTTATAAATGTTTTACTATTTAAATAACTTTTTAGATGATTGATTATTTCTCAGTAAACATAATGTCATTTATTAAAGCTACTTTTGAAGCTATTGTAATAAGATAAGATAGTTATAACTTCATTCCAAGATTTACTATCCAAGTGAATTTAGTGATTTTTGAGTTATATAGAAAAGTAGTCAAACTGAGAAAACTAAATTAAGAAGCATGGTGGATATGAAACATGTGGTTCAGTCTCAAGTCGAGACCTAATCCACTCCACATGGTTATCACCTACCACCATGGAGTTTATATAAATAAACATTTATCCACCCCCTAGACCGGGTTTAAACAACAGTACACGGGATTGTCGAGGCCACAAAGGGACCTCTTCCACAGTTCTTCGTGGGTACAAACTACCAGGCCACATAGGGACCCCATTCACACTTATCTGTGGGTAATGACAAGAAAAAAAAGGTTTGAATAATGATATCTGGTATCCTTCAGTTTGAAATAGGTGACATGGTTTGTTATTATACAGAAGCACACACTAATCAAAAGTCAATAAAAGATATAAAAAATAGAAGAAATATAGATATAGGTTTAGAAATGCTCTGAGTGTTGGTATTTGCATCTCTGGACATCTGAGATGAATCAGATGCATAATTCAAGTCCTCGTCTGTAAATCCAAGTGTCGTAAGTCAGGCATATTTGGCTTGTGTTCTTCATGGTGTTCTATAGTGTGAAGATGTTCTCGGGATTTTAGTATTCTTCGTGCATTCTTGATCAGAATCAAGTTTAATGATCCAATTATCCAAAATATATATTTTTCTCACATTCACGCCCACCATCTTGTTATTTGTTTCATGCTACTTCATACATGTTTTTCCGTCTGCTATTTGTTTCTAGGCCTCACTAGTCTTTTATATTGATGTACATGTGTTGGGGCCGACATGTTGCATGTATTCTGCACCTCGTACCTCGTACTGTCAGATGATATGTCTACAAAGAAATGTTAATTATGCCAGTGCATTAAAGTCTTCAAATATGACTGTTATAGATTAAATTAAAAGATGACAACATATATTAGGAATTGGTGTCACAGTAAGTCATGGAAATAGTGTCTCCTTCACACGGTGTCTGGATTGGTCATGGTGTTTAAATGTCACAGTGTCTCACGGTCCCAGTGTCTCATGGTCACAGTGTCTTGTTCATGGTATCTTGTTCACAGTGTCTTTTTCATAGTGTCTAGATGTCATGAAGTCTTCTTGGTCATAGTGTCTCATTGTCATGATGTCTAGATGTCACAGTGTCTACTTGTTCACGATGTCTCATAGTCATGGTGTCTGGATGTCATCGTGTCTACTTTTTCATGGTGTCTCATTGTCATGGTGTCTTAGACATAGGCAAATATCTGTATTCAGACTTAAGCAGTGATACTTGTTGAAAGAATTAAACTTAATCATTTTTTAGAGAATTCATTATAAATCGAGTCAAGGATAATATAAACTAATTAAACTGAATGCAACGAAATTAATATCTTGAATGGATCTTCTTAATGCATGGGAATACTTAAACAAAATATAAATGATTTGATATAATTTATTGGATTTAACAAGGTTGAATTCGTGATCATCAAAACATGATTAGTTCATGGGGATCCCAACATTTTAGATTCTAAGTAGAACAATTGTTTCATTGTCAATCACAGTCACCATTAATGTCATTCCTTTAGGTTCCATCCATTTACTAAAACTATAAAACATAGAGTAAGAATCATCTGTCATAGTGAGGAACCACATAATAAAGGAAAAACGAATTAAAAGATATCTAAATTATGAGCCTTTAATTAATCTCTGACACCTTAGGTTAATAATAGGTAATTCATAGCCAAATTATGTTTGAATAATTCAGGATGGTTTATGAAGAGTTTTTTAATTCCTAAAGCGTGTGCCATAGGACTGTCTAACTAGGTGGGATGAAAGGCTCATTGTTGTGTTCCAAATTATCCAGAGTCAGGCTCGAGAAATACTGTTACAGTTTTTAATCCTAGGTACACCTTTTCCAGATTCACATCCACTTATAGTATCATATCAGGGATTTATTTCTAGGAAACCAATCACTGTATCCATTACCAAAATTCCTTGGAATTTTAAAGAAATATTTATTATCATTATACTTATCCATAGACATGTCCTTATGGTTATCAATATGGTTTTCTCAACCTCGTTACCAAAGTTTAACTAAACCTTTTATTTGATAATAAATAAAATGTCCTCGTATTAACAAACATAGACAATATATCACTTTTGTGGAATACATAAAACACTGCACAATCATATTCCCAAACAACATATTAGTTTAACATCTTTATAAACCTATAAATGAAAAAATTGATGCATAAGTGGAATACATTATCTCCTAGTAGGTTATTTATGACTATAACCCTTATTAGACACATCATACATAATACATATCGTCATAACCTATGGACGTAAACATAGAAAGGGGGGAGATTAGATTCTCATTAAGGGTAAAAAAAGGAGACATGTAAGGATAAACATGAACATAGGAGTGTAAGAATGTGATCACAACATTAGGAGATCATACACTTTATATAAAAGATCATAAATATGAATTATAGAATAATGATTGTATGTTCATAAAACATGAATCATAAAGGCATAAATATCATAATTTATTAAAGAATAAATTAGTAATAAGAACTTGAATTTATGGCAGACATATAAAAATATGAAGTCTTATGTCCGGGAAACCTACCAACACCTTTATGACATGTTAGTCTTGGGATTAAAACAACATAACTTTTTGTTTTTGGTCTTGGGATACAACCCATGTACCCTTTTACTATAAATATTGGGATATATCCCATGTACCTTCTTGTTTTTAGGCTTGGTCTACAACCCGTTTACCCTCTTACTTTAAGACTTGTGATACAACCCATGTACCAAATTATTTTTGTGATTAGGCTACAACCCGTGTACCGTTTGACCTCATATACAACTTATCATTACCCAATGAATTTAAGGGAGACATATGTACCACATTTCACATAATAAAATCATAAAATTATGTTTTATAAGATAAAAAATCTTCATCATTTCATGGCCCATGAAAAGGGAGGGTTTTCAAAAATATCATATCATAACCAATGAAATTAAATGGGTATCAATAAAATTTCATCACATAATAATTATCGGAAAATAGATAGGTTTCATAATAATTTATTTAATGAGAAACCTATTAAAAGAAGAAGGATTCAATGACATATAACCCATGGAAGATTAATGTGTGTCATAATTATCGTTCCATCAAAATATAAACCATTCAACAAAAAATGGGAATGGAACCTTGGGACATCTCTCAAAATGTAATGAGTGACATCAACAGAATTTACATTAGATGGGAAATAATTTTGAATTCTTTATTGAGGAAATAACCTTTCTTCTTTAAAAACATTTTTAAAACATAAAACCTTTTAAAACCAATTTTTAAAAGAAAATACTTTGAAAACAGATAAAGAAAGATTCAAATCATTTTGACCTCCAATTCCTTTGAAATCTTATAAAAGAATCTTAAAAAAATTATGATAACATTTTTCCTTGAAAACATATAAAAAAAACATTAGAACATTTTATAAATAAATTTCTTCGAAAATAAAATGAATACTTACATTTAAATCTTGAAAATGTTTTAAAAACTCATTCTTTGAAAATACATTGAAAACATAGAAATAAGGCTTGAAATCATTGAAATCATCTTCATTGAAAAAATAATTTTGAAAACTTATTAGGGAAGATTTGAAAAATTTTGAAACTCTTTTCAAACATAATCATTTTTTTAAAACCTTTTTAGAAAAAACAATTTTTATGGAACATATATTTTCGACCAAACAGATAGGTAAAGAGTACATTATTAAAAAACACTTCCTGGTTCATCCTATGTACCAAATAGTGGGGATATGGTAACATTACATGCATATAACATGAATAAATATAGGGTAAGAAAAATCTTGATAGTTATTGAGAAATTGATAATAATTGTAATCAATGGGAGAATATTCATAAAAAATCTAGATAAATGTTGAGATTGTAGCTACAAGCTGTTAAACATTTAGTAGTACTGACCATAGAAAAATGGAAAGAATAATATTAAATGAATATTAAAATATAATTAAAACAATTACACTCATGATATAACATTGAAAAGTTAGTACAAAATTCTCATGGGAAAATATAGGTTCATACCATGTATTGTGTCACAAAGAAGGAAAATTGAGACAAAGTCACTTTTTCGATTTGGTAACATTTGAATCATAGACCCCATGAAATAAATATCATAAAATTGATATCTAAATACCCATAAATTTAAATATAATAGTAATATAATACATTAATGTGTATTATAGACTCCATAAAAAATAAGTGAGTTGTTAATAAGTCATGTATCTAATAGAATTAAAAATTAAATGAAATCTCATTACCTTGTGTCTTCACTCTCTTCATTCTCATACAAGATTCCTATATAATAAATGTAAATTTATTGTAAAACATTTAAATAATTATAATATTATATAAAATACCATATATTGTTTTTTTATGAATTTATATTACCCACGTGTTATCAATTACATGTTAAGGTTTCACTCCGGGTAATATCTTCTTCGTTCTTCGCATGTGTCATAAATTGTTATATCTATGGTCCTTTTACTTATATCACAATTTCCCAAACTAAAAACCTGATATGAATATAATTTATATTCTTTATATGTGTATTATAATAATCTATATAATATATATGTAAAAAATGCAATACACCTATCATGGAGATGGTATTTCGTACATATGAAAGAACGTTGTAACCGTTTTAATTGTCGTATTGAAATAAAGAGAGTAAGTGATATATAAGTATATATATATATCATTATTATAGTATCATTATTATATTTTATATATCATATAATTTTAGAAAACTCATACTTAATTCATTATGAGTAGTGTGTGAACGAATCACCTCACCTTGAGGGGGTCGAATCCCACACTTCCTCAAATGAAATTATTATACTTACAAAAAAACAAAAAATAATAAGATATATGTTGTAAAATAATTAAAAAATCACAAATAGACAAAAATATTATTATATAACATATATAAAAATAGTTTCCATCATTATTTCTAACATGAAAGGCTTTAAATGAATAATGGAAAATTATAGTATTGCGAGGTGGTAGTTCTCTATAAACGTAAACAGTATATTCATTACCAATTTGATAGAAGTGTGTGTAAGTTTAGTTCAAAACATTATAATAAAAAAATATTCATATATTGATGATAATTTTTTTTAATCATTTAATGATGAGAATTGAAATAGTGTAGAAATAATATAAAAAATGGAGCTTGAGGAAGTGTGTTACCTCTTAATTGGGTAACTAATTTTGGTTTTCACCAAATGGGTTCCATGGAAAAAATTAGACCCAAAGGGAGGATTCAATGAGGAACATAGGTATTTTTGGAATTATATTGGGATGTTATTTGTCGAACCTAATTGTTTTGAGAGTTGTGAGGATGTGGGATAGGTGGTGGCCTTTTATAGGGGAGGAAAATGGATTACTTGGTATTTTTTAAAACAAGTTAGGTCGACCCATGTTTTTACCTCAAAAAAAGACATCCAAAACCAAAATAAATATACAATGGAAGGTTAATGGAAGAATAATTTCCATAAATTGTGTTTTTTATAAGTGGATAGGTCATTTGGGCCCTTAATTTTAAGGTCTATTTCTTTTTAAGCTTAATTTTTTCCAAATCGTTGTAATTAATTCAAATTACATTCAATAATATTTATGTTCAAAAAATAATTTGACCTTATTATAAATTATAAATTATAAAGGTTCCAAATATGGAATCCATTTTAATAAATTCCAATCATAAAAGTTCCATAAATTAATTTAAATTTAATCCCATAGATGGGATGACAATACAGGGGTTTAAAGTTAAAATAAACAAAATATTTCATGGTTTTTATAGTTAATTTCAACAATAAATTGATACCAATGACCAAACATGTGATTAATTGACCAAAAATTGAACAAATTATACTTTAAAAAAATTAAATTATTATTTATGCATTTAAATAAATTTGATGAATAATCGGTTTTGAATTTAAATTCATTATTTTTCACTTTTAATCCAAATATGAAACTTCACATCCTTAACATAATTTATTTGTTTATTCTTAAAATATAAACATAATTTATAAATATATTATTTTATAAAAGTTCCAAAATTGGATTTAAAATAGGTTCTCCATTAAAAGCCTCTAAAAGTGAATTTATAAATTTTTTGATTTTTTATGTGAAATGTTGAGTTTTCTCTCATCTTATGAATATCAAATCTATTTAATGAATATAAAAAAATTTATTGAAAATATAAAATATATATTTCATTAATATCATTCTCTAATTTTAATTTATTTATTTTATTAGGATAAAACATCTTTATGAGTATAAAAATTATTCTCGAAATAAATATTTCCTTTTGTTTAATAGGTCCTTAAATCCATTAATAATCAATTTGCAACAATTGAATTCACATTAAATTTATTTTAAACCAAATATTTTCAAAATTTACTTAATAATATTCATCACCATCAACTTAATGGCTAGTTTATATCTCATTATATTAAATATTACTATTTTTAATAATATATTATAGTTTGATAAAACTTGTTATTGTATATTGAGGAAGCCATTGAGAAAGCCGAAATTGAATGTAATGTTCTCTAAAATCAGTGATCCATTCATATAATGTTATTATTTATGTTACGTGTAGTGTATAATAACTTGTTATTTCATATAACATAAGAAAAAATAGTTCCTTAATATTAAAACTAAACTATTTCCAGTGTTGTGTGAAATAAAAAATATCAAAAAGATTAAATTAATTCTTAAAATACTATTTCAGAAAATCTCAGTGTGTTAATTATTTCATGGATTATATCATTTATCATAACCCATACATCATTCAACTAATATTATTTTAAATATGTTATATAATTAGTTCAATAATAATCATTTATAGAAAAATAATCATCTTATATTGTTTATAACAACCATTTTATCAAATAATTTCCCTTTTCACATAAGTGGAAATGATAAAAATACACATTTTTTTCATATCCATAACATATTTGATGTAATTTACTAAATCTACCACTTTGATGTAGTGACCCTTTCCTATATCCCAATAATTCATTCATTAAGACCATTCCATCACTCTTTAATCAATTTTGAACTCCTATCAATTTAATAAAATAATAATAATTTATTGTTGGTATAATGAAACATTTAAAAGAAATGATTTAATTGTATCATATCAATACCTAATGTATAATCTAAAAAGTGTTTTTTTCACAGCTTCATTTATTCTAGATAATTGTTCATCTGGTGTTCAATATTTTTATAGTGAAAACAATATCCTTCCTATGAAATTCTAATCTTTGGTTTTAAAATTTTTTACTTGGTCTACTTTTTATACCATAATCATGGACCTTGATCATTGATATCCAATGTATTTCTTAGTATTACTCAAAATATATCATAGACTTCGTAATATTTTTTATACTCATTCATTCTATAATTCATAATAAAATATTAGAACCTTTCTTCTAGTGATTTTATAATGAAGTCCATGGATAGATCATGCTAGAGGGGTGGGCCTTGACACTCCAAGCCATTTAATCACCCAACCATCTAACCGTAAAATATCTCATTTGAAACATCATATCACTAATTTATATATTTTTATTAATATAGTATTTTTATGTTATAAATGATCCTAAACGAATCAAAATTTTCATGTATCTTATAAATCTTAATATCCATAGAAACAAGCTTCAGTATACATTCCAAATTAACATTTTTATTATGGTTACTATAATCATATTTCTCATATAAAATAAAATCATGGATAAAAAATTCTCTAAGAGGTTTTTTCTTCAACAAATAGATCTTTACATATTTCTATATAATTATTCTCATGTTTCTATATCAATCATGGAATTTTCATTCATTATGATTGTAATTTCATGGATTGATATCAAATTCAAAGTAAATGATGATGCACTTTTTATTTAATGTAGAACCAATTATCTTAAGAATATTATTTTTTATAATTTTTTAATATAAATTACTATTATATTTGCGCCCACAAAAGCAATGAAACCTATTGAATTATCCCATAATTATTAGTGGTCCTAGACCAATATTCCACAAAATAAATGTGTTTTATTTATTATTACTCTACCCACATAGCTATTTTGGTTGATAATCATGTCAATAATATCCTATATAGTTCTTATAAATTTTATTAGAAAAATAATTTCCCATATCCATCAAATTTATTAACCCATATTTATTCCTCTATTATTCATTTTTTTCAGTTTCCTAACTAAGTATATCTTGAATCATAATCTTGATACTATAATATAATATAATAGGGTCATATAAAACATATTTTCCATATATATGATAATCCATGGACACCTATATTTTGAATAACCATTATATTTAAATGACTGAGGTTTGAACTGTTTTTAACTAAAAAAACAATAAAAATTTGTATTTTTACGGGGATTTAAAGATCACTATTTTGTCTTAGGTATTCCCATTCAGTATGCATGATTATAATTATTTTTTTTTGTAACTTCTACCATCATCCAAATTAATATATTTTACATATTAATGTATAACTCTTTACATAAAAATTGATTTCTATTAATTAACCAAAAATAAATCTCAATTATAATCACACATATTCAAATATATCAAATTTATAATGTATAAATATCCATTTCATAAATATGATTATAACAATTGGAAATCATCATATCCACAATCGTAATAATTGTGTGATAGGAATCCATACTTCACTTTTCATTATAGTTCATATTCCACCTGGATAATTAGAATTCAAACCAAATGTCCCGCTATCCATCGATCAATTATAAGTAAAGGCTGTAATTAAATTATAATACCAACACAAAATGTACATAAATAATAATAAAAATTCACTTTTAAATTCATTACCTATAAAAAATCATAGTCACTATTTAATGTAACAAAATCTTATGTCTTATTGAGCATATAAATTATTAAATGCATGGTAAGAATAATATATGAAACATTTTAACACTTTTAACAGACTAACACATTAAATTATAGTATAATGCTATATGTTCATAAATATTAAAGTAAATAATGAAAATAATAAATTAATAATTCATAAATATGGACGTGAGACAAAAATTTATGGATATTTTATAAATAAATATTTTATAAACACATTATAATTATAAATACATTATAGACTATCCATAAAATTAATAAACAAGAAATGTTTTATTTATTTTAGTATATAATTTCTTATATTTTATTTTTACAGGGTAATCATTATTAAATCCTTCATATTTAAATATAATATCTTCATAAAACATTTTATATTCATGTAAAGAATTTATATAAACAAAATATAACATTTCCCTTTTATTTAAACCATTATTAAATTCACCAATGAACTTTTCATTATGGGTTCAATATTTTTTCAAATAAGGTGATTAATAAGAAAATTCCTTATTAGTATTAATTAAACATTCATAAATCCGTATAACCACATACCCTTATTTTATAATTCATAAAATCATTATAAATTAACCCATATAAATTATCTTTAATTCCATATCACATTCACCAAAAATAATTTGGAATGGTTTAAGTAACATACGATTTGTAACGGATATGAGGGGTCTATTTTGATGATGTTTTTTGAGAATTTTAAGATAAAAAGTTTTTATTTAAAAATAAAATTAATGATCAATTTTTCATGTAAATAATGCCTGGTTCATCCTTGGTTAAAACAATTTATAAGGGAACCACTAAATGATTTTAAAGGTGAAAACCCTTATCGAAATGTAGTACAAATAAATAACTGAGATCCCATTTTTTCAATAAAATCATTAAATATATTTGAACTAACAAAATAAATGAATAATATGTAAATTTTAAATATTTAATCAATCTGTAATCTAACTTTTACTAATCTTTAATAATTTCCCAGAGAAGATTACAATCCACTCTTTCCTCATTGGGTATCCATTTAGGATCATAGCACAGTGGAAGTAGCAAGACATAGTAACTATTTAAATTTTTATATTTAAACTTGCCAAAATTGAACCAAATCATTTCAAAGGATCGTCAGACAAAATATATAATTAAATTTTTAAATAAAATAAATATTTGTATTTTCTTATTTTTTGATTTGATTTATGGTAATTATTTACATCATTGACAAAATCAAAAACTATTTTGGAATTATAATTACTTAAAGATTCCAAAACCGGATTCCTCTTGCAATATCAAAACATTTTCTATAAAACGTTGAGCTATTTTCATGACATCTTGAGTTCATGTGTGAGGGAATAAAGTTCTTCACATCAATTAATCATGGTAGTTTAAATATATATCTTAATTTATATCTCTAAAAACATGACAAAATGATGATTCTCTATAATTATATCTCTGTATTGAAGGGATATTTAGATGCAAGATGACTAATATTTCAAAAATATAAACTAATTTAGTTTTTATTCATATGTCAAGAATTAAAATAACTACATTTAACCCCATTTGATTAATTTAACTCAAATAAAACCCAAAGACAACTCTATCATTAAATAATAATAAAAGTATATTTATGTTGGTGAAATATATTTTTTAATTACATTTTCTAATGAAATAAATATTTATTTATTAAAATGCAATTAAAATATATACTTATTGGATATTTTACTTGTTTGGAATCCAATAATAAAATTATGTTTCATTCCAATTCGATATTCTAATTTTATAGGAAAGACACTTTCATGTGTTTTGTGGGAACCCTTAAAATCACCAAATAAATAAAAAATTATTATCCTATATATTTAATCATGAAATAATTTAATAAAATTAAAAATCATCATCCTTATTTCATGTATAACTTCCATTCAATATTAATATATCTCTACTTCATGTCACCATTTATAGTTCCCATAATGATATAAAACATATTTCCTTGAGTTTTGATAAATTCAACCTTGTTTATCTTCATTTTTAGAAATCAATGAATCAAAATATTCTCTTATTTATTGAACACTAAATTTGTTCCCCATTTATTTCAAATTATTGTTCTAGTTTATAAATTATGGTTGGTGTCTTCTATTGTGGTGTATATAGCCATAGTCTCAACCAAAATCTCTTCATTGGAGTTCCTTAAGAATTCCAATTTAATTAATGGATCTCTTCCATATTACTATGTAGACTAGACCTTTTATATTAACCCATATTTACAATCTTAATATTGAATTTCAAGCTCGTCATCCAAAGTAAACTTGTTTTTATTTTCCCTGAGTTCGAGAGCTCTTTATATTTGACTTGACTGAGAAAACACGTCTTACAACACATTTTGTTACTCTTCGCTTCCTAAAAAAATAAATTCTAAGATTATTTTTTATATTTTCTCTTTAGCTACCCATTTAAAATTATTATTATACTGTGAGTTTATTCCTTGGTCATTCCTATCTAATCTGGTAACAATCAATTTGGTTAATTTGGAATATTGTTTTCTAATAATTATTTTCTTTCCTTTATTATACAAGGAACATATTATGTTGAATACTACCCTTTTAATATTTATTACACATGAAAAAAAATTTACAGCATAACCATCAAAAAATATTCAAAAAAATCATTTTAAATGAATTCTCCCCCTTGATGATCATTATTTAATTCAAAATATCCCAATGTTTGTCATATTTTTTGATTTCCTGGATTGATCATCCTTATAAATGTCATTATTCTTATTATGCTTTGATTTTGTAGATTCCCATCCTTCAGAATAGTTTTTTTCCATGAATTATTCACAAAAAATATAAAAACTATTATAAACCCCGACTTCTTCACTTCTCTCTTACACATATGCATCCACGTTAGAAATAGTTTTATGTTCCTATGATGAAAATTTACATTTAATAATTGTATCCAAGAATTAATATACCCTTGAACCCCTGCTAAAGATAATCCAATCTATTAAAAGATGATCAAAAGTCATCCCATGATTTAAAATATACCATAAGAAATAATCAAAAAAATCCACAAACCACTTTCCACACTAATTAAATTGATTCCATAAATACATCCACTAAAATTTATATTTGCGAAGGTATAAGGTGACATAAAAACCTTCGTATACATTTAATGATTAATAATATCCCCACCATATTTCCAAGAATTTCTTGGATTTTAGAGTTTTGAGATGGAATGTATAGACTTAGGATGGTTATTGAAATCAAAAAGTAGTTTAGATCCCATTTCATATGAAATTTTTTAGTCCATATGAATAAAAGACAAACACCATATAAAAGTAACTAGCCTTGATACCTATAAAAAGAAATGTTGTCATATATCAAAAATTGAATGAGAATGTGGTGAGTGTCTAGTATCACAATCATCATGTATTCCTTCAAACACAATTAATATTAATGAATTTTTCAAACACAATGACCATTAGAAATATCCATCCAATTTGAGAAACCAAGAAAATATTATTGATCGTGGATGCCTTGAAAAATTCAAAGAGCAAAAAAATAAGATTCAGTGCCACAAAAATAATGTGTGAATTAGTTTTGGTTGCAGGTGACACGGGAATGTAAATAATGGGTGATGGGTTTGTGAAATGTGGGAAAGAAAACTAAAACCCAAAAGAAGAAATGTATAATCCCACTCCCCCTTGCAAAGGGGGAGGGCAGGTGGTGTGTCTATCACTACCCATAGAGCTTTTCAATCGAAAGAAAAATTCATATGAAAAGTTAATGGATCTTTCCCTCCCATAAAATTATCATACAATGAATAGTAATAAAATCTTAATTTAATAAATTAAATATTTACCATTTCATAAATTTCGAATAAATATTTATTTTATGTACCTAACTTGTAAATAAATAAATACATTTTTATTCAAATATCTCTTGGATAAATAAATATTGAATTTAATTATCTTTTGAATAAATAATAAAATAAATTATTATAAATTATTGTTTCGATCAATAATATTATTATTGATTTTATAGTTAATATGAATTGAAAAAATATTAATATATATATGTTGCAACAAATATATTCCTAAAATTTAGATTAATGTGAATTTAATGAGCTTCATGATATATTTATTGTCTGATAATCTAAGAACTTTACATCGTATTAGGTATAACCTATAGACCAAGACTGGTATCTACCAACACATAAGGGACCCAATAAGGAAAAAAATAATTTTTTCAAATATAGCCTCCTAAAAATTCAACTCTATAATTTAATCTCTTCATAAACTAATATGTTGTAAAAAAGGATTCATACACATTCCATCATCCTTTGTGTTTATACCATACTTTGTTGTTGTTTTTTTTGAAATGAGTAATCTAAAATTTCCATGTATATAGAATTCATTCAGAACAATCCATTTTTTCCAGGACATAGATATATCTTCTTTTATAAACTCAAAAGGGAAAAATTCTATCAGGAAAACTCGACTAATTACAAACTAATAATAATGTTACTAATGCAAGATACATAGCTATGTGTAAATACATCATATATTTCATCATGAATCGAAGAACATAGATAATGATGCATATTAACAATTATTTCAACTAAACAATTCATATTCTCAATGATAGAAACATCTAATGATAAAATAATTATTAAGTATTTCTTCTAGTAGGTTCATCTACATGAACATTCATAATGTAGTACACAAATAGTGAAATTAATGAATATAAGTCTCAGTGTTTATGATCCCTCGGCCCATAAGAGTCAAACATCATATGTATACTATCAAAATCATGCACCTTACCTGTAGAAATTATATTCATGAATATTTTCATGGAATCTGTATTATCTCATTATTGTGGGAAACTGTTATATATTATTTTTGTGACGTATTTTATAGGGAAATTTTCAAATTTAGTATACTAAATTAAATTAAATATGTGATAAGAATATAATATCTATAAATCCATGGTTTAGTAATCAAACGTAAAAAATCATCTTGTTCCAGGGAAATAACTCCAATGCACTCTCACTTTCACTAAAGTAAACCACTATCATTTCATAACTCATTAGGTATCACATGATACTCATTTTTTTATTAGGTCGTGTCTTTAATCGATGTGACTTCCACATTCAAATTTTTTTGACAACTAACTACAACATCATATCCAAAAATAAAACTTCTCAAAAGATGATATTTCTAAAAGATATATATTTTTACTTCTTTAGTTTCATTAGAGGTTGAAATATATATATATGTGGGTGGGGGTATTTTATATAATCGAAAACCCAAAGTCACTTTAAGAATCCCTTTATCATTGGACCATCATTTTTGTGATTATGATATCAAATAAAATAGATATTTATAGAAACTAGTAATGCATCCCCTCATATCTAGTTTTGTATCATCCATATATACCAAGAACATATTCTAGGAATTACCTGAGTACATTAGGTTATATTTAATTGATATTAAATATAATTATCCTAAATTATCTACTATATATCCTGGAATAAATGATAGATATGAAAACGGAAATGATAGGATAATTACTCAATTTTTATGTTATGTGGTATTGGAAACAACTCTATATTGATTGATTTATATTGTTTATTCTAATACCTTGTCAATGAATATACTTTTACAAATTTGAATACACCTCTTAGATTTTTCTCTATATATATTTTTATTTAGAGTGTTGACTACATCACCCATGTATTTTATAGGGAATAATTCACTTAACCATATCTTAACTAACTATAAAAATGGTATCGCATTTTCTATTAGTAATATATCATCAATATATACCATTTGGAATCATATAAAACTCTTACTAATAATTTCCTAAAAACAAGTCTCACTACCATTATCAATCAAACCAACATATATTGTGACCTTACCAAATAAACATTCTGTGATCTTGATGCTTTATTCAATCAATAAATGGATCATTTTAACTTTTAGGACTTATTAACAAACTTTATATTCAAAAACAGCTCTAATTATGTCACATACATTTTTTCACAATTTTTCTTTTTATGATTGTGGTTTTACATCTTTTATCTATAAATTTCTATCGTGGTTTTTTATATTTATTGTGTAATTATATGATATAATTTTTTATTCTCAATGAATAACATGTTATTTTTTAATGACATGAAATCCATGTCACTTATGTTATCTAACTCATTTATTTGACCTACTCAGTACTTGTGTGTCTAGAAAAACATCTTATTTTGGTCTTATGGAACTTTTTACAAATCCAACTACATTGAATCTTAATCCTTAACTTGATCAACATCTTTGATTCTCCCACTATATCATTTTTATATGTGTTTCATATATTTAAGTATTTAACTTATTTTTCATACAAAAATTTAGATTAATAATATAGGTAAAACCATTTTTATCATTAATTTGTTTTATAAAGGTTTACTTTGTGAAATGTGGTTTAATTTTTTCCCTTTCTAGTTATACATAATAATAACTTCACTACCCATACCCAAATATATGATAATTCAAGATTATATCACGTAATTTAACACATATGAGATCTTGTTTACCACTTTGGTTTCCATACTAGGTTGAGTGTGTGTATGCCACTATTTTTAATGAATGTTTATAAAATTTTTATAAAATAATTTCATGACAGATTAGAAATTTTGTCTTGGTTTTGATATTTTCTAAATCTCTCTTATAATAGTTTTTATGTATTATTACCAAATTGATTCTCCACTTCAATTTTATAATCATTAATAACATGAAATAATTTAATTTATTCTTTATCTGGTAGATAAATCGACATATATTATATAAAAACCAAACATGGATACCCTCTAAAACCTGAACAGGACCCAAATCATTGCATACCTAAAGGGTTTTCCTGATCCCCACAGGCTGGAAACTAGGACCCAAGAATCAACAACAACCATATGGAATTATTTCACTAAACCCAAAGTAGACAACATGACTTACATGTATATAAGATATGAATAAATTATAGATGAATAAATAAGAAATATATGTCATAAAAATGGAATAAATAGATATGATACAACTCATAATGTATCTAAATAGTCTCTAAATTAAAAAAAACCAAAATAGATACTCCATGTGATATCATGGGAACCATCCCACCATCTCACCAATATATACTTAGTCAAAACTGATAGAAACTTTTCCACCTCACTATGGAACTGTTCCTTTCCCAGTATCGAAAGACATAACAAGGTCCATGTACCACAGAAGGGGTGCATTGGATGTGAGCTAAGTAGCCTCAATAGAGTGCAACCCAGGTGTTCCATATCAAATCTCTATACAGTAATCTGAAAAAGATAAAATTTAATATTAAAAATGAATGACAATTTGTTAGATTATTTTTTCTAGAAAAATCATGGTAAAATATTTACCCTTTTCCAAAACATCCAAATAATCCAATTAAAAATATTTAAAATCATATAAAATATAAATCATTATAAATAAAATCATTGTTAACATCGAACCATGGATCACTATAGGTCAAGATAGCTAAAAAAACTCATAACCAGACAAAACAAATGGTGTGCATAATGTCTCTAGATATATGAATAAAATATTGAGATTAGAGGAACACCCCAGTAATTGAGGCTCCCAATATGATAAATAATTAGCTAAAACAATGGCTATCGAGTAGATGAACATGCCATGAGTTAACCCCATGATATTATTAATGAATGAGTACTAATTCCACACCATCCACCTAAGTACCCAAGGCATCCCATAAGCTGCATTTTCTAAACCATTTCATCAAATCTATAATTTGAAAACCATTTCAAAAATCCCTTTCACAATTCATTGAGAATACCTTTCCTTTCACAAAAATAAGGGGAAACAATATTTTATCAAAAACCAATTTACACAAACATAGTTCAATCACTCCAATTCTTTTATAAAACAATTTATAAAATCAAAGAAATAAAATTAACCCAACATATACTAGAGAAAGAACCACTTACCTCAAACTCGGGACTCACTTGCCTACAACGGAATCCACCGACATAGAAATACGCAAGTACCATTACGAAGGAACAAGAATCAATCCCTACATTTCAAAATCAATTCAATAATAAAATTGGTAAAAGGAGAATAAAACACAACACATACCTCAAGAAACCCACATGTTTCACCACATATGAACATAATGCTCACCTTCTAGAGGAAGATCGCACAACAGATCTTGAAAATATCAAGAAACTCAACACAAAAAGATAAACAAATCTAAAAACATAGTTCAATGATGTTGTTACATCCAATGGTAATAATTATGTAGAAATATCACTTATTAGAAGAGACATGACATAACCAAAATGAAGATTAATCAATGAACAAAATGATCTTGAAAGAAAGGAGATCCCCAAAATTTAATGGGAGATCACCTCGGCTACAGGAGAAAATTCGTCATTCCAAATGAAAATAAAATTAGACTTAAAACACATAAAAACATAAAGTATATGAATGTTACACAATGTGAGTCCCATTATCATTATTTGAAATCAACAAAAGTCATATATGTCAAAAAATTCTTCCCCTTGGTTAAAAAACATCAATCGAAATTTTCACTATGTGAAACATTTAATGATCTAAACTAGGTCATATCATCAGCCAAAAAACTAATTCACATCATGTAAGATATTCACGATAAGAAATCATTCTACTGAATGATTTTTCAAAAAAACTCGGAATAATCAATTGGTTTAAACTAAACCCCAAAGGACATACTCTTAATCCATTTTCACATTTATACCAATACTCCATTAATTCTAAAAAAACATACATCCTAGATCTTTAAGGAATTCTCCCTAAAAATAATCTCTATCATTGGGAGTCAAAAAACACACACAAATAAAGAGAGAAATAAATAGGAGATGAGAAATATTTGAAAAAAGGTAAAAATATTTTACAAACTCCCCAGGATAATACATTCTATATCCATGAAGACATGTTGAATAATGGTCTATTAAAAGAGAAAAGGGAACAGATCCCTCATCAATGAATTGTGCTCACAATTCCTATGGGAATCTGATCAATATCTCTATTATACTTTGACCAATAGAGTGGACTTCCCACCCAAGAATTGTACCTAACAGTAAACGATCTCCACTGGATTCTCTAAAAAATGTATTTCTCCAACTCAATCTCTTTCAAACTCGTAACATGGAAGGTATCAGGATAGTACTTCTTCAACTGATATATGTGATAAAGATCATGAATGCTAGTCAATGGAATTATAAATTACAGTTGATAATAAACCTACTCATGCTACTTAGAGACCTCAAATGGTCCAATATATCTTTAATAGAACATTCCATATTCTCCGAGCTGACATTGACCCAACCTAGGAGAATCATTCAAGAAAACCTGGTCACCAATGGAAAACTCCATAGGATGACGCCAATGATCCACATAAAATTTTTCCACTCTAATATATAACCATATGCTGATGTATATCCCAAATCCTCACTGAAGAATACTAAATGATACTTGGTCCTATAAGAGAGGAATCACCTACCTCTTCCCAAAAAATAGGTGACCAACATACGAGACCGCAGAAATCCTCAAAGGGAGCCATTTTTTTGATCGATAACTGATTAATGTTGTTATGAGGAAACTCAACCATTCATAGATGGTTGTCCCACAATACACCAAAATTCAATCCACATGCAAAGAGAATATCCTCAAGGATCAAAATACCATGCTCTATCTAACCGTATGTTTCTGGATGATAAGTTGTACTCGACCTACCCTAAGTATCCATATCCTCCTGGTGAGTATTCTAGAATCATGTGGTAAACATTGGATCCCTATCCAAAACAATGACATTGGGGTGCCCCATGAAACATCCCAACCTTCTATACATATAGCTTTCCTAGGTATTCATCTTTAGTAGTGTCCTTGATCAGAATTAAGTGATACGACTTTGTTAAACAATCATTCACCACTCCGATAAAATTTCTACCTCATGTTTTCTATGGTTATCTATTAAAAATTACCATTGAAACATCATCCCATTTCCAAACAATAATTATAAGACGTTGTAGAACCCCAAAAGGTTTCTGATTCTCTGACTTTATCTATTGACAGGTGTAACCAAGGGACACATAATCCGAAATGTCACTGTTTATAGCCACCCTCCATAATCATTTCCTAATTTCCTAATATATCTTTATAGCGCCTAGATTAATGGACCTTGAATGAATATGGAATTCAAAAAAAAACTAGTCTTCGAACTTATGATGGGACAACAAATTGATCCCCAAAAATAAAGAATACCATCTGAAGAGAGAGACAAACTAGAAACGATCTCCCCACTATATAGGTTTTCTCAAATTTCCTTAAACTTATCATCATACTACTAACCTTGTATAATAGACTTATAGAGAGATGATGATAATTGAAAACTGGTCAAAACCAAACCTGAAACATATTTTTATTCATTTAGGTGAAATTGAGCGAATATCCCTATAAGCTTCCACTCATCTGATTCAAGAATAGCTTGTGATGGGACTTTACCATTGATAGTGTCTGCAATTAAATACCCCTTCCCCAGGGTATAGGTGATGTCAAATTCATAATTATAAAGGTATTACACCCACAACCTCTTTTTGATATTTATGTACTTCTAAGAAAAGATATAACATAGACTATTATGATCAGAAAATATTTGTGAACCTCTCCCGAAAAAGATAGAGTTGTAAACACATAAGTGAATTACTAAACATGCAATGTTCCAAATCATATATAGGGTAATTATTCTCATGTGGTCAAAGCTATAAATATCTATAAGACACCACACGATCCAATTGTATATGCACACAACACAGGCCTACTATAGATGCATCACAAAAAACAACATACCCATTACCGAGATTAGTTAAGATTGGAATATGAGGTGATGATAAAATTATTTTTATCTCATCGAAATAAGACTAACACTTTGTGTTCCATATTAATTTCATCCTTTTCGTAGTAAGATAATTCAAAGATGACACCATATTTGAGAAATCATAGAATAATTATTAGTAGTATCCACTAAGGAAAAGGAATCGTTGAATTTGACAGATGTTTTGTGGGTCTTTCCCTGAAAATACAACCTTAACCTTATTGGGATTAACTGATATTCCATCATTAGAAATGATGTTCCCCAGAAAAAAAAATATTTGATCCAGATAATATATTTCAAAATCTTTCCATAAAAATGGTGACACATTAGGATTTATAAAAACAAACTCAAATTATGCTATTGCTCATGCTTCTATCTCAAATAAACAAAACTATCACCCACGAACACTACCAAAAAAAGTGTTGGGATACTCATGGAATATATGGTTTATCAAATCCATTAAATCCACATGAAGTTTACTTATACAAAAAAGAATCATAATATATTCTCAATGGACATACCTTCTCATGAATCCTACCTTTATTATATCAGACACTCAAAATAGAAGCTAATGATAATTGAACCAAAGACCAATCTTCAAATACCAATTTCCACCTTTAACTGGTACAAAAATAATTTAATTGGGGAAAAGGATACTTATTGTTAATATTTACCTTGTTCAACTTCTGATATTCTATACATGATCAAAGTGAACCACAATCCTTCATGGAAAAAAGCAAAGGGGATACTCAATGTGAAACACAAGGGTGAAAAAACCTTTCTCCATCAGATATACCAACTGAATAGTGTGCCCATTTCATATCTACTAGTGAAATATGAATGATTGTATAAAAAGTTTCCATGTTCCTAGTAGTAGATCATATATAAACTCTACCTCCCTTTCTAGAGGAAGACCATACAAATCATATGGGAAAAGATATATAAATTCATGGCTAATGGCAAGAATATCAATAATGGAAAAAAATCATCAAGCTAAACCTTTATAGTATAAAGAATCTCGAGATATGGGCAGGAAGGTCCAGCATGACCATACCTTAGATCCCACTCTCCCTAAATTACTCAATATCTATCATTAATAACAAATAATAGAACACACTAATGATAAAAATAAACCTCAACACAATGAGGGATATGAATATCTGTCCCAATGATGATATCAAATAGATCTAGATCAATAACAAGGAAATCATATACTAACTCGGAATCAGCTATCGATGGTTAAAAATAAGAACAATGAAACCCATAATCATTACTTTTTACAAGTGGTGTTGTAAATTCTATAAAAAAGGAAATGAGTTCCATTGGATGTTTAAGAATATCTAAAAAAATATGATGATATAAATTAGTGTGAGGAAGCTATATTAAACAAATAAGTCAATATTTAAGATTCAAGAAAAATGGTACCTCTCATTATCACTAGTCTTACATCTACCTCGGCTGAAAACTCATCCACTACATGAAGGTGATTCACTCCAGAGGCATGTGGCTAGTGTTCTGTAGTCGTTGAACCATATGAATGCACTATAGTGGCCTTTTTAGATGATGATACATGAATATAACAAGTGGTAAATTTATCCTAATTGAATGATTTATTTATTATAGCATCCACAACATTTTCGCATCTTCATTGTTGTAGAATAAGAACACTGGGTGTTACCAAACTTGCCACACCAATAACAAGCAAGGGGTACAAAAATATCAATAACTAAAGGTAGAGAGGAGGAACTCTATTTAGAACCACCCACACTAATCCTATTATGGCCATGAAAATTTTTATTCCTCCCATTTACACTAATAAAGCTTAAACTAGGTGGAAGAGAATGGAAACAATAAAAAATTGTACGTACCATATGAATTTATTTCATCATTTCCATGTGAACTATCCATATATTGGTTTTAATTTTCACAATAAATACCTATTATATGATATATAGTCACAAAACCTTATGGTACTTTTTATCCATCAAACTGGTTATTCATTACTACCTCCGAATAAAAATAAACTAACTCCACAAACCAATTGGTGTACACTGACAATTAATGATCTCCTAGCTGTAAGGATCAAAACTCTAGAGACATCATCATCATCAATGAATCAATAAAAAATAATGATAACAAATGTGTATTGAAACCATTTCATTCTAATCCCACATCTCTATCCTCCTATTCCATGGAATCCCACCATCTATTTTGTGGACACTCAAGTCTGAACAACGTTCAGTTCACCTTGATATTTTCATGAGTATCTCAAAAGTCAAAGATCTAATAGATCTTGTCCTTCCTTCCCTCCACCTTTTAAGGTTCATTAATATACTAAAATAAAGTGTTTCCTCATATAATAGATATAATGATCAATAACTTCCTCCTAAAACTCTTAGATGCACCTAAAAAATAGTGTTCTATACTTGCAGTACATTTTGGTCAAGAGTACGAACTTCTTGCATGATATCCTTGAAGTGATTCTAATTTAGATGTGAATTCCCTTATGTATCATCCACTAAACCGACCTTATGTATCTGTGGATGATGTCTTGGAGGCATAAAACTACCCACTAAAACAATATAAATGATTATAAAAGAAGATAGTAACAGTTCAATCCAGAAAACCATAAGAAAAAACTATGATTCAGATCAAGAACTCAAAATAGGAGACACAGATTCCAACATTCCATGGTTACTTGAGTCTTGTCATGGAAAGATCTGTCTAAGCACTCACCACAACATAACTCTCAAGTCTCAACAATCATATATCCAATTTACCAACATCATAAAACTGAACACAACCTCCTCTGATACCAAACTATAATTAATAAAACATGAATACCCTTTCAAACAGATACCCAACCCAAACCATAACATATTATAAAGGAAAACCTGCTCCCTATGGGCCATCGACTAGAACATAAGAATCAACAACAATCACAGGGAATGATTTCACCCAACCTGAAGCATAAAACATGACAAATATAAATACACACATGATAGGAATAAATTAAAGAATATTAAACAATACATATATTTCATAGAAAATGGTAAACAACAATAGAGATACAACACAAAAGTAGATAAATAGTCTCCAAGATACATGTCTTAAAGAAAATGAAAACAAAAAATCAATACATCAACTCCATGTGATTGTGTAGGAAAACTCCCACCAGTATCCTAGACACAACTGACAGAATCCTCACTGCCTCACAAAATCACCTTGCATTTCTCTACATCAAATGAAATAACAACATCTATGCACTATATAAGGGATGCATAGGGTGTGATCTAAAAAGGATCATAACCATCCCACCAAGGTGTTCCATATCAATTCCCTACACAAAAATTCAAACATTCTCAACATTAAATAAAACAAGGGATTAAAATCAGTTAAATAGTTTCCTATATCAAAATCATGGTAAAACATTTCCCATTTTCCATATTTACAAATTATCTAGGTAAAATAGTTTTAAATAATATCTAATATATAAAAATAGTCAAAAAATCATTTATAATATGTCATATCAAATCCAAAGTAGAACAAACCAAGGAAAAGGTAACATTAGGACTATGATAACAATAATATAGGCTAGCAAGAACACTCAAAAGAAAAAATAATTTTTTTTCCCTTAAATTATTTAGATATATAAATTTAATATAGAGAGAAGAGGAACACCATAAGAAGTGAACCTCCCAACAGTTCTATCAAATTCCTAGAACAATGGGCCTGGGGAGTATAGAAACCCCCCAAGAGTGAACCCCCACCCCATAAGAGTATCAACCGACAATTCCGATTTATACACAGATCAAATAATTAACCAAGGGTTCCCATGTGAAACAATTTTCAAAACATTTCATCAAAAACATAATTTTAAAATCATTCAATAAATATATTTCAAAGTTATTAAAAAATTCCTTTTCTATTACCAAAAAAGATGAAAACTGTCTTTTCTTTAAAACAAGTTTTCCTACATGTAGTTCAATCATTACAATTCATTTATAAAATAATTTATAAAAATAGAGAAATACAATTCATCCATTATAAGCTAGAGGTAGAAGCACCAACCTCAAAATCAGGTCTCACATGCCCATAATAGAATCCCCCAATAAGGAAGAACTCAAATAAAATAAAAGATTCCTAGGAATCAATCCTTATGTCTCTAAAACAATTCAAAAAATATATATTTGGTAGAGAAGATGACACAACACATACATCAAGAAATATGCATGTTTCACCACAACTTACAGAAAGGTAAGCTTTAAAATAATATCACTTAACAAACCTAGAAAATATGAAGAGAATTAAAATATAAGATCAATGGATCTAAAAATGTAGATTAATGGTACTTTTGTGTCCAAGGGAAATGATGAATCCGAAGGATCAGTTACTCATAGGGTCCCAACACAATCAGAAGGAAGATCATTCACTGAATGAAATGGTCTAGAAGGCATGAAGATCCCAAAAATCACCTCAGAGAGCTCATAGGATTTGATAGAAAAGCATGTATACCAAATGAGAATTAAATCAGATGTGCAATACATAAAAACCTATAGGCCGAAAAAATTATATGATATGAATCCCAGGTTCATGATGTGAAATCAAGGGAATCCATATACGCTGAAATATTTATCACATTATTTTAGAAAAAATTGATCAAAGTTTTAATAATGGGAACTAGTCTCATGTCTGAAAACATTTAATGCTCTGAATTAGCTCATGACATATTCTAGGTAAATGATTCACATCATGTAATATATTCAATACATGAAATTGTTATGCAACAAAATTCTATATTAACACTTATAAAAATCCCCCAGGTCAACCTATATCCCAATGGATATCCTCTTAGTCCTTATTCAAATTTATATATAGACTCCTTTAATTCCCACAAAAATACATCCCCAAACTTTTGTTCATTTTCCTCAAAAAGTTTTCCGTATCCTCGAGAGTCCCAAAACACACCCAAATAAAGAGGGAAACATAAGATATATGATGCATACGAAAAAAAAAGAAATTGGGTGTTATATATCATTTCATTAGTAAAAGTGAAAATTGTATAATAACCCATCCAACTAAGTCTTGTAAATTTAATTCATTATTCATAATTGAATTAGGATTTATTGATTCAAGTATATGTTCAAAAAACTATTAAATTGTTTTTTACCATAACATAAGATTGTATTTTATTTCATAACATGAAAATAAATCCAATTTGTCTAAAATAAATGTAAGAATAATTTTATGGTTATTAAAAACAAATAATAATATATTAAAATAGTTTAATTATTCTTCATTGATATATAAAATATTAATCTTCTATAATTAATGTATCAATCCATTCCCCACTGATAGATAGATAGTCTAAATCACTTCTCAAGGTCCTTCATAATCTACTTTTTTCTTGTATTAAGTTACAAATCTATAAGTCATAAACAATATCCAATACCCATTTTATAGAATTATATTTTATCATTTAAGGATAATCATATTGAAATCATAATCTTGGTTCTTTATTGCATTGAATTTATTCTTCTAGTGGGTTTTCTTAACATGTAAAAAATGGGGTTTTATTCAATTGACTCCCATTGAATCCTTTGCTTCTAATAGAAACACTACCTAATCCTCTTTGGCATTAACACTATTTTTAATCTCTTAGCTTTTCTATTATTTTTAATCACCACTATGAATAAAGAATTATCTTTATTATTTTCTTTATCATCTTATTAAATCATTATTAAAATATCTAAATGATATTTCTCTAAATCATTAATGTAAAAAATATTAATAAAACATGATAAATTTTAAGGTGATGAATATGGAATGAGACATCTGGATAACACATTATCTATATTGAATCCTAAATTATCTAAATACTAAACTAACCATATAATTTTAATTTCATAAGATATGTTAGTAAATACTTCAATTAAAAATCACATGAATAATGAATTTGAGATTATGTATCCCTCTTGTCTTACTCTCTCCTCTGGAGATGATACATCATAGAGTATGTATCTTTGTCTACCTGAGCCTTTTATAGATAACTTGAAATCAATGCTATAATAATTCATTATACATCTAATATATCATCCAGGTGTCTCCAATAGACTTGATTATTATACTTAATTGATTCTTATGATGGCACATTAGGTTGTACGGATTCCCGTACATAATATTTCGTTTCTTTTCATAATATGATTCATAATCACATGTAAATTTTTTAAATTTACATTTTTAAGGACATTTTATATATCCAAAAGAGTTCATGGTGATATCGAGTTCATAATATTTCATTTCATTTTCTATAATAAATATTCTTAGGATATTTTTGTGTGTTATATTGATTAATAATTTCGAAATTATCAATTACATGATCCCTTGGTTCTCCAACTATTTCATCAAATCCATATATCCATCACTATTATATAATGACCATCTAGTATCATGGATATTATAATAAAATGGATTTATTTTTCACTTATTGTAACCCATACTATAACCATTCCACTATTAAAATTTATTTATGTTGTCTTTACTCCTGGAAGTCGCATTAACTCAAAAATCCATTAATTTTTTGTGTGGAATCATGATCATTAAATATTATATTAATATTAACCAAATGTTGGCCTCCCAATTTAACCAAGATACAAATAAATATTTTTCTTACTGGAAATATTGTTAATTAAAAACATCACCATCATTACAATGCTATAATAGTTAGAATTTCAATTGACTAAAGACAGATTGGAATGAGAAAACATGGTTGAATTCTAAATTTAGTTAAGGAATAAATATATACAACTAAATATTTTATTTTGATGAATTTTATTATATTAAATAATTTAATCCAATTTTACCTTGTTTTATTATTAATTATTATATTTTAAACACTTACATAAATAATTAAGCAAACACATGAAATATTACAACACACATACTATAAAATTTTATCAAATAATGACCATTAATTATCCTAAAAATGTGATTGAAATTATAAAATATAATTAAACATGAAACCATAAGTAAATATGAATCATAAAGATATTTATTATACTGGTTGATTTATCAAGTGATAATATACCAAACTAGACCCTATGGTCAGTAACTCATTGAATTTATCTATATTTGATTTATATTAACATCTATTGGGATGTGTTTGTCCTTTTTTTTGAATTTATTATTGGATTTTCACTTGAAAAAGCACATTTGTTTCCCCCCCCCCTTAAAATCATATAATCCTATGTATGTTAGTGGAACTAGGGATATAGGAAATACATTTAATAATTAAATGTGCACACATATTTCCTTGTATAATTTAAAGGAGGGATGATATGTAGATTTTCAAAATTAATTTAATAATATTTTTTACAAATCCAATCAATATAATAATTAGATTAAATAAATAAATAAATCTAAAAACTCATAGGTTAATATAATTTATAATCTACCCTAATGTAACTAATTTTTTGAAAATAAATAAACTTAAAAGACATCTAGATAATTATTAAATAATTTTAAATTACTTCTAATTATTTTTTATTCCACTTATGGTCGTCGATTCCCCTTAAACACCTACAATTGAATCCATAATTTGATGATTTTTTTAATAATTTTAATGAATCCTAATATATGTGTTTATGTGTGTGTATAATATTTTAATACAAAAATACATACATATATATATATATCTATATTAGTGGGAAACGTAATGGGAAAATTAAAGGGTGATGCCATAATTTCACCTACCTTCATTCTATTTCCTTGGTTTTTTTATATTCCACACATTAAGGTAAGGATCCAATAAACAAAGATGCACCTTTTTTTAGAACCAAATTATAGAGATCCCTATGGTTCAAGAAATGCGATTAACCACACTCTCATATGGCTTCCAGGAATCATATCATTACCCATACAGGTCACACTAGGAGGCTATGTTATGAATCCCACATAGGAAAAAAGTTGGAGTTCATATATAATAGATATAGAATATATAAATCATCCCTCTGGAAGCCTTTTCCAATGATTGGTAATAACCACTTAAGAAAAAACCCATGAGTCATTAATATATAGTATAAAATATATTGTATATATAGATGGTAGGACTTGTGGATTTGTATTGGATCCTGGGAAATATGATTGAATAACTTCAGTATCTTTGAGGGGGGAATTATTAGTATTGGATTGTTTGAAACTAAATATGTTTTTTCACGATGTTGTCATCTAAATTAGTTGTTGATTCATATATATTAGCAGTCTATTTTGGATGTGTATTTATTCTAGGATTTTTTTGGAAGAAGAGTCCTTTTGAACGTTGTTCCACATTAGAATGTAGATATGTTACAGAATTGGTTTTGTAAAGTTATTCCAAAAAATTCATAAAATTATTAATATGTGACTTGTAAATATATAAGGATAATTGAGTCTTTATGATTCATAAGTTTCTTTCACCAGAATAAAAACTTATTGTGATTGAGAATTTTATACTGGAAGAAAGGCTAGAGATGGTTTTGGAAGGTTCCATCCCATGATTATTATTTTTTGATTCTTGAAATGAGATTTAATGATACATAAGAATATTTATTTAATAAATGGAATAAAAATAGTTATTAAAGATATAACTAATAATAAATAAGTTTTGAATATAAAAATTTATATATAATATATGGGAGTTGTTTTGGAATGATTGGGGAATCTTAGAATCAAGTCTGAATGGAATTTTCGCTCTATGTAGAATTTAGTTAAAGTTTCATATACCAATGTAATAGAAACTAAAATTTCAGGAAGCTATGTAAGCTGAATATAAGTCTAAAATTTACTTCATGGTATTAATCTTCTTATCTTGAAACCATATGACATTAACATGGAACAGAGGGAGATATGAAAGCATAGTTCCTTGATTTTGGAATTTATATAAGAATAAGGTTTTATTCCAAATGATACATGACATAGTACTATATCTCAAAGGATCATATAAGAATGAAACAATAGATTAAATTTATTGGAACAAAATAATGAATTCCAGACAAGAAATAATATGTTTTAATAATCCATGTATTCTTGATTTTATTTAATTTTTAGTGAAGGGGACTGGATCTCGCATGTAATTATCATATATCTATGTCATATCAAAACATGATAATGAACATAAACTCACATGAGATTAAATAAAATTTTCTTTAATTTATATAATTTTATCTATATTCCAAGCTAATATTTATTAAAGTAATTAAATTGAATCAAATGATAGTTCTCGGGAATAATTAAAATGAAATTTCATGAAATAAATATTTGGAAAAATTAAATAGAGAATATCATGTAAATAATTTATGAATTATTTGTTCCCATATTTATGGTTTTTAAAAAGGGAGATTTATTGATCTGGTTTTGGATACATACCATGCTACAATCAATGGAATCTATCTAAAACCCAATTATAGGAACTATAATATTGATACTATCCAAATTCTTTCACCATGAATAATGGTTTATTCTTTGTTGAATGATTAAATTTCATTTTCATGTTTATTTATTTTTGAGGGAATAAGGTTTTTCTACAACAAATAGATTTTCAATTTAGGGATACTTGAATTTTTATGAGGTTTAGTTTGGAAATATAAATAATAATAATGATTTTGAAGTAATTCTAGAATTCATTCAACAAATATGTCATGTAAAAAATTCTATATTCAAATATTCTATCTTTATAAAAGGAAATCATATATTTTAATTGGAATAATTGACTCGTGTTTTAAGGGTATTTCTCAAATAATTTTCACATAATAATTATGGATAAGTAATGATATTAAATGAGGAAAATAATGATAATTTATTGTAAATAAATAAAATAATATTATGTAATTATATAATCATGGATATATCTTTTACCTATAAAATTATGCTATGATTTCCATAATAAAAGGGATAAATATTGAAAAAAACTGAATGATTTTAGAAGAAATAAAATTACAAGAAGATAAATATGATTTTAGAAATAAATGGAACTCACTGATGATCGTACCAAATAAAGAAGAAGGATTTTTCGTGATATCTCATGAAAAGTGAAGCTACAATTCGGGTGGTTTTCATAACATGATTTTCAAAAGGATAAATAAACTAAAGATAAATAAACAGTAGCCTAAAATGGTGCATCATTAACAATGGGGATATTGTTCTTGTGTTATATTTCATTAAAATTTATTTTTCTTTCCTAAATTATTATGAATTAAGAGATAAGTGTGGGGGTGAACATTGGTAAGGGGATTGTCCCATGTCATAGTGTTCCGAAGAATAAACAAACCACTAAGTATTTTAGTGAATTATATTACATTAGAACACTAACAATGTATACTACTTATATTGTCATAGTGTGGAGAAACCAATTAAAAATCATATGTATTGTGTGTATGATTTACTTACATTATGAAATTCATGTATTTATTTATATAAGAAAAGTAATTATTGAAGGAATTGAATAATGAAAAATATAAATGAGATAAAAAAACGTTTGATCATTGATATAACAACATAAGAGTAACCCTACAAACAATGATTGAAAAATCATTTATATCAATGATTGTTTAAATATTAAGAAGTTAAATTGTAACATGTTTCATGCCATGATTCACACCTCCCCCATCATGGTATCTCTCCCTAGGAACCCTTATAGACCAAACAAGTGGTATTAGAGAATAATCTCTTGTTATTGGATTTTTTTTGAATTTTTTTGATTATTTATTGTAGTTAATTCTTATTGATCCTTTATAATATTTTTCTAGAATGTAAAAGGAAACTAATCTAAAGATAAATAAGTATAAAATCAAGGTAATTTTATTTTGTAAATAACTTTTTTGTGATTTTTTTGATTCAGATTAAGTATTCTGATAGCATTAAAAATGGAGGATTGAATAATTTTTATTTTGAATATATTGAATCAGTTGATGATGTTGTTGGATTAGTTCATAATTTCCATGATGATTTTGGATCTACTAATTATTATGAGATATCACATAATATAATTCATTAATTTATACACTTATCATAGAAATTAGATTTCAGATTTTAAAAATAAATCTTGATGTTAAAAATGGATAACGGGATGTATGAATTCATTCCTAAAGGGATAAATATTGTGATATAAAAGATAAAAAAATGGAAAAATGTTGGAAAAAGTAAAAATTAATCTCAAGGAATGCAATGAAACATAGGATGAGGATTTGAAATGGATGTCACTTAAGAAATTTAATCCAAATTTAATTTTTGTTCAGTTCATTGGAAGAATAGCATACATGTTGATAGGTTTTTCTTTGATGTTTGGATAGTGGATGCAGGAAGCTCTATAGGAAGGTAGGTCAATCAAAAGGGGGTATTTAAATGTCTGTGTGTATGAAGTTATAAGGTAACTTTTTCAGCTCGTCATATGAGGGAAATATATTCTTACATTGAGATCATCTAATAAAGAATTACAGTAATAGATGAAGTGTAAATTATTATACCAATAGGTGATAGTATATCATATGATAGAAATAGATTATTATAATTCACCAAAATTCAATTCATGGAATATTTTAAAAGATATACATCAGCATTATCGGTTTACTGACTAGACCACATTATAAATATGAGGTGGGACCACCTACACATGTCAATAATTTTTTTCGTTGTGGGATCTATCTATTCAGATATTGGTAATTATTACTTGAAAATTTTAATTATCATATCATATATGTAATTAAATTCATGGTATTGTTGTCCTATATATGTAGGAAAAAATTTACAAACCATATAAATATTATAAAAACCTTTATCAATTATTTTTTTGGTTCCATGTTGAGTGAATTATTAGTTTGAATAAAGAATGTGAAATTTTTTCCATTGTGTGGGGAGTAGGGTATATTTTATTCATATCTCATTGGGTAAAGACTTTAGTGGGGATCTCTTCCATATGATTTTTATGCTAGTTTTTTCAATTTCTTGTGGTTTAACATGTGGATAAATGATTTTGGTGCCGACCTCTTTTCCCAGCATGTGCTATCAATTCTTGTAGTTATTACTCACTCTCAACACACTTAGAATCGAATTAAGTTAATCCCAAAGGGATGAAAATATGAATGTAGATACTCAATAAAAATAGCAGTGAATCTTACAATTAAAAACATTCATTTTTAACATTAAGGAAACCTTTGTTTAACAATGTTACATAAGGTAAATTTACAAGACCCCTTTGAGTTCTAAAAACATTCTAGGTTCCGGAAATATGGTTTTGAAAATGAGACTTGATGAAAGTTTACCAGGAAAGGATTTTACCTTAAAGCGTATAGAATCTTACTTATCAGAGTATAAAAAAGAACAAGAAAGTATAATATGGTTATACATTCTTCCTTTATAAAAAACAGGGGAAATAAACCTGAAATAAAACAAGTAACAAGTGTGAAATATTTTAACCTATAAAGAAGGTTATCCAACAACCTTGGATAAAGGTCCCTTGATTTATACCTTCAAGAAAGTCTGTCTTACCCACACCAGGGTAATCCCTTGATTGGAATATCAGAATTGGTATTGATATCCCTGCTAGCCCTCAATCTTTAAGATAGTCGACACCTCTGTCTTTCTATCCCCAGAAGTCATAGAATTTTAAGGTAGTCTACACCTTTTTCTTCCTATACCTAGAAGTCCTCGATTGTACTCAATAATAATACGATTCACCCGAAGAATGATGAACAAGATACTCATTACGCACAAGGCATGAGAGTCTCTATCTCTATAAATCACTTCAGCAGCATAAAATTTATAGAGTGATAAATATTGCTATTGTCTTCCAATGAGATCATTCAAATGAGCACTTATTTATAGTCACTTCCCCACTGGTTGGCTCACTCCTCCAACTGTCATATTTTCCCTTGAATTTCAAATGGACTTGTATATGTGTCACACAAACAATGGTTAGATAGAATGAGATTTTACGAAATAATTTTAAAGCAACAAAATGTGTAAGAAAAATATTTTTTCTCAACCAAATCATATTTTTTGGAGTCTAAATAAAAATAAAGTTCGTAATATAACCAAATAAACATTCAGAGACTATAACTCATAGATATTATAATTCAATTTTTCATGGAATTGGGAGTCTAAATTTTGAGGAATTAAGAGTCTAAATTCAGAGGAATTTGGAGTCTGAATTCAGAGGAATTCAAAGTATGAATTATTAGGAATTCAGAGATTGAATTGATGATGATTCAGGGTTGTAATTTCAAAAAATTAGAAGTTTGAATTTCTAAGAATTTGTAGTCTGAATTTTAGAGAATTGACAATTTGAATTATGAGGAATTGAGAATCTGAATTCTTAGGAATTTAGAGTCTGAATTTAAGAGCATTTTTAGTTTGATTTCAGAACCAGAAAACAAAATACTCTATATCTAATAATTTATAGGTTTCATAGGTTTTAGTTGTGAAACCAAATTTTAGAATTAGGAATAAAATGAGTTATATTTATAGAAACTATAAATAAACAATGAAATCATAGGTAAGGATAAATTTCCTTGGGGAAAGAAATTTTTTTATAAAGATAAGTTTTTGGGAAAATATAATTTTCCTTAATATATAGTGTTTTTTATTGTCAAAACATAGAAGAATGAAAAATTCATAAGGAATGTTTATTTACTCAACAATCTCCACCTTTTTGGAACGTACAAACATATTTATGAAAAAGACTATAAAGTCATAGAGTTTTATTTATGGTCATGAATATAAAAACGTATATCCAATTTACATATGAATCTTGTTGAATATGAATAACTCTCCGTTAGGTTTTAAAATCTCTAAGGATTGTATTCTTGACTTAAATAGATTTTTTATCCTAAATAATAAAATCTTCTTTGATGTAACTCCCCTTTAGATAGACTCCCACTAAATTAGGGAATTAACTTCTTTACTTAGTATTATTTTTATCACTCCTTTCTTACCCTTTGTGATTTTCATATAGGAATAAAGAGAATTGAAAGAAAATATGTTACGTGAAAATAATAGTAATATTCAACAAAACGCTTGATGAAGAACCAAAAATTCATGATAATGGGGAAATTTTATACAAATATGGAAATACAAAAAAATAAGATTGGGGAAAAAATATCCTTCTTTCTCTTTCAGAATTAACTTCATTACGATGGTTTTCAGCTTCTTTATCTCCTTGTGATCTTCTTCCACTTGCTTGAGCAGTTAATCCTAATCATTATTTTCCCTCTCTTTGACTTTGATCTCTTATTCTTGATACATAAAAATTTCATCCTGAGCCTTCAAAAGATATTCTTATTTGGAAATATTTTCTTCAAACTCTATTCATAGATCCCCTTACCTCTTCCAATTCATAGCCATAGAATTAAGCTTCCCATTCAGATCCGTGACTTCCTGCTTCCGAGTTGTCTGTTCAAGACTTAGCTTTTCCTCAAAACTCTTAGTCAGATCATTGAGCATCCCATATTTGGTGTCAACATCATATTTCACACATTCTTGAAAGTCACCAAGGATTATAATCTCTTAGATTGACTTCTTTGACCAATTTTTGATATCCTTGCACTATATTTGGTGGGATTCATATTCAATGAAGAAGGTTTTGAAATTGGCCTCAAGCATAACATACTTATCCATAAGCATGGTGAGTAAATCTAAATTCTAATTAAATTAGTGTTGAATCATCTATCACCTTGATTCTATAGATGAAAATAAGATAATGGTATCGTTTATCTTCCTCAAAGATTGAACTACAAAATCATGTCCATGAGAGGATGATTCCAAGTCAAACTGTTTGGTTAGTGAAGATTATTTTTCTATATCTCTAGCTTTTTATTTAGACGTACCACCAACATCTTTATTTTTCGATACATATTTCCTAGGTGTTTGAGACAACACCTTATTTCCCTTATCAACTCTCAGAACGATCTCCTTTTCTTTGTGTGATTCATGTTCACTATCTGTTAGTTGAAAAATCTTGTTTTCCTCAAGATTTTCTTTCTCGGAACCTTTTTAAAGGACTTATGGATAAACGAAATCATGATTTCTACTCCCTTCATCATATGGTTTATTAACTTCTTCATTAACCTTTTCTTCTTTTCCTCGACTATCTAGTTCTAAAGATTCTTCTTCAGAACTTTGGATTGATAGTTTTTCAAAAGGAATATCTATGTCATGATATTCCCCCACTGGTCTAATCATGTCATTATTATCACCACTCCCTTCTTCTTCTTCTTCTTCCAATTATTCCCCCTGAACTATTTCTTCTACTTGTTCTAGTTACAGAATCCCCACCTTCTTTCTCGGAGTCACGTGAAGCAATTCTTGCAAAATGTATTTCGGTACCTAAAATTTTTTAGTGGATTTCTCATCAGCCTTGATAAAGGATTGAACTATGTTGGTTTTAGAAATCATCTTCTTCCACTTAATTTATTTTTCTTACTTCTCAAGATCCACAAAATCCTTCAACTTCAACGGTTTTTTCTTAGTAGGGTCCAAGACAAAACTAGGCTCCCCTTCTTTCTTATTCTTCTTTCCTTCTCTCCATTTAACAACCACTTCCTCTTTATATCTATTTTGATTGATTTGCTTATATTGTGATTATTGAGTTTCCTTAGACATAAGAGTTTTTTGTTTCTCTTCTAGTTCCTTCACCTTCCTCTTCCTTCCAACCTTCATGGATGTTTCATCCTCTTCTAGTTTCTTTGATAGAGCTTTGGATTCCGATTTAGAAAAATCATAGAAATATCTTGATTCACTAGAAAAACAAACCTTAATTCTCTTTATAGTATCATCACTCAACAATATTAAATTGAAATTCCTTGGCATAGAATTATAAGGAATTTAAAACAAATTAGACAAAGGACTATAATATTAGAGATAATAATGGGATACATGATGAATTGATATTTCAGAGTTCCATTCTAGAAATTCTTGATTTTAAGTATAACATAATTCACCAAATTAATCTTTCTAAATTTCACCAAAAAGTCCAAGGCATAAATATCACTCATTTTCAGGGTATCCTTGTCGCCTTTTTCAGAATTGGAAATCCATGAAACCATAACCGATAAATATGGATGTTTGTAGAGAGATGAACAATTTATGGAGTTTTACTTCCTTTATTCCACGACACTCAAAATCCATTAACATGTCAAACGATCCTGAAACATCCGGTATCATTTGGTTGAAAAATTCTACTTCACTTTCATATGGAATTAATTCAAGGTTGGAAACATAAATATAAGAAAGGGAATAGGGCTTTCCATATCCCTTGATGGGAAACTTATTTCTCCAACCTTCAATAATGAAATTTATTGATTCATAGAATTATACCATAAATTCCAGATAAATCATATCTTGTGCCTCTGGTTTGGATATATGTAGGCTTTCCTAGCCATTCTGCATGATATTATTTGAAATAAAATAATCACACTTAGTAATGAATTTCAGATCAACTAACCATTCTCTATATATTTTCCATTAAGAGATTTCCTTTATAGATGCCTTTTCTTTCTGAGAAGTGCCTTTCACAGAAATTTGGAATTGAGGAAAACATGATGATTCAGAATGGCCTTAGGTAGAGGAGCAGAACGATTTCATGCCAAGTATTTGAAGACCAATGTGGGACAACTATCAGGGGTTCCTTATATAGGTGTTTGAGGATACATTTTATCTTCCATGATTTATCTAATGGTTGAAATAATCTTGATCAAATATGATATTTTATATGATAGCCCAAGAATTAATTTGGTATGTTTCAATCTTTTGAGGTTTTAAGATAAAAATTCGGATATAAGGAAAATTTAATCCAAATTTTTTTAAGGAAAATAAAAATTCCGACATGTAAAAATATTATCAAAAAAATTTAAGAAAGGAACCATACCTTTTGGATTTCTAGAAAAATTACCTATAATGAGGAAAATTTTTATTAAAGAACATTAGAATTCAAAAATAACTAAAGAAATTGGTTTAGAAAATTTTGATTAAAAATTTGATTACAAAAATTTTGATTAAAAAATGGATTACCAAAATTTATATTACAAAAATTTATATTAGAAAAATTATGATTATGAAACATTATGAGAAAGAAAATTTCTTAAATGGGAAAAAAAGACCAACATAGAAATATACTCCCCCTATGAAAAAGAGTTTTTTAATGTGAGGATATTGTTTTCAACAAGAATTTAATAAGGAATATTACCTTATGGTTATCATTCCTAACTTCTTTTAAATGTATTCAAATCTATCTTAGGTTAATGATTTTGAGAAAATATCAGCAAGTTGGTCTTGTATTTTGACAAATGGAAGAACGATATATCCATTTGGTGTGTGATCCCTAAGAAACTGATGCTTAATATCTATGTGATTTGTATGAGAGTGATGTGCATGGTTTTTACGTAAGGAAATGGAAATAGTATTATCACATAGTATTTTTGTTTTGAGAAAACGCATACCATAGTCTGTGAGAGTGTGTTTCATCCACAACACTTGGGCACAACATCTTATGGATGTTATATATTCAACTTCAGTAGTGGAAAGTGATACTATGTGTATCTTTTTTCATGACCAAGAAACTAATGAATCTCCTTAGAAATGAAAAGTTCATGATGTACATTTCCTTTCCATTCTACATCCACCAAAATCATCATCCAAAAATCATATTAAAACAAAATCATTTTCTGAAGTATAGAAGTGACCAAAATCCTTGGTTCCCTTTAAATAGTGAAGAATTATTTTCACAGCCTTTAAATAGGATTATGTAGGATTGGATTGATATCATGCACATAAGCATAATGAATACTTTACGTCTAGACCACTAGCTCTGAACTATAGTAAACTTCCTATCACTCCTCTAAATGACATTTTATCTATAGGTTTCCCATATTCATCAAGATCAAGAGAATTTGAGGTACCAATGTTAGTAATAACACTATAATTATTGTCAGATCCATACTTCTTATGAATAATGTTAATATACTTATGTTGAGATATATAAGTACCTCCTTGTTTTTGAGAACTTTGAAAACCTATTAAAAATTTTACCTCACCCATCATACTCATTTCAAACTCAAATTCAATTAGATATGCAAAGGAATTGGTTAAAGATTATTGAGTTGAGCCAAATATAATTTCATCCACATAAATTTGAACAATAAATTTTTTTCTTATCTTTATTTATTAAGAGGTTTTGATCAACATTTCTCAGTACATTATTTTTTTAACAAAAATCCTATAATTCTATCATACTAGGCTCTAGGGGCTTGTTTAAGTCCATATAAAGCATTGTTAAGTTTGAAAACAAGTTCAGGATGTTTTGTGTCTTCAAAACCAAGAGGTTGTTAAACCAAAACATCCTCTTGAACATATCTATTAAGTAAAGTACATTTTACATCCATTTGAAAAGGTATAAAGTAAAAGAATGATGCAAAGTAATGTTGAATATGGATAGATTCAAGTCTAGCTACCAAAGCATAGGTTTCTTCATAGTTTCTTCCTTCTTGTTGATTATAGCCTTTAGCAACTAATCTGGCCTTAGTTATTACTATGATTCCATTTTCATCACACTAATTTTTGAAAAACCATTTTACTCCAATAAATTAAGATTCCTTAGGTCTATCATCAAATTTCCATTCATTATTCCATTTGAAATCATTTAGATAATAATGTGTGGCTTTTATCCAATCGTCATCACCTAATACTTCCTCAGCGTTGTTTGGTTCTAATTGGGAAAGTAATGCTAGATGTTCTAATTCATTTCATAATGAACTTGTAGTCCTTATAGGTTTGTTTACATCACCAATGATACTATCAATTGGATTATTACTAAGAAACAACTGATTTGTGTTTTATAAAACTTACTCATTATTACATGGTAGGAAATCATCTGGGTTAACTATTTCAGAAATATTTTCTTAAAAATTTTCCTTATCAGAAGGATCTTTTTATAAAGGGTTAATAATCATTATTTGAAAACACATCTGAGGGTGTATTTTGAGGTTGTTTAAATCCAAAGAATCATTTCATCCAATTTAACATGTACCATTTATTCAACAGTACAACTATTTTTATTAAAAACTATACAAACCTTAGAAGTTGTAGAGTATCAGATAAAAATTCCATCATTAGATTTTGGTGTGAATTTATGTTAATTATCATTATTATTCAGAGTGAATACTTTTCATCCAAATTTCTTTAAGTAAAAAAGTCTAGGTTTTCTACCATTCCACAATTCTTAAGTGGGTTTGTAATGCAAAGGTCTAATTACAACTCGATTTATAGTATAACAAGTAGTACTTACAGCTTAATCCCAAAAGTGTTTAGAAATCGAATATTCATTCAACATGGTTCTAGTTATCGCTTTAAGAATTATATTTCATCTCTTAACAACACCATTTTGTTGAGGATTTCATGGGGTTTAAAAGTGGTGAGAAATTCCTTTTTTACTACAAAATGTTTCTAAATCTGAATTTTGAAATTCTCCTCCTTGATCACAATGAATAGTTAAATGGAAGTTTTTTCTCATTTTTAACTTGATCTCTTAAAACATTTAAATATAAAAAGGATTTGGACATCTTTTTTAGAAAAGAGACAGACATAAATCTTGTGTAATCATCAACTAGGACAAACACATTATATTCTCCTTCAATGCTTCCAGTTTGTGTTGCAGCAAAAAGATCTATATGCACAAATTGTAATGAATTCGTAGTTGAGACTTCACCGATTGATTTAAAACATGGTTTATGTTTAATTACATATTGAAAAGCATCAAAAAAATTGGAAGAATCATATCTATGCTCTGATAGATCCTAAAAAGTCCTTTCATAGAGAGTTTACATAGGTTCCTAAGGTTTCAATGTCCTAACCTTATATCCCATAACCAAGATTGAGCTTCCATTGCACCATGGAAAGGTAGATCATGTCTCCAAAGGTCTTCTAAGATTAGTGTGTATACATTATCTTACCTATAGAAAGAAAGAATTAACACTTCCTTGGAATTGTGTACTAAGAATTTATCATTCCTAAAATTCCCCAGGTAACCTTCCTCACATAATTAAATTATGCTAATGAGATTAGGATTAAGGCCCTTAACAAATAAAACATTGGAAATCATTGTTTTTTCAACTAGAACAATGTCAACTAGACAAATAATTTCTCCCTAATAATTATCTCCTAAAGTTACTTTTCCTCCTTTCAGCTTGATAATCTTTTCGAATATGTTTTTGTTACCGAACATATGTTGAGAAAATATACTATCCACGTACCATGTATTTTTTTTAGTGCTGTAGTTATTTTCCTAAACATAAGTGTAATAGACTTTTGAAATCCAAATTTTCATGGATCAGAAAATTTTAGAAATCATGATTTTGGAAACCCACATGTTCTTAGAAAAATAAGGTTTATAAAAACATAATGATTGGGTTTTATTTAAATAACAATTTGTTTCCTAATTTCCACCAATAAAGAAAATTAAGTACAGAATGGAGCATTTTGAGGATCAAAAAGTTATTACTAAAAACTCGCTTAGATTGAGTACAACCAAATCCAAAACGATTTATTAGAGGTCAAATTTTGGAATACATATTGTCGTAGTTTTCCTTATGGGAGGTAATGTTTTACAAATACTTCCTTAAGAAAAATATTTCTGACATTAGTTTAATAACCCGATTTTTATCATAAAAAACAATAGTTTTTGAACAATAGTAACTCTCTAAAATAATTTTCTTATAAATTAAATTTTTAAGCTCCTTAGAGAGTCTATCCTTCTCATAATTAACATCCTCATGGTTTTTGGAAATAATTATAAAATAAATTTTTTTTATCAATATCTTTATAAATATATGATACTAATTTTGTAAGAATCGAAATTCTATAATTTTCCTTAGTAAGATTTTACTTGGGTTAGGATTTTTATTCTCAAGATGTTTAAAAATTCTAGATACTCATTCATTAGTAGGAAATATATTATCTTCATTAGAAAAAGATTCTTCCTTTTAAGACTGATAATATTTGTCATGTGTATAATTTTCATTCAAGGATACATTTGTGATAGATTCAGTATTGTGTACCTTGGTCATTAGACAAATATTTTCAATTGGTAGTATGGCTAGTAGGCTAGGATTCTACTAATCAAAAGATTCATACTATGAGGATTTACAAGAAGTGTCACCACCACAGGCACTCCTTATTTCATTTAACTTTCAAAACCTTCTTAGCTTTAGCCTCGTAATACTTCTTTCTATTTCTCTCAAAATGCTTTTCCTTTCAATCCTTTTTCATAAGCATAGGACAATCCACCCTGATATGACATGATCTTTTGCATTCATAGAATGTGACTTTTGAGTCATTCCTTTCTTTTATTTCTTTCTTCTTATATCTATACTAAAATTCCTTCTTTTAAATTATTTTTTATCAATCGATAAGGATTAGCTCATTCATTCTCAATATGGTTGAATTCACTATATTCAGATAAAATAGTAACTTAATTTGACTTAGATCTTGTAAACCGTTCATGAGTCTTGGATTTAGTAGTAGTAAAGGCTACACTTCAATTACCATATTTCTTCTTATTCATATCAGCATCTCTTTTCATTATTGTCTCATGTTGAAGAAGAGTTCCAAAAAGATCATCAAGAGTAATTTGAGATACTTTCCAATTATCATCAATAACTTTTCTCATAGATCCCCACTCATTAGGCTTGATATCTATAATCTTGTCCAGAAGTGCATCATCATCTAAACCTTTCTCACCCATAGATTGTAGATTGTTAACAGTAGTCATAAACCTTTGTTTTACCCAGCATAATGGTTCCCCATAAGGAAATATAAATCCATGATATTCTACAGTAAGCATTTCTCTTTTATTTTCTATAACATTGTATGTACCAAAATGAGTAACCTACAATTTCATCTAGATACAGTTATAAGATTCTTAAGAAGAAATATAACTATATATATTCTGTGTCATGGAACACAAAAGAGTATTTCATACCTTTTTGTTTAGTGGTATTGAATATTTTCTTGATTGTTGGATGTTCTGACATCCTTATGAGAACTCTTGTAATATCTTGTAAGCATAGGAAAATTTCCACTCCAATATTAATAAAAAAAAGTCTCTATACAATCTCTCCAATATTTATATTCATTCCCATCAAATATATTTGGTCTAGTAGAATTTATATTTTCAATCAAACCAACATTCATTCATGCCATCTTAAGTGAAATAAAATTTCCACAGAAACTTATTAATAGTAAATATTTGTAACCAAGGATAAAAATCCCTATGCAAGAATAATATTTAGAAAAATGAGAACTTGATTAAGAAAACATATATGTGTATAAGATTATTTTACAGGCCTCCTTTGATACCAATTGTAGGACAAAAATATGAATGTAGATGCTCAAAATCAATATGGGGTTAATTGTAAGTTTAAAAACGTTGATTTTTAACCATAAGAAAAAATATGTTTAACAATGTTAAAAAAGAAAAATTCATAGGATGTTTTTAAGTTCTAAAAACATGTTGGGTTCTAGAAATATGGTTCTAGAAATGAATATTAAGGAATGTTAACTAGGAAAAGATAATACCTTAATGCATATAGAATCTTACTTATTAGACTATACAAAAGAACAAGAAAGTATAAGAAGGTTATACTTTATTAATTTATAAAAAAACAATATAAAAAAACATTAAACAAAACATGTAACAAGTATGAAATATTTTAACCTAAATAGAAGGGTATCCAACAACGTTGGATAAAAATTCCATTAATTCATACTTTCAATAATGTATGTCTTACCCATACCGGGTTAATCCCTCAATAGAAATATCGGAATCTATCTTGTTATCCTTGAAAACCCTAAATATTTAAGTTAGTAGGAACCTCTATTTTCTTATCCTAATAGTTTCTTGAACATTATGGTAGTCGTTACCTATGTATTCTTATCCACGGAAGTCCTTGATTGTTCTCAGCAACAATAGGAGTCCCATGATGCATGCTGAATAAGATGTTCAGTATGTATATGGCATGAGAGTATCTCTCTAGAAATCACATCAGTAGCATGAAATATTTACAGTGATAAACAATGTTATTTTCTTATAATGATCTCCTTCAAATGAGGTCCTATTTATAAGCACTTCTTCAACGAATGGCTCCCTCCACCAATGGTCATATTTTTCCTTGAATTTTTGGAGGGACATGTACTGTGTCACTCCATAAATGGTTAGTTATAAATCGATTATAAAACATCATTTAAAAACTATAACAATTGTAATAAAAATAAGGTTTCATAACCAAATATAATTTTTCAAAGCCTAAGGAAAAATATAGTTCAGAATCTAACTAAATAAACATTCTTAGACTATAACTCATGGATATTTGGATTCTATTTTTCATGAAATTCAGAGTCTAAATTATGAAGATTTCATATTCAGAATTCTAAGGAATTCGGAGTCTGATTTTAGAGGAATTCAGAGTCTGAATTTTTAGAAATTCAGAGTTTGAATTATGAGGTATTCATAGTATGATTTATGATGAATTCAGAGACTAAATTCTGAGGAATTATGCGTTTGGATATTAAGGAATTTGGAGTCTAATGTTCTAAAAATTTAGAGTCTAAATTTCAGATAATATAGAGTCTGAATTTTAGAGAATTCGGAGTCTGAATTCTGTGGAATTATCAATATGAATTATTAGGAATTTGGAGTTCTAATTTCAGAGATTTTAGAGTCTAAATTCGAAACCTAACGACATGATATTCTATATCTAATAATTTATAGTATTTAGAGGTTTTTGATGTTAAACCAAAATTTAGACATAGGAAAAAAATGTGTTAGATATAGAGAAACTATATAAATTACAATGAAAACATAGGTACAGATATATTTCATTGTGGAATGACATTTTTCTTTATTTAGATAATTCTTAGGGAAAATATTACTTTCCTTAAGATATAGTGTTTGTGATTTTCAAAACATAGAGGAAAGGAAAATTCATAAGTAAAACGTATTTACTCAACAATACCCACACCCTTGATGTAATTTTATTTCATTTCTTGTAGGATGTTACTTTAAGCATATAGTATGGTGTCATAATAACTTAATTTTTAGTAAGATAACTTCAATGAAACGAAAATTATATTTTGGAAGATACCTATGTGTTATTATCTGATCTAAATGATTTATGACTTCTATAAAATTGATTCAAACCATAATTTATGTATAAAAATGAATGGGAATTATTGGGTAGAAAATTTATTGACATGGTTAGGATTTCACTGGCCCAGAATGGAGCCCTTCACATTCAGGAATATAAAATTACAATAGAGTTGGTGGAAGCCTTTAAAGATATATATAAGAACCTATGAAACGTAACAAAGACTTCCTGATGTGGTGGTTATTTTTTATGAGGCTATCAAAATTTAATCTACTGGAATATTAGGTAAACAACCTCAATATGATCCGAAGAAATATTGAATCATTGAAGGAAACATTCATGGATGAGGTTTGGGAATTTATTTTCCTATGGTTACTATACGAATCATTAAGTGAAATAGTAAATGAAGTTATCCATTACTATAAAGTGGTTGACCTAATATTTGAGGATGGATATAACATAATCCCAATAAATAACTCAAGAGAATGGAATTCCATATATATTTATGTAGTGCCTTCAATACTAAAAAAATGGGGTTATCACTATAAATGAGTGGTTTAAATAAGATATTAGTATATAATTTTTGAAATAGAACTGAAGGGATGTTCACAGGCCTAGGATCAATATATTGGTTTTTTGGTTAAAGAGGGAATCTCATGAAGGATTTTAAAATTTGCAAAGTGTTAACTATAAATTCCTCTTTTGGAAGTAAATTTTTTTTGAATACATCTATGTGGAGTATATGTTTTTTATTAAGTGCTGATGTTTATAGAATCATGGGTTATTTATTTTTCTACATTATTATACTCAATGTAATAAATGGGATTCATGATCAATAATGTATATGGAATATTTTGTATGGTTTATTGGGGGAAAAATATTTTGATGCATTAAAATTAGATAATGTCAAAATCCTAAGGAAATGGTGGATTCTTGAGACTCAATGAATTCAAACACACCCATATAATTTATAACAATCAAATTTTTATTTTTTTAGTTATATGTGGTTTGATATGGTAATAGATTTGATAATGAAGTTTATATACAGACATGAGGGTCTATGGTGTTGTTTTGTTGAATAAGGGATGGGATCCTTTAAATTATTAAATGATTTATGGAGGATTAATTTCTAGAACAATAAAATTAAATAGATCCATAGTTAGGGAATTATAGGATTGGTCATATCATTATTAAATATATGATAGTTAGAAGTGATAATGGCATGGTGAATATTGATCATAATGATATTGAATGTTGGGATAATTTTGTGCATATGAAGCAGAAGTGAGTTTCATTAAACTTGAGTGGTTAAAATACTCAGATATAGAAGGTAGATAATGTTAAATCTGATGTTAGGGGTCTTTACATAATAAAACACATATAGTTTCTATTTAAAATGTTACATTTATTTGTGATGTTTTAAGAATGATTTGTGTTTTCTTCCTTGAGTATAAATCAGCTATGTCCAATATCTTTTTTTAATTGTAAGTCATTAATGAAATGAGGAATAGTCAGAAATAAAAATTATTAAGATCTGAAAATTGATGAGAATACAATTGTAGGATCTTACACAACCTTTTCCAAGATAAACACATTAGGCAACAGGAGATAGTGTATTGTACTACATTGTAAAACAATGTATCATAAACAATGAACATGTCATTGACTTAGAAATATCAGAGCATGAAATTGCACTCGGGGATGCCCAAAGAATTTTAGGGTGATTAAATTAACACATAAACCTATCTCAACTATATAAGACCTTCACTGGTAGTTGGTTAAGAGATTCCAAAATAACTATAGTCTGGTAAATAATTGAGAATTTTCTAAATTCTAATCTTTTCATGTCTTACTTATGATCACTTTGTTGCTTTGGATAGGAAAAATTATGATGAATGTATACAGATCATTTCTTTATTATCTATAGAAATATTTATTTTATTTTAGCTACGGAATGATGATAAATTCCATATCAATAGTAATTTATGTGTTCACTTCAATTATAAGGTCATGTGGAAAAAACTAACTAGGATGTGTTAGAAATTGAGAAAAATGAATCAACAATTGAAGTTCATGTTTATCTAGATAAAAGCACTAAAAGATAGAATCTTCTCGTGATTTTAGATGTTAGAATAGATTTTACAAAAATTATACATGTATAATATGTTCCAAAATTCCTTATAAAATTTTAAATTTGTGGGAAATATCTATTATTTAGGGGGAAAAAGGAAGTAATATAGGAGATAGGGTATTAAAAAGTGTAGTATTAGAATGATTAAAAAAGAAAGTTCTGATAAAATGTTATAATAGAGTCTGGATGATATACTAAAGGTTTTTTTCCAAGATAAATTTCTAACTTATATTGGATGGATGGGAACTTGAGAACTCAGAACAATTGGAATAAATTTGTGGATCTAAAAGCACTAAAAAAACTAATCATTTAACGGTGGGTTTGTAAACCGCTGCTAAATGTTTCTAAAATAATTTCACTATGGTTTTTTTATAATATATCGCTAAATGGTTACAAAATTAATACCTTCAACACAACTCCACTCCCTTGACACCCCCCAACCCCCACCCCACCGACTCCCCGAATCCTTATCCCATCACTGACCATCTTTGACCCTCATTGCACCTCACCTCACTATACATTTGCTCACCACACCTCTCCTCTCTGCACCTCACCATGCTTCTATATCCCTCTCTACACCTCGCATTGCCACTCCTCACCTTGTCTCCCCTCACCGCTATTCCAAACCCCCACCTATCTTCCCCTCAAAGGTTGAGTTCTATGTGATGGTAACACATTAAAAATTTTATTTTATTTTTTCAAAATTGGATGATATTTATAGTTAAGTTGATGTTAGATAATAGGATTGTTTTCTATTATAGTGTCAATAGTGCCCCATATACTATATATAAGGGGTTTTGGACATGTGTTCATTGTGATAGTAGTACCCAGGGTGTTTTATATAATTTATTCTCTATTTTTATAACGAAAATATATAATTATAATTATTTATAGGTTGTTGTTAATGTTATTTGATGTGATGAAAATTTTAAGAGTTGATACAGACTCAGATGCTGCATGGATGAGATTGGATGAGGTCTGTAGGAGTGTGGTTACGGTTCTTAGGTAAATACGGAGGTTTGTTGTCACTAAAATTCAAGAAAATATTCTTATTTTTGAATGAATTACCACTAAAAAATATTTAGTAGTCTTTGGTAGAGTTTATAGGGGAATATTATTGTTGAGTAAAGGAGATATGAAGGTGTTGGGTCTTATATACATGATATTGGTTCACTTGATCACTTTGGTGAATTGGAATTAACTTATAACTATTTCACCAAAATCTAAAAGTGTCAACAATGTTGGGGGGAGACAATTGGTTTTTTCTTGTTTATAAGGTGATAAATGGGTTTCATATGATTTTTTTTCAAGGGATGGTAATGTAGGTTAGATATTCTTTGGTATAGTGATGACTGGTTAGATGATCATACATTACAACCATAGTGATTGGCACCATGTTGAGGGTGGGTTGGGAGATACTAATAATTCTATGTGGGATGTTTCCTTCGAGATAAAACAATGTAAGATGGATTATATTTCCTAAAATTAATTTATTAATCGATATAAATTATAAGATTACATATGGGGCCAATGAGTGGGTTGTACTTTTTTATTAGAACTTGGATTTTGGATTCCATGGTGTTTAGAGTGACAGGGATTAGGATGGTACATGGGTAGAAGGACTATAAGTGTGGTGTTGATTAAATTATTTTGGAATGGACATTGATATCTTATTTAGTACAATTATTTATGATGCTTAATAACTGGATATATGAATGTTTGAGCTCATATCAATGATCATAAACCATGATGGTTCTGAAAGATCAAATGGATTCCCCAAAGGGTGATGTAGAACTATGTTTTGATGAGGGGATAGCTCTAGATTGCATAGTTCCATTGGATCTACTGGTGAACTATGTGTCTAACATTGTTATTAACTATGATTCATGTTCATGATGTTACCTCACTAATGTTGGTGTTGATAGGTTAGTGTGTGTGATCTCACCTCTAATAGATGACTAAGGATGTGACATTATTTATGGAACTAATACTATTCCATTTTTTCTCAAGTAGAGGGTTATATTTTAATAATGTATGATTATTCCCTATCACATTATGTAGTTGATTGTGTAACACCCTAAAATTTTGGTAGAATGATAAGTTGACCTTTATTTAGTATTATTTAGTTAAGGGCCTATAATGAGAGGGTTGTGCCATTGTACATTATGAGATGAGATCGATGAACCCTACCATTACAAATAATGAAGTGGGATGAGAATCAATTCCTATTTTTAAATAATTATCCACTGGTCACTTTTATAAAATTGCATCATAAACTAATTCAATTTTCAAGGTTTTGACCCCTTGAATCCTAGTTTAAGCTATTTATATTATCAAAAATGAAATTGTGATACTTTCAATCACACTAAATGTCAGATTGATGTACTATATATTATTAAATTTAATAAATATTAAAAAAAAATTCTCTTATAATTTCACATCAATTAATGGTCATTTTATTAGTTTTTACCAAAGTAAGAATATTTTAGAGTTATAAAATAATAATTTTTTAAATTTCATTCATTAAAAAAACCCAAACTCAGATTAATGTGAATTTTATTCTTATATTTCAAAAAGTAATCTACAGTAATTTTCCTAATATTTACAAATTAATCCTATGTTATTTTTTATAATTTCACCCTCTAAAACATGTTTTAAATTTATTTTATATCATTAAAATTTATTTTTGGTTATTCTAAATAAACCACACATCGATTGATGTTTCATTCATTTATACATGGTAAAAATTATCAAATAATAATTTTTCAACAATTTAAAATGAATCCATGGATATTTTATATTTATTAAACATTAATTGCATGTTTTAAGAATTTAAAAATAATAAACCTACATTTTTTCTCATTCAGAGGAAACTAACCCTCATATATATGTGGCACCATTTATTATATGTCACAAATTAATATGTAATCATTTTAATAATGTTTAATGAAAATATTATGTTCTTTTATTGGTTTTGAACCCATCAATAATTTCTTTGACAACTATAATATATTTAAAAATATTATTGTTGTCATTCTGATCACATTTTAAATCTGATTGGTGTTCCATCTTTTAATACATGTAAAAAATTATTCGAAGATAATTTTCATACTATTTAATGATAATTCCAGTTTTTTCTAGGTTTTCATATTAAATAAAATGATCTTGTGTGGAATGTTTATTTTATTCTTGTTTTATACATAAATACGATTGAATATACTACAGGTGTCTGGTAAGGCCGTATACAGAATTATTTCTCACAACATTCACGGGAACCCATATGTGTATGTATACATTATATTTAGACTTGAGCTAAGAACATCGCATGTATTGGATAGGCCTTGTAAATCATGATGTATAATTTTAGATAGGTTTTGTTAAGGCTTGAGGATGAATGTAGTTCTAGATTTATGGTGTTTTATTTTTTATATTATTTTATATTTCTCATCATCCCTTGGTTGATTAGTTTTTGTATGAAAATTTGAATTCTTCATGGAATTTATTACATAAATTTTTTTATTGTATTGTTTACATTGAAATGTGGTACATGACTTGGTTGTTTTTATATTATATTATACTCTATTTTGATGTATTTTTTCACCATAGAATATGGATTAGTACCATGAAACAAGTTTGAAGATACTTGAATATGTGTTGGAATGCTTGATGTATGTCAAATCTCATCTCATATGATGATTCTAGAATGGGGAATTACAATGTGAAATCATATCATTTAGTTAATTTTATAAATTTTGTAGATTTAATAGGGGAATATGAGGACTTTATCGAATCCTGTGATATACCATATATAGGTGATTCTTGAAAACCTTTTTGGTTTTATGTCTTGGTTACCATGGGTGTGGGATTTTTCTTATTTCACTTTTCTTCCATGATTGAGTTTTTTTGGTATATAAGGTTCTTATATAATTTTTTATTTTCAATATTCATGTCCTCTATCACTATAATGTGGCCCATTTGTATTCACCATACATGTTATATATTACATTCCTGACATATACATGAATGAATTTAATTCAAATTTTAAAATGGGAATCACTTGTTTTAATTGTAAAAAACATGTATATAGTTCAAAAGTATTTAACCTCAAATAATTTATGTTACATGATTGATCCATTCATAAATATAATTATTTATAATTTGGGTGATTTAACTCACGGAGTCATGAAAATTGATTCTTGATCAGGTTTTCTATATTTATATAGGAAAACCTTATTTAACATAATCATATTTTTTTCAACTAGTATATATGAATCTATTTTCCTATTTATTAATATTTATTTGTTTTAATTTTATTTTAATAATGTGTAAGGAAATTTTGATATATATGGATAAAAGTTGGAACACTTTACTAAGGAACACACCTCATAATGCTAAGGGTTTGTTAGAGTTATTGGATTTTTTAATTTCTAATCGATCTATTAATAGGATAGTAATATGTCTATATCCTAAATATAAACATAGAATATGCTTGAAGAGATAATATTTTTTCTGAAAACATAATATTGAATCAATTCCCCACTTAATATTTGTGTTGGATTTGGCATGGATAATGGAACATTATCGAAAGGTTGATAACTGATGTCAATACACAAAATGAGCTCCCAAATTCATCAAAAACGGAAAAGGAAATAAAAAACCATATAAATGATGAATTCGGAATTTCAATACACCAATGTAAACATCAAAACATATCAGAACAACCAGTTGAGGGTAATATAAATTTCAATGTGACAAGTGATTTTTTTGATATAGTAGAACAAGAAGATAAAGATTCTAATAAATCAGTGGATCCTCCTCTTGATTATGTGGAGACTAATGTAAGATAAAACTTATCTTTTAAGATAGATGTGTTTCATGGTTTAGTTGATGATGGAAATCAAGATATGTATAGTAGATGATTGAAATATTCAAAACATTCCTTTCGGTTGAAGTTGTACCATATCAAATGCCTATGTTGAATTAAAAATAAAACGATGCCCATGATGTTGGAATTATTGCATGATACATATCCTGAAGAAAATATCCTTGAGTATTTTTATGATATAAAAAAATTTTGTAGACAATATTGGTCTGAATTATACACAAATTCATATTTGTAACAATGATTGTATGCCATATTGGGGAGATGATTCATGCAGACAGGTTTTAAAGGAATGTTCTTCCTCTAGATGGAAGTTTATTAGAGATGTTGGAAGTCTGAATCAACATTCAACCATCAATAAAAGAAAATGAACACACCTGCCATGGTTTTAAATTAAATTCCATTAAATCCTCAATTGTAATGATTTGTAATCTCTTAAAAACCCATCGAACACATGAACATGAATTCTGTAGATAATAACAATGATGGATTAATCTAATATCCAATAGATTAACAATCCTGGAATACATTTGTTTCATTACATCCAGATTTCTCATCTGATCTTAGAAATGTTCAACTGGGATTGGTTTCTGATGTATTCAACTCATTTTGGACTTTGAGTACCAGTTATAGAATTTGGTCAGTTGTTTTGATCCATTATAATATGTATCAATGGGTTTTTAAGAAACAAATATCTTTTATCATTTAGATGATTATTCCTAGAAATGATATTTTTGTATATATTTAGCATTTAATTTAATAATTACATGAGTTATGGAGAAATGGTGTTGATATATATGATGCATCTTCTAGAAAAATGGTCAAAATGAATGTTTCTCTAATATTGACCATTAGTAACTTCCCTATACTTGATAATTTATCTCGTTGGAACAATTGCATGGGCTTGGATTCTCCTTTTTATAACGTTGATTTTGACCCATAATTTCTACCACATATTAGAAAATGGTGCATCTTGTGTCATCGAAGTTTTCTCTATGCATCCCATATATTTTGGTTGAACAAGTAAAATTTCAATGGTTTCATTGATCATAGACCACCTCCAAAGCTGTTAATAGGTTCTGAAATTTTGGAACAACATGGAAATTTTGAAAAAGAATTTGGGAAGGTGCATCATTGGAATGATAGTGAGAAATGAATTCTAAGTACATCAATAATTGAAATAAGAATAAAATAATGGAAGAAAAAAATATATTCTTCTACTTCTCTATTGAGAATTTAATTTGTTGTTGAATAATTTTGATGTGATTCATATTGAGAATAATGTTTGTGAAAATTTGATCTTCACATTGCTTAATGAGAATGGAAGGTTAAAGTATCATCTCAATGCTTGGAAGGATGTACAATCAATGAACATAATGTGTGATCTCTCACCATATCATAATAGAATGTATGTCCTAGAAATTTTTGAAATGAAAAATATGGATATAGACACATTCAGTTTAATTTTAAAACATGTGAAGTTATCTAAGCTATATTTATGTAATATCTCAATATGTATTGACTTAAATAATTGTATGTTACATCTATTGAAAAGCCATGATTTAAATATTTTGTAATAGTAGTTACATGCATTTGTAATGTGTACATTATTAGCTAAAAAGGTTAAAGTTGTTGTACTCTAATTCTGTACAGTTTTCTGAAAACTTTGTGAAAAAATCTACATCCATTTCAGCTTTACATAATTCAGGAGATATTTGTATTCGCACTTTGTGCAATGGAGATTATCTTTCCACCAATGTGTTTTACTATCAAGATGCATTTAACTACGCATTTGGTTTAGGACACTAAATTAAGAGTCCCCATACATTATCAAAGGATTTATCTAATTTATAGGTACATTATTTTTATGTTTTTTATTTCAGAAAACAATTTGTGGAACATAACCTAATACATAACTATGTTTTTCATATTATTTCACAGATATCTTAGGCATTTGAAATCATACGTGAAAAATAAAGCTCAAACTTAAGACATTATTTCTGAAGGCTATTTGGAAGAGGAGTGTATTACCTTTTCCTTTTAATACCTTGATGATATTGAGATAGGATTCAATCAAGTTGGATGTGTTTAAGAAACATTAACTCAATCTAAAAGACATTTCAAATCAAAAATATTTCTAACTATTGACAGATTACTTTAGAGGATCTAAAATTTTACACTAACAGAAACAGAATTATTATAGGATCATAGATATGTAGTACTCAATACTGAAATTTTATATTTATTTATCAAAGAGTTTCGGATTAAAAAAAATACACAAATGGGAGGAAAAACAAAAAAATGTGAAATATATAACAAAATATCTTAATAAATATCTTGTATAATTGTTTGAACAACATGTAAGTTCATAAATATTGAAATAAATATAGATATTAGGTTGATACATATATTTTTAAACTCTAATAATGTATATTAATTTCATCAGATCACTAATTCTGATACTCAAGAAGATTTTTCATAAAATTTGAATTTTCTCGCTCGATGTCCAATAAAAAAAGCCAGAAATTTCAATGCTTACAGCATGAATGGATTTTTATTCCATATAGTTGATTGGGAAGAGGGTTGGAAATTTTAGAATAGTGGAATATTAATGTTTTCTGAAGAGGAATAATATTTAAAATTAACTGATATTATCGAATTAAACTATCATGAACATTTTTTAGTTGTTTTATTCATATTCAATTAGGTGGATATAATCAGAGGTGTTAATATAGATTTCGTGCAATTTAATCTTGTGAAAATATCTCACTTGATGGATGTTGGTGACCGTGAAATCATGATCCATATATCTTATCTTCATAAGAAAAAATGTTATATTATATGAATGATTTCATGGATGAAGGGAAGAGTGTAGTTTCTCACGTAAAACAAATAGACTTGTATGATATTTTTGATGTAGTGGAAGATTTGATCTCACACATTTAATCCCATCAACAGCAAGAAGAGAACATATTTTTCCATCATGATATTGAAAATATTAGTCTTGCAAGAGTGGATAAATTTGATGAATTAATTATGGAGTAGAAAATTCACATGATTTATGGAGATAATGATTGTATGTTTAGTTATCCATTTACTTATCAACCACCTATGTCATTTGTGAAGGCATTCGTTTTCAATGATATGTATATTTTGTTCTTTAGTATTGTTCATCTATTATCATTTCTATATTTTTCGGCATGATTTTTTCAAATTATATATTCTAAACTTAATTTTATTTCATTAAATGATAGGAATTCCAAGGAGGAAGAGTTAGACTCACACTGTATGTAACACCCCAGGTAAATAAAGAATATGACATCTTTATATTTATCCATATCTTTGAATAAAATATTAATATAACTTTAAATGGGATGCTATGCTCGATGGCGTACCCAATACACAACAACGAGTTTCTTGGGAATCTTACGTTGCACTTTAATAATAAAATAATATTATTTTAAATGATAGTTAACGCCTAGCCGTTGTAATGGTGGGAATGAACAGAACTATCTACAAAATGATTATATATGTTTGTCAAATATTTTTACTCTTTACAATAAATGTTAGAGGATTAAAAATGCAAATGAATCCAGTTTTTATGTGTAAACATTCTAATATTCTTTAAAAGGTCGATTAACCACCTTTTAATGGAGAACCCCTTTTAAATCAACATTTTGAACATTTTATAAGCTCTATTTTTCAAAATAAACATATTATTTATGATTGGGACATTTAAATTTACCTTGGGTTAATTTTTGGTATTTTTCTGACAATGTTCATTTTTTAAGGAATAGTGAAAAATACTGCATTTTACATCAAAACTGCTTTCTCATATAATTTAATTATATGGTAATATTATATTTTTAATTTGTTTTAAAGTGTAATTAGAATATATTATTACAATTTAATTCAATGATGGTCATTGGGATTAATTTCACTTTGGAATTAGGCATAAACAAGTGCCAAACTTTTCATAAATATTGTTTCTAAAAAACCCGCTATTTGTTTTGACAATGGGAAGTTTTTTTAAATAAATTATTGCAATTTATGTGTTTGTAATTTGGTAAAATGAATTATATATTTTCAATCATAAGGTCCAAATTATCTAATTAAGACTCTTTTGTTTTTGGACATTATTAATAGTAACGACGGTAATTATCTTTAATTATCTTGATTAATGAGTAATTGGGTAGTTAATGATAATAAGATAATATCATAATAATAACAAATGACCACAAAATTTTTCCTAAGGATACTGGTTATCTCATGGCCGACCATGGGATTCCTTGTGCCAAACTTGGTGGCCCCGTGTAATCACTTTTGTGAGAAAGTGACTTTTTATCTTTTTATTTTTAAAGAATGTTAAATGTCACAAAGAAGGTATCACCTAAGTTAAATATTTTTTTCTTTTGTCTACATAAATGATATTTTGGACTATAAACATTCATTGGAAATCTAAAAATATTTCCTACATCATAGTATTTTTTTATAATTTTTATACATTAAATAAATTAAATTATTTATGACATCATGATGATGCAGCGATGACCTCATTATTTAACGATTTAAATAAAATGGAAAGATAATGTAAACTCTAAGAACTAAACATGTCCAAAACCTATTTTATGGGTGGATTTAGAACTATTATCACCTTATCCTCGAAACACATCAATGTGGGACCATTAAAATCCGAAACTCATTTGGAAATAAAGTTACATTTTATACCTTTCCAAGAGTTCCCCTCCTCTCCTCTTATAAAAGGCCCCCACCTCTACCTCCTTACCCACACATCCAAAGCCTTTGTCTTGTCCAAACCCTGCCCATTTTGTCTCTCCACATCCATCTCTAAATCCATAAAGCCTCACTTTGGTAATAATCCTTTCCAAGGAAGCCTTTAAGCTCAAATCAAAGGAAGTTACACGATTTTAAGGTAATGTCTTCGCTTGAGTCCTTTTGTTTTATTTTTCTTCTCCAACCCCCTAAACTCTTTTTATTCATTTATATTGTAAAAAATACAGTATCCTAAATATACTAGTATGTTGTTATAAGAATTATTCGAGCTAAACTTACACACACCTACATCTAATGGTTAAAGAACATATTGTTTCTGTGGATGGAGAATTTCTGCCTCCCGAAACGATGATTGTTCAATATTCTTCTAACACCATCAAAGGTGGCCATTAAGATGACACTATATTTATATATGATATCTAATATGATTATGTTTTACTTAAGAGTCTTTATTTTTCATTTATGGCATACCTTTATGGTTTCCATTATGGTTAAACGTGATATCTTCATTTAAGGAAGTGCGGACTACCGCCCCCTTAAAGTGATTTGATTCGTTAATACCATATCTGGTACGTATAAAGGATATATTTAATGATATTATATATGATACAATACTGTAATTAAAATACTATTATGTATCATTATGTTTTAATTCCATTAAATATGAAATACAAATGGAAGTAGCGTTCATGCGTACGTATGGCTTACCGTCTCCATGAACGGTGCATTTCATTTTCTTAACTCTAAATGTTATGTAATATTATAAATGAATGAATATACTGGATATATATGATATATATGATATATACATCATGAATACAATTCGTGATATAATGAACCTTTGACCACACGAAGAACATGTAATTGTAAGAAGTCCACTTTCGACTTAAGAACCAAATATCGACAAAACAAACATTATTAACTTAAATGATTACATAATGTTTATGACATGGTAATAAGTGATATAAAAGGAATAATGAACTTGAAAAAGGTTCTTAAGGAAGTAGAAATTAACTCATGTTTATTATTCAGGATATTAAAGAACGATCGAGTCAAGTCGGACCCGAGGTAAGGGATCCTACTCCTCTCTTTCTTTTTAAGTACTCTTTTATGTCATTCATTTTAAGCTCATCTTTCTTGTGATTGGGATGTTATTTTATATTAAAATTACTGTAATTATTATGTTCATATGATGAGAGACCCTATTCTATCTCATCAATAAATTTTTGATGTTTTGAGTGGCGTCGTTAGGCTACCGAATTTTCTTAAGAGATCTAACCTCTCTCTTTCTTTTTAAGTACTCTCCATTATGTCACTTCTTTTAAGCCCCTATTTGTTATGATGGGGGATGTTATTTTATATTCCTATTGCTGTACATTTTATTTTAATATGATGAGAGACCCTATTTTATCTCATCAATCCATTTTTGCAAGTTTTAAGTGGCGTCGTTAGGCTGCCGAGTTTTCGTAAGGGATTTTTCATCTCAATTTTATTCCCAAGAGATTTATGCTACATTTGCCACAATTTCCTTTCAGTGGTGTGTGTACTTCCCATTATTGTACTCATTGTGTAATATAATTTTATTTATGAGTATTTACATCATTATTGTATTGTCCCTCTTTCACGGGGTGTATGTTTCGAAAGATACCGATGTCGGTAAGGGGACCTTTCACCCTCCTTTTTTTTAAAAGACTTCTTTTGTTATGTCTTTTAATTCACATACTATTATGTTGGGAAATGTTCTTCTATATCCTTATTTATGTAAAATTTATGTCCAAGTGATGAGACCCCCTTTATCTCTCTCATCAACCCTTTTTGTAAAATTTTATGTTACATCGTTAGGCTGCTGAATTTTACCAAGGGAACTTCTTAACCCAATTTCGATTTCTTTGGGTTCAACATGTAGTCATTGAATATTTCATCCTTTGAATATGTGTGAATAACCTTAGATTGTTTTACACTTAATATCCAATTATATTGGGTGTATTTATATTTTTCACACATAATTATGAGAGTGATTTATCCTTAATTTAAGGATACCTTCTTTATAATGGATTTCATCTCATTTTAAATTTCTATTGAGACTTCATTGTTGTTATGAACCAATTCACTCTTATATGGTGTGTATACTATCCTTTTACATATTATATCATGAATCCCTATATTTTCATGATATTATAAAGTTCGGATTAAATGTTATTCCGTTATTATCTGTATTCAAGAGTCTCTCATTTTGTTGAAAACTATTTAACAAAAATATCATTTTAAATGTTTTAAAGATTTATTATTCTAAATCATTATATTTAATGTCCATGTTTTCAAAATGGTTTTCAGTATTCATTTATATGGACATTAATGTTTTAAAATTATAATTCCATTAAAATATTTAAAGATATATGGGACACTTTGATTCAAAAATCTCTTTTAAATGGTTTTTGAAAATGGATTGATTAATTCAATATCTGGGAATTATTATTGTGATTGAAAATGAAATGCTGTTATTGAAATGTTTATATTTTCAATATTTTATGTGAAATGATGGTAATTGGACATTTTACGGGTGGTTACGTGATAAACCATATGACGGGTGGTGTCGTGAATACCAGGACGGGTGGTTACGTTATAACCTCTAATGCATTCGGTATGGAATTCGGCAGTATGGATATTCCATTAAGTATGTATGGAAGTTGGCCGAATGGCTATTTCATTTGGTGATATGTGTGGAAGTTAACCTTAGGGTTATTACACTTAAATATGTTTATGTCCCAAGTTACCTTTATATGTTATGTGTTCATTATATGGGTTTTACGGCAATCTTTTGGTTATAAAAGGGTAAGTAATGATCTTTTATTCAGTGAAGAGTTTTTACGACTTCATATAGGTGAAAAGTATTACTTTGGTAATGTACTCATGGTTTACTTATTGTTTTTGAAAAACTAAAAGTTTTCCTTCTTTGTGTATCCTTTACTGGTCTTTTTATGCTCATCCCATGTTTTTGAAATGTTTTTCACAGGTCAAGGGAAGGGTACATGATATGATGATAGTGTCAAAGAAGTTTCAAGAAATAATCCATGTTTTATTTTTCCACTGATGGGAAAAATGAATACTATCTTTTATGTAACCACTTTGTTTAAATGTAAAATATAATGCAAGTTTTATGATCTAATTATATAAAACTCTAAACCTGAAAAGATTCTCAATGTGTAATCTTGTAATAACTCAAGATTAAGTAAGGTTTAACACTGGGGCCTTATAATTGGTATCAAAGGTCGGTTTAGATAACTTTAGAGGTTAGGGTATTCTTTAAGCATAAGTGACATTACCATAATTGTTAGGATTTCAGAAAGAGTCCTAGTTTTAGATAAAGTGAATGAGTAAGTATATCTTAGTGTTTATCTTCCTCATTATTACATGATGGTTTTGTTGATATACTCACACTAACCTTTTTGGTTTTAGTAAATGTCTAGATCTAGCAGGCACCAATGTAATAGTGGATGTGAAGGAAACTGTGACAGTTTTTTGAGCAAGAAACTGAATGATATGGGAGCTACAATGAGAACTCTTGTGATTATCCTCAACCAACTATCTGGAGTCATTATTGACCACCTAAACCTTGGTGATTTCTCTAAGGCAACATACATGCGAGAAACAAATCCCTACGAAACTACAGGTAATAATCATAAAGGTATGTCTCTTCAAAAACCTATGTGTCAAAAATGTGGTAAGAAACACCTAGGAAAATGTTTCAAAGGGACAGAAATATGATATAGATGTGGAAATGAAGGTCAAAAAGCAAGAACCTACCATGGAAAAAGGAAGCATCCAGTTGACTCGAGGAAAGGGAAAGAAGTTCTTTCTGAGGGATCAATTGAATATTTTAAATGTGGTGTGCATGGTCATTATGAAAAAACATGTCCTATGAAGAAGTTTCGTGAATGGGATCACCATGATCGTACAAATGTTCGTTTACCAATACCTAATGCCATTCCGATTGAGGATGAAGAAACTAAAAATGACCAATCAAAGGTATGGATTATTTCATAACTATTGTTTTCCTATTTTGGAATCTTAGGATATGATTCATGATTTTGTTTGTAGGAAAGAAGTATTTAAGAATAAGTTGGAAAGGAATTGTTAATGGATCATGAAGAATGTTGAATGAGTAAGATGTCAACATATAAGGGATTCAAGAGTTATGGTGAAATTCTTAAGAGTATTAAGTCTCTTTTGATGATGGGGTTACATTAGAAGACTTTTTATAGTATGTGTAACCCTGATGTTTAATATATGAAAATTTTATTCAAGGAATAGTTATCTGTTCTTTTGTGGATATAGTTAAAAAGAACCATTTGGGTGTATATGATCCTTACTTTTGAGGTAATTATGGGTTACTATATGTTATGATGGAAGCGAAAGGCTTGAGATAAAATTGAGGTTAAATTATGTTATGGTTATTTTCGATGATTTTATCTCTTTTTGGGGAATGATATGATAATTATATAGTTTTCGAAAAAGGACAACACACAGACCGTGTGACAACCCATCACGTCGGACAAAGCTGCAGGAATCGAACCCACAACCAAAGTGCAACTGGTATTTATCGCCTACCACTGGACTACGTGAAGTCCCTGGTTAGTTTGACTGATTATTTTTAGTTAGACGATTTTATGAATTAAGAGTAAGTTGATTTTGGGTTATCTATGGATATTTATTAACCTATCATGGAGGATATGTGATTAGGTTAATTACTTTTCAATACGAGACATTAACAGCAACTGATGTTGTTTGGAGATAAATGTTACGATTTAACTTGGAAGACTATGTGACTAAATCCTTCAAATATCTGGGTTTCAGTATTAGTTTGGTTTACTTTGAATAATTTTATGGACAAATTTATTATCGAATGGTCCTCGTTGAACTTTGGGTTTTGTTGGACAAATTTTGGAGATTAAGAATAGATTTTCTTTTTATAAAGGGTTATCCTTTTCTGGATTATTTGATCTTGTACTACCCTTTTTGGTTTTGTTTTTGGATAAAGTATAAAGACATGGGAAGTATATAGTTCTCTTTTTTGGATTAGGTGATGCTCTATAAGTTGATTATAGTACTCTTAATGTGAAAAAATCTTCCTAAATACTCGTCTTTTGGAGAAAATATGAGTTTGTGTAAGGAATCTAATAAAAGTTGAAAGTCAACATGATATGTGATTATGTTTCCTTATGAATAATTTCCTTAATAAAAAGTAACTTAAACAAAAATTTTATCTATTAACGTTTCCTACTGCAGAATCGAATACCGTTTAACCCATCACAAGTTTGTGATTTTCTTATGGCTATCTTTCTCCTAAACATGTTTTCTATCACTTCTCCATCAGAACATGACCCTTTGTTTTTTTTCCTCCATGTCCATATTTTTATACATGGAATCCTAGTATGGGTTGACTTGGGTGACCTTTTTACTTATCTTTCTTTATTTTAAATTGATTGTTTTATCGACTCTTGTTCCGATTTGGGACTTTCAAAGATGTTTCCAAGCTCAATTTTAAAATTTCGAGGACGCAATTTCCAAAAGGGGGGAAGGATGTAACACCCCAGGTAAATAAAGAATATGACATCATTATATTTACCCATATTTGTGAATAAATTATTAATATTACTTTAAAGGGGATGCTATGCTCGATTGCGTACCCAATACGCAACGAGTTTCTTGAGAATCTTACGTTGCACTTTAATTATAAAATTATATTATTTTAAATGGTAGTTAACGCCTAGCCATTGTAATGGCGGGAATGAACAGAACTAAGTAAAAAATTATTATATATGTTTTTCAAATATTTTTACTCTTAACAATAAATGTTAGAGGATTAAAATTGCAAATTAATCTAGTTTTTAAGCGTAAACATTCTAATATTCTTTAAAAGGTCGATTAACCACCTTTTGATGGTGAACCCCTTTTAAATCCACTTTTTGAAAATTTTATAAGCTCTATTTTTCAAAATAAACATATTATTTATTATTGGGACATTGAAATTTACCTTTGGTTAATTTTTGGTATTTTTCTGACAATGTTCATTTTTCAATGAATAGTGAAAAATACTGCATTTTACATCAAAACTGCTTTTTTCATATAATTTAATTATATGGTTATCTTATTTTTTTAATTTGTTTTAATGTTTAATTAGAATATATTTTTACCATTTATTTCAATGATGGTCATTGGGATTAATTTCACTTTGGAATTAGACATAAACAAGTGCCAAACTTTTCATAAATATTGTTTATAAAAAACCCTTTATTTGTTTTGACAACGGGAAGTTTTTTAAATTAATTATTGCAATTTATGTGTTTGTAATTTCATAAAATTAATTAAATATTTGGAATTAGAAGTTCCAAATTATGTAATTAAGACTCTTTTGTTTTTGGACATTATGAATAGTAATGACGGTAATTATCTTTAATTATCTTGATTAATGAGTAATCAGGTGGTTAAAGATAATAAGATAATATCATAATAATAAAAAATGACCACAAAATTTGACCTGAGGCTACTTTTTGTCTCATGGCCGACCATGGTATTCCTTGTGCCAATCTTGGGGGCCCCATGGAATCACTTTTGTGAGAAAGTGACTTTTTATCTTTTTATTTTTAAAGAATGTTAAATGTAACAAAGAAGGTATCAACTAAGTAAAATATTTTGAATTTTGTCTAAATAAATGATCTTTTGGACTATAAATATTAATTGTAAAGATAAAAATATTTCCTACATCATAGTAGTTTTTTTATAATTTGTTGACATTAAATAAATTAAATTATTTATGACATCATGATGATCGAGCTATGACCTCATTATTTAACGATTTAAATAAAATGGAATGATAATGTATTATATAAGACCTACACATGTCCAAAACCTATTTGATGGGTGTATTTATAACCCTTATCACCTTATCCTCCAAACACATCAATTTGGGACCATTAAAATCCGAAACTCATTTGGAAATAAAGTCACATTTTATACCTTTCCAAGAGTTCCCCTCCTCTCCTCTTATAAAAGGCATCCACCTCTACCTCCTTACCCACACTTACAAAGCCTTTGTCTCGGCCAAACCCTGCCCATTTTGTCTCTAAACATCCCTCTCTAACTCCTTGAAGCCTCACTTTGGGAAGAATCCTTTCTAAGGAATCTTTTAAGCTCAAATCAAAGGAAGTTACCCGATTTTAAGGTAATGTCTTCGCTTGAGTCCTTTTGTTTTATTTTTCTTGTCCAACCCCTTGAACTCTTTTTATTCATTTATTTTGTAACAAATACAGTTTCTAAAATATACTAGGATGTTTTTTTAATATGTATTCGAGCTACACTTACACACACCTACATCTAATGGATGAAGAACATACTATTTCCGTGGATGGTGAATTTCTTCCTCCCGAAACAATGATTGTTCAACATTCTTCTAACACCTTCAATGGTGGACATTAAGATGACAATATATTTATATATGATATCTAATATGTTTATGTTTTACTTAAGCTTCTGTATTTTTCATTTATGGCATAACTTTAGGGTTTCCATTATGGGTAAACGCGATATCATCATTTAAGGAAGTGCGGACTACCGCCCCCTTAAAGTGGTTTGATTCGTTAATACCATATGTGGTACGTATAAAGGATATAATTAATGATATTATATATGATACCATAGTAGAATTAAAATACTATTATGTATCATTATGTTTTAATTCCATTAACTATGAAATAGAAATGGAAGTAGCGTTCATGCGTACGTACGACTTACCATCTCCATGAACGGTGCATTTCATTTTCTTAACTCTAAATGTTTTGTAATATTATAAATGCATGAATATACTGTATATATATGATATATATGATATATACATCATGAATAAAATTCTGGATATAATGAACCTTTGACCACACGAACAACATGTAATGGTAAGAAGTCCACTTTCGACTAAAGAACCAAATATCGACAAAACAAACATTATTAACTTAAATGATTACATAATGTTTATGACATGGTAATAAGTGATATAAAAGGAATAATAAACTTGAAAAAGGTTCTTAAGGAAGTGGAAATTATCTCAAGTTTATTATTCAGGATATTAAAGAACGATCGATTCAAGTCGAACCCGAGGAAAGGGATCCTACTCCTCTCTTTCTTTTTAAGTACACTCTTTTATGTCATTCCTTTTAAGCTCAGCTTTCTTGTGATTGGGATGTTCTTTTATATTACTCTTACTGTATATTTTATTTTCATATGATGAGAGACCCTATTCTCTCTCATCAATCCATTTTGGATGTTTTGAGTGGCGCCGTTAGGCTGCCGAATTTTCGTAAGAGATCTAACCTCTCTCTTTCTTTTTAAGTACTCTCCATTATGTCAATTCTTTTAAGATCCTCTTTGTTATTATGGGGGATGTTATTTTATATTCCTATTGATGTACATTTTTTTGTAATATGATTAGAGACCCTATTTGATCTCATCAGTCCATTTTTGGATGTTTTAAGTGGCGTCGTTAGGCTGCCGAGTTTTTATAAGGGATTTTTCATCTCACTTTTATTCCCATGAGATTTATGCTACATTTGCCAAAATTTCCTTTGAGTGGTGTATGTACTGACCATTATTGTACTAATTGTGTAATATACTTTCATTTATGAGTATTTAAATCAATATTGTATTGTCCCTCTTTCACGGGGTGTATGTTTCGAAAGATACCCATGTCGGTAAGAGGACCTTTCACCCTCCTTTTTTTAAAAGACTTCTTTTTTATTTCTTTTAATTCACATACTATTATGTTGGGATATGTTCTTATATATACTTATTTATTTAAATTTTATGTCCAATTGATGATATCCCCTTTATCTCTCTCATCAACCCTTTTTGTAAAATTTTATGTGACGTCGTTAGGCTGCCAAATTTTACCAAGGGAACTTCTTAACCCAATTTTGATTTCTTTGGGTTCAACATGTAGTCATTGAATATTTCATCCTTTGAATATGTTTGAATAACCTTTTATTTTTTACACTTAATATCCACTTATATCGGGTGTATTTATATTTTTCACACATAATTATCAGATTGATTTATCCATAATTTAAGGATACCTTCTTTATAATGGATTTCATCTCATTTTACATTTCTTTTGATAATTCATTTTTGTTATGCACCAATTCACTCTTATATGGTGTGTATACTGTCCTTTGACATATTATATCATGAATCCCTTTATTCTCATGATATTATAAAGTTCGGATTAAATGTTTTTCTGCTATTATGTGTATTCAAGAGTCTCTCATTTTGTTAAAAACTATTTAACAAAAATATCATTTTAAATGTTTTAAATATTTATTATTCTAAATCATTATATTTAATGTCCATGTTTTCAAAATGGTTTTCAGAATTCATTTATATGGACATTAATGTTTTAAAATTATAATTTCATTAAAAGATTCAAAGTGGTATGGGACACTTTGATTCAAAAATCTCTTTTAAATGGTTTTTGAAAATGTATTGATTAATTCAATATCTGGGAATTACTTATTGTGATTGAAAATGAAATTTTGTTATTGAAATGTTTATATTTTCAATATTTTATGTGCAATGATGGTACTTGGACATTTTACGGGTGGTTACGTGATAAATCGTATGACGGGTGGTGCCGTGAATAGCAGGACCGATGGTTACGTTATAACCTCCAATGCATTGGGTATGGAAGTCGGCCGTATGGCTATTCCATTAAGTATGTATGGAAGTTGGCCGAATTGCTATTCCATTAAGTGATATGTGTGGAAGTCGACCTTATGGTTATTCCACTTAAGTATGTTTATGTCTCAAGATACCTTTATATGTTATGTGTTCTTTATATGGTTTTTACGGTAATCTTTTGGTTACAAAAGGGTAAGTAATGATCTTTTATTCAGTGAAGAGTTTTTACTACTTCATAAAGGTGAAAAGTATTACTTTGGTAATGTACTCATGGTTTACTTGTTGTTTTTGAAAAAATAACAGTTTTCCGTCTTTGTGTATCCTTTACTAGGCTTTTTATGCTCATCCCAAGTTTTTGAAATGTTTTTCACAGGTCAAGGGAAGGGTACATGATATGATGATAGTGTCAAGGAAGTGTCAAGAAAGAATCCATGTTTTATTTTTCCACTGATGGGAATAATTAATACTATCTTTTATGTAACCACTTTGTTTAAATGTGGAATGTAATGCAAGTTTTATGATCTAATTCTCTAAAACTCTAAACCTAAAAAGATCCTCAATGTGTAATCTTGTAATAACTCAAGATTAAGTAAGGTTTATGGCTGGTGCCTTATATTGTATGGTCAAAGAGTTTTTCTAGAAGATGATCAAATCTGATAATATTTTCATTAGTTTAAATATTTATTATAAAATGTTATCGATTTAATATATTAATTTATATATATATATATTTGTTTAATGTTGTCACTGAGTTTATTCCCCCTAAAATCCCAAATATAATTGTGGTATAATGTTCATATAAAATATGATGGGGGTTTTGTTAATGTTCCAACCAATGAAGTTGAGGTATGAATTGATTTTTCATTATAATAACTTAGTATAAGTTAATACTATGTTAATGTATGTTTCATCTAGTATGTATTATTTTCTATTTATAGGTAAAAATTAATGAACTATGATATTTCAATCCCAAACAGTCCTACTTAGTCTCCAAGGATGAAATAATTGGTAATTTACTTCGTAAGGAGCATCCTGCTCAAGAGTACAGATGGGTTTGGGACTATTACTATCTGAGGTCTTTGGAAGGAAAATGGATATTTAAAGTGATGAATGCGGGTGATAAGGCAAATAAAAAAACTTCAGAATCATTTAGTTCACAAACTATTATTGATTTTATTTTCAAATAATAATATACGACATTGTTGAAATTCAAATATAATAGTATTATAGGTTCTAGTAGTAGGAAGTAGAGATGGGGATGGGGTGATGATCATAGTTCGTCATTGGGAAATTATTAGTGGAGTGGGTTCTTTCATGTATTATTATGTCCAATGTTGGTATTTTTTATATTTTCATTATTTTATATGGGATCGGGACAACGGGTTCCATGTGTATGTGTTTTATAACCATGAGTCTATATGCTTTTTTTCAACTATCTATGGATATTGAAATTTATATATCATTACAGATAAAGTTTATATTATTTTATAACTTTTATATATAGGTTGATATGCATATTATATTCGATAATATCTCACTTTTTTCATGGTGTCTTTCTATGTATGTTTATACTCACACCTACATGGTCTTTGCATTCATTATTTTTTTCTTATACAGATAGCTGGTAGATGGTGTCCTTTGTAGACCTAGTATCTATGGAACAAAGATGTATGTGGAAGCACTGACCATGTTTGGTGGTTTGACATATAGATCTTGTGTTGCGAAATCCTCTTCTTTTCACTCTCATTTGTTTCTATATTGGTACAGACTTTCCTTCATCTTGGTTTGGCGTGTATTTTACCCTTTTCCTTTCCTGGATATCTATCTATCACGTTCTGGTGTATTTCCTAGAGGTTAAAACATGAAATGTTTAGACTAATATGTTTTATTTTATTATACCTATTCATTATTTCATGGAATTGGGTCTGTGTCTGTGTGTGAATTCATGTATAATAGGATAAATCCTCCCAATTCAGTGATATTCTTACTTTTTTTCTTGCCTCTATCCATTTAACAATTTGGGGTGAACATTTTGAGTCACTCTTAGCTTCATGGTGTCCCAATTCAGGTCCATATTGGTCATGTCATTTCATAATACCCCATGGTTTTCTTTAAGACCGTAATCTCTATCTAACCCCATCCATTATAGGAAATTCTATACTCCTATTCAAAATCTCACATCACGATATAGTCCAACTGACCATGGATAATTTTATGTTATCTCTAACCAAACTAAGGTCCTATATCACTTATCAATACAATGATATATCAAGCCTATAACATATAGATGACCCCTATCTATTAGACCCTCCTTTCGATTAGTATCTTCTGGTCTTTCACCTTATTGGTTAGATCTCATTCGTGATGTGTTGAGTGATCCCCCTTTTGGGAGATTTTAGTAATCTATTTTTGCATGGACCCTATTTTTTGAGCTCTGTCATGTTGGTCTTGGATAAGCAGTGGGGGTGTAATTAGGTAACTTTGACTAGGTGTATTCTTATATGTCAAGTCACATAGAGGCATCTATGGAGTTTTTAATGATCTGATAAAGGGGCGGGAATAGTGTTTAAAGTCTGACGATTTCAAAAAGTAGTTACCCATTTTATAAATCCAATTCTATTTTAATTCTCTCTTTTGGAAGTTTAATCATTTATGTTTATTTAGGGAGATTTATCTTTTTTCTAAGCATCAATTATTGGTTTTGAATATTTAATGACACTTTTGATGAAAATGGTATTCATGGTGTATGGTTTCAGATTGAGAATTATTTATTTATTATTAAATTAATTAATATCATTTTTAATTTTTGTTGATTTAGTTTTAACCTATGAATCCTCATTTTAATATAAGTACGTTCATTCTTTATAGCTATTTTTAAAAGTATGAAATTTATTTTTATCTTTGGAAATGTGTTTTCTAATAGTTTAATGAATCAACGTACATTCAATGAGAAATGTATTCAGAAATATATTTATTCTTTCAATGTATTGAGAAATGAATTATTGATTCTTTCAATGTGTTGAATCATTCCATGTTTTTATGTATTATTGATTATTTTAATGTGTTATGTCTTATTTGACTCTTTCAATGTATTGAGAAATGTATTATTTCTTTCAATTTGTAGTTTTCCTTTATCAATGTATCGATTCTTTATGTTTTGGTGAGAATCAATGTATGTTGATTCTTCAGTTTTAACATGTGTTGTTTTACTTGTACATTGATAATATATTTGATGATCTGGTCAAATTTTTACTATCACTATTGTGTTGTTCTAGCTAGAGGTTCGGGGGCTGCAGAACCTGTAGTTTATTTTATTAAATCCATGAGATAGCTTCAGTTTAATCCACCACTAGATATTGGATTTTTTTCTGGTTGTTGAATCTACCAATATATTATGGTATTTTAATGGTGGTGATTAAAACCCCCACAAAATATTAAAACAAATTACTCAATGTCGATTTTATCTATATTAGTGGTGGTTTTCTCAGTAAAAAGTAAAAAACTTTAGCGGGGTTTAGAAACTCTGCTATATCCCAGTTAGTTTTTACCCAAAAACTTTGGTAAAATACGAGTTCTACAAAAATTTCTAGAAACTCATGTAAAATGGAAGAAACCACTATGTATTGATTGCCATTAACAATTTTACAATTGGTTTTTTGAAACCGTCACAAAACCATATACCAACGGCTTAAACTGCCGCTAGATGCTCAGTTTGTTGTAGTTACAATTGTAGTTAGTTTTAATGTAACAACCAAATTTTTATCAATGGAAATTATTTTCTTATATTTATGTCAAATATTCCCATTAAATCACAACATAATGAACATATAAGTTCTATGCCACCTTTAAACATAATATTGTCAGTTTTTTATTTGAATTTTGAATATCTAATATACACAGTTGCTATGATTAAGATGTTTTGAGTCTAATAGAACAAAAAAATATATGTGAATATTAACCTACGCTTATAAATAGTAAGATAACCTTATGAATAGTAATATTACACTTATGAATAGTATATCATCCAAAATAATAGTAACCTCATCCATGAATGTATGAATAAAATTTAGGCATCTTATAAGTGATAATTTGACCATATTAAAAGTATTGGTATTTTTTTAAGTCATAAATAATTAATTACAATTAATTAATTATTTAAAAAAGAAAATTTATTTTCCTAAATGTTTTTCATAAATTAAAAATTTTATATCTTCTGGTTTTATTACAATTTTATAAGACCTTATGTATTTTTTGACAACATTACAAGATCAGTTATATTTTTTAAATCCTTATTTTTCAATTAATATATCATTTTAACTAATAATTAAATTATTCATATTTAGAAAATTATTTTTTAAAATGGAGTTTATTTTTGGATTCTACACGTCAATAAATGGCTAGGGATAATTTAGGGTATTTTTCTGAAATACATGAATTTTTTCCGAATAGTAAAATACATTAATTTATCTTTTCAATACATTATAATTAAAATCCACTATTCATGTCATCACATGTGATGTAAGCGCCCAAATATATAAATCACATGAACTTATTATTATAATTTTCATTTAATCAACACTATTTTAGTTCTTGAGTGAAATTAATAAACTAAGGAATTAAATTTTAAGAAAACCCTCCTCCCCTCCACTATAAAAACCACTAACACTTCCCTCTTCTCTTCGCTCATTTAATGCCTTATTACATGCCTAATTTCTTCCCAAATCACTCCCTAAGATCTTCCCCCACGTCAAAATTCCCTTGGTCTCTTCAAAATACCAAATTCTCTCCCTTTAAGAGGGTCTCTAGGATGATTGATTTAAGAGGTAAATTCTTGTTATCAATTCTTTTACTATCTTTTCATGTTCATTTGATTTATTTTCTATCCATATATATCCTCATAATAATTTTATGAAAACTCCAACACCATTTATTTACTTTCATGTTTTAATGGTAAGGGAATAAGTTATTATTTTCTCTCCTTTACACTTTTTTTATTTTAGTTGTAAAGACACCATCTGAGATGTGTGGAATTACAACATTCAAGGACGATAAGTTTTCAATTTCCCTTACCACATTCAATTCAAGTCATGTAACCAATTTCATTTCAAAAAACATCATAATATATGTATTATGCCTCATCTATGTTTCTCTTATAATTTTTTACACACCATTTTGATTTATACAACAAAACATGTTCTTTATGGCCAAAACCCAATAGTTAACCCAATTGGTTTTCACTAATGTTTTACATAATGATTAATCATTTATCGAAATAACCAAATGGAATTTACAACCATGTAAACCTATGTTTTTTCAGTTATATAATATAACTAAAATTCTAGACAACCATTCACATTTTACATGATTCTCCATCTTGGAAAATAAGTAAACCGATCAAAAAAACCTAGAAAACAAATAGAACCGAACAACGAAATTATACATCATAACTCAGAAAAAGGTCATTAATTAACTTAAAATTTTTACAATAAATCATTTAAATGTATAATTTATTTGGGAATTTTTAATTACAGAACCTAACTTGATTATTTCAGTCATTAATATCAAGTAGATAACCCCATCAGACCTAAGGTAAGGGATCCTCTATATTTCACTTTTATTCAAGAATGTCCTCTATGTTATGCCCATTTATGTGTAACAAATAATTATGGGGTATGTTTTTTCACCTACCCCATACTTCCCTCATTATTTTGGAGTGATTAGAAACCAATTTCTCTCTCATTAATCTCACTTAAGTACACATGATACCAAGATGATAATTCATAAGGGATTCTATCCAAGCCTCCATTATTCCATCAGTTTGCTATATCATTCTATTTACCCAAATGAATTTGTCTTCCTTTCAGGTAAAACTTATAAATACTATTTATATTCTCAAAAAAATGTTTCAAGATCCCTCCCTCATTTACTTTCTGGGATATATATACTTTTAAGTGATTCCCTCCTTGATACTTCCCAATAAGAAAAACCATTTTTAGGGGAATTGCAAAAATTTTACCGAATTTCACATTCTCTATATCTTATATTTATAGCCGCAAATGTATTTATAAAATCAGAATTTTTAATTAAGAACACCTTTTTTGGTTCACTAATGCTTTTATATAAAGTATTTTTCCCTTTTCTATTTTAAAGGCTCTATAATATTTTCCATAAACCACAAAAAATGTTTTAATGCTAAAAAATATTAAATAATCTTTTCACATGTTTTCACTTATATTTGACATAAAGTACCATAATATATACCTAATTTTCCTTATTAATGTCCATTTATGCTCTAATTCATTTCTATCATGGACACTTTTATGATACACCCATTTTTTATGTTTAACGACATGATTATGGTACCCAATTATTTCCACAAGTAACCCTTATGTTTATGTAAGATTGATAATGTATGATTCTTTATATGAAACACATATTCATGAAAATTTAATATGGTTTCACCAAATATCTCTCAAATTAATTGTGTAAAGTTGAGTCACATGAGATGTCTTGTGCGATGGTCTTTGCACTTATCCTTGGAATGTGCTACCATGTGTGATGGTATTGGTGGTTAGTCTTGGCTTGTGATGCCATGTGAAATGGTCATGGTGGTTAGAATCGACTCGTGATAAAGACATGTTTTATGTTCAATCCAAATTTCTATGATTCAATGTTTATATGATCCTATGTTTATATATTGTGATTCTATATACCATTTTTTATCATTATGTCCTGATCTCTATCCCATGTGCTAAAAAATTATTCTTATGTTTATTCCCTTATTGGGATTTTATCTCATCCCTTTTTTCATGTTATCCCTAGGGTACCCTATGAATATTTAAGGTCTTAAAGGAAGTAAGGATTTATTTATGGAGATTAAATAAAGAAATGTTTTATTTAGTTCCATGTTTTCAATTTTATGTACCTAGTTCACAAAAACACTAGACTTTACAAGCCTTAACATGTACTCTGATGTATAATTATGCTTAAAATCATGTAATGTTATATGTAAAGGTATAGGGTCTCTATAATCAGTATTATAGGATGGTCTAGTTATTTTTGAAGATTAGGAATAGAGCACATTAGTAAGAACCTTAAGGATGAGACTAAGTATATTAAAACACCCCTAAATTTTGGTAAGTATAGTGTAAGTGGTTTACCATAAAAAAATAACATATTCAGAGTAACAATAAGTAGAGGTGGATATGGCACAAATGTATCTATAGTTAAAATATGAAGACACCGCTTTGAGATAAAATCTAATGGGAACTGGTATATGACACCTGGCCTTACTGCACTCTTGGTTTGACATTACTAGGGGATATGCTTTGGTAAATTCATGATTTTGGTAAAAATAATTATTAAGGGAATAAAAAAAATATCCCAAAAGAATATATTCCATGAAATAGAACAAGGATAACCTAGATTTAATCCTATACAATCACAATATAGGATTTAATTCTCCTTTAGAAGTTTAACCTTTTTATGTTTAAAGTTTCCTTTTTATGATCAGTATTTAAGTATTCAAGTCCTCTAATTGTATGTTATTTTTCATAGTTAATGGAGAGAAATAAAAGAACATGTTCCAACAATCAATGTGATATTAAATGTTGTGATTTCCCAAATGATATGCCTGATATTATGGGAATAGGTGTTGGAAACATTAGGAAGGTACTTGCTCAGCTATCTCAAGTTATGAATAATAACTTGAATCATGTGGAACACCCTCCATCTCTAAGGAAAGAGAATATTGTCATAAAATATTTCATGTGGAAACGGCCTCCTTGGTTTGGTGGATCTTTTGATCCCCTCCTCTTTGAAAAGTCGATTAACTCTATTGAAATGATATTCTATTTCATCCAGCGCTCGGTAGATGAAGAAGTTGTACATGTGGTCTATCGTTTTGATGGGGAAGCTGATCAGTGGTGGGAACTAATCATGAATATGAATCCCTAGTTAGAAATTGATTCTATGGGTTGGGAGGAATTCAATACAATGTTTTTAATAAATATTTTCCCTGAACCCTCCATCTAAAGATGTAAAGATATTTCCTCAGACTCAAGCATAAGGAAGAGGATTCGATCGAGGTGTATGAATAAAAATTTACAATTCTTGCAAGCTATGTTTCTGGTATTTTCATGAACAATGAAATCAAGGTGAATTCCTTATTTAGCGGATTAAAGACGATTCCACAAAAATAATTGGCAATTCGATACACTGATAGTTATATGGAGATTGTTCGTTGTGCCCTCAAGGTTGAAGTAGAGATTGGAGACTCTTAATGGTATTGGGGTCCCAACAAAAAAACTAGGAAAATAGAATCTAATGTGGGAATTTTCAGAAATAAATTCCATGTTGGAAAGACGGTCGATTGTCCAACGTGTAAAAATTGTGGGAAGAAGCTTCTTGGGAACTGTCTAAATGGATAAAAAGAATTGCATTAAATGTGGAATGTTGGCACATCTGTCTAAAAACTAATGAAGAGATATGAAGAATCCTACTAATATGGAATAATAATGGGTGGTTTAGAAAAAGGATCAGCTAGTGGGGAAGTATTAAAATTGCAAGGAACATGGGAATTATGTGATCAATTTCCCTTATCCAAGGGTTGTTAGAGGAAATCATCAACATCCTCTAAGGAAACAATGAAGGGCTTATGATATCACTAATACTGTGGTGGACCCAGACAACATTTTGGTGATAGTTATAATAGTTAATCACTCAAGAATAGTGAATGAACTATTTGATTCTGGTTCTATTAATACTTTCATATCTTGCAAGTTTAGTAGAACTATTCAAAAAACACCTCAAAATTTGGAGGATATGTTATCAGTTATAATATATAATGGGGAAATTTTTTCAACCATGATGTATAACACCTCCCCAAAAAATATTTGTGGACTGAACCTCCCAGAGAAACTTTTCATAATTCCTTTAGTGGAGTTTGATGTTATCTTGGGAATGGATTAGATATCTTTAAACAAATCCAACATCAACTATCGGGAAAGGAAGATCACCCTTCACATCCAGAAGCATCCTCAAATTATTTAAAAGTGTAAGGAGGAAGTTGAATCCCCATTAGAATTAGCATCTCATGTTTGGATATTGTGGCATTATGAAAAATCATATCTTTCTCAAATAATTCTGACAAAAGTGATATTTATGCTTAAATACCTGCCCATCATGAAGGATTACACATATGTATTCCCAAAAGAGTTGTCTGGTATTTTTCATGACCAGGAGTTTGAGATCCCAATTTATCATATTTCTAGATCTTTTCCTATATCAAAAAAATATTAAAATGTCTAATGAAGAGATAGAAGTGCAGAAGAAGTAGTTACATGAGAATCTAGAGAATGATTTTATATGCCTAAGTGCTTCACCGTGTGGTGCACCAGTCCTCTTCATCAAGAATAAGTATTGATCAATTCACCTCTACATTAATTATCTTGTGATCATTAAAATCATGATAAATAACATGTATACCCTACCATAGATAGATGCCTTGTTGGATCAGTTTTGTTGGGCCAATTATTTCTCTGTGGTGGTCCTTCAATCAGGATATCACAAATTTAAGGTGTAGGAGGAAGATATTCCCAATAATATCATTCGAATGAGGTATGGACATTATGAGTTCATATTGATTCCCTTTGGACTCACTAATACTCCTGAAATATTCCTGGATTTAATGAATAATGCCTTTTGAGATTACCTCAAAAAATTTGTGATAGTCTTTATCGATGATATTTTGATACACTCCAATTGAATGGAGGAACATGAACAGAATTTGAATATTGTGTTAATGACTTTATGATGGGATATGTTGTATGAGAAGTACTGTTAATATGAGTTCTAGATGGAGGTTGTATCATTATTGGGGCACGTTATCACCAGAAAAGGGATATCTGTAGATCCTTCCAATACAAAGGTGATTAAAGAGTGGCCCATTCCAGCATCTATAACTGAGATATGTAGCTTTATGGGTCTCACTGGGTATTATCAACAATTTTTGAAGAACTTGTCATGAATTTCCAACCTAGTGATAAAAATGACATGGAAGGGAGTAATGTTTTTCTGGACATAGAATGTGAAGACTATTTTATGGATTTGAAAAAAGAGGCTAATCATTGTTCCATTACTCACACTCCAAACATGCAGATAACTATTTGTGGTGTAAAATTATGCTTCAATGAAGGGATTTAGATGTATGATGATTCAAAATGATAATATGATATCTTATTCCTCAAGGAAGCTTAAAATCCATGGAAAAAACTCTCATACACAAGATCTATATTAGGCGGTTGTGATCTTTGCGTTAAAAATATAGTGGAATTGTATATATGGAAAGAAGTGTGAGATATATACTGATCAAAAGAGTCTCAAATATATATTCAGTCAATAATATATTAATATGCGTTAGCGAAGATGAATATATATAATCAAGGATTATGACTGCTCAATCCACTACCATCCCAGTAAGGTAAATAAACTGGTGGATGCACTAATTAGAAATGATCCAACATCTTTATCAATGATGATAATTGAAAAGGATATGGCCTTATTTGATGTATAGAATATGGAAGTGGAAATCTTTAAAATAGGAACATCATCAATCCTTTCTCAAATGATTGTTCAACCATCCCTCGTGCAGAAAATATAGGATGCTCAAAGAAAAGATGTCGAAATTATGAAAATGGTGGAAGCTATCATAAATGGGAAATACTCTAAGTACAAAATTAAAAAAGATAGAGTCATATGTTTTGGGAAACAATTATGTGTACCATATTATCCAAAGATAAATAAGGATCTTTTGAATGATGCACATAGATCAACAATCTCTATTCACCTAGGGAGCACAAAAATGTATCGCGATCTATGAATGAACTATTGGTTGGAAAATATGAATAAAAAGATTACTGAATATACATAAAATTTACTGTTCTGTCATAAAGTGAATGCTAAAAGAAATATATCTAATGGGATTATGCAACCACTATCCATTCCAACATAGTAGTTGAAGAACATCACCATGGACATTTTCATTCGAATTCCAAGTATATCTAGAGGAAACAATGTTATATGGGTCATCATGGATCGTCTTACAAAGAATGAAAAATGTATTGAAATTTGAGGGGACTTCTCATTGGATCCAATTGCACAGATATATTTCAATGATGTATTAATGATGCATGGAGTACCACTATCTATAGTATCTGATCGAGATCCTTGATTCACCTAGATGTCTAGGAAAAGTCCCCAACATGCTCTAAGCACTGAACTGAACTTCAATATTGCCTATCATCCTCAAACCGATGGACAATTTGAGCGGACTATTCAGGCATTGGAAGATATTTTGAGATCATATTCTATGGAATTCAAAGGAGGATGGAAGCAACATCTTCCATCAGTTCAATTTTCCTACAAAAATAGTTTCCACTTGAGAATCCAAATGGCACCATATGAATCCCTTAATGGGAAAAGGTTTATAACATTGGTATGTTATAATTATGTCGGTGAGAATAAGATGGTAGGACCTAAAATGGTCGATCAAATTTTGGAGAAAGTGAAAACCATTCATCAGCACATCAAGGCTACCCAAAGTCGAAAAAAGCGTTATGAAGACAATCTTCAACGAGGCCTTGACTTCAAAGTTGGAGACCAAGTATTTTTTGCATTTCTCCTTAGAAGAAGGTCAAAAGGTTTGGAATGAAAGGAAAGATATGTCCTAGGAATATCAACCGCATAGAGATTCTTGATCGTGTCAGGGTTGTGGCCTTTCGAATATCACTTCCACAAACAACGTCCAAAGTGCACAATGTCATTCATGTATCCTTATTATGGATGTACATACCAAACCCTTCACATGTAATCTCTTCAGAGGTGGTACAATTGCAGAATGATATTTTTTATGAGGAGCAGCTAGTAAAGATATTTGATCATATGGATAAGGTTATACAATGATGGAATACTCACCTGGTCAATGTACTATGGTGGAACCTTACGTATTAAGAGTATGCAAGAGAACTGGAGGAGGCAATGAAGGAAAATTACCCTCACTTGTTTATGGATTAGAATATAAAACGAAGTGTTGAGGGTGAAATTTTATATGGTGGTAATAAGTGATGTAATAACCCAAATCTAAAACTCACATGCACTTATTACTAATTTTTTCATGTAATCATCAGTATTTTTGTTCTTGAGGGAAATTAATAAAATAAATAATTAAATATTATGAAAACCATAATCACCTCCACTATAAAAACCACCCACATTCCACTCTTCTCTTCAATCCTATCAAGAATTGTTCTTTTCCAATTTTTTTCCCAAATCACTCCCCATGATCCTACCCCATGTCCAATATCCCTCGATCTCATCAAATGACCAAATCCTATCCCCTTTAAAGTCTCTCAAGGATGATTTATTCAAGTGGTAAATTCTTGTTTTCAATTCTTTTACTATCTTTTTGTGTTCATTTGTTTTATTTTCTATCCATACATATCCTCATCCAAATGTTATGAAAAATCTAGTAACTTACATGTAATGTTATTTGGTTATGATAATGGAAGAAGTTATTATCATCTCTCCTTTAAGATTCTTTTATTTTTGTAGTAAAGACGCCATCTGAGATGTGTTGAGTTACCAAATTCAAGGATAATGGGTTTTCAATTTCCATTACCATATTCAATTCTGGTCATGAAACCATTTTCATAGTTGAAACAAATCATAATAAATATATTATGTATGATCTATGGATATGTAATATTTTCAACACAAGGTTTTGATTTAAAAAACAAAACATGTTCTTTGTGGCCAAAACCCACCAATTAACTCAGAAGGTTATCACTAATGATTTACATAATGATTAATCATCACTCCAAGTAACCAAATGAAATTAAAAAAAATGTAACCCTTTTTATGTTAAATAATAGAATATAACTCCAATTATGGAAAAACTTTTCCATTTTCCATGATTCCCCATTCATGAAAATAAGTAAACTGATCATAAAAACCAAGAAAACAAACAGATCTGAATAATGAAATTGAACCACTTATCCCATCAAAAAGGTTATGAATGAACATAAAAAGGTTATAATAAATCACTTACATATATAATAGGTTCTGTAATTATTTATTAATTAACCCAATTTGATTATTCAGGTCCTTAATATCAAGTGGAAGAACCATCAGACCTAAGGTAAGGGATCCTCTCTATTTCACTTTTATTCAAGAATGTCCTCTATGTTATGCACATTTATGTGTAATAACTAATTATAGGGTATAATTTATCACCACCCAAAACATAAATAATTATTTCTAGGTTATTGTAATCCAATTTTTCTATCATTAATCACTATTATGTAAACCTGACACCTTTCCGATACTCCATAAGGCATTCCACCCGAACCTCCTTTATTCCTTTGAGTTGATCTATCTTTGTTTTTACCCAAATAGAGTTGTATTTTATTTTTAGGTAAAACCTATAAATAATATTCATATTCCCCAAAATCATGTTCCAATATCCATCCCTCATTCTCTTTCAGAGATATACATGATTTTAAAAAAATTCCTCCTCGATACTTCCCAATAAGCAAACCCATTTTGACGGTACATCCCGAATTCTTACCCGATTTCAAGTAAAATATATATTCTATTTTAAGCCACCAATGTCTTTATAAAATCATAATTTTTAATTATGAAATCATTCATGGTTCACTTCTGGTTTTATATAAAGGATTTCCCTTATCAATTTCAAATTCTCTATAACATTTTCGATAAAACCGCCCAAAATGTTTTAATGCTAAAAATTAAAAAATAATATTTCAACATGTGGTCACATTTTTTTGAAATCACATACCATGATATATTCATATTTTACCTTTTTAATTGCCTTGTATTTTAGAAATCATTTCTTTCATGGTCACTTTTATGATACCCCTGTTTGTTATGTTTTATGACCTGATTGTGCTTCCCAATTCTTTCCATGGGTAAACCTTGTGTTAATGTAAGATTGATTGTGTATGATTATTTATTTGGAAAACATATTCATGAAAAGTTTATAAGGTTGTGCCCAAATAGTGGTCCAATTCATTGGGTAATGTTGAGTCTCATGAGATGTTATGAGTGATGGTCTTGGGAGTTATCTTTGGCTTGTTCTACCATGTGTTATGGTCTTGGCGGTTTTCCTAGGCTTGTGCTATCATGTGAAACTGTCTTATAGGTTAGTATAGACTCATGCTAAAGTCATGTTTTATGTTTCTTCCACATTTCTGTAATTCAATTATTATATGATCTGATGTTTGTATGTCATGATTCTAAATGAATTGTTTTTCATTATGTCATGATATTTTCCCATGTGCTAAATACTTATTCATATGTTTGTTACCTTATTTGGATTTTATCTCATCCCTTTGTTCATGATAACCCAAGGGTACCCTTTGCAGATTTAAGGGATTAAATTAAGTTTGGAGATCTTTTTGGAGATTAAATATTGAAATGTTTTATTTAGTTCTATTTTTTCAGTTTTATGTACCTAGTCCTCCAAGAAACTATACTTTACGATCCTTGGCTTATACACCGATGTATAATTATGCTTAAAATCGTGTAATATTATATGTAAAAGGACATGGTCTCTATTAATATAATAATAAATGGACTCTATAGAGTCTAAAGAAACATTGAAACTGACAAAGATACCATAGGGTAAGAGATCACTGAAGAATAAATGGGTGTTCCATATGAATGAAGAATTTGATGAAATAATGGGATGTAAAATATGATAAGGTGATGTGTTTCATATATATAAGAGGTTTTTCTTTCTCAAAAAAGTTTCCACTGATAGTACGCATGATTCCATATGAACAGTGTTAAGCAAAATAGTTTCTAATAATCTATAACTTGATTATATGGTTACAATAACAAATTCCGTTTATGGATATTTTTAGGAAAAGATTTACATAAAGAAACATATATTTTTCAAGGATCTTATAAAAAAAGTCTTTTAAATAAAATTAAGTGATGTATTTATGGATTGAATGATGTTTCTCTTTAATGGAACCAATAGATATATTTTTTCATGGATAATGAAGGATTAATGTGAAGTAACTTAGGCCATGGTTTCTATAGAAATATGTGGGATGATTAATGTTACAATAAACTTCTTCGGAACATGGGTGACATATTGCATATTGGCCTAGAACTAACAAGGATACCAAAGTTATATCTTTAATTTTCTATAAGGATCAAGATGAAAGATATTATACATCCCAAGAAGAAATTTCGAATGATAATTGATAATGATATGAAATTCGGGATATTGGTTATATCTCAGAGGGACTATATCTAAAAGTTAATTAATGGGTTTTGGGTGACAAGATATATGCCAATCTCAACATTACTAGATAGACACTATAGGTTGTCCATGTAGAAGGTACCAAAAATGGAATAATGGGTTTAATACATGGTAAAAGTTCGATCTACATTATATTTCCAAAAATTGGGTGAACATGGTTATTTTAATATGGATGGATATTACCTTCAAAATCGGTGTTTTCAACTAATTCATGTTAAATCCAAGAAATGAACCTTGGGAGGTTATGAAATTGATCATCAAATACATAATGAGATATGAAGATATAGTTTTGTGATTTGGTGAAGGTGATCTAATAGAGGGGTTTGTAGATGTTGAATTTTCTAACGATGCAAATACCCAAAATAGAACATCATGTTTTATGTTTACCAATGGAGGTACACTGGTTGGATAGATGTCATGGTTGCATATAATTGTTAATTTTCCTTCCATAAAAGATAACTATATGGGAGTAATAAAATTAAGAATGTAATTTTTCTTGATATTGTGATTATTAAAGGATATTATAAGACTAGATGAGGATGGAGTAATCTTCTATAGTTGTTAGAGAATGATTAACCTAACATGTATTATGGGTTTTTATACATGGATAAAACTCATTGACTTAAATTTTATTTCATAAGAAATTTTATGGTAGGGAAAGTCTTAGAGTAGTGGAAGATAGCCAAGAAATATAATTGAACTAATATTTTTACAAATGTTCTATTACAATAATAAAAGAGGAAACATTTATTCCTCAATGGGACATGGGTAAAGAAAATTAAAGGAGGTCTATTCTTATATCTAATGGAAGGAAGGATAATTATAATGGACTTATTGTGAAACGTTTAGTGTTTCCAGGTAATTTCGATAAAGCATGTCATTTTAAGGAATGAAAATCCAATTTCGGTTTACATTCATTATACTAAATGGAAAGTTTATTAAATTATAGATGGTTCTTGAATATATTTCTAGTGGTAGAGGGATTCTCTAGTGGCAATCAGTTAATTATAAAGGGGTATTCCAATGGATATCATCATATAGTTGTATATTGATTTGATCGGTTTACTAAAAGAGAAAACGTGATTCAAATATTTATATCATCATAGTAGGATTTATGGAAAATAAATAAGTGTAATGTCTTCTACTAGGTGTTGATGATACAATAGAGGAAATAATCAGTGTATCATTAGTCACTTGAAGTCAGTGGATAGATTCTCATAGAATATAGAGGTTGTGGTTTTAATTTCACTTGATAAGCATCTTAATAAAGGTGATGTAGGACCACCTACACATGTATTAATGTTATTTTGACTTAGACCTAATAATATATATATTTTAGATTAAATATTATCAATTTTAATCCTTATGTCACCCAAGTAATGGAATGGTAGGCAGTGTTCTCTCATGGATGTCAGACATGATTGCTTAACCATGTAAACATTGTTTTTTATTTTTATTTTATTATTTTATTTTCATTTTATGTGAATTTTGAGTTTAAATAGAGAGTGTGAAAGGTTTGACTTATTATGGTAATTAGAGTAAAGTTTTTATTTTATCTTCTGATACACTAATATTGAGGGGGAATCAATTCTAGAGGATATGTTCCATTGTATTTTTCATGTAATGATGGTTTAATTTCTAGAGAAAAGATATTAGTATAGGTATATTCTCCCAAATAAATTACTAAAAATTTGGTAATCATAAATTTTGTACCAAGGAGAAGGACTATGTATTAAAATAAGTTCAAGTACTGAAGGCCTAGATGAGTGAAATTTATTCACATATGATAAAATTTGATCAAAGAGAAGCAATGTCTAAAAGAGGATAATATATGTCTAAAAGACTCCATTAATCACACGAACGAAAATTTAAAAGAAAAGGTTTAAACAATGTATAATTTTTTTATGAATTAGATAATTAAATTTATAAATGAAATAAACTCAATTAATACATAAATAATCAACTGATGTTATGAAGTAAAAAAGATCCAACATGTTTAAGACTAGTGGATCATTTTCAAAAAGGCAACTGTAATAACCAAAATCCAAGAGTAATATAATTGTAAAATATTAGTAAATTTTTTATTTAACTATACTCAATTATGATATAATTAAATGAAGTTAAAGTATTAAAAATTAAAGGATAATAATGAAATATTTATGATATCACAATGGTCATAATCCTGGGGAAAACATAGAAATGGAAATGTTGGAAACCCTTAAAAGTTTGAGATATATAAAATGATGGGAATTATCGAGAAAAAGGAAGATACTGGATAAATTTAAATACACTTGAGAAGTTCCTTACAATATTTTAGGAGAAAATGATTAAATTTAGGGGATGGTATTGAAACATGTTCTTTTAATGTGGAATGTTTGGGCATATTTCTATCATCTTCTGTGAATCATTGGAATATATTCCATTATATGATAATAACCAATGATTTTTGAAATTGAGTTACCAATATTAATAATGATTGTATTTATTTTATTCCAACAATTCCTACCACAATACATTTGTATTGATATATGTACCAATATAAATTCAGTTCGAATGAATCCAAAAAATTGGTGTGTATTCAAAAATAAATCTTTTATTTTGATAAATAGATATCATGGGATGTCTACAGAAGATCACCCTTTGTAATGTCATTTCAAGAAGAGTTCCTAATTTTTTGTTGAAATGAAAATTATTGGAAATATTATAATCAGAATAGTAAAACTGAAAGGATTCCAAAAACTACTCATGAGATAGAAATATTCCAAAGTAAGGTATGTTTTGAGAAATATAATGAGTCATATATTTATTATTAAATAATCAATAAGGTTTATAAAATAAAAACATAATCATAGATGAATAAATAGAATATTTATTAAATGAAAAGACTGGGAGGAAAAGTATATGATTGGTATTATGAATAAAAGATAATGTATACTATGAGTGGGAAGTCACATTTTATCAAAACTAATTCATATCTCAAAATGGATTCCAGATATAAGGATAATGAAAGAAAGTGATGGTCCATGGTAAATTTTAATATTCCTCAACTTAATGAAATCAGAATAACCCCTATCCCCATGTATTTAAACTCTATAATTTATGCCTCAATGTTTTTTGTTTTGGGGATGAAAAATTCTATAGGTATATTTCACTGAAAAATGAAATTAGTAACAAGGCATGAACTAAAGTTCCAAATGGTGTTAGAGTAGTGAAATTTATGTCTTAATAAATTGGGAATTTCAAGTATGAGTTCCAAAATAGGATTCCATGAAATAAAAAATAAAATCAAGGTATAATTGAAGTGTTGAGTCAAGATTAAATGATTTTAAATTGGAATTATACCTTGAAGATGAAACTAGACACCTTGATAGAGAATTGGCCGTAAAAAATCCTTTTTTATTTATTTTAATATAATATTATATAACAAAATGTTATTCTTAGGATATAAAAAGTTTTAATAGATAGATAACCATTATAATAAAATTTAATAATATATACATTCATGTTTTTATGATATTCAATGGTGTTTTGATCTTGATATATGGAAGATTTCATCCTATAAACCAAGGAAAGACACTCGATAGTGGAATGAAAAAATATATTTATTCAAATTGGTTTCTAGAGATGATTCATAAAAAATTAAAAGTGTTAAAATCAAATAATTAGTGTTTAAAAATTATTCACTAAGAATTTTGTGAATGTTTGATTAAGGAATCAGGGATGTTCCTTTGAAGAAGATAAAATTTGTGGATGTTTGATCATATAGAATTAAGTGAGTGTAATGGACAACAGTGTTGTTAAAGAAATAATATATTGTTTCCTACCCAAAAATAAAAATTTCTAGGTTTATATTTTTCATCATTACTAATTTATATGTGGTATTATCACTCAAGGAATATATTTAAAAATTGATATATAGTTTTTTATATTAAAATTAAAATCTAGGACTGTGATGAACAAGTGATTAAAGAGTAAGAAATTATAAGAGCCGCAATTTTTTTTAAATGGTGAGTCTTGTCACTTTTAATCTGATTCATAGGTTATGCTGGAACATGTGGTAAATCTATATGTGATGCCCCTATGCTCTTCAATGATAAAAAATAATATTTATATATAATCATAGGTATCAGAATTTGTTGAACAATTCTACAATACCTAGAATTATAGGTATTAATTTTATCCCATAAAAACCAAGCAAGATATATCATGCGATTGTACAATGTTTAATTTAGAATTAATAACATAAAATAATATTGATATTAATTTTGAACTATAATATCATTATTTATATTGGTGAACAAGGAGAAGTGAATCTAATGGTGATTTGATTTTGATTTGATGTCAATGGGGGAGAAGTATAAAAATCATGAATATTATAAGTGGTTTAGATATTCCATTAATGTTTTATAAGTATCAAATTATGAAATATTTCATTATTCATGTTGAGTGTTTCCAATAAATCCAAAGGGGAAATTGTTAGAAACCAATTGAGAATTGTTTTATGTGTTAGTTTTTTTATCCCAAAGTAAATTTTGTACTGAATATGATGGAAATAATAGTATTAGGTGTTGAATTTATGGTTTTTTTCTATTATAGAAGTGTAGTTGTTCCAATATTTGTTCTACATGTGGTGTTTTTCCAAATGTTATTCCATAAGAGAAGCTGAAGATGGTATTGAAGTGGTTGTAAACAATTTTTCTAGATGTTATTTGAAAATAGTAGTTAGAGATGTTTCAAAAATAATAAATGATATTTGAGAATTTAAGATATGTGCATTGTATACTATTGAATTAAAACTAGTTTTTAAAGGGTGGTTCATTAAAAAAGAAGATTTGGAGATGAACCTGGGAGGATACATCCTAGGATTATGATTTTGTGATGTTCAAATGATGTGGTGATGATATATAAGAATAATTAATGGAGCTGTAGAAGAATAATTATCAATAAGTACTATAGAATAATAAATATACAAAGTAAATTGGAATTTATACATAATATATGTGGGAATTGTTTAAGATTTATAGAGAAGTATGGGTTGAAATATTGAATAATGATGGACCTGTATATGATTTAGGAGAAGTTTTCTATGTCTATATGATATTAACAAGCATTTTCAAAAGTAATAGTAGTTGAATAGAAGTATCTAATGGGTTATGTATCATTAATATGATTTTTTAAAATCCTTGTGATAATAACAAGATAAATAAGGAATTACAAAAAACTAGTTCCATGTTTTTAGATTTTTTGTACGAATAAGGATATACCTCTGATATTATGTGAGATTATCCACACATTTAAAACATTGTCACATGAATGAAACCATAGAAAATTATGGGATATATAACATCAAATGACACACTATAAAGGATATATTAGAATCATTTTCTCATTCTTGATTCTGCATAAGGTGTGGTGAAGTGCATTGAAGTTGGTGTGTGATTAGCTCAGAGCTATGTCAAATGAAAACATGGTGTTCCTTAGTTACCCTACCGTGAATGTGATCACGTCAAAATAAATATCATCTAATTAATATTTCTTAAGTTATTCCCATTTCAATTGATATTATCTCACTGTAAAATAAGGTTGAATTGAATGTGAATAAATATGTGATTCTAAGAGCTATATAAGAATGAATAGAATATAATATGAGAATAAATCTTAATATCCACTATTCATTAATGATTAATCCATATTCCTTGAAAATATTTATTATATTAATTCAAAATAACTAAAATAATTTTCACAGAGATAATAAAAAGGTTATATTTGGAATGATATTTATAGATAATTAAATGGATCTTATCTTGGAAATAATATAAATAATATTTTTTAAAATATTTTATTTATTATACTATTGAGATTTACAGATCTGGTTTTGATACGATATAACATTTCAATTATAGTTCTAACACTGTAACCAAATTATAGGAATTAGAATATTGATAAATATATTGAGCTTCTTTTATAATGAATGGTTTGGGTGGTCTTAATGTTTTGAATTGAAGTATCAAGATTATTGTGTTTTTGGGTGAAGGAAGATGGTTTTTGAAAACCCCCAAAATGATAAAGGGTTAAATAGCTAAATAATATAACTCATGTCAACCATGTACACCTTCTTTTTTGGGAGCCGACATGATTAGAACTCCATAGTTAAGCTTTATTTTCTTGGAGTAGTGATCAAGATGGATCACCTTCTGAGAATTTTCCTATGGTGTGTGTGAGTGAGAACAAAGAACACTAGAAAGGACATTTGTTGGCCTCTGGGGACAATCATTAGTTAGATGACCCGTTCATGCATGTGGGTGGAACCCAGGGTGGGGAACACGTGTCTCTGGGGAAAATGGTGGTACATGATGGGCCCAGACATGGAGGTCATGTTAAAGTGGGGTGTTTGTGCTGTTAGTGTGGCCTAGTTGTAACATTTGGTATTAGAGGACGAACCCAGCCTTAAGTGTGGTACACTAACAGGGATGAGATTTAGAGTTCACAACAAGGAAATTGTGATCTAATGGGGGTTATTGTAACACCCCTTAATGAAAAAAGGGTTAAATGGATAAATGATATGACTCTTTTCAAAAAGGTGAACATTCCTTTTTGAGAGATGACTTGATTAGAACGCCACTATTAAGCGTTCTTGGCATGGAGTAGTTATTAGGATGGGTAACCTTGTTAGAAGTTTTCTATGATGTGTGTGAGTGAGAACAAATCACACTAGAAATCCCATGTTTTGGCCTGTGGGGACATTCCTTAGTCAGATTACTCGTTTGGGCATGTGGGTGGGCCCTAGGGTGGGGACCACATGTCTCTCGGGAAACTGGTGGTACATGATGGGCCAAGACCTGACAACCCTATAAAAGAGAGGTTTTGTGCTATCAGTGGGGAATAGTTGTTAAATTGACATCATGTTACTGGTTTCATGTATTCCAAAATCCTCTTGTGTTAAATTAATAATTTTAAGGGGAAAAAAATTATTTATCAGAAAATTTTGGATATGTGTGTTAAAGGCCTTAACTGTAAGTTAACATCTTGAAATATTCAATGGAATATCTTTCCGGTTTGACACTGACTTGGTTCATGATTATGAGGCCCATAAAGGCTCGATCATGATAGAATAAAATTATTAAATAGAATATTTTAATAACACACTTTTTATTCAAAATATTTGAATAACTCCAAAACATTGCTTATTTTGAGAAATTTGAGACAACCAATTGGTTCAGAATGCACTGTTTACCCTAGGAGGGTTATAACAATAGTAAAAATTGGGCGTTTGAATGCCTCTCTCGTGAATTTAATTTATTAAATTATATTTAATAAATTATTTTGTTAAAATAATTAAATATCCCCCACATGATGCATCATATGAGAAATCGGATACCACTAATGGGTCTGGAAAGTGGGGTTTACCATAGATGGGGTATAACATTTATAAGCGTCAGATGCTTTGACACCACGATTGCAAAAATTTCCTCTTTTATTTTTATTACTTATTTATAACAATTTTTAATTAATAAATCGTTAATATCTATCAAACGGTTCATCGTATGAGAATTTAGAGACCATTATTGGGTCCAAAACATTGGTTTTACCTGGAGCCGGGAAAAACATTTATTCTTAACATACGTTTGAGATTATTTTAGTTTTTTATGTTAAATAATTAATTAATTTAATTTATTTATTAAAAATAATTGTCTTCCACTATTCAATATCCCCTTTCACACCGCTTCATCTTCTCAATGCACCAAAACTCCATTTTTAACAAATTGATTCACCCAAAAGCTTCCAAATCATCATTATTTTAATCTGTTTCACTTGAAACGCCATAATGAGGATGAATAAATGACTGTACATTTATTTTTTTGTTGAATAATACTGGAAATCATGAATTTAAAAAATTGAAATGGCGAACAAGATTTTAATTTCATATTTATAACCATGCCAATATTTTGTGGGCATGGTGGATCAGCTCGAGTATGAACCACCTCATATGTTATTTTAGTATGATTGGTGAACATCGGTCTGTGTCTGGTGTTGTTCTAGGAATGTGGAGGAGCCTTACATGGTGGAGCAATGCTGGGAATGGGGTTGAGGAAGGAAGGCTCTTTTTTAAATTATTTATTTTATTGTTTTTTATTCAAACTTCTAAAATCATTATCATATATGTTATTGATCAGGTTTACGCACCATTACTTTCGTTGGTTTCGTATCGATGAGCTGGATCTAAATCATATTTTTAATTTGAAGGAACCAATGTATTGTTAAATCTGGTCTTTTGCATTTAAAATGAATTATTTTAAATAAATTATCATAGGATGATTATGTGTATTATCAAAATATATTTATTAAAATAATTCTAATGGGATAATAACATGTTTTTACCTAGATATACATTATAAAATTATACTATGATAATTGCATTGAATTATTAAAGAACAGTTGTAGATCTTATTGAAAATAATTAAAAAAATGTAATTTACCAAAATAATCAAAAGATAATCCTTCTTTTATGATATGATAATCACATGGGATTATCAAGGTATAATTAAATGAAATTAAAAAATGATAATTTCAATGATATATCGAAGGATTTTTTTCAAAATTATAAAATGGAATCTATATAATATTTTATGGAGATAATGGCACAAGATAATTGGAAGGTGATTATAAAGAAAATTATAAATTAATAATTTCTTCAAATTATTGAAATATAATTATAAAAAAGTATCTACATAAAATGTCAGGAATTTATCAAGATTATTTAAGTAAATTTTTTTAATGGTTAATTATGAGGTAATTATCACGTAACATGTTTATCAAAATTATATTGGGACAATAACGTATTTTGTCAAAGGATACCCATTATAATTATAAAATGATAATTTGGAATTTATCCATGAGAGATAAAATATAATCACATTTATTATTTGAATAGATAATTTGAAATTATCAAAGATATATAAAATATTATCGCATATAATATTTTAATCAATAATTTTTAATTATCCACGAGAGATAAAATATTATCACATGTAATGTTTTTATCGATAATTTTAAAATTACTTAAGAGAGAGAATGTATAATTGCATTTAATGATTTACTTACATTTGAATTAAAATAATTTGTACTAGTTTTCGGAACCCTAAAAAAATTTCGACCATTGGTGTGTGGACGATTATGATAATTAGGCTTTGATGAGGTATATTGAACCACACAGGGTGGTTTAACTTTTCTGCCGATATTGATGACCTTGAGGTAGGTGGTACCATCCAGATTTTCCCAAATGATTAACCATTTATTTCATGATTTGTTTTAATAGTTTATTTGAATTTAGTTTCTCAAACTCACTTTCAATTGATCTAGAAAAATATAATTCCATTTAATTGACAAATTTTAAATGTTTTTGGCCTGAGATTTTGGAAAACTCCCAATTCCATTGAATTGTGATGTGTTTATGGAAATTTCCTAAATTTAAATTGGGTATTTTATTGAAATTATTTCAATTTAATTGTTTAATTTAATTATGGAAATGAATGGTAAAATAATGGAATTGGTTTTGAATGGATTTTCAAACTCCATAAAATGGAATAAATTAATTTGATTGAAACTATGTGGTTTTATCTTGTAAAAAAAGAAATGTTTTTTAATAAAACATGGCTTGGTTTTAAATGAAATAAATTGTCATTTTTCAAATGGATGAATGAGATTTATCATATTTTTATGGATCCTAAAATAGATCATCCATCATGTAAGAGAGCATTCAATCCTTAAGTAGTTAGTGGTTTATTTGGATACACTCTACACTCAGACAACATTCTAAAACATTCATGAAGCATGTCACATCCCCGATGGGTTAGGGAAGTATTTCCTTGGCTAGTGTCATAGGAATTTGTGTATACACATTTTCCTAATCTCACATAGAGCGTGTGGAATAATATATTTGGTTTATACTATCATACCTTTTGGAATATGACCATGTTGCTCACTTATTTGTTTATATTTATGATATAAATGTATTCCAAGGTTAGTTTGAAGTGCATAACATGCCTACTAAATTTATATAAATTTTTTACAAATTATTTTTATTTAAGCCATTATTTTATAAATATTACATCATTTGTAAAGACTTTGCTTAATGTTTTTTTCCATCATTTTGAAAATGTGTAGCATATTTTTATTTAAATATGCTTTTGAATTACCTGACCTAATTATCTTTATTAATTAAAATCTTTTATTTAGATAATATATTTTGTAATCTATTATGGAACATTTGGTAGTATCTTGCTGAGATTAGGCTCACCCCCTAATTTTTTGTTTGGGTGTTTGTAGACTATCTTCTTCCATGTCTGAGAAAAGGGAAGAGATCTCTTAGAGTTGGATCGAACTGTTGAGTTTTGGTCTTGGGGAGTTGTGTCCTTAGGGATCTTAGGGATGTTTTCCCATTTTAGTACATTGTTTATAGTGTTTAGGATGGTTTATTCCTTATTGAATTCCGTTACATTACTCCCAGTGGTGTTTCTCTTCTTATGCATACTTTCTTGTTTCTTTTCTTCTTCATTGCTGGTGGGAAAATATTTCTCACATGCATTTTGTGCGATGTCGGGTGCTAGTTTCTGACATATGGGGATTGAGAACGCTCTTCAAGCTATGTTAGTGCTGACTCGGCAATCGGGTTACCCTGGTACCCGGGATGGTTCATGAAAAAATGTATCAAAGGGAGGTTGATCTTTTCTCTTGAAGTTAGTATGCTTTTGTGAAATCTTGATGGGACTTATGTGGTAGTTGTGATTGAGTTCATGGCTATATCGCATTGTAATGAACCTTATGTCACCAGGGGTGGTTAGGGAAAGATGTCTTGACATGTAGTTTCAGTGTTTTCCTCATTGTGATTTGGATAGAGTGAAATCCAAATCTTGTTTGTTCCTTTTGTTGAGAATAATTTCGCTTATTACTCAGCCTGATTTTTAATATAATGTCTTCTGGTTTAATGCTGATGTTTTGTAACATTATTCTCCTGAGAATTCAAGCGAATAGAATCGAGGAGGAGGCTACTATTGAACCCCATTGATCAAATCAGGTTTTGGATCCAAATCTATTTGATATGATCACGCGTACTATTCATGCTTTAGGGCATGCACCACCACCATTCTCCATTCAAGCTCTAGTTAAGGATCCCCAGGTGGAGTTCAGTGAAATAATTCTCAATATTTAATTTACTAGTAACCATATATTTTCAAGGGCTCTACCAATCCTTTACATGTTATGGAATGTTTGGGTAGGATAGAACATCTATTTGAGTTCTTTGAGACCCTGGACGAGATCGTGGTAATGTGTGCCACATTCATGTTGCTGGGACCAAGAAAAATATGGTTGGATATGATAAGGGTGAAAAAGAAACCTGAGTTCATAGAGTGGAAAGACTTCATGGTTCATTTCAATTACCACTTCTTTCTAGATTCCAGGTTGTTGGCCAAGGATGTGGAGTTTTCAAGCATGAGTAGGCTAATAGAACTACGGTTCCAACAGATGTTTAGGGCACTTCTAGAAGTTTTGCCACAACATTTCCACTCCACATAGTGGCATGAGACTTTTGGAACCATCAAAAACTATAGGACAATAAAAATTTTCATCTAAAAAATAGTTCTAGCCATAGGCATCCAGAACAAAGCTCCATCATGTAGTTGCAGAGTCTCTAGAAGAATCACATACCTATCCTAAAACCATGAGATTTACTATTAGTATAGATTTATCATCATAGAATGCTCATTTTTATGTTGGTGTATCTCACTTGTTTATTTCAACCCTTATCATTCATCTTCTTAATATTCCTATGGAACTTTTCTCTTTTATAATGGATATTACTACACCCTTTTGTACAAAGAGATAGTATGATATCCATATTCCCTCTTGTTTCTTCTATATATCATATGTCTAATCTTGCGTAGAGTTTTCTTGTAAAAGAAATGGAATCCCTGGACTTTTTATTCTGTATGGTTTAGACTATTTCAAAAATAATCTTATATTGATTAATATTTTTGTGGCATCCCGCCTTTTTCTTACATAACTTATCATTTCATTTTACAAACAGAGGCTCTTTAAAGTCTAATGTCTTGGAAATTAGGAAAATAAAACTTGATTAGAACATAAACAATTATTATAATCCAATTTTATGGCTTCATCATAAGTTCATACTATGTATAATTATGGCTTCTCATAACCTGGATACATATATCAAAGGAAAGGGTGAGCAGAAGTCTATGTTAGGAAAACAAGAGAAACGGTTGACATGTGGTCTTGAGAAATAACAATAAGAACATGATAAAAATCATAAAGACATGAGAAATGGAAGAATATAAATATCATTATAAAAATAACATGAATTATAACTTGAATATTTGGCTACAACATTTCCTTTATACATTCATGAACATATCACCAAGGTTCATCCCTATGGTATCCTAAAAAAACTAAGGTTATTCACCAAGGTATCGTGAAACTCGTCATCTCTAGAGATTAATTATTTACCCAATGCGTTAGAGAGCTATTAGGGAGCACCCTTAATATGTATTTACATTAATGTGGGCCACATATATCATAATCATACATTTCATATATAATCCATAGATAATAAAATAAATGGGTTCATTTCTAAATCGTGACATTTTAAAAGTTCTCAAAAATAAGATCTTTATGTCATTTATATCCCATGGAAATGGAGTGAGGGTTACATGTATGTCAGTTATAGAATCAAATATATCATTTTTTATAACTATTAAACCTCTTAGAAACTAAATAGGTATGGTTATTCACATATATAAAATAAGATAATTTCTTGAAAGAAAGAGAGGGAAATTTTGATTCGAAATTTATGCAGGATAATGGCTATATAACATGGTTTTAATAAATAATAAAAGAGCGGGAAAAAGGGTCTACCACCCATAAATAGATAATTTTTTACTATATGGAATTAAAAATTGAAAAATGATCATGGTGTGGATATTTTAAGGACATGCCACATGAAAAGGATACTTGAAAAGAAAGAGGAAGCAAGATATTTTTTACAAAAATTTAGCAACCTAACGGCATCACTTATAAATTCATAAAATCAATTTATGGTAGTGGAAATGGTATCTCGTCATTTTTAAATTAAATGGACAATATTAAATATATAGAATAAAAATCCCCCACATAAAAAATGGAACTATAAGGCATAACATAAAAGATGTCACGACATAAAAGAGGAGGGCGAAAGATTCCCTTACCTTGGAAGGTAACTTCGAAAGCATAAAGGTTGGGACCTTGGGAAACTTTAAAAAACCATGGGACGACTCCTTGGAACATAAAGAAACCCAAAATTCTTTGAGAAGGATTTTTTAATTAAATGGATGAGGTAATAGCTTGGTATTTGTTGGGGAAGTGAGGGAACAAATAATTAATTTCTATGAAACACCTCATCAGTGGTATTGGAAAAACCCTGGGATTTCCCATGGTATTTTCCCATATTATTGGTCACTTGGGACCCCTAATACCATATATTACTATTCATAAGTCTACCATAAAGATTAAATTGTTATTACATCCTTAATTATGTCATTAAACACCAGAAACTCTAAACTGTATTTTCACTGTTCATAGAAAATTCCACTGTTTCTAAAAAATCCCCAAATTTTTTATTAAACTAATATTGATGCTTTGAATTAAAAAATGAACTCCATTTTATGAAAATAATTTTCTAAATATTTTTTATTTAATTTTTAAATAAAAACACTACTCACTCGAAGTAAAACTAGAACATAACTAATAATTTTTGAAACAGTTATTTAGTTATTTTATTGAATCACATTATCTAATCAAGGTGGATAAATTATGTTCATACCATCTTAAGGGAGGTTACTAATCCTTTTGGATAAATTTATAATCATAAGTTTAAAATTACTATTCATAATTTACTATTCACCAAAAATTACGTTGATCTTATTAGACAATAAATTTTGTTACTAAACACAACTGTAGAAGACCATTTTTTGAAAATCATTACATATTATTAATTTTTTATGGTTTACACAAATATTTTAAAATATCCCTCTTCCCCAAAATTCATCAATAATATACATCTTATATTTATCCAGACATTTGAAATACAAACACATCACCATAATATGAAAAAAGACAATTTTATTTACATCAAAGGATTACACAAAGCAGCTAATGTCTCATTTCATAGCCCCTTATAACACCAGCATAGGACCTAAATGTAAGGTGTTATATGGTGATAGAATCTTGGGGTGTCATTTCCACAATTTCCAATGTAGTGACCTCTATCAGCTTGAACTTCTCCCGCATGTGACTATATTCATGTTTCACATGACGAAGTTCAGCTTGGGCTTGTCCCTGAAAAAATCCCAGGGGTGGTACCTCCTTCCCATGTACCATCAGATGGGCTTCAAATGAATCGAGTCTTCTGGATGAGGCCATAAAATAATCTTTTTGTTTTAATTAACCAATATCACTTGTATTTAGAAACAAAAATTGTATTGTTAAGTGTTTAGCTTCCAACAGTCATATTGAACAATGATCATATAATAGTCAAAACCCAACAACCTCGTTTAATTATACTCATTTCATTCATTAAAGAATATAGTTTTTTTGAGAATAATATTAAAAAAACACCAATTAGGAAAAAAATATTAATAAAAAGTTTGGGTCATTACAATCATCGATAGGTCTAACTTACAATACCTAGTGGTGTGCCTCTTGGCTTCCATGGAAAATGGTACCTAAGGTCGAGTAGAGCCGAATATTCTTATTCAATGATGGAGAATGTGATCTCACTATTTTATTTTTATCTGGAGCGAGATTCAATGTGTGGTGATCTCTATTTAGTCATCGTCATGTTTCACATCATGTTCATTTTTCACTTTTCCAATTTACTATGTGGTAAGAGAGGTTGAGTTTTTTTATAAACAAAAATTACCATTCCATGATATGAATGGCTCCATTTGAAGTCTCGTATAACCATACTAGAAAATATCTATTGTGTTAGCCATAGAATGGTGGAATTTACCTGTTTGGTCCATGTTTTGTGCATGATATGACCATAGAGATTCAGTTGATTCATCAGTAAATGTTAACGACCCAGAGGCCATATTATTCCTATGATTATCGCTGCTCTAGACCTATAGAGTTCTATGTTAGTGACCATGTTTCCATGAAAGTTTTATCTAGTTGGTTCATCGATGTCTTGCGAAGAAAGGGATGTCTACTTGTCATTTTCTGGGATATTTTGATATTTTTGATCAGGTGGGGAAGTTTCACATCGGTTGGCACTGCCACCACAACTGACATCGATACATTATTTGTTTATTATATCTTAGCTTGAATATTTTTATCTCACCCATATGATGGTATAAGTTGACGTGATTTGAAGTGGAACCTATTTTATCAGTGACTAAATGGCCAGTTATGGTTATTGATTCTGAGACCAAGGTACTTCATCGGAGGGTAATACCTCTGATTTGTGTCTCATGGATTGATGGTTATAATTCCAATGAGACGTGGGTGTGAGAGGCATGGATGCTATAGTAGTGGACTCATATTTTTAAAATTGAGGTTTATTCTTAGGATTTATGTGGATAGAATGTTCCTATAGTGGGGAGGTAATAACATCCAATTATTGTTTTTGAGTATTCCTAAATCCTCTTACGTTAAATTATTAATTTCTTAAGTGGGAAAAAATAATTTATCAGTGAATTTCAAATATATGAGTTAAAGTCCTTATTTTCAAGTTAACATCATAGAATATTCAATTAAATATTTTTGGGGTTCGACACTGGCTTGGTTCATGATTTTATGGCTCACAAAGGCTCGACGAAGATGGAATAAAATTATTAAATACAATATATTTAGCTCGCACATCTCATTCAAAATATTTGAATTAGTCCAAAGAGTGCATCACATCAGAAATCAGAGATAACTAATAGGTCCAGAATGTGATGTTTAACCTAGGAGAGGTATAAAATTTGTAAAAATACGAGGTTTGAATGCCTTTCTCATGAGTTTAGGTTATTAAATAATATTTAATATAATATTTTTTAAAAATAATTAAATATCTCCCATATAGTGCATCGTATGAGATATTTGAGACCAACTATGGGTTTGGAATGAGGGTTTTACACTAGATAGTCTATACCATTTATATGTATCGGACGTTTGGACACATCGCTTGGAAAACCCCCCTTTTATTTTTATTAATTATTTTTTCTGATATTTAATTAATAAATCATTAATATCTCTCAAACGGTTCATCGTTTGAGAAATATGAGACTATCATTGTGTCTAGAATGGAGTGTTTTCCCAAAGAGGTGATTAACATTTATGATTAACAGATGTTTGAGTTTATTTCATTTTTTATGTTAAATAATTAATTAATTAATTAAATTATTAAACAGAAATAAAATTTACAGTTCAATCTCCTCTTTCGTGCCGTTTCATCTTCTCCACAAACCTAAAATCCACTTTCAGACGATGCATTTACTCTAAAGCTTCCAAATTATTGCTGTTTTAATCTGTTTCACTTACAACACCTTAATGAGGATGAATAAATGACTCTGCATAGATTTTTGTGTCGAATAATATTGGGAATTGGTTAATTAAATAATTTAAAGGATGAAAATGATTTTAAGGATTCATTTATATCTGTGATAATTTTTTTTGTAGTGTGTGGTGGATCTTATAGAGTGTAAACTTCCTCAGGTGTTATTTTTGAAATATTGGTGAACATCAGCCCATATCTAGTGTTGTTCTAAACAAGGGGAGGAGACTTCCATGGTGGGGTGATACAATGCATGGGGCTGAGGAAGGGATATTCTTTTTTTAATTATTTATTTTATTCTTGTTTATTAAAACTTTTAAAATCTATATCTTCTACATTATTGATTGGATTTACTCACTGTCAGTTTTTTCGAATTCGTATTGATGAGAAGAATCTAAATTATATTTTTAATTTGAAGGAACCAGTGATTTGGTCAATCTGATTTTTCATGTTTTAAATGAACTTTTTTAAATAAATTATCATTGGGTGGTTATGTGTAATATAAAAATATTATTATTAAAATAATTTAAAAAGTATAATCACATGGAGTTTTCACGAGATAGTTTATAAAATTGACTTATGATAATTGCTTTGAATTATTAATGGACAATTTCATATCATAATGAAAATAATTATCAAAATGTTATTGAACAAAATTATCAAAAGATAATCTTTGTTTTATTAAATTATAATCACATGGGATTATCAATGTATAATAATATGAAATTGGAAAATGATAATTTCAATGATTTATCAAAGGATTTTCTCTTCAAAATTATAATAGGATATCTACATGAAATTTTATTGGAATAATTGCACAATATTATTAGAATGTGGTTATAATGAAAATTATCAGCTGATAATTTCATCAAATTTTCAAAATATTATAGTAATGAATAATCTAAGGATAATTTCATCAATATATCATGATAATTTAAGTCAAATTTTTAAAGTCTAATTATGAGGTAATTATCACATAACAAGTTTTTCAAAATTATCATCGGATAATCACGTATTTTGTCAAAGGATACTTATTATAATTATAAAATGATAATTTGTAAAATATTCAAGAGAGATAAAATATTTATCATTTAATATTTTAATTGATAATTTGAAATTATCAAAGAGATATATAATATTATCTCATGTAATATTTTAATAAATATTTTTTAGTTGTCCATTAAAGATAAAATATTATCGCTTGTAATGTTTTAATTGATAATTTTAAAATTACCTAAGAGATAAAACATGGAATTTCATGTTTTGTTTTATCTTCTTTTGATATAAAATAATTGGTATTGGTTTTAGTAACTCTTGATGAACCACGACCATTTGTTTCTCGACGCTTATTATAATAATGCCACGAGGAGGTGTACTTAACCACATAGGGTGGTTTATCTTTTCCGCTCATATCAATGACCTTGAGGTTGGTGGTTCCATCCCAATTAGCTAAGTAGATTAACTATGTATTGCATGATTATTTCAATAGATGATTTAACTTCAGTTTCTTATACTCACTTTCAATTCATGTAGTAAAATCTGATTCCAGTGAATTGAAAGATTGGAAATTGTTTTTGAATGAGATTTTGGAAAACCCCTAATTCCATTGAATTGGGGTGTGTTTATGGAAATATTATAAATTTAAATTGTTCAATTTAAATTGTGAATTTGAGGAAAATTATTTCAATTAAATTGTTAAATTTAATTTTGTAAGTTAATGGTGAAATGATAGAATTAGTTTTGAATGAATTTTCAAACTCATGAAAATGTCTTGAAATGATTTGATAGAAACAGAGTGGTTTTATAATGTGAAAAATGAATGTTTTTTAATAAAACCTTCTTTGTATTTAAATGGAAAGAAATTGGAATTATTTAAATAGAATAATTTGAAAGATCATATTTTTATGTAGTCTTAATATAATTCACCCATCATGCAAGAGCGCATGAAATCCTTTTATAGTTAGTGAGTTATTTGGGTACAATATATGCTACGACAATGTACTAAAACATACATACATTATGTCACATCCCTAATAGTTTGGAGATGATTATCCTTAATTAGTGTCATAGGGATGTGTTTATACAAATTTTACTAAGTTCACATAGAGAGTGTGGAATCCTATAGTGGGTTAATACCATCGTACCTTTTGGCAGATGACCATGTTTCTCACTTATTTATTTATACTTGAGATATAATTTTATGCCAAGGTTTCTTTGAACTTATTTACATGTCTGATGAATTTATATAAATGGTTTACAAAAATGTTTTATTTATTCCATTTTTTGAATTATTCAATCATTTGTAAAGCCTTTGCTTAATTTATATGTTCATCATTTTGAAAACGTATAGAATAGTTTTTTTTAAATGTGATGTTGAATTTCCTAACATTTTTATCTTTATTAATTGAAATCTTTTTTTGGATAATCTAATTTTCGCATCTGTTATGGAATCTTTAGTGGTATCCGAATAGGCTTATGATCATACCATACTTTTTCCTTCGGGTGTTTGTAGACTTCATACTTCTATGTTAGAGGAATGGTAAGAGATCTATCAGAGGTGGATACAACTGTAGAGCTTTGTTCTTAGTGATTCGTGTTCTTAGGTACCTTAGGGATTTTTTCCAATTTTATTACATTGGTTTTAGTGTTTTGGGGTAGTTTATTCCTTATTGACTTCTGGTACATGACTCCGAGTGGAGTTTCTCTTCTTATTCATACTATCTTCTTTCTTTTTATCAACATTATTGGTGGAAAAATAATTTCAACATTTCTGTTTTGTGATTCTAGGATTTAGTCATTGACCCATGGGTTTTGCGGCTATGTTAGGGTTGGCTTGGTTATTAGGTTACCAGGGTACCTGGGCTAGTTTGTGACAGTTTTATTTTAACACATGGCTTCACACCACAATGATTATTGAATTAGAAGAGGCTTGATTGTATAATTCTGAAGGATAATAATGATTATGTTTAAATTCTATTTGTAACTCTACAATTATAATGAATAAAAAATGATACATAAATAAATATCATATATTTAGCGAAGAAGATTGGGGATTTAAAAAGATGAATATGACTCTAATTAGAAACTTATTATTGGGTAAATTTTCCCATAATACTCAAGGAGAGTTAAAAAAATTTAGTGATGAAAAAAATGAATAATTAATATTAAAAAGAGAATTAAAGATTCTATAAATATAAAAATATAGATATATCATGTATCACTATAATTATGTTGTGATTCTTGTTTTTAAAGGGTTATAATAATGGAAAAAATAAATGATCCAAGACAAAATAGAATTCAAAGAAGAGAGAGAAGATAGAAGAAATCATTTTCACATATTGAGGATCTTTCTATATAAGGAAGGAGGAATTTCTCTGAAATATTATAGAAAATGAAGTTACTTTCATATTAATGTTCAAAAATTTAATGTGAATATGAGTAGTAATGTAGAGATTAATTATTTCCTATCTACACTCCACGCATAAATAATAATGGTGATATAATTCATTTTGTAGCTTTCATTCCAACACCATTTATTTTGTTGACGTTGTATGAATAATGAGAGGAGTTTAAGAGAAACCCTTTTTATAGTGAGTAACCCATGTCATTATGTTCACTAGAACAAACCCACCACCGATACTGATTTATTATATTCTAGTACTCGGGCACACTATTGTTGAATTGACCATGGATTTCTCCAATTTGGGTGAACTAGGAAACATCAATGTGTCTTATGTGTGTTGTTTACATTGATTGTGGAAGTAATAAATAAATCTATTTGGTCTAAGTAATCATTTACTGAGCTTAATTATCGAAAATATAGGTGAAATAAAAATTGAATTATTCACTAAATAAGAACTTAAGAGCGAAACCACTAATAATGAGTTCAATATCATTCATGGTAGTGAGATTTTTAAGATTAAGTAGTTAAACTAGAATAATTTTCCTACCTTGATTCACCGCCCAACCTCTCATGATATCTCTAACTAGGAACCCATATGGACCAAACACTCCCCACCACCATTTGTTTTTTATTGTTTATAGTATATATATATATAATACACACACAAACAGATATATATATATATATTAAGACATTAATATATATACAATATATATGTGTGTGTGATTTATATATACATATATAATTACATTAACATCAAATGAAGGAAAATTTAAAACCACCTTAGGGGACCCTTATTTATACTATTTTATTTATTTTATATAAACATAATAATCAAATAAATAAATATTGTTCTTATGAATTCAATATGATCATATTTGTCTCATTATTAACCATACAAACTCTGGATTACATACAGTCTCATCCATTGAAATCATAAAAATACTCTTAAGATAACATTTTGTAAATCAAATGAAAATAATAAATATTAATTAGTGTGGCTTCTTAATTCAATTTATAGGATCAGTGAATATTGAATTGTTGGGATTTAATTCTCGTATAACATTTTTACATCTAAAATAGATGAAATTTAATGTAATCCATTAAAAGTATCATCCCGCATAATTTATTATTAATTATTGAAAAAAGTTATTATTTAATTTATAGATTTTATTTTAGTTCACTGTTTATGTTTTCAACCCGATCCTCGATTGTAATTTCATGGTCATTACTCCATGAATCCAAATAATAAATTTACTAGTGATATACACACATGTTCTATAAAATTATTAATTCCATCCTTTATAACATAAGTGCTAGTATAAGGGAATCATGTGATTCGTGGAATTCACTCTTGATCAATTGAATATATCTCTTACATTATTTCTCCTAGAACAAAAGAGAAGCAGCATGATTCTCAATTATTCTTCCTTTAGGTCATTATGGGACAATTATAAGGAATGGGATTTTCATGTAAAATAAAATTACAAAATTTAATTTTTATACTTAGGTTAATAATTAAAATAATTTCATTTTAATCATTCTATTAATTTGAATATATTAAAAACTCATGACATGTATCTCTTAAAATAATAATAAAACTATTATTATTTTTGTGACATGTATTATTATAATATCGTTTCATAAATAAAAAAAATATAATATTATATTATATTAATATATATATATATTTATATTAGATCATTAATGTGATACAAATCCGCATATAAAATTATCTAACATTGAATAATTATATATATTTATTCAATTAATGATATGTTTACAATCACTTAATTTGTGATTAAATATTTATTTAATTCACTTAACTTATATATAAATATATAAATAATTATTATATTCACTTATCTCATCAAAAACCAAATATAAAATTTATCTATCTAGTGAATAAAAAAGGGAAAAATTTTAAATCATTTATTCTTATGTTGAAAAATTTGTTCTTGAATCTATGATCAATATAGATTGAATATAAATTAATCTTAATAATTTGAATAAATAAATTCTTGAAATTAAAAATTTATTGATTATAATAAACATCTGAATACACTTACTATGTGTCCCTCAAGGATCTTCTATTAATATTATTGTGTCTAATCCATATACTTACATGGGTATCTATAAAAACATCATAGACCCTATAAAAAAGATGAATTGTCACAATGAAAAACACTTTAAAATGGTACCATGAAATATATTACATTTTCCATATTATATCTATTCAATCAACATACAAACACATGTTGTCATTTTATATATCTGATATATCATTATTTGACATTCCGAAATGAGTTTACTAGGATCCCCAAGTCCATGAAACATATTACAAACACTTCATTCCAAAAATGTTAGGGAGATATATTCTTCTATTAATATGAAATAAAAATATTATATCTTGACCAATCAATTAATGTCAAACTATTCCAAATAAACATGGCTCAATAAACTTCTCCACAGAGAAATACATTATGGCTTTCATCAAACATAAAATTATGTGAATCATGATACTCATTAATAAGGATCCCAAAAAAATGAATAGTACAAATACTCCTATATTGAAAAATATAATGACACATTAATAATGTGGTGCTTCTATCAGTGAGATTTTCCTCATAAACACCCTTCTTAGGGATATCCAAGTGATAACATCATAAGAATACATCCCAGGGTTTATGATCTCTTAAAACCTAATAATAAAATATCTTATGAGTCTTATCAGACTAATGTGTCTTATTTATAAGAAAAATATTAAAAAAATTACGGCATCTCTAGTTTCTCATTATGGAGGAAAAATTTTATAACATATTAATTTGAAAAATATTTAAAGTAAATTATCACGTAAAGTATGCATGATTGAATTAAATATGTTACAATAATATGACATGTATAAATACATGATCTTGTAATTGAATATAAAAATATATATTGGCTCTAGGGTACCAAATCTAAGAATTCATGTGTTTTATAAATCTACCAACACTTGGTCAGGATACCCTATTCCTCATAGTTTTCTAAAACATTTTTTAAAAGAGAAATGGAGAAATATATTGAGTTTAATCCTTTTAGTTTCAGTAAAAATTATTATTTAAATCATTTCATGATCTCAACATCATTTTATAGGCTCTATGGACACTCCTTAAAGGCTGTATGTTTTAAAAAGAGTATATTGTTTCATCATTTAAAATGTAAATTCTATTTGGACTATGAAATAAAAAACGAACCATTTATAACTCTCAAATGAACATGATGAAACCTATAAATATTTAAAAATATAATATTTTTTTAGATCCTTGGATAATCATTAGAGATTTTGTTTAAATATAACCTAATTTGTTTATGTTTTTTTAATGAATTAGTGATTTTTATTGAAAAAAGAGAGAGATCGGTTACATGAATCAGAACGATTGCATCTTATTATAATCTCTTACAAAGTGAGGGAGAAGATCACCTGGAAAAGTATCACTCCATGCCATAGCCTGGTAGACACCTTTATTGGAAAGGCCATCCACCACCATGTTTTCTTCTTAATATGAATGGGTGGCAATGTATCTGATTTCAAGAAAAGAATTGAGGTAGTTCATCCAACAAGCAGAGAGAGGCCAAGAAAGGTGGATCACCCCTTTCCAAATAGCATGCACAATGGTGGTGGAGTCACATTCTATCTAGATGTTATTCTATCCATTTAGATTGAAAAAAATAATGGCTTGAATCACTCCATCATTCCTGCTTCAAGAGTAGAGGCATTGTCATAGCTAACAAAGAACTATCGGTGACATCGACCAAGATAATCTCTAAAAATGGCCCCACATCCCACAGGACCCGGGTTTCCTCTAGAGGCCCCATCTATGTTGATCTTAATCCATCCAAGAGTTATAGATTTCAAAAAAACGTTGAGAGAATCCTTCCGTTTGGTGTATATGCCATCAATTTTGAGACGTTGATGAATCACAAAGTCCCCAACCGAATTGTCGTATTGGGATTTCTAAAGCAGGGTTGCTTCCTTGATGCAAATAAGGATCCTCCTCTGACATGAATTAATATCAAATGAGTGATTTTTGTGAATAATTGTGTTTATATCATATCATATCACATGTTGTAGCTCAACAACAATGGAAAGGAAGAGGTTCTTGATTGGACAAAAATTTTCAATTTCCACACAATGTTTTATCTGAGAGAAAATAGAGTCATAGGATAACCATCTGTAATCAAACAGGTTATTAACATAATTCCAAAGAGCATAGGCTGAAGCAAAAGACCTAATTTGTTTATGTTTGATGGTAATGGACATTCTGGGAAACCATGTGCTGTTTGAAAAAAATGAGACAATTTTGGGGAATCTTTGAGGCTCTTTGGAAACTATTTTGTTAGAAGTAAAAAATCATGGAACACAAGATTTATATATTTTAAAAATAATTACATCAAAACCCTATTTTAATAAGGATTAAATATTACACAATGATGTTAAATGTCATGTTGTAATGGATTCTGTGTATGAGAAAATGATTATCTTGCAATGATTTTATAGTTAAATAATTTTAGAATTAATCAGGATGTAATATTAGGTGTTGCATTGTGATCTATAAAATTATTCCTAATTATAAGTATATAATATTGGGCACTTTTTTCTCCATATTTTCTTCACATAATAAATTATTATCTCATACTATAGATATGAATTGTCTTAGAGATTAAAAGTTTGAATCATACCATAATTGAAGGCTATATAATTTTGATATTGTTTAGAGAATTGTGAGTTACACAATAATGGTATACATCAATATGTAATGAAATTAAGTTCCATGTAAATTTACAGAATCCTATTTATATTTTTCAGGATGAAAAATATTAATTGAACTAATAGTTTTTTTTATTTTATTTTTTCTAGTTATTATAACATAACAAAAATCTATATAATATAATGTATTTTAGAGGAATATGTTTACTTCTTAATATTGTTCATCACCCCCTATTTTTATCTATTGTAGAAAAATATATAGGATTAAATATTTTTCAAATATTGAATGGTTGAATTGGAATTTATAGGTTTCAATTCATCAATTATGGATGGTTTAAAATGATAATAATCTGATGAAATTTTGAATTCAAAATTTGATAAATTTTGAATATTTACTAAAATATATGATTAAAATATTATATAATGTTTAATATATGAAAAGAATTAGTGTATTGTTGAGCATACAATTTAGAGATAAGATACTATGAAAAACCTCATTGATGATCCTAACTTTATAAAAATTAGGTATTTTTTGGGAACAAACCAATTTTACGTCAATGGTTGAATATTATTTTGATAATCTTTTTTAGTGACATCCATATTAAAAAAATTATTTTTCTTATATTAATATTTTTAATAGATAAATATGATTAGGGATGGCCCTTATATTAGTAGGGGTCATTGCTAAAAACATATAAACATAATAGTGTATAGTGAGTCATTTGGTTCAATGACACATCATCATTGTTTGCTTCATAGAGTATCTCTTTATAGTGAACCAAGTAATGTTTTCTTTTTTGTGATTTTAATTTTTTTACTTTGGATGATTTTATAGTTATATTGGTTTTTAAATATCTAGTGTGTTCTTTTTTATATGATAATAAGGTAATATTGATGTTAAGTGAATTAAATTTGTGCAATGATTCACCCCTCCCCCAAAGGGTGTTTAGGATGATGTGTTTACAAAGAGTGGTATCCGAGTAAAATGGTAATTCTTATAAAATATTTTAACGTAGTATTTTAATAGGATATAATTTTTAATGTAAAATGAGTTCAATTTTTTGACTGGTGAAATTACCATATCTAGAAGAATGATAAGAGACTATCTATTGGTCTCTTGGACTAAATTTAATCCCTTTTTTCATGCAAGGAATACAAATCATTGATCCAATGAAGATACTATTAATAATAAATATTATAAATTTTTAATATTGATTATAGGGTATGTAACTCCTTATTAAGTTAAATTAAATTATTTTTTATTTACATAATGGGAGATTTAAATCCAAAAAGGATATTTCAAAAAAAGTTTTTAGCATTTATAAAGGTCTAACAAGTTAAAGGATATAAAGATATAATTATTTCATAAATGGTTTTAGGAATAGAATAAGTATTAAAATTGAAATATTTATGTGGTATTCAACCATATCATGGATGTTTTGGAATCAATTATTAGTTTTCTAAAAAATTAAAAAGATATAGGGATAGTAAAAAAGATCATTAATTGATATATCCACTTTTATAACCCAAAGATGTTAGCATAAGAGGAAATAAATCTTGTGAATACTTCACTCAATGATTTTTAATGTAACTTATTTATATATGAAATTAATATGAAACTATAGAGATTGAAAATTCAATCATCTACTAAGGTGGAATTTAAATTCATGGATAATAATTAAGAAAATGAAATTATGTATGTACAATATAATGTGAGTGATGTAGTTCTACCACTTATACATAGTAAATTAAAACACAGAAAATGTATATTTGAGTGAATTTTTCCATAAATTTTCTTTCAAAATGGGATTATAGGATACATTTTTATTACATTTATAAGGATACTTGAAGGTGATCAACATGAATTTTAATTATCACAAATAATGAAAATGAATCCCCCCACAATATAATTTTAAACATAAAACTTCATCTAGAATGAGGATTAATTTGAAGTGATTGGTCATAATGGAATAGGAATATGATTATTCATGAATCTAATAAACTGATTTGGAGTTTAAATAGAAATTAATGGATTATTTGATTATAGTTCTAGTGATAACATAGTCTAAAACTAAGGCAAAAAATAAACTATAAGGAATTTTTGGTATTATGGTTAATATGGACGTTTCTCTTAAGAAACATTATATTTAAAGGAATAAGAAGAAAATGGAAGACTATTGATGGAGTTTATAGATTATATTTTCCAAATAAAATATTCTTTAGTTAGTGAAGGTGGTGTAAACTTAATAGATACCCATATAAATCATGAAGAATTTAGGGAAAAAATTATAAACATTAAATAATTGGCTATGGTGATAAATAACCCAAATTATTACATTGAGTAGTGTTAGAAGAATTTTTAATCTCTTGAAGAAGTTTTCAGGCATTGTCTAAGAGTCATGAAATTTAAATCAAAAATATATATTCTAATAAAAGGATTTAGTCTAGATATTTTTCAAATGAATATTTTATATAAATAGATGAAAGAGGTACGACAAGTGTTTAGAAAGTATATACTGACAAAATACCCTTACATGGGAAAAATTGGGGATGGTTTTAAAAAATAATCATTAAAATAAGGAAAATAGTAGTTAAATACAAAGTAAATAAGAGGTTGTAAATATATATAAATCAACATGGTATTATCAAAATCCATATATCTATATAGAAAAAATATATATAGAGATAAATTGAGAAGATATTATTTCTAATGAATTGAAAATTGTACAGATAAATAATCCATATAATGGTTTACTATGAGGAGGTGGAAAGTGACATAATAGTATAGGCACAATAAATCCAATTAAAGTCAAGAAAAATATACACATAATTCAATGGAAGTATTACTTTATTTGGTATTGTTTTTTACTTCTCTATAATTGGGTATAAATATATTCCTTTTGTAAAATAATAAGTGGAAATACTTTGAATGGAATCCCATATAAAATAAAAATGATATAGGTGAACAAATTCCATTGGTTAATAAGTTCTCATTTTGGAAGAAATGGATTATTATTTTTATTTTAATGCTAAAATGAATTTGGTGACACCCATACTTATCGTAACTCAACATGGATTATCCTAAAATGAAAATTAAAAGAAGGAAATTTATTAAAAAATATATAATTTATTTTATGGTGATAAAAAAATACATGAGGATTCTTGATAGTAAATACTAATAACATATAAAAAAACAAGAATTTATGGTTGAATTTTAATAGAGAATTTGATATAAAATTGAAATTTGTGAATTTTGGGGATTTTAAAATAAAAGTATATAGAAATATGGGTCTTGGTGGAGATGAATGGATGAATATGAATGTTTTATATATTATGGACTTTTGTAAAATCTTGTGACTATAATTCAATTATATAACTTGGGAATAAAAGTAACATTTCATCAAATGGGTAGCCTAATTAATGTATAGAATGGAAATTATTTAATGAAATATTAGATTATTAATATACATTTTTATTTAGATATAAAATAGAATACTTTTCTTCCTATAAAAAAAGAGGTGAATAGTTTTTTCCTTTGGAGACAAGGACATGTACATCCAAATAGTATTTAAAATATCTCAAATTTAAAGGATGTGATTGATATTATAAAGTTATAGAAGGATATATTAATGAATTATGATTCTTTCATGGCAGGAAAAATGATGAGAAATCCCTATAATCAAAATAATAAGAGGTAATTAAATTTGTTTGACTTAGTTTACACAAATGTGTGTTGTCCAATGACTCATATTGGAAGATGATGTGAAATGATTTACAATCAATTTATTCATAAATATAATAATATGGGTGGAATTATGTTTGTAAAAAAATAATGTCTTAGAATGTATAAACATTTTTTAAATGAGAGTGAAAATTATATTAGAATGTTGATAAAAAATATATAATTAGAAAGAAACAATAAGTATACATCCTTTTTGGTGCAAAAATATTTACTGAAACTTATCATTAAATATGAGGTATTGTAGGTAATAAATTCAATGTAACAAAGTTACTAAAAGGTGAAACATGATATTGAATAACATGGAAAGGAAATTTCTTATTGAATCATTCATTCCACATCATTATTGGAATAAGAAAGTTCCAATTATTTTGTAAATTCAAAATAATTATTTCTTAAATCCCATAGAGTATAATACACCATATGAAATTTTTCATAGAATAAAACCAATTTTTAAACAATTTATATTTTTTTGAAGTAAATATTACATTTATAATGAATACATGAATTTATAAAAATATTGAGATACTATATATCAACGCATATTCATAGGAACTTAATCAAGAGTAAATCCTATATAGGCTCCAATAATAGACTAAATATGATCATGAATATTAGTGACATTAAGGTGATTGAAGAGGAATATAGAATAAATTATGTTTATTCTTATTTAGAGAAAAAAATTAGAAATAAAGGTGAACATAGATAAAAATTACAAATGTCCTCCACCCTTCAAAAATGATGGAAATTTTTAAATTGAATTGGAAGTATAAATAATTACTTAATAGGGTAAATCAATGACTAAAAGGAGAAGGAGAAAAGATGAGACTAATAAACATGAAATTATTAGGGACACAAATCTCTAATAAAGAAAAAAGGGTATGGTGTGTGGATAATAATACTATATTATATGAGTTAGATAAAAAATCTTTTAATATGTTAGAAATGATAAATCATTGGTTAAAGACATGAATTGAAATGACCCAAAAATTATTCACAAACAATCACCATATGAATATATATATATATATATGATTCATATAATTTAATATATAAGATATGAGCTAACATTACCTTATTATTAATTCAGACCATAATATTTTTATAGATATATTGTATACTTTAAAATTAATTTTAAAACAAATTATTTTTTATATTATTTTAATCAATTATATATAAAAATAATTTTTATCACTTATATAAGTTTAATATAATAAAATTAATTCCATTTTTGATTCATCGCATAAAAATGAGCATTGGAATCATTTTTATAATTTTTCTAAAACTGTTGATTTTTATTGTGAATCATAGAAGAAATTGTTTTTTATGAGATTTTTTTTTTCATTAGATAATTTTGGCTTGGAAATTTATAAAAATTGTATACAAATTTATGGAATAAAAATTATTCATTCTAAAATATTATTTTGAACTTACATTTCATATGATTATATTTTTGGACTTAAATAATATTTAATACTAATAAAAAATTTGGTCTTTACAATAAATTAAATAATTTTATTGTATAATTTGGTTTTGGTTTATCATAAAATAGAAAAAATTACAATACAGTACTTTTTAAATCAAAATACACGGAAAATATTAAACGAGACCTAAATATTAACCATAAAATGAACTTTTTCTAATAAATTGTTTTTACAAATATTATGCGCTAAAAAAAATTTCCCTAAATCATAGAAATTTTATTTTATAATGTGATTTAAATATTTGAAATCAAATTTTAAAAATTATTAAATAATATTTATTTTAATTTTGGCCATTAAAATTAATTACTAATGGTGAAAGTAGAGTTACCATAGTTAGGGTAAATTAGCATAAAAGTAGTTTAACATAGTAAAAAGGGTTAAAACATGTGGAAAACATATATTATGTTGTATATTCGAGGGACTCGTGACCTTATCTCTCTCCTAAAACCATTATTGGTCAATTTTTATTGATTTATTTGAATAATGTAATGTAATTGTTGAAAATTAATGATGTTTTATAATAATACCACTCCCTTTACTTATAAAAGGATCTCACTCCTCCCTGTTTCTCATCCCATCCCAAATAATTGGCTCAATGAAATCACCAGAATAGTATCTCTTAAACACCCTCCCTATTCCCATAAAGTTTTGTGATCACAAAAATTCCAAGATAACAATCATTTAGGAGTTAACTAATGGAAAATTTTCAAAGTAGAGGTAATACCCTCAACCAAACATTTCTAGTTATTTTCTTATTCTAATCCCCTCATATAACATCCCTCATTCTCCTAATTGGATTGAGAAGGTGGTAGGATGTTACATGGACTTAAGCAACATCCTCATGGTGCCAAAGTTTATCAATAAATGCTGAACGACATTAATACATGTAGGGGATATTTTCAGTTTAAGAATAAACCAACTAACCAAAAAAATTATGAAATAATTCATGATAACCATGAAAGAAAACCCAACATTTCTTTTATCAAAATACAAATAGAAACCAAGTACTATAGAAAAAGACTATAATAGAAAACTGAATAGTGGAAGACAGACTAATAAAACTCCAATAAAACCAAAATACTAGAATCGTCACATGCTCCATGCTCTAACATCACCAAACATCCCACGTATCACGAGGTAGTGCTAAAGATGTGTTATATTTTACATTTTCCCATGTCCCAATATGTGAAATCTGAAAAAGCACCAATGTTACAACGCATGTCTTAGCACTAAAACTCCTTAGGTTTTCTGAAATTACTTCCCAACTTATTCCATTAGGATAGAAGAGTTAGAAACATTTAAACAAAAAGTATTTTATTTAAAATTTCAAAAACAATTTATAACTAAATATGAACAATTTCTAAAACTGTTTATAAGAAAATATAAATAAGTAATATTACAACCAAATTTTCTATCAAAATTTTTTTTCAAGGTAAAAACAAAATACTGCCTTAAAACCATTTTAAAAGATTCCTTTGTCATAGACATTCCATTTCACATATCCACACAACCAACAATGCATGTATCATTATGACATTTCCATACTCAGGAGTGGACTCTCATCAGTCTACCATGTAATCTCAATGTAATTATTTCTAATGTTCCATTACACCATTGGAACCGAGCACAAGTTCGTATTTCTACCAAGACTCAAAAATGAAATATGAACACACAACCAAGTATTTCCTAAAAAAATTATGATTCCAACATGTCAAAACTTTTTAAATAAAACAATATTATTACTGAAAACCATTCTCTAAATACCATTTTAAAATTATATAAAAGACGTATTTTCAAATTTCCAGTTTAAAATCAAGAAACTAAATCATTGTCCGCAATATTTCTCTAAAATTCCATAATTTCACCCAAAAAAATAAATCATAATTAGAGGATTTAAATCATGCTTCACACCAAAATTTCTCAATAAATTTCAAAATAATAAACCAATTCAGAAGTAAGAAAATCTATTCATTCAAGTGGAGATGATATTGAAGCCACCTACCTTGAGATTTTTGGAAAAAAAATAAACGATACAAAAAAACATCTCAACAACAGGTTGAATCTCCATGAACCCATGTTAGATCACATGGAATATCATAAAGAAACCCAAAACTAATCTTATTTGACATCCAAAACCTTAAATATACCCACATAGAGAATAGATCTAAGAAACCAAAATGAAGGGAGAAGTAGATCTAATAAAATGAATCAAGAACAATGAATAACGATGACTTACCAAGAAAATCGGGATTCAATGCACTAAGGAAAGGCTCTAAATTTATTCCAATTCACATGGGAGATGTTATCCAACCTTTAGGAGATGATAATCCCTTATTAAGTCCATTTTTTGGGGGAAAATGAATTGGTTAAAGGAAAAAAATGTTTGATCTAATTTTTGAGGAGCTAACTTTGACCATGTGCATGTTTTAGTGGCATAGTTTGGAAAACCATGCGCTAACTATGATCCTACTTTTTTATTAATAAATAACTCACATGGTTAGATCAAATAGCTTCCAAACCATGCACTAACCATGCGAATTATTCATGTCCAACATTTTCACCACAATACACTAATTCTACTAGGCTTCGGCATGGTTTGGATAAACCATGCATAGCCCGTGCACCTCATCTTTAGCTCGTGTCTCACTATGTACAGTTTTCTACAAGTGTTTCACTGTTTCCCCAAACTATTCACCACCTGTAAACCTATTGAAAAGACCCCAAATCAATTTAAAAGATCTATAAACTCTCTCAAAATTTACCCATATAATTTATATTCATAAAAACATACATAAAGTGTTATGTACTAGAAACCAAGGGATGAAACATTCTCCCCACCATTTTTAATTCTATCCCCAAAAAGTTGAAAAAAATATGAGTCATTAAGGAGTTCCATCCGTTGTTCTTTAATTTCTTTCTTGATTTCCCAAGTCTCTTCTTAAATCTAGCCATATTTCCACTAAACCCGCACTAGGCCAATGCTATTCCAATATAATAATTGCTCTTTAGAATCCAAAATCATCACTAAGATATGTACCAATGAAGAATCCGGATCTAGGTCAATGTGATTCCCTTTTATCACATGGTTGTGATCAAGCTAATACTTTTCCAACTATGATACATGGAACCTATTGTGCACTATACTGAATCATGGTGGCAATGGCATATGATATGGAACCTCTATAACCCATTCCAGAATCTAAAAATGGCCTATGTATTGAGTAGATAACATTCCATGATTCCCAAAACAATGATGTCCTGGCCTTGGAGAAATCCTTAAGAACACATTATTACTCACTGTGAATGACAATAGTCCTCGATAATGATCCATACATGATTTTAACAAATCTGAGCCTTCTACATTTCCTTTCAGATCAACTAAACCTTATTTGTTGTTTCTTGGACAATGGTTGGACCAACTAGTGAAGTATCACCTATTTCCACAAAACAAAGTGGATAATGAAAATGACACACATACAATGCTTCAAAAGGCTCTATACGTATCGAGGTCTGACAGATGTATTTATTCAAGAACTCGAACAATAGCACATGATCTCCCATGAGCCACCAAATTCCATTACATAAGCCCACAACATGTCTTCTTATATTTTTATCATCCTTCTTGATTGTCCATCCATGTGAGTATGATATTCCATACTCAAAGTCAACTGAGTCTCAAGGGATTCCTATTAGGATTTTCCAAAATGATACATGAACCTCACATATCTAACTAATATGATAAAAAATGGAATGCCATATAGCTTTACAACTTCTCAGATATAGATTTTGGAAAGATCCTACATCATGTGTGTTTCATGAATAGGGATTAAATGAGTTGACTTGGTAAGTCATTCCACTATCACCCATATGGAATCATTTTTCTGAACCATTCTTGGTAGACCTATAACAAAATCCATAGAGGACTGCAATATACCTGATGGTTACTGATGTTATGTCTTTACTTACTGACAAATTAAACTATTTGAAACAAACTCAACCACCTTTCGTTTCATGAAAATCCCCAAAAACTACGCTTTTATCACCTTATAGATTATCTATATTCTAGGATATATAGCCCATATTGAATGGTGATAAGCATCAAGAAGTTATTATTAACATAACATATGTACGTCAAATTGGATTTATAATCCCCAAAACCAAACTCTTATCTAGATTCCATCCACCAATGGTCTCCCCACCATTATGTTTCAAACTGACAGCCACATATTTTTCATCATGTGTATGTGCTTCTTTAACCATCCGTACTAAATTGGAAAACATGGAAAATGAAAAGAAAACTACAACATCACCTTGGTCTTCACATTCCAAGAATATGAATTTATACTGCTTTTCCCTACCAAGAATATGAATTTATGCTTAATGCATCATACTTCCTTTACTCAGTGTATACATAAAGTTAAATTCGAATATCTGGAGATACTCCATCTATATTATTTTCCTTAGATTAAAATTCCATTATGAAAAAATATATTTCCATCCCTTATGATCCACGAATGTAGTAAATTTCTCACTAAAGAGATAATGATGCCATGTCTTCAAAGCATAGTCAACTGTTGCAAACTACACATCATGTGTTGGGTAGTTTTTCAAATGCACTCTTAACTTCTTTAATCTATAAGCAACAATGTGTTCTTATTTCATAAAAACACACCCCATCCTAGATCATGATGTTTCATAGTACACCACATACCCTTGTCCTAGTTCTGGAAAAATCAAGATTTGTGTAGATGTAAGGTGAACATTTATCTCATTAAAAGACTTACAAAATTCCTCAATCCATCGAAACGATACATTTTTATTTGTAAAATCATTAATTGGTGAGTTTAGCCATGAAAAGTCACTAAAAAAGCATAATTTATTACTAGGTAGACCAAGAAATCTTCGTATCTCAAAGTCATTATTTAATAGCTATCAAGAGAAAATTTCTTATATCTTATCTAGATAGGAACACACATTTTTTCACAAATTACATGTCCATGAATGCATACTTCTTGAATCCAAAAATTACACATTTATAATTTGGAAGAAAAACGATGGTCTCTCAAGATTTACAACACTATCACTATGTGTTTCTCATGCTCTTCCCTTGTCCTTGAATACAACAATATGTCAACCACAAACACCACAAAAAAAAAGAATCCAGATGTCACTGAAATATCTGATTCATCCATTCCATAAAGACTTATAGTGCATTCATAAGACCGGTATAAATTACCATATATTAATAATGGTCATATCTACTTCTAAAAGATGTTTTCACAATATACCCTTTCTGATCTCACAATTGGTGATATCCTAACAACATTTTAATTTTATAGTAACACTGAGATCCCCTAAATTTATAAAACAAATCATCAATGAATGGAGTGGAAATCTATTCTTTGTCATAACTAGTTAAAAATTATAATAATAGACACCAAGACTAATAGTTCCATCTTCTTTCATTACAAATAGGAATGGTGTTTCCCACAGAGACATTCGCGGGTAAAGGAAACCCCTTATTTCTAGCTCTTCCAACTATAACATTAGATCTATTTATTCTGTTGGTTCAATTAAATAAGATGAAAGGGAGATAAGACTAGTCCTTGTAAGGAGATTAATCATATACTCATATCCTCTTATCGATGGTAATACTGATATGTTAATGGGAAATAAATATGGAAATTTATCCACGACTGTTGGGAAACTATTATCCTTGATATCTTATTTCAATTCTAAGGTCAATTCCACTAACTGGTAAGAGATCATTCCCACTAATGGTTCTAACAACCCCATTTCACCTGTCTTTTCAACCCATTATCCTTTAAATATATTCTCAGAATCACCCTCAATCGTGATACTAACTATTCGGCTGTAAAAGTTGATATGCGCCCTAAATATGGTCAACCAATCCATACCCCACATTACATCATAGAAATCCATTTCCATCCAAGATAAATCTTATTTTAGCTCAAATCCTTCAATATTTATAGAACATGCTCTGCATAGGAAGGCTCGATATTCTATTTCCCCAAGAGGAGTTTGATGTTTTATTATAAAAGGCATCATCTAAAATTTTAAACATAAAAAATAAAGATCATAAGAAATTAAGGGATGAGATGCACCTATATCAAACAACACTTTCATAAGGGTAGAATTCATAATAATTGTACATCTCACCCAAGATGATCTAGCCTAATCCTCAAAAATCACCAAATAAACACCATATAATTGCATCATTCCTGCACTCTACTCCTTATTGCCTTTCTGAGATTTCCCTTTCTGAGGAGTCTTGGTATTTCTAGAATCACCATATCTTTCTCATATCTACTGTTGTGATGGATTCATATGCCCTCACCTCATAATAGAGTACAATGCCTGAAACACATGAGAAGTGTCTTGAGAACCTATACATAGATCACTATGAAAAGAGAGCTTAATAGGTCCCATCTTGTTGAAATTATGGCATGACTTTGGTGGTGTTGTACACCCTCTCATCATGTGGTTGAAGGAACTATATTGGAAGCATTCTACTTTTATCATGGGACTTGGAGGAATATTCATTGATCCAACTATCTTATTCTGATTCACACTCCCTCCTTGGAAGATGGTGTCCCTCTTCTTCTTTCTCCAAGCATTAGATTTCCCAATGGTTCCCATGGGTATCAACATACTTCCTCATCTCATAGCTCCTAATGTTTCCTATTTAACCACTGAATCTCTATTGACCATCAGTGTATAATCAGTAATACAAAGAACATCAATATCTGAGTTTATCTTTTTTACTTATCCATGATTCAAATATGTATTCCTTCAAGGATGCACTAGAATAAACTTCGTGTGAAAAGTTCACTAAATACATGAATTTATCCACATACATTATGAAATAGTGATTTTCTTGCTTTAGGATGAAGAAGTCTATCATTATCTTGATATTGAATGTGTGAGGATAGAATTTTGTGTTGATTGATTCCTTTAAATCCTCCCAACCAAGGCATGGACCGACTTTAGCCTCCACCAGTAGTTCCCATTAGTAGCGTGCAATATCCTTGATAAAATAAGTATCTATTTTGACTTTTATATTCAATGTTGTACCAATGAAATTAACGATATGATTCATCATATTCTTCCATTCCTCTAATATTTCTAGTTTAGAATCACCCCTGAAGATGGATGGATTCTTTTTCTAAAACTAGACAGAATGATCCCCTTGTCCTGGCTTATGCCTCTAGTTCCACATGTCAACATCTTGAAATTCATAGATGATACTCTGAACTATATTTTGGTTCACCTGCAGCTTGGGTGTAACCACATTCTCTGCAGTTTCTTTCAGTTGGTAACTATGATGCCTATGAGGTTCCATTTTCTATAAATACAACAAAAACCATAAGTCTCTCTCTCTAGTAACTTTAGTCTTAGAATTTCAAATTATACCACATTATCATTCAAAACCATGTTTTCTAAAATCAACGTTTTTTCATGTACAAACATTTTTTAAAAAATTCTTCTTACATTGGAAAATAAAACTATTTTCAAAATACCAAAATCATGTTCTTTTTTAAAATATTTCATTTAAAATAATATCTACAATTTTTAAAAAGTAACACATTTCACAAAATCATATATCATTACTCAAAATGAGGTATAAAATCCTAGTGGGAAGTCATTCCTCTAATGTATGTCATGCTCGTCTCATTGGCTAAACCCATGACAATGAGACTGAAAATCCTACAAGTGTTTTAAAAATACTAATGTACGTTATGGCTCGGTAACATGAAGTGCATCATAAAAAGGTTATCTACATTTTTTTATTCTCTAAATTTCTAGTCTCAAAAATTATACTCCTTTATATTTTCCAACACTAGGAATAGAAAAGAGTGGATTCAATTCCAAAACCATGAAATTTGATTACTACTTATTCCAAAAGGAATGGAATGAGAGGATACCATTTATCTGAAACTAGATTTTGATCAGTAAAAAATAGAAACCATTTGTAACATCCCTACTCCTCATTGGCTTGAGAAGGTGGGAGGATTATACAAGGCCTTAAGCTATATACCTAATGTGCCAAATCCTTGCAATAAATGTTTAATGTCTTCAATACATGTGGAAAATGATTTACCATTAAGAATAAACCAAATAACCAATGAAATTACTAAATCATGTATGACAACCATGAAATACAATGCAAATTTTCATTTATCCAAATTAATCTAGAAACCAAGTACCATAGAAGATGACAAAGATAAAAAAGTAATAATCGGAATTCCAACTAATAAAACCTAAATAAATCCACATGACTCAAAGATCTATATTCTTTATGCTCTAAATTCCAAAAAAATCCCACATGTCACATGGTAGTGCTAAAGACGTGTGATACATTACCTTTTCCCATGTCGAGATAGATGACATATGAAAAAGACAAAAGTGCCAAAGTAGGGGTGAGTACTAAAACTCAGTAGGTTTTCCCCAATGACTTTCAGACTCACACCACTATTATAGAAGAGTAAGCACCATTTAAACAAAATATATTATATAAAAATATTTACAAAACATTTTATAACTAAATATGAACAAGTTATAAAATATTTTATAATAAAATATAATCAATTTCTATCTAAACCAAATTTTTTATCAATATCTATTTTCAATAAAACAACCAAACAATGCCTTAAAACTATTGCATAAGTTTCCTTTTTTATAGCCTTTCTATTTAACATCTCCAAACCACCAACCATGAATGTATCATTATGATAGTTCCATACACTTGAATGGTCTCTCATCGATCTACCATGTCTTCATATGGAAATTATTTCCCATGTTCCATTTCACCTTTGGAACTGAGCATAAGGTCATATTACAACCAAGCCACGTAAATTCAATATGAACACACACCCAAGTATGCCAAAAAACTATTCCAATTACCATAAGCCAAAACCATTTCAATAAAAAAATATTTATATTAAAACCATTATTGAAAAAACCATTTAAAAAATAAATTAAATATATAATTTAAAATTAGCATTTTAATATCACAAAACTAAATCTCTTTGCACAACAATACAAAAAAAATCCAAAATTTCACCAAAAACCATCTATCATCACTAAAGAAGATTTCGGTCATGCTTTGAACCAATATTTTACAAAAAATTCCAATCAAATAAACCAATTTGAATCTAAGACATTGAATTTTAGAAAAATGAGTGGATATTGAAGCCACCTACCTCAAAAGTTTTGGAGAAAACGATTAAAGACACACAAACGTGTCACAACAACGGGTTGAATCCCCCTGAAAATGCCTTAGATATATTCTCATATCATAAAAAATGAAATACTACTCTAACTTAGCATCCAAAACCTTAGATCTACCCATAGTGGGTGTATATATATGGAACATAGAGGAAGGGTGAAGTAGAAATAAGAAAACACATCAACAATGATGAAGAACAATGACTTTCTGTGAGCATTAGGATTTAACACACTAAACAAATGATCCGAATTGATTACAATTCACTTAGGAGACGTTATGCTACCATAGAGAGACCAAAAACTTGACTTGGGGCCAGTTTTGGGGGGAAAATAATAGGTTAAAGTCAATAGCTTTTTAGATCAACTATTTTAGGAGCTAACTTTGACCCTACGCACAGTTTAGTTGCATAGTTAGGAAAATCATGCACTAACTGGGCACCTACATATATCATAATAAATACCTACCATGGCTTCAAAGATGTGTGGTTACCATATAGATTCTCTATGTGCAACATGTTCACTACACTACTTGATTTATCCCAGGATTCAACATGGTTTGGATGAACCGTGCACAACCATGTGCCTCACCTTTAACACCTATCTCATTGTGCAGAGTTTCACTCAACTATTTCAAGGTTCCCAAAAAACCATGCACCAACCGTGAACCTATAGAATGTCCCCAAAACGCATTAAATGTTCTCAAAACTCTCCCAAAATTCACCCTTATACAATATATTCATAAAAATCATAAATAAATGGATACATACAAGAATCCATGGGTGTTACAACTCAAGTCCCATATATCCATAATGGTATGATAACACTAGTATTGTTTCTATATTTATGTTTTATTATACTAATTTAATATTCATTTTATACCTTCCTCAAATATCATTGAGGAAAAGGAATATGTTATCAAGCTTGTGTGAGGATTAACACTTCCATGAATAACATTTTCAATTTTCCATCATCTACTAAAATTTCTAGTAAAAAAGGTGTATTTAATTAAATAATATTATAATTATATAATGATTAAAATTATAAAATGATAATTTTTTTATTTCCCACCCCCCCATTCCTTGGAAAAATAACGTGTAGTTTGTTTTTACGTGCAAACTACCACCTTCATGAAATGACATGTTTTATTTTCAAGGGTCGTCAACAAAGATGAATTTAAAAATATATTTATTATGTAAAAATTATTTCTACGACATAATTAATATTCTATATTATTAATATTGTTCATTATATATGTGTTCTTAAAAATAAATGGTCATAGTAACATTAACCATCTTATGTGGACTTATCAAGGCATCTTTCTTAATGTGGGTTTATTTTGGATAACCTTTGAAACTATATAATTATTTTTTTAATAGAATAATAAGAGAAATAAAAATATAAAAATTTGAATATCATGAATTTAATTTACAACACATTTTATTGTGGTCATCAAAAAAAATTATTAAAAATATATTAACCGAACAAGTTCGAGTAACCGACATAAGTGGAAACTATATTAAAAATAAATAAATAAAGATAAAAAATGAACATTATAAAATTATATATAGATTAATAAATTTCATGTGTACGTATTTTAAGAATATAATTTAATTATATAATAAATTAATCACAAGTGTAGTATGAATTTGGACACATGGTAAGCGATCATCCATACCACTCTCGTTACATGTTTGTTATGTATTCTCTTTATTTTAATCCCTTTTACACAATATTGTTCTCTTAAACATACTCTATTTTCCTATATAGGTTAATTATATATATTCTTTGTTAAATATACTTTGAATTACTAGGGTTATACACATTTTTGGTTCCCTTATAAATTATCACTTTAAAGTAAACTTGATTTAAGGTAACTTTCTAATTTTTTTCAATGGTCAATAATCAACCCCATTAAATGTTTTTAAATACTAATTAACATAAAAAACATATAATTTTATTTAGGAGCATATTAGTTCATTTATTCATATAATATTATAAGGCCTTTACATATTTTAAATATAATGTAGATATTTCATAAAAGCTCATGCCAAATGGTTCGTTTTTATATTATCTTCTTCAGATCATTCACAAGAATTTTTTACAATGAAACTACATGTTCAAGACATTTAAAGCATATTCAATTATGAACTTCTAAAAAAACTTAATTCCTTCTTATATTGTGAATTATTATGATTTATCTTTCATTTAGGCCTTGAATCCGAATTATGAAACTCACTTCATTTTCAAGGGTTTGATAATACTTATGATTTATGTAAAGTTTATTTTACACTTGTGGCATGAATTTATATGATTTTAATTATTTCATATGTGGGAATGAATTATATAGAATTAAAATGAATTGGGTAATTATTTATATACTCAATGCCCAAAGTCCCATATATTTTTATTAATTTTTGGACAAACCATCTTATTTATAGGTTGAGAGGGAACCCTTACATGGCATGTAGGTCCAGAGGTACTAAGAATTAGTACCTGAATCGATGCCCAAGGAATCTATTAATATAGAACATTATTCATAACTCATGATTCAATCGATTAAAAGCATTAAACATGATGATCTAAAAAACTAGCATTATCGTAAGTAGAAAATCATGATTCCTTCTACCGATGGATAATGTCATACCCTCTCATCCTTCCAAATCTGGATAGTAGTGTTGGTGGTTTCCACATGCTCTTTACCTAATCTAGGCATACATTTATGGATCATGGCATGCCTTCTCTTGAGTCCCTTCATAGATCTTGATCCCCTTATATCGTGTTCCCACCTCCATCATGACCTCATTCAACAATTCCACTATCATTCCTAAAACCATCGATGTTGACTCCTCACTATATTATTATCATTATATAATAAGGTCATTGATGCCTACCAACCCCATAGACACCACCCACCACCATCGGGATAAAAAGTAATCCAAACCACTGCCACCAACATTGCCCACCACCACCACACTTATCTATCAAGGTCAACGTCTATGATTAAATGGAATAACCATCCCCCTCCATCGCCATGGAGCGTCCTCATGGGATGGATAAACCATTGTGGTCAACTACATCATGTCATAATCACTGGGTCGTAGAGAATTCCACTAAATTTAATCGTTATAGGGATTCGATATTGGAATTAATATATAGGATTTTAGGGTTTCTTATGAAACTACGATACAACCCCATCTATGGTAATGATTTATATCTAATGAGATGTTATGTAATGTATTAGGGAGTGAACCTAATCATCCAATGGATTTTTTCAACTTTATGTTGATGGTATTGAGAGTGACCCTTGACTTATTTTTATAATTTCAGGTATTATATTTTTTCAAAATTCTTATGGTTCCATGATCTAAAGATTTCATTTCCTTATTCCATGTTTCCTTTATTATGATCATTCTCTTTATGATATCAATTTATGGATCTTGAATTTCAGTTAATTATATATTTACATGTATATTCCCATACTGAGATTTCTATATTACCCTTTTCCTTATGTATTCTCTCTAGGGTACCCTATATAGTTTTAAAATATCTAAAGGGGTTAGGATAACTATTAGGGGTTTTAAATAAATAAGTTGTTTTTATATTTTGTATGATATATTTTAATTTATAATCATCCGATGAAAAAATACCTCTAGATACTTACTTATATTTTTTAAAATATATGTTAAAATTAGTAAAATAAAGTGTGTTTAATGATTTGGTAACTATTGTTGTTATTAGAGTAAGGTGTGGTACTTTTTTTGAGATTAGAGTGAAACAATTAGTGACAATAACAAGGATAAGACTATGTATAAAATAATAACCTTTTATTTTGGGAAACATTTGAGTATATGATTTTCCTAGAAATGAAATCCATGTGTGGACACTATATGTAGATGCAGGCCCTTGCAGAGATGTACCTAGGGTTAATATCCCCAAAAGGGTAGATTTTGTATTAACTCTTTCATCACCTGGTGCATGATAAATAGGTCTATATGTACACTTGGTTTGACACTCCCAAGGGATATGCTTTCGATAATTCATTTTCCCTTTACAAACCATAATGAATTATTTGAACATATTTTTTTATGAAACATAATTAGGTTAGAAAACCTAATTATATATAGACCTTGGATAACATATATTGAAACCTATAGCCTCATAATTTTTGATATACATTGTATTTATGTGTTATTCCTTCTAATTTCATAGATTCCTTTTTGTAATATTACTAGTTTGAGTAAACTTATCCCTAATATTACTTTTGATATATAAAATGTCTGGGATCATAATTAAATATTGAAATTTGGGATCATTATAAATTTATAAACTTCAAATTTCCTATATGATTATAGTTATATGCATTCTTTTATATTGAAATTTTAGTGCAATTTTTAAACACCAAAAAAAATTATATAGGTTAAACTATCAGTAAAGACAGAAAATGGTTAAGTTGTTGAATCTTATGTATATAAATTATACCCATTAAATAATTATTAGATGAATCTTAGAGAAAACCTTGACATAATTCTTTTAGTAAAATTTGATTAAATATTGGTAATTCATTGGATATATTTATATAAATCCTACATCAACTTCCAAGAGAAAGAAATAACATTTTATATCCAGAATCATCATTTAATTCTATAAACCATTAACAAGATGAATGAATATCATTTATGATCATCATAATCATGATGAATAGTTTTTCTATATAAGAAAATTGAAAAAAATTAGATAACCACACTTGTCGAAATTTATTTTTTATTGGAATATTCTGATGTATTCCCGAAAGAGTTTTATAGTATACCTTCTGATCGAGAGGTTGAGGTCTAAATTGGACTTATACCTGTATCTCAACTGATATCCAAGAATCCCTATATAGAATGGATCCCATTAAACTAGAAGAACAGAAGAATAATATTTAACAGAATATGGAAAAAGTTTTCATTGCCCCATGTGCTTCAATAATGGGTGTATCAGTACTCATTTAAAGAAGAAGTATGGTTCTATGCATCAATGTATTTATTATGATATATTGAATTAGATCATGATAAATAAAAATTATTCAACGTCATGGACTAATGAATTATTCGATCAGTTACATGGAAATAAATACATCTCCAAAGTGGATGTTCGATTAGGATATCTTCAATTTTAGGTGAAGAAGAAGGATATTCATAAGACCACCTTTGTATGAGGTATGAGAACTACATGTTCATATTCATTACATTTGGAATCATTAATGCGACATGTGTCCTTATGTAATTAATGAATATAATCTTTATATATTACATCAAAAAACTGGTCACCTTTGTAGATAAATTGTAATATACTTTTAAACTAAGAATAAATATAGTGAAAATTTGATCATTTTTTTAAATACTCTATGATAGGAGAAGATATATGAAAAGAATATGAAATGAATATTTTGGATGGAGAAAGTATCATTACCAGGGTATATCATCCTTATTAGTGGGATATATCTATATCCTTCTTAGATGGAGGTGACCAGGGAATGATCTAGACCAATATTAGTTACTGAAATATATAGTTTCTTTTGGTTATCTAGGTATTATTGGTTATTTTTTAGAAAATACTCTAGAGTATCCAACCCATTAATTAAACTGACTCATAAGGTATAAATTATATATATATTGATTATTGTGAAGTGTTATTCATGAAACAAAAGAAGAGTAAAATTAGTACACCTTTACTTTCATAACTTAGAAGTAGGGGATGAATTTTTTTTATAGCGATGATTCAAAAAAAAGGGATTAGGTTGTATGGTCATGAAGAGTGGTGAAGTGATTATATATTCTTCAATATTGTTAAAGGTTCATGATAAAAATTATATGATGAATGATCTAGAGTTGTTTACTATAATATTTCAATGGAATATATGGAGGCATTATCTCTATAGAGAGAAGTATCATATATATATATAAACCATGAGATACTCAAATATATTTGTGTAGAAGGAGGTCAATATGACCCATTGAGTATTGTTAGTGGTAAACATGTTTTATGATTGATCAATACCCTACTATCCCATGAAGGAATATTATGTGGATGATGCATTAAGTAAAAAATATCCTATAACCTTATATATAATGAGGATTTGGAAGGATCAAATATTATTGGACATAAAATGGATAGAAATGAAATTTATAATAAAAGGAACTCCATCTTATCTTTCTCAATTATTTCTCAACCAACCCTTTTGGAAAAAATTATGAAATCTCAAAGGAGTTATGTAGAGATACTGGAGAAAGTAAATTTAATAAAAGAAATAAAATAATCAGAGTTCAACACTTATGATAGGGGAGTTTTGAGATTTGGGAAATAACATTGTGTCACAACATAGATGGAGATAAAGAATGATATATTTAGTGATACATGGATCTCAACTTTCTCTATTCACCGAGGGAGAAAAAATATTTATAGAGATATCCCTGAACACTATTGGTGGAATGATATAAAGGATTATATTTTAGAATATAAATCAAATTTCTTAATGTGTTTGTAGGTAAATAATGAGAGGTAAAATTCCAAAGGGATGATGTAATCATTTCCAATACCTCTATGGAAATGGGAAAACACCCTTATAGATTATGTCACATGTCTTAAATATAATTCAAAAGGGAACAATGATATATGGGTTTTGGTTAAAAATATTACAAAGAATACTCACTTTATTTGCATTCAACAGTACTTATGACTCAAAACACTTACAAATAAATTCATTAGACAAGTGTTAAGGTTTCATAGAAAACTACCATAAATTGTATTTGATCGATTTTTGAGGATCACATCAAATTTATAGAATATCGTTAAACATGATCTAATAACTAATTTAAACTTTAGTAATTCATATGACCCATAAACTGATGGAAATTATGAATTAATTATCAAGACACTTGGGGTTATGTTGATGAATTTCTCTAAGGTAAATAACGGATGTTGGGAAAAATATCTTCCATTGATAGAGTTCTCATACAACAACAGTTTCCACTATAACATTAAAATGGACTCATATGAATACCTTTATTGGAAGAAATATAGAACACCTTTTTGTTGGGATGAATTAAGTGAATGAAATATAATAGGACCTGAGATGGACAAAAAAATGGTAAAAAAGGAAATATTATTCAAATACACATCAAGACGACTCAAATTAGACAGAATATTTATGATGAAAACCTTTTAAGAGAATTAGAGTTTATTTTTGATAAAATATTATTCCTATCCATATCTTTGTGGAAGATATTTATGAGGTTTGTGAAGAAGGGTAAGATGAGTCATAGATACATTGTCTCCATTGAGATTCTTGATCGCATCAAAGCTGTGGAATATCATCCAGTGCATAGACTAAACCATTCTAAAGTGCATGATATACTCCATGTATACTTCCTAAGTAAATAAATATTATATCCCTAAAATTCATTAATCTTAGGGGTGGTATAATAGGAGAATGACCTCACATAAGAAGAGCATTCAGGGAAGATCTTGTATTGCAAAGACGTTGTTTTGTGTAACAAGACTACTCAAATTGTCAAAGAGATTTCATGAAACCAGACGTATAAAGAGACAAAATGAGAACCTAAATATATAATATAAAAAAATTACCCACCTTTTTTTAACCCAAATATATGGAATGAAATTTCAAGGGTGAGTTTTCTTAAGGGCTGGAAAAATGAAATGAACTAGACAAAATATATATATAATTATGTTATGAATATAAATGTATATATATATATACATGTTTCAATTAAGATAATATATACGATAAGAACTAACATCATCTTTTTATTAATTCATAACATAATATGTTTACAGATATATTTCATTCTTTAATATTCATTTTTAGACAAGTTATTTTTATTATGTTTTAATCAATTATGTCTATAAATATTAACAATTAAATTAATTGAATAAAATAAAATCCTTTATATTTTTCTATTCATCTTATCAATATTTTCATATGGTTAATTTATTGTATTTTTCTAAAATAGATGATTTTTATGGTGAATTGTGAAGAATACTAATTTTACCAAAATTTTCATTTTCTGTTGTCATAAGATAGTATTGGCTAGTAAATTTAAAAAAAATTGAATATTTATTTAGGGAATAAATTTTTTTCATTAAAAAAATTTATTTAGCATAGAAATTATTTCTGATCATTTTTAGAATTATTTATTATTTATTCATAATAGAAGAATTATTATGGTATTTTATATAAATTTAATATTATATTTTTTAAATTATATTTTTCTTTTTTCAAAGAACCATAAAAATATATTTTTTGGAATAAACGCACTATTTTATAAAAACTGAATACAATTATAATCTTTTCACATGCACAAATTTTATGTTTAAAAAGATCTTTTTCAAAGAAGAGGTTTTTTACTCGATATGTGAAATAATACTAAACTTAATTTATATAACTATTAGATATTTTATTTTGTATAATTATATCCACAATTAAAATCAACATGTTAAAATTATTAAATAATATCCTTTTTAGTTTTACCATTAAAATATTTTTTCGTTGTGAATGTAGAGTTACCATGGTAAGGGTAAACTAGAATAAATGTGGATTAACGAAGTGAAAAAATATTTAAACAAGTAGAAAATATTTATTATATTGTATGGGGGAGATATTACTGACCTTATATATTTCCCAAAACAATTATTATCCATTTTTTGTGCTTTTTTTATTGAATAATATAATCGAATTTTTCAAAGTAAAGAGATTCCACATGCCACAATATTAATGTAAATCAGCCTCTTCCCTGTCCATATTCATAAATTTATAATATGAATTTATTTATATGTAAATAAAATAATTATAATGTAAATATATAGAATTTACAAATATTTTTCAAATTTTTTGAAAATGAATATTTTGTCATATTTTGTACGTAATGTTTTTACATTCTTTACAAAAGGCAAAAAAAATGTTCTATTTTAACATAAATGGTGTTAACAGATTTTCCATCCATCATAAAAATTATTTTATATTTTTTTCATTAAAAAATTCCACATTTTAATCCAATAAAACACTCCTTCCCTTTTTTGGGCATTTATGTTTTCAAACATGGGTTTTTAAAAGGAAAGTGTATTTCAATTTCATTTTTTTCATACATGTTTTAATGATTGCTTGAGGGTTTTATTCATGATATAGGCCTTATAAATTATTTATGAAAATGGGTGATCCCAATATAGATCATCATGATGGGTGATCCCAATATATTTCATACAATGGGTGTGCCTAGATGGCACTCTAATGCATTGGGTAAAGATTGTATTCTCCAAGGAATTATGTTGTAAGTCGACCATATGTAAATTCTAATTACAATGTCTACAAAAGGGTTATATAATGATTTTTACCCAAGGAAACTGAATTAGATTTCTATTATTTCTTGATATTTTCTATGGAAATCATTTGATTTCAAAAGGTAAGCTAAATATCTTTTTAAATTAATGGTTATGCACTTATGGGGTAAATAGTTATGATTTTATGAATTTATTTTTCATGGGTTTTCATATATACTATGAAACCATAATTATTATAAACATTTTATTTATGATTTATGATAAGGTTTTTAATTAAATTTTTGTTTAAAATTATTATTTAATGTGTAAGTAAATGATAATTTTGAGATCAATGTGTATTGTGTTAAAAATAATTTATAATTTCATGGTTTTAAAAATGACTAATGGGTTTATCACTTTATTTATATATCCCTTACTAATATTTTTTAACTCATGCAACATTTAAAAAAAATATAAATAGGGTTTATGTATGGGTAAGAAAAAATAATAATTCATTTTGAATGTCCTGAATATTAGTTATAACAAGAACAAGTTTCTTTTTAAAAGATTCTCTTTGTGAAAAAATGATATTGAGTAGAAGTGTCCAGTTTTCATTTATGGGATTATTATATAATATTTATAAACTAATTATATAAAACTATAAATAAAAAATATATTATAGAATGTAAGAATTAAATATTATCTAATGATTTAATTTATGGTTTTCTTACGTTTGTATCCTAATATCTGGATTTGATTATTAAAACATAATATTTACATTTATAGACTTGATACAAATAAATGATACCTAATTTAAACCAAAAAAATGAAACATTGGATCCCATAAATACCCAAATACTTTTATGATTATATTTTTAGATAATTAGGACAAAATATTATATAAAAATTCCCATTATTTGAATGATTTTTTTCCTCTTATACTTAGATTTTAATATTCCTTGTCATGTATTCAAAAAATACAATAAAATTATTCCAATGTGAAACCTTTCTAGATAAAAATCATTTAAAATAATGCTTCATGGCTTGGGGAAAAGGAAACCTGAGAGAGGTGATATTACAAGCTGAGTAAAGGTAAACATATTCATTAATAATTTAGTGTCATCGATAAGGATAAGATGAGAAAAAGGTGTGATAGAATAATCAAAGTGCATGTCTATATAATTAGAGAATTAATACCCATATAAACCTGCATTATTAAGAATTTTATATGGAATTAATAATTAACAAAGGCAATAGTAATAGGAATTAAAAATCATGAGCCATGTAATGTCAATATTAAAAAATGGAATTATTAATAACCCATGGAAAGCATAAAGAAAACATGTTGTCATATTAGAAAAATATCTTCAAATAAATATTGAAATAACATTTACAAGTGGAATAACCCATATGGTCAACTTATAACATAATTCTCTAAAGAACACGATCATTACATAAGGTATTAGAGAGCTATATCTTGTTCACCCATTATCATGAGTTATACCAGGATCCCCCATCATCATGAACTATATCAGACTCACCCATTATAATGAAATATATTAGGATCTCTTTTAATAAAATAAAATTTCCAAGAACCATAACATAATCATGACACATTAAAGATTTCATTTTACAACATACAAATTATTATTGTTATTCATAGCTTAATTTACCAACGTACAATAAACAGGTTTCATGAAAATCTATTTGAAATAATCATAATCCATCCATAAAAAGAATTTGGATGGTTTCATTACAACATATCCACATTATATCATATATAACATCATGATTTTTTGTTGTTGGTGAATAAAATAACCATTAAAAGATCATTAAAAAATCTTGAGGAAAATACACTTTCCACTTTGAAAATAACTTTTCAAAACTAAAAATTCAAAAATTATGGTGAAAATACATTTCATTCAAATAAAATTGAAAAATATAAAGTAATATTCAAAAAAAATAATAGTCATTATAGTGGTAAAATTAGTTCACATAGTTAATTTTAAAAATAAACAATCATTTCAAACTTTGGTAAATTGAGTCAAAAGTGATCCATGAGGAAAATGTTAATAAATTTCCTTTTAAAACATTATAAAATAAGGTAAAATAAATTGTAGAATAACTTTATTAAATAATTTTTTTTTACAAAATAATATTCTAGAATTTTTTTTCTAAAACATGGATATAGATGAGAATGATTTACAATCTAAAAAATGATACCAAATCGGTATCACTTACGAACAACTCTCTTGATATTTCATTATTCAAAAATATAGGAAATGGAAATTAAACAATTAAAACACATTAATAAACAGAGGATAATAAAATAGATGTGGTTCAAAAAAATAATATCATATGATATTCTCTAAAAGAATCTTAAACATAAGCAATCTCTAAAAGAAAATACATTTAAACATAATATCTTTACCACCATACTAATTTTATAAAAAAAATCGTTGAATAAAATATAATTATATATCTTTATAAATAAAGTGAATTTCATGATGTAATATTAAAAAATTTATTAATGAGTCAATAAGTACACCATTCAAGGAAATCATGGTACATGAAATAAATTGTATCTTAGGAAAATGAGTTTGAGACAATGAAAACCCTTGTAAAGATCATAAATTATGAAGTGATAATTAATAAATGAAGTGTTTATGTGAACATATTTACATCAAAATTAAAAATTATAAATAAATAATAAAATAATTTTATTTATCAATTCATAAATAATCATGTAATAGTAATGTCAATGAAGTAGAAGTATAACCCAATGAATGGAAACTGAGTTAAGAATCCACTTACCACATGGAAACATTCAATTAAAATAAAATTAAATGGATTATTTTTAATTGAAACATAAAATACCTTTAATTATTAATTATTAATTATTTAAAATTTAAATGGGAAATTTTTTACACCATATAAATAAAATTGGGTGCATAACATTAAAGCATTCCTCAATAAAGGAAAATGATGCAAAATCCATTACCATGAGTCCAGAAATCTGATGTTTGTCCACTAACTCCTATTTTTTAAAATTATATCAATTATTTACTTTATTAATATCATTTTAAAGGTTTATTAAATTATCATTAATCCATTATTTTCAATTTTAATGACTTTTTTAGTTGCATAATTAGTCAAGTCAATAAAGTGTGTTTTGAGGAAGTTCAATTTATAGTTGTAAAAAGACGTTGGTATGTTGAACATGGTAAAATAAATAATAATTAAAATATATATTTAATAATAATATTTAAATAATTATAATATTTATACATCAATTATACTTTTAAAACTATCTATAAAATATGGTTATGAAAAAGGAACTACATAACAGTTATTAAGATGGTGGGTCGTAAGTACGCATGAGTAACGTTTATATTTTTAATGAAAAGGAAGATAAAATGGCCATTATTATTTTATATTTATAGAATTTTTATTATATAAAAAATTCCATATTATTTATTTAAATAAAATTTTATATAATGTGGTCGTGAAAACCAAATCACATCGCTTCGTAGAGGTGGTAATCAACATGAATGAACGAAAGACATTATCATTTGTTAATGGATGTAAAGGTAATAAAATAGATGATATACTATATTTAAAAATGGTAATTATTTCATTAATATAATATATATAATGTAAATAAATCATTTTAACCATCTTTGATAGGAGGTTGTGGATAATTAATTACATAGATTCGTAAGGCAGTAGTCCTCCGTACACATGAATGATGGTTTCATTTTCAATTTTAAGGAAGAGGCGGAGGATGTAGGTTGTTTAATAAACATAATATCATATAATTATGTGTAACATACTTATTTGATTATTTCAAAAAATTTCAATAACATTTAAAAGAGTTATAAAAAAATGAAAACAAAAAATTCAGTTTAATGTTGTACCACTTCTTTAAACAACGTCTCCTTGTTTACACATTAATCCCACTAAGTGTTGTATTATGAAAAAAATAATACCCAGAGAATATTTTTATATATACTATAAAGGTATATTTATCATATTTTTTGAACCAAATGGTTCATTAATTGTAGAGAGGAGAGGATAGAAGTGCCCTATTATAAGTGAGTGGGAGGGCACTTTTGGAATTTCATAATGTACTAAATTAATATACATTAATTCTCTTGGAAAATTTATCCAAAAGGATATAATTTGAACATATGAATTGTATGAGTCTAAATAATACAATAATATAATGTTTTTACAAGTCTGGTCTATGTTTTTACTCTTATCTCTTAATTTGAACACTACATTAACTTTTCTAACAATTAATGTGATACCAATGTTGTTTATAATTTAAAGGGTAAGAAAGTTATTATAAAAGGGAAAGTGACCCATAAATGGAACATGGTTGATATTTCAAACAATATATCATAAAATTGGCAGAATAGATAATTTCTATAAATTTTAAATTAATTATTAAAATATTTATTATTATAGAATATCATTAATGTATTTTTTGGAAATACATGAAATATTATAATATAATTTGTGTCTAAATCATGTAAAATGGTTCCAAAAAGAAATTATTTTAAATAAAATGTGGATATGGTCTTAATATAATCACCCAAAAAAATTATAGGTATGGATATCATTTTATATCTTATCTTTTTGTTCATCCCCTTGGTTGACCAATTTTAACCTCAACTATGGTAATGAAATTTTCAATATTAAATAGTTATAACATTACCTACATGATGAAAATTGGATTATAACTATCCAAGGGTTGAAATTAAATATCATTTATCATAAAAATTTTACTATTTATATATTTTTATGTATTTTAATACATCTAATAAATTGTATTTTACATGTAATAAAACTAATTTCATTTTAAAAACTATTTCGATAATTTGATTCTGAAAACAAATTGATATCAATAGAATTAGATTATAAACATTTAAATATTCTATAATATGTCATAAATATCTTAAAATTTTTAATGATACAATATATTACTAAAGAAAAATTTTCTTTTATTCTTTTTTAAATCATATATTTGTTTTTCTATGACTTTCAGAGGCACTATGTTGGCGTTTCATAAGTATTTAAGCTAATTATTTTATCACCAAAAAAAATATTTATTTCCATGATAAAAAAATATTTCATATCTCAAATAAAAATTTATAACCAAGAATAACTTTTCTTATCAATGACACAAAATATTGTTGTACTAAAAGTTAGAAAGTGACCATTTGACTTTATCTTTTACTCAGATATTATAAAGGTAAAAAATCAAAGAAAATTGAAAAAAGGTAATATTTTAGAAGTTTAGATTATTGAGAATGAAATATAGTAATCTAATGAATTTAATGAAATTATTCTAAAGAATGGTAATCCTTATCACAATATTTTTATCACTAATTAACCCAAGTAACCATTAGAATGATAAAAAAAATTTATTACGGTTACAATTCGTATTTAACAAAACATAAGTTGAACTTATTAACTAATATTAATTTTGATGATTCCAAATATGAAATAAAATTTATAAAATTTAATCTATATAATTAATTAAATTTAATTTAAATTTAAACCCAAAAATCAAAATGAAAAACAATTTTCAAGAAAAATGCATTTTCAATACAAAAACGTTTTTATACAAAATTCAAGTATAATTTTAATTATAATAAAATTTATTGGATTATTTTTAATAAAATGTTTGAAAAATTATAAAAATAATACCAAATAGAATTTTAATTTGTATGTACTTGAAAAAATAATGTTTTCAATAAATATCAATATTTCCACTATTAATAAAAAAATTACACTTTTTATAAAATTCTCAAAAATTCATCCTATGATATTTTCGGCATGATAAAATAAAATAATTATATATATTATAAAGTAAAATTTATAAATATTTTAGAAATTAATTATTATATTATCTCAATAAATAAATAACAATCATTTTTGAGTAGAACATATTTTTGAACCATAAAATGACTTTACAAAAAATAGAGTACTTATTTATTAAGCATTAATAAACACATTTGGATTTAGTATGGCATATATATATCATTTTTAATCTATTTAATACTATTCATACCATCTAATTTAATGGTCAGGTTATAATTATAAGATTTAATTAATAATATTTCATAGTTATTTTATGATCAGTGTTGTATGTTATATATGCTATCGAAAATTGTATTCTTCTTAAATACTGTGATAATAAATTAGGATTCATGGGTTTTACCCCCTCGAACAAGTCCCATTGGTTTCCTCCATGTTCATACACATTCTTACATGTATTATTTTCTAATCATGCCTCTATTGCAACTTGGCCATCATAATGAATAACTGCTACCTTGACTGTCTCAGTTAACCCTATTTCCCCCACAAGTATTTGTTGTAAAGGGTCCCTTTTGATTTCTAGGCTGTTTTAATTTTTTTTATTGAATTCCTTGTAAAAATAGATACAAAATTCTCCTAAGTGCCTATCTAAAAGACTCATCACCAAACACCAAACCATTATTCTCAACATCTACATTTTCAATTCTTTTATTTTTATTTATATAATAATGTGGATTCTAAAACATCATTTATCATGAAACACATGTTTCCAATAATCATCTCAATTCATCACATCATCATCATTGTTGTGAACACTATGTTAATTTAAATTACCAATGACATATGTTATAGTAATTATGAATATTTGAACAAACATAACAGTTAAAAAGACATTGAATTTTCACCTACACAGCTTATTGAAAAAATTCATCATCAATAAAACTTCAAATTCAATAAAAATCTTACATTATTCTGTTATTTACTACACATATAATTTTTTTTGAAAATTTTAAATATTATTTAATTTTATAAGTGGATAGAAATGTTTCCAAGTGTCATTTTTATAATCGATTTTTGGTTGATGAGGTAAAAGGGTTATTATCTTAACTTGGGGGAGTCCCTCATTTTTCTCCTCAACAACAATGCCTTGAAAACTAAGGAATTTGACCTTTGATGCGATTCTTTTACTCCACTAGGATATTCCTTTGAGAGTTATTTTGTGGTTAACAAACGTTTTCAGGGGGTTTTTGTAGCTAATATAAGATCTATTAATTTTATTATGACTTTTAATTATAAAAAAAACATTCGTATCACTAAAAAAATTAGTCTCACAACATAAGGTGGTTCCTACTTAGGGAACTACATCATCCTAGTGACTGTAGATAATTATCTAGTTGAGTATGACTGAGTATTTTAAATCTAGTATTTTTTTAGGATGAACCCCATGTTTTATAAATGATTATTTGAGTTATAATTTATTATTAATCTAAATAAAAATCCCTCATCATCATGTATTATTTGGTTATTTCTGACCATGAGCTCTTCTCTGGTGGACTGAGGCTTCACTACACATCCTATTACCCATTTATTGGACTCAGTTTTTATCATCAATATTTGGATTCAATGGTTTCTTCAAAGAAAAATTATTTCATTTGGAAATAACAATATTAGATTCAAGGTTGTATTATTTTAAGTGAATGTTCATTAATTGATAATATTCTATTAGGGTAGTTACTTTATGTTGTTTTTCATTCTTCTATAAAAATTTATTTTGATTTAAATTAAAGAATTATTCTCTATAGATTTTTAAATGTTTTAATTGATGTATGTTTAAATATTCCCCTAGTTGATGTATTAAGTGTGGGGGTATATTTTCATTATAGGTATACTGAATTGAGGGAGTCTTCTTTATATTTATGGGTGTTGGGCATGAATTTTTCTTAACTATGGGAATTAATTTTGAAAAACAAATGGATGATCGATATTTCTTTTCACTCATAAAATAAATTATACTCAAAGTGTTTGTTATTATAGAAATAATTGTTCAATATTATACATTTTTAACTAGATTTGAGATATTTTTGTTCTATAATAAATTAGAATCATGTGCCCTCTATAATTTTGTTATATTTAATCAATAGAACTAATAGTAAATGTTGTTAAAATTTTGTTGTAACTCTTAAAAATAATTTATAACTACAGAGTTTAAAATATGATTGAACCAAATATAAAATTAGATTCTCCACCATTAGATAAAAAATTAGGGAAAATATTGAGTTTTATGTATGGGGGAGGAGTTAAAATTTTGATAAACTGTGCTTCCTTAAGAACCCATCAAAACTCCGGATTTTTTAAAAACATTTCTAATTTTCAATATTTACCTAGTCATATTTTAGGATTATAAAATTTTCATAAATATGATGATACTCATTCCACTATAAGGGGATTTTTCTTCTGTTACCTCATGGGTTTTATATGGAAAATATTTGTCCTTCCCTTTTGTAAAAAAGTACTTTTAGTAAAATTTGGAGAGAATATTATACATAGTCATTAAGTGTAAAATTTTAAATATACATTAAACCCATAAGATATTCATCAAAAATAATTATGAATTGAAAATACAAATATTGGTTGAAATTATTATTTATTTTTTATTTATTCTTTCTTCTTCTACAAATGGAGGGATTATTTATTCTGTGAAAAGTAATTATTAAATTTATTACATATGATGGTTTTTTTATTTACTCTCAATCCTTAAATTATGTGAGTCTGTTCTTCTAGAGGTATAGATATGTTTCTAATTTTAGTTGGGTGAAAATTTAAGAGTTTTAAATTATCATAAATGATTTCAAAGTCAATCATTCCTGTAAAACAGTAACAAAATTTGCACTAAAGGTATTTATTTTAAGATGTAAATAATTTTTGTATTCAAGACAGTCCATTAGAAAAATATTTATGAAAATAAAATCTTATTGGAATCCCAGATTTTAATTTTTGATATTAATTTTATTCCACTGAGTTTGGATAGGTGTTCTTTGAGGATAAAAAGATCAGTTTGGAAAATTTTATGAGACACTATATCATTATTGATTTCCCATATAATTGTTAATATGTTTTCATGTTTTTTTTACAGAAAATGGTGCTTAATTTTCTAATATTTTTAATATGGTTCATTTTGTTTCAAAATTATCATTCATTTAATTTATTTAGTGAATTGTTAATTTTTGGTGTAATTTTTTCAAATTGTTATTATGATTATTTCCATATATTTGTAAAAAAATAATTGGTTTTTCGAATGAAATAGAAAATATTCTTTTATGGAGTGTTGACCATAATGCTTCTAATATATAATGTCTTTATAATTTTTAATCTCAATTCATAGAATTTATTTTAATAAATTGGTTCTCAAATTTTAATTATGAAATTTTTGAATTTATTTGTAAATGACACTCTGAATTTTAATTTTGGAATTTAAATTTAAATTTTTTAAATATAAAATTGAGAATTGTTTTTTAATTCTCTAATTTTTTTTATGTGTAGTCTATTCTATAGACCAATTCTACCAAGAGGTTCTTTTACCACTCCATTTTTTCTATTCATATTAGTGTGTGACCATGAGAAGGTATCCTTGAGAAGAGGATCCTCGTGATTATGAAGCAATTCTCTATGAATGTGCCTTGGGTAGGATTCTGTAATGACATTATCGAGAGCTACCATGTGTGACCCAACCTATGAATCATTGATAATTTAAATCAATATATTGTATCCTCCTTCCATGGATATGGTTATATGTATAAGTAAAATCAATCATACATTTTTCATCATATTTCAGGAAAAATTGACAAATATCATGACCATTTCTGGAGAAATCATTACTTTATTAATCATTTGTGATTTTGAAATTATCCACTAGGAAATATAAGACATAGAACTGATTCAAATGTGTTATTGTTCCACTGATATTTTAGAGGATATATACGAATAATAATATATTATTAACTAGACTAATGGAATTAACTTATTGTACATTAGTGACCTCATATTAAGAAGAAAAATGAAAATGAGCATTGAATTAATGGAATGTCATCACTATGCTTCCATAAAAAGGTTAAGCTGACATTGATATGGAATTTGGAGGAGGATATCAAAGTTGAAGGGTGAATGATGTTGAGTTCAACTTAAAATAGATTTAATCCATAATACATAGATGAACCAAACATGGTAATTGTAGTTCCCAATTTCCACATGGGAAAATCCTGATGATTGAAACTGTTCGGATCAAAGTGAGTATGAGATGCACTATTAAAGAATATGAGGACTCTTCAGTTATTAATTAGAGAAAAAATCCAATCATGATGAAGATTATAATTTTAGTTTTATTTAATTTTTTCTAATTAGTTTAAAAAAAAATTCTGGTAACAATTTGATGAAGGAAGTGGGGGATTTAGTTCTCCGATGCTGCAGCTATTTGGATGAATCCAAATTCATGTATTATATATGATTTTTTTACCTATGGGAAATTTTTGGGTGTATTGGTTAAAGGATTTTATAGTTTCTTAACTAATTATAGAGGTTTAGGGGTATCAATTAAAGATGAATAATTAGTTATGAGTTAATCTAAAAATGAGAATAGAACTTATCCTTATCCATGACTTTGTAAATGCATGAATTAGTTATGTTTGAACTAGTATATTTTGAAAAACTATATATGTAGATATTCTAAAGAAATCTTATATCATGTGATTCTTTGAACATGTATTTAGTCATTTATTTCAATGGTAAAGGTTTGAATACGATAGAGAAGATAAGAAATAAAAATTTAAAATTATTGAGCCGCTAGTTGAATGAGGATCCATTGAAATTGCAACTCATTTTTGGATGATGAATTTTTTCTTACTAGTTTTTAAACAGGTTTCAAGTTTGGAATTTAAGAGGATGGATAATAAAGTTTTATAATAAATGGTATTTTGGTGACTATATTGATTCAAAAGTGTATTAGAGCATATTCGGAATTGATAAAGATATTTAATCTTTGTGTAATCATGTTAATGTTATTTTGTGACTTTTTTTAATATTTTAGTGAGTAGGTAAAGGCTATGTAAGGGTGGAAGATCTCTTATGGGGGTATGTAAATTGTAAATACCTGGAAATTTCAAGGAATTATTTTTAATTATTTGGAATTTTACGAGTCTGCGGTTTTTGACGGCGCCTGATTCCGAGACCCGGTGTGCCCAGAATCAATTTCTGAAGTTTTTTTCGGGTACGTTTAGTAAATGTACATGTAGGTTTTTCTATATTTTGAACTAGTGCTCAAAATTGAAATCTGAGGGCACCGATGAACTCGAAGTGCTGGTATTCTCCTAAGAGGATATTTATCGCAGTTGCGTTTAATGCGGGTGTAGAGTTAATTTTTGGGGATTTGGAAAAAATAAATAAAATTTATGGAACACAATTTTATTTTATTTATGTATGTTGGTTATTTCCTCCCCAGGGGAGTTAGAGGTGGGACCCACACCCACATAACCTCCCATGAGAAAATATTTGCAATGTGGGGCCCACACAATCCTATAAGATTTTATCTCCTCTTTATCTTCCTTAAACTCCCTATTAATTCCCCTTATTTAATTATTTGACAACTCCCCTCATTTAATATGAGGAGCCTCTCCACCTCCCTCTCTCCCATTAAAATTTTCCAATGTTTGTAATTAATTGATTGATTCTTTTGAATTAATTCGAATTTACATGGCCTATCTATTAAAAATAATGGGGGAAGTCTTTGATATTATTTTTAGTTTTGGCTCTCGTTGTGTTGGTGGATTTTTGGGAGAGCTCCTATGAATAGTGTTCCTCTCTTTAATGAAGAATGCCTCCGACGAAGAATGATTTTCTTCCTTGATAATGAATGCTCTACGATTCAAAGAACATGAAGTCTCCAACAAAGCTACTTCTTCGGGTTCACTCCGACGTCAATGGAATCGACATCGTTCTTTCGTGATGCCCGACTAACACGACGTTCATTTTCAGTAGCTCGATGGTGTGCGATGTCTTTTCGAGGTAGGGGAATTTTGTTCAATTTTAATTAATTAAAATTGTTCTTTTTATTTGTTGAGAAACATGGTTTGACTTTGGCCAAATGCTACCGCCTAACTCAGAGGGCGCGGGCTGAATGCACACAGCCCAACAACCCACTGTAGACTTTTTATTTGTGATTGAGGCACTTTGGAAGAGTCGGTGATGGGAGAAGGCGGCGGCCAAAGCCACTCGGGCCGAAGGGAGACCGCGGTGCCACAAGGGGTGCCGCGCTGCGGAGGACTGCGGCCCGTGCTTCGCGGGCCGCTTAAGCAGTGAACCGGACGGCTTGTCGGCCGGCCGGGCGGATGAAGGACATGACACCCATGGTTCCATACAGGGAGACCGCGGACCGCTTGCGCCGGGAAGGCCGGTCAGCTTCGGCCGGCCAGTTGGGAGGGTGGCGCCGCCGGTTCGGGATACCGGGGGGATGCCACCCCTAGATCGCTCAGTCAACCATGCGGAGCCGCTCGGCCAGCTGGGCTCCACCGCGCCAGACGGGCTGCGACGTGCCCCTCGGGCCAGGATACCCGATACAATAGGCCAGTCTGAACCTCTTCCTGCTCGGACCCACCAAAACCGGGATGACCAGACCCGCCAGCCACTGGGCTCGTCTTCACTTAAACCAGAATAATTTTAAGACCGTGCGTCTGATCGATGCGTCGTCTGTGGCACTGGGACCCTTACGACGAGGCAGTCCTATTGCGATACTCTAAGTGAGGTTTGGAGGACTTTGGGAAATAGCCGCGTCTGGAATGAACATATCTCTAACCGGGCCCCTGGAATGGAAAAGCCATTATCTTTCAGTCTGGGCATCCGATTGACACGTCGTCTGTCGTGTCGGGTTCCTTTTGAAAGACAAAACTTCGACACACATCAACTCTAGACTTTGTGAATGTTGATGTGTCGAACCCCTTTTGACTTGAGGAGAGGACCCTCCCGGAATCGAACATGCTGTGTGTGGGAACCCTAGAGAAGGATGCGACTACGATGAGAATTGTACTGGAATCCTCCGTGGGTTCAGTAGTGACGAAAACTGTTCTGGAATCCTCTGTGGGTTCGGCAGTGACGAACACTGTACAGGAATCCTCCGTGGGTTCGGCAGTGACGACAACTGTACTGGAATCCTCTATGGGTTCAACAGTGATGATTACTGTTCTTGTATCCTATGTGGGTCCAGAAGATTACAGTGATTACTATTGTTCTTGTATCATGTGTGGACTTGGTTGTTTGACCTCTATACATGTATCCTATGTGGGTCCGACAGAGTAGCTGGTCTTTTATCATTTGTGGGTTCAACAGCATAGCTAGTCTTGTATCCTGTGTGGGTCCGACAACATAGATGAATCAGTGACTAAATATGATCATCACATTCTCTATATGAAATATGTATACCCGTGTGAGTTGAGTCTTGATTTTCAATCCTTAACATCAATGGGATTTAATTCTTTCCATTGTTGACTAGGTTGTATTTGGGATCGAGAGTTGGAGTCGTACTATGATTGATAACTTAGGTATATGTATGAGCATATACCTTAGTAGGGTTGGATGATACTTCGTGTCTGTATCTCTCTTCTGTGGTTTATCCTTTGTGGATTCTGGGAGACTTTTTTGGGTCTCATGGTCCCTCCTGAGTATCGTATACTCACCCCTACATGGGCTTTCCCACACAACATTGTGTTGGTTTCACACGATGGACAACATTGATCGAGGTGAAGACTTGTTGAGCTAGACGGTACACGGAGGTGGACCACTTGGTGAGATGTACATGGAGCGGACGGACGGACATGAGGTGCTGAGAAGGCCAACTATACCCACCCATCATGTGGGACTCCCGGAGGAGGACTCAGTGGTTGATTTTTTACTATACTGCAGTTGTGCTAGCTTTCAGTTGTACAGTACATTCAGTTTGGTTTGTATACTGGCCCATTTACCTTTCAGCACTTACTTTTGTACTCGGTTTACTTAGTGCCTACTTCAGTTGGGTACTCTGTTGTGTTGTTTACTTTTATAAAGGTAATGACTTCCCTTTTTATCATGATTTATGCCTTTGGTGCTAGTTTCCAACCCCTGGCCTATGGAAGGCGGGTTTGAGTAGTCATGGCATGGGCCTCGAGGACGGGTCGTGACAAATTGGTATCAGAGGAGTCATTTCTACAGCAGAACATAGGAATCTGATATATATTACATTGAAGAAATAGTGTTAATATTATTGTGTGTGGTTTTCAGTCCAGGGAGTCCAATGTCGATGCGGTAGCCAACGTATCCGTACACGAGGACCTAGACCTCTGATTTCTGACTGAGTACACAAAAACACTGATTGAATGTGTGTTTCCTTTGTAAATTTTTCTTTGTGATTACTTTGTGTTAGCTCACCAGGTATACCGTTTTGACTGTGGTGCACCTGTTTCTTTTTAATATGGCCCCACGAAGGCAGACAACTAGGCTTCTGAGTTACGTGTGAGATGGTTTCCCACCGAGCAACGAGGCCTCGGTGCAGGGACCCTTCACAACAGAGGCACCATCGGTACCACTACCCTCTGGGCCACCAATAACACAAGCTTTAGATGCTGAGAGTGCATGCCACCTAACTGTGTTACACGAGTTCCAGCGATAGAGGCCTCTGAGGTTTCGAGACGAGACAGGTTTTCAGACGGCCGGGTACTAGCTGGAGGTTGTAGCACGAGTTTTCCACACAGTTGGGACACCCAGTGACTTGATGGTGTAACTAGCTATTTGTCTCTTTCAGGGAGCAGTTGAGAGGTTTTGGAACCTAATGCTCCAGGTTTACGATGATGCAACTCTCATCTGGGGAGACTTCAAGGGTCTTTTCAAGGCAGAGTTTGTACCAGCGACTCTACGCTCTGTGCGTTCTCAAAAGCTACTGCTCTTACCACAGATATTTCCGACAGTAGCTGAGACATAAGCAGCTGGCAGTAGGAAGATGACATGAGGTAACAAGAAGGATAGATCAATAGTTAGATGAGTGTGGGGCACCCGAGGCTGAGGGATCTCAGAACGAAGGAGGGTCTATTTCTCCTATAGGGAACGGGGTCATAGAGCGCGTGACTATCTGACTCCCCACACATTTGATCAGCAGGCATTGGACGAGCCACTGAGATAGAGGCAGCGTGAGGAGCTTGGGCAACAGCTAATTAGTGGACGAGGGAGTGGAGTAGGTTTTTCAGTAGATGGTGATCATATTCACTGAGCACTACTACCACCACCACCACACTTAGACGGTTCGCCTCGAGCTCCGAAAGCAGGTGGACAAGAGTGGAACTAGCTCCAAGCATAGAGTCCTTTGTTCATGAGGCTTATAGCTTTGTTGTTTTTGTTGTTTGTGGATGTTTTGTGTCTTTTTACTATGAGATGTAGTAATAAAAGACACTTTTCCATGTGATGTTTTCTTCCCTACCATTTCGTGTGGTTGATACTGAGAGGTTCCTGTTAAAACCGTTGAACTGACCCTCACATTTGATATTCCTACTGGAGGAGACCCAGTGACCACACACTGCTGCAGATAGTGTGACTCGACCCTTGGAGGCAAGAGTAATGAATTGATCTCTTGGTAGTGGCATCGAGGCCTTACGATGTCATCCAGGGCATGAATTAGTATCATTCATGTCAGGATTGACTGTATTAGGCAAAGAACGTGGTTAATCCAAGGGATGAGACCAGATTTCACTTTTCGGCAAGGGATAAATCTTAACATCTCTTGTAGGATGTAAGCGCAAAAGGGTGTAGTCGAGTTCTTTATAAATTTCTAGTCACACCCATAGTTCTTTGAACGAACAATTTACCGTTTTCTCTAATCACAAAGTCTCAGGTGTGTCTCCTCATAGAAGGACGTATACCTGAGACATTGGCGATGGCTTGGGTTCCACCAGGACTATAACTTTGAGATAGTCTATACTCTTGGGAAGGGCAATGTTGTAGTGATTCTCTCAGCAGAAGATCAGGCATTCAGCTACTAGGAGAGGCGACAGATCAGCAAGCCGCGTTTTAGATATACTTTGTGGATATAGATGGAGCAGCCTTTCTTCATTCTCTCACAGTTACTCCACCACTTCTTCAGTGAGTCAGAGAGGCACAACGTGGGGACATATACTGTGAGGCACGATGTTCTCAGATATCTATAGGGCAGTAGCCTGATGGATTTTTTGAAGGAGGAGAGAATTTCATCCACTTCAGGGGACATACTATGGTACCAGTTTCACTATAGGAGGAGGTGCTGGGGGAGTTCCACAGTTCCCCTCTAGCGGTTCATCTAGGAGTGGCGAAGATGTATCAGGACCTCAGATGACAGCACTGGTGGCTGGGTATGAAGAAGGTTGTAGCAGAGTTTGTTTCATGGTGGCTCACTTGTCACTAAGTGAAGGTGGAGCACAAGGTACCAGCAGGCATGGTACAACCCTTAGAGGTCATAGAGTGGAAGTGGTATAGGATCTCCATGGATTTTGTGATGGGGCTTCCACGTACATCTAGGGGACACGACTCTATCTTGGTATTATAGACCGAATCACCCTATCGTCCCACATCCTACCGATCAGAGATCAGGGCTCAGTAGAGAGATTGGGATGCCTGTACATTTGGAAGATTGTACGACTTCATGGTGTTCCATCAACTATCGTCTCAGATCGAGATGCTAGTTTCACTTCCCAGATATGGAAGGGGTTGGAGGAAGCTTTTGGGATGCAACTACATCTGACCACTGCTTTCCATCTTCAGATGGATGGTCAGACTGAGAGGACCATTCAGACTCTCGAGGAATTTCTCCCTGCATGTGTTATTGACTTTTTTTGTAGATGGGGGTATCACCTACCCTTGGTGGAGTTTTCTTACAAGAACATCTACCACTCCATCATTAGGATGGCATCATACGAGGCACTGTATGACCGACCTTGCATATCACCTTTGTGTTGGACTGAACCTGGGGAGTCAGCCCTTGTAGGACTAGAGATGGTTCAGGCTACGATAGAGAAGGTGCAGATCATCCAGGAGCGGATGAAGATTGCATAGAGTAGACAGAAGTCCTATGTTGATAGGAGACAGAGACCACTGGAGTTCGAGGATGGTGACAACGTCTTTCTACAGGTCTCACGTCAATGTGGTCTACGGATATTTTTTAGGGGTGGAAAGTTATCTCCGTGATTCATCGGACCTTTCCAGGTCCTTAGCAGAGTAGGCGAGGTGGATTACCGCCTGGACCTTCCACCTCAGTTGCACCGGGTGCATGACGTCTTTCACATATCTCATCTGTGGAGATATGTTCCCGACCCGACCCACATCATCGATCACGAGGAGCGGGACATCAATGAATGGGTGACATTTGTGGTGGTCCCGGTGGAGATCGAGGGTCGATAGGAGAGGGTCGTACATGGATGGTCGATTCCTCTGGTGCGCATTCGCTGGCAGTACGGGAACCTCCGGGAGAGCACATCGGAGCGGGAGGCTCAGATGTGTGCTCAGTACCCCAATTTGTTTCCCTAGTGTGTGTTCTAGCTTTATGAGGATGTAAATCACTGAGGTGGGGGTAATGTAAAGAACTGGAAATTTCATGGAAATTATTTTTCTTAATTCATTGGAATTTTACGAGTCCGCAGTTTCTGAAGGTTCTTGATTCTCGAGGCCCGGTGTGCCCAGAATCAATTTCTGAAGTTTTGTTTGAGTACATTCAGTAAACGTACTTGCAGGTTTTTCTATCATTTGAACTGATGCTCAGAATTGAAATCTGAGGGCATCGATGAACTTGCAGCACCGGTATTCCCCTAAGGGGACCTTTATTGCAGTTTCGTTTAATGTGGGTTGAGAGTTAATTTTTGGGGATTTGGAATAAAATAAATTAAATTTCTGGAACACAATTTTATTTTATTTATGGATGTTGGTTATTTCCTCCAAAGGGGAGTTTTACATGGGACCCACACCCACATAACCTCCCATGAGAGGATATTTGTGAGGTGGGGCCCACACGATCCCCTAACCATTCATCTCCTCTTTAACTTCCTTAAACTCCCTATTAATTCCTCTTATTTAAATCTTTGACAACTCCCCTCATTTAATATGACGAGCCTCTACACCTCCCTCTCTCCCATTAATATTTCCCAACGCTTGTAATTAATGGATTGATTCTTTTGAATTAATATAAATTATAATGGCATATATATTAAAAATATTAGGGTAAGTCTTTGATATATTTTTTAGTTGTGGCTCTCATTGTGTTGGGAGATTTTGGGGAGAGCTCTTGAGAAAAGTTTTCCTCTATTCAACTAAGAATGCCTCTGACAAATAACGACTTTCTTCCTCAACGAAGAACTCTTTACGATTAGAATAATGTGAAGTCTCCAACGATGCTACTTATTCGGGTGCACTCCAACATCAACACAATAAACACCATTCTTCCGCGACACCCGACTACCGAGAGGTTCGTCTTCCGCAGCTCAATGACGTGCGACACCTTTTCGAGTTAGGGGAATTATGTTTAATTTTAATTGATTAAATTTTTTCTTTTTCTTTGATTTGAAACATGGTTTGACTTCGGACAAATGATACCGCCAAAGACGGAGGGATCGGGGAGAACGCACATGGCCTGGTGACCCTACTTAGACTCTTTATTTGCGATTGAGGTGCGTTGGAAGAGGCATCGACAGGAGAAGGTAGCGGCCGCGCGCCGGCCACGTGCAGAAGAACCGTGACCCGCAACCACGGGCCGCTCGGCCGAGGAAGAACTGTCCGACCAAATACGGTTGGGACTAAGGGAGTCTGTGGTGCCACAAGGGGCACCATGCTGTGGAGGACTGTGGCCCATGGTTCTCGGGCCGCTTCTACGGCAAACCGGTTGGCTCATCAGCCGACCAGTCAGATGAAGGTCGTGGCACCCATCGTGCCATGCAGGGAGACTGCGGCCCACCCATGCGGGCTGCTTGCTCGGGGAAGGCTGGACGGCCTCAGCCGGCCGGTTGGGAGGGTGGCTCCGCTTGTTTGGGAGACCCCCCCCCCCTCCCGGACCGCTCAGCAAGCCGGTCTGAGCCATGGCAATCCGGGCCGTGCCAGTCGGGTCGCGCCTCGCCAGGCCACGCCCCTTGGGCTGGCTTCACGATACACTGGCCCAGTCTGTCCCTCTACCATATCGGACCCGCCAAAACCGAGTTGACCCGACTCACCGGCCACCGGTCTTGACGGGCCGGGATCGTTTTCACTTAAACGTGAATAATTTTAAGACTGCATATCCGATCAATGCGTCGTCTGCGGCACTAGGACCTTTACAATGAGGCGGTCCTTTTTCGATACTCTAAGTGAGTTTTGGATGACTTTGGAAAACAACCGGGTTTGGAATGACCATATTTCCAACTGGGCCCCTGAAACAGAAAAGCCAATATCTTTCAGTCTGGGCATCCGATTGACATGCTGCCTGTCGTGTCGGGTTCCTTTTGATGAGACAGAACTTCAGGATACATCAACTCTGTACTTTGTGAATGTTGATATGTTGACCCCCTTTTGACTCATGGAGTAGACCCTCCAGGAAGCAAGCATTCTGTCTACGAGAACCCGAGAGCTAGCTTCGACTACGATGACAACTGTACTGGAATCCTTCATGGGTTCGGCAGCGATGAAAACTATTCTGGAATCCTCTGTGGGTTTGGCAGCGACGACAACTGTACTGGAATCCTCCGTGGGTTTGGTAGCGACGACAACTGTATTGGAATCCTTCGTGGGTTTGACAGCGATGATTACTTTTCATGTATCCTGTGTGGGTCTGGTAGTTTCAACGATGACTACTATTATTGTATCATGTGTGGGTCTATCTGTTTGCCCTCTGTACTTGTATCATATGTGGGTCCGATAGAGTAACTGGTCTTGTATCCTGTGTGGGTCTGACAGCTTAGCTGGTCTTGTATCCTGTGTGGGTCCGATAGCTTAGATGAATCAGTGACTACATCTGATCATCTTTATCGCTATACGAAAGATGTATACCTTTGTGAGTTGCATCATGATTTTCAATCATTATCATCGATGTGATTGACTTCTTTCCTATGTGTACTTGGTTGTATTTGGGCATGAGAGTTGGAGATGTACTGTGATTGATAACTTAGGAATATGTATTGTAATATTCATAAGTATAGTTGGCTAATACTTTATATTTTTATCTCTCTTCTGTGGTTTATCCTCTGTGGATTTTGGGAGACCTTTGGGGTCTCGGGGTCTCTACTTAGTATCGTATACTCACCCTTTCAAGGACTTTTCCCGCACCACGTTGTGTTGGTAAAAGTCGATGGACTTTACAGATCAAGGTGGAGACTTGTTGAGCTGGACTGTACCCGGATGTGCACCACGTGGCGAGACATACACGGAGCGGACAGACGAACTTGAGGTGATGAGGAGGCCAACTGTACCCACCCTTCAGGTTGGACTCCCGGAGTATGACTCAGTGGTTGCTGTGTTACTATACTGCAGTTGTGCTAGCTTTTAGTTGTATTGTACTTTCAGTTGGGTTTGTATACTATCCCATTTACCTTTCAACACTAACTTTTGTACTCAGTTTAGTTAGTTCTTACTTCATTTGTGTACTATGTTGTGTTGTTTACTTTTATAAAGGCAATGCCTTCCCTTTTTATTGATATTTCTGCCTTTGGTGCTAGTCCCCAGCCCCTAGCCTATGGAAGGTGGGCTTGGGGTAGTCACGACACGAGCCCCAAGGATGGTTCGTGACATAAAGTAACGTCCATCTACATAGTTTCTACTCAATTTTATTTTCTAATTCACATCAGGGTCATCTGAGAAATGAAATTTCAAATTCAAATTGAAATTATAGAGCCTTAATTCATATTGGAAATTCAGCATATAGAAATATCAAGCATAATGTTTTTTGAATTTTATTAACAAAGCTATAGGTCCATGTTCATGTTACTTAGTGTTGAAGAAAAGTTCACATCGGTATGATGAATCAGGTAAATGGATTTTACTCATGTACCATGCTGATGACAATTAATGGTGAAGGTGTTCCACGTGTAGAATTTGGAGTGTTGTTCTAATTTTGCTGACCATGAAATTTAGATTTGAATTATCATGATTAATTTAATAGTGATTAATTTTCATGAATATCAAACCACCATTCATGAGCACACTCTATTGTTGGTGACTAATAGCTCTAGAGGGGAGCATGGTAATTTTTTGGAGTTGCATGAGATGCACTTCTACAAGGGAGAGAAGGGAAAATATGTAACACGGAGTGGTAGATTTCATCTTTATAGAGATGATTTTTATTATCTTCTTTTCTTTATTACATAGTATTTATATTATGTGTGATCATGATTTATTCCTACTCAATCATGTATTTTACATTAATTCAATAGTGATTTTCATTTTATTCATCCTGTTAATGATTTCATGTGAAAGATTATTTTCTTCTTTAATTAAACTATTATCTTCTGGAGTTTTAATTTCATTACATTCTTCATAACTATTGAAGATATCTCTTAAGTATATTTTTAATTATTTATACCTATGTTATATTTCAATGGACAGATTAGAAGGAATAAGATATGATTAACATTTATGATTTTTATGATTGTGAAATTTTTAAATGTCATTGTTCACTAAATTATAGTCATTGCATGATGTCATTGGTCTAAAAAACAATGTTTTTGAGTTTAGTGGTTGATATAATTATTGAGGGAGGTTATTTAAATCTCATGTGGACTTGTTTTTATGCCTAGTTGAATCATTTCTCTTAGTGAGAAATTTATTTAGAAAACTATTCAAATAGACTTCCATTGATATCTTATGCATGCTCCAACTCCAAATTTAGTCTAGGACTAACTCCATTAACTCCTCATTCACACTGCACTTCATTTCACTTATTATTAATTCATATGTTGTCATTACATTACCTGTTTTTATTATATTAATAATCTATAAATATCTTATTACATCTCACCCCCTTCCCTATGGACATTCCATTCTCACCACTAACTAGTGAGAGTATGATGTATGAATGAAACTTTTATGGTTGTGATGACATTCATCCTATTCTTATAACTTCTAATAACTCAATTGGTTATCCTCACATGATAAACATGCTTCTGCTATGATATGGCTATAGCTTCTAGGCCCACCATGCCACCTATAGTTGATCTACATACTACAATCTCATTTCCCAAAAAAATATTAAGAGGTTATATTATCGAGTACATGACCTCTATCATTTATGACATTTTTGATAATAACGTAGTTAAAATTCATCATGTAATGATTGAAGTCTACTATATTTTTAAACATTCCAAAATGTTGAACAAGTAGTTGATAAACAAGCTTCGTAATATGTGTTATAAGCTCCAACGTACTCATTCAAATTTATATTGATGGAAACAAATAGTTATAATATTCTTTTCCTTTCCATATTACATAAAAATTACTATGATATAATGTCAAACTGATCTAATTAATATTGATTTTATATTCTCTAAAAACTAGTATTCCCATTTCTCTAATTTCATGGAACTCATAAATATTTTCATTCTCAAGCACTATAAGATAGTTTTGAATGAAAAAATATATAGTTCTTATGATCTTGTTTTATTTTTTCATCCTATTATTTATGAATAATAATGATGAAACCTTTTTTCATATCATGGATTTTGATATTAATTTCCCAAGTACTCTTATTTATATGTTTTTTATACATCACAAAAACACCAAGTGAGACTAGAAAAATTAGGGTGTATTGTTACCTATTGTATTTTTTCAATATAATGTAAACTATTTACTATATCTTGGATTAAGAAACACTTTGATATATTTTATTAGATCTTGTTACCTAGAACTTTTTCTGATACATAATCCTTCTTTGGATAAATTATGTATCCTTATATAGCTATATGACTAATAACCTGTTTTACACATTTTATTAAAAATAAATATCTTGGAAATGTGTAGCTCTCCCACTAACCACTTGTAGTGAATAAGAAAACTTTCATTTTATATGAATATTACTAGACCACTTCACTTTTTTAACCCATAAAAAGATCGTTGAAACTTACATTCCATATTTTACTTCCTTGATTTCACCATATTTTTTAGTGTTGTCATATAGATATGTATCATAATGTAACCTCTAATAGAAATAGCCTCAATATATATTGATTAATATAATTATAATAGTTTCTATTATTAATATAATTCAAATAAATTTAAACATCAGGGATTTTTATAACTAGTAAATCCTTTTTGGAACCTCAATTTTACCATCCATTTATTATTATTATTTGAATACCCACTACAAATTTTACACAACCGACAAAATAATGAATTAATTTTGGTATTTGAAATTTATCTTTGAATTCATAAAAACTTATTGATAATAGTTATCTATAACTTACAACACCTTACAAGATTTTTTATTCTTCTTGAATAATATATCACCCATCAAGGTGAATAAGAAACCCCTATTATGGTTTTGAATTTCCTACATGATGTGTATTTGGATTAATTCCTCCCACTAACACTTGTAATGTTTAATGTCATTATTAAATATTGGGCATCTGAATCAATGATTTAACTGAAATCTTACTTTCTTCCACTATCACAAATGAGATGTGCTACCAAAATAAAAAAAATAGTTGCTATGTTTAATTCAGTTTCTATCATTGGGTTGTTAATATCCCTAGTAGTAATAGAATTACTAAATGAGATGAAGTATATGTTTTTAATGATATACATTTGAATCATTTGATGGATTTTCAAATATATCACATCAAATCCACCTAAGGATGTCACATAATGAAATTCCATTATATCAAAAGTTATATGATATCAATTATTCAATTTATTTGTCATATGGTTAGTTTTCATACTTCTATTTACAAAAAATATCTATAAATGAATCAAGGAATACATTCATCATAAATAATAATCCGTATTGATCTACCCTATACTATCATCATCTATATGATGTGAAAAAGGAAATGTTTGTTTATGAAAACATTCACTCCACATTTAATGATCAATGAATACTTGGTTAAGATATTTTCTATCTCACCATCCCAAGTAATTATATATCCTTTACAAATTTTATTCAATAATTTCATCTATCATTCATATAAAAATTAATTAATTTAATAAAGTGTATGAATTTACCACTAGCTTAACCTTGGAATTGTTCATTCTGTGTTGCTAAATATATTCCAAAAAAATTGATATCATAACATCATTTTTAAAAATTTATTTTTCTAGAACTTTTGAAAAAATATGTTGATAATACCAAAAGTTATTTTTGGTTAAAATCAACAAAATACTATTTTGGGAATATCTTTGAAAACAACATTTTAGTTTTACATGATAATTAATTATTTTTCCAGAACTGGTTATAAATAATATAATTTAGATTCATAATATATTCCCACTATTTATATCAATGATTTTGGTATTACTAAACTATTAATTAAGTATAATTCTATAATAATATTAATTTCAAAATAAATAATTCCTCATTATGTCCAACAGATCGTGGAGATAAATGTATAGGTAGCACATATTATAAATAGTAGTTCAACTAGAATCTATACACTAGGAAATAAAAAGTTTTGAAATTGTGATTGTTGATATAGGGACCACCCTTCTCCACCTTTGGGATAATTTAACTTTACTTCTTAAAGTCATGTTCTCTCAACTAACATGGGAATCACCCTTAATTGGCTATAAAAATTCAACACACGTATAATAATGTTTCGATCTGGGATTAACTAGTTTTAATAAAATATAATATTTAAAATATAATATCTAAAATAGGAACATTAAAATCTATGATGAATATATTTAAATAGATTCAATTTCTTATTTCTTCTTCAATATTATTACAAATATCTTTAAAATCACCCTTCTTCACATGAGAAGAAAATAGTCTCCAATTCATTATATTACCTCTAAATATTTTTTCAAATTGAAATAAATTGAAGGCGCGCAATTTATATTAAAAACATTCCTGGTATTTATACCCCATTTCATTAAACATTGTTCACCATAAGGGTTTTGGAACTGAGCTCCCCATTACCCTTATTTCCCTGGTGAATTATATTCACAAATATTGTTGAGTTGTTCATCTATATTATACATCTCACAATTTAGATGAATAATTATAACCTATATGGTAAGTGCAATAATATGATATTTATGGAAAATTTATTATCTATATTGAAGACCAAGGTTGACTAAATTATTAATTTACCTTAGTATATTGAATACAATATCAATTTCTAAGTACCATTTTCTTGTTTACACTAGTATAATGTAGTGATAATATCATCTATATAAAGTATCTCTTTCTCCTATTATAGAGATATGATATGATGTTTCTTGATATATATATATATATATCCTAGTCCTTATGATGTATTATCATTTCTTTAGAAATAATTGATATCCTGATTTAACAGACAATGGTTGTGTACCCATTTACCTCATGAAGGCATCCTCCTAGACATTAATTTCTTGGTGAGGTAGTTGAACAAGTATATGGGATTCCAAAACATACGATAAATTTTCTTATTTTGGTTTTGTGTATAAACACAGTTATGCCCATTGGAAATATGTGATGGTGGGGACATGGTCTTTATCAAAATGATTAAAGTGATATAATGATTTCACTCTCTATATTCAATAATAATTAAAAGTTGATTGCAATTTTGTTTTTATCACAAAAATATATGGTATAATAAACCTAATTTATTATAAATTTATTCTCTAAATATTTTAACCAAACCCAATAGCCATTTCCATTGGTTTCAGAATACCCTATCACATGGATATTCTATTGGTAAGGATCCATATTCCCCTTCTCATAACCCAAGAAATGGATTAGTCAATTATGCATTGGCATTTTGGTATGAATGTATTTTCCAACTACATTTACTCAAGTCTCCTACATCAGTTGAGTGGAATCCCTAATGTAAATATCATATGTATATTTTTCATCAACACTGGCCTCTAAATTTACCCAAATCCTATTGAATGCTACTCCACTTGATTTGAATTTGTGTAATTCAACCAAAAACATTCAATAAAACTCCCTATTAAATGGTAGTGTCTCAACTACGGAAATAATGAACACTATAATCTAGTGATTACATTATTAATATTATAGTGGAAGGTTATAATGAATTAATATTTTCATTTTAGGTATTTTATCCTCCATGATAAAAATCATATTTTATATTATTCCATTCATATTAATATTAAGTGGATTTTACAAAATTTACTAACCAGGTTTGGATAAAATTAAACATGGGCTGATTTATTTAATTTCTTTTGATTGATTGTTAATTAATTTATTTAATGTGAGTTCCATCAATTAAAATAAATAAATAAACAAAAACATAATAGTTATAAATAAATAAATTTGTATAATCATGAGAATTATTTAACAGCTAGTTTATCTAGTGGATAATAAACTAACTCTTACCCTAGGAGAAAAACTCATTAAACCTACATTTCTAAGAACAAAAATATTCTACCTAACCACTTATGCGCCTATTGTATTGGTTTCACCTCATCTATATATTTAACCACCCCCACTCACTTCATATCTCCATCCATTACATAAGCATTACTCACACACATGAGAAGGGAACCAATGGACTGGTTATGGGGGTTATATAAAATAAATTTCTAGCACGCCAGACCTTTACTTAAGGAGATGAGGGAATGAAACACAACCCATCATCTATTTTAATAAATTATTTTGAAAAATATATAACATTAATAAATTTAAAGAAACCAATCACGTACATAGGTCAGTCTAAACTCATGATCATCTACATACATGAAAAATATACATTTTTTCATTAGCCAGCATTCCCTTCAATTTATTAATTAATTAATATGTAATCATGTTGAATTAATACAATTAATTATCTCATTAATTAATTCATTCGTTTGTTTTATTTTATCTAAACAGTCTTGTAAATTCCATAATCAATAAAATTAAATACGTTAAATTTATTTTAATAAAATAAGCACGTAGTGTGTACTTGAATGGGGCATAAATAATAGTTTCGAATATAACGAAAATTAGTTGAGAATTTAATATTCATTAAGCCATTTATACAAGCAGTGTAACCCAATTTAATACCATAATTAATTTAATTTCCTCATAAACAAGTATATATGTGTACATCCTGGAATGATGTGTACATTAAATGAACAATTTAATTACACATCATGTATTAAATGACACACGTATGTATTAATAATACATTTCATGTGAATTAATTACACATTAGACGCCAATTAATTAAACACCTTGTGTTTATTAATTAAACATTATATATGAGTAAATTACACCACATGTGAATAAATTAAATGGAAATTGTGCCATTTGAATTAAATACACCATATTTATATTTATTACATGACCACCACCCCATGTGAATTAAATACACCGTGTTTTTATTAATTAAATGGACACCATTTCATGTGAATTAATTACCTTATTTCCCGAATTTCAGTCACATGTTTCATGTATTAAATATTCAATGCATCTTTTATTTTTCATTTTCTACCATAAAAATGTTTGGACAGCATGATTAGAACATGATACAAACATCGTGTTTTATGGAATGTTGTGTTTCTTCCTGTTCAGTCAACACACGATATTCATTTTATGAATTCTACATGAATTTACTACATGATGACCTGGATTTATTTTGGTTTTTCCTTGTGAAGTATTCTTGAGTACACAACATGTACTAACAAGTTACACATCATGTAGTCTTGTGTCATCCAGCCATAAATATTGGCACCTCCTTATGGAATATTTTAATGTTTTAGTGTATTTTTAATCGGTTATTTGTTATATAACTGAGAAAAATTAAATATAAGAGAAGACATTTATGTTGGTATTTAAACAATTATAAATAAAAAAATGAATACTAATAAAAAAATCATGTTATCAATCTTTGATTAATAAATAATTATAAATTATTTATGTGACTTCTCTAATATCACTTGGAGGTTCTAGGTGAAGTGGAAGAACCAATTAGAAAGTTAACAACTTTTATTTTTTCCCTAATCAATGTATAATATGAGATTTACATAGAGAAGATCATCCTTGAAAATGTTATTAAATTAAAAATTAATTAGTTATTACACTATAACCAAGAAGACTATATCATCACATATAATTTATAATTATTTTATTTGGATATGTAAATACCTTGTGTTAAATTTCTTTCTTCAGTGATGAATTAAAGGTACTGTTTTTGTCATTCCATAATTACATTGAGAGGATACAAGTGTAAAATCCCACTCGTAGTGATCCAAAAATACATAAAGAACCTATGAGGATCATTGTTGAAATCCAAAAGTACTAGCACAAAATATTTTGTCTCTTACATCATCCATCTTTAATCTCATCGAAAATCACTTCAAATAAAAGGGATATCCTTGATATCCCTAGTATTGACTGGTTTTGGAGGAGGATTGATCAAAATTATTAGGATTGTTCTAGAATAATATATCTCTGGGGATTTAGATAATTTTCTCTAGAGTTTAATTGTGAACAATAATGATTTGGTTTATAAATGACATATTAGGGTTTAAATATAGATAGAGTTAGAAAAATAATAATTTCAAATATGATCATATTTTTTTATAAATCCCTTGAAAAACTCATATTTAAATAATAATAATATTATTATTATTTAATTTACATGATCCAAACTATCAAATTAATAAATATAATTTCATTCAATAAATAAATTAATAATTATTCAAATAAAATTTATGAATCATTTCTCACCAGATTCTTATTCCTAGTCTTCCAATCCTCAATAATTTTTATCAAACCTTAAATAAGAACTATTTATTTAAAGAAAAAAATTAAATTAAATTATTCCCTGATAAATAAATAAATAATATATTCTAAAAATTATTGAATAAATATTTTTTAAATATTCATGTAACCAAATAAATAAATATTTGTAACTTTTAAAATAAACCATAAATATAATATAATATATTTGTTTAATTAATAATTTCTATGAAAATTGAATACATATATAATATTAAACTCATATAATATTCTATAAAATAACCGGAGACTGAATGTATGGAATCAACTAAACATTGATTACAATTAAAGCATGTATGGTAATAATATTTACTCAATATGTTAATCTCAAATAGGATTTAACTAAGGTTGTAAATACACTTAATTTGTAACCCTATAGGACCCTTTATCAGTTCCATTATGTTTTCAAACCTTAAGTACAAGGTTATTATCTAGAAACACACCAAGACACCCTTAGAGAAGTTGGTTTAATACATCAATGAAAATAACCAAATATTAATATACTATGTGTAATACAAATTCTTTATCATGATATCTTTAATCAAGAAGGTTTTGTGATCATGTCATAATCCTATGGGATCAATGTCCCTTTCATTGAAATTATAAAAATGAATATGCCAAAATAATTTCATATCGATGGACATAATAAAGAATTACCATTTCCTTATAAGGTCCCAAGATATCTAATTCCATTAAAGAATAAAAGAGACAAATTTATTCGTGTATTATTCATTAATACAATATTAATTTTAGAACACCCAACATATCCAACATCACTATGGGCATATACCATTATGGTTTCTCATTAATACATCATAGTACCTGAATCTTAATATGTATTAATAATAATATTTAAATTCTAAGGATCATTACACACTTATTCATATAAGAACATCCAATAAAATAGGATAATATGGATTTCCTACTGGAAAGTCATGTTCTAATAATCTCGCACTCAAAAGATTACCAAGGCCATACACTGTGAGAAAGTGTCAAATTCTTATGGGCATCTTCCCCTAATGACCGGTATCATTTTCATCCCATCAAATGATATCATCTTGCTATAGAAAATATATTTAAGAATATATTCATATAACATCTATGTTTTATCATATAAGAGAATTATTATGACCTTTCCTTATAAGAATAACAAATGGATATTATCACATAGATGTACTATAGAATAATTATCATCATTTGATTAGTAATTAATTAGTATTCATGACTATGAATATTTTATTCATAGAATGTATATAATTTTTGATTCTATGGAACAAAATCCAACTCTAATTAAATTTAAGTGAGGCATTGGGTGAGTCTTAGTGTATGAGTGTTGATGTGGGATAGCATATGTTGGGTTCATAGGAATAATGAGAAGTTATAAGGGCCTTAGGGATAATTGTAGGTGAGTGATAAGGTTGTTCATCTCATGAGGGACTTGGAACTCCCTCTTAAAGCCAGAGGAGGGTCTTGGTGTGTGAGGTGAGTAAGTAATGTCCGTCAGAACATGATTTGTGTCATGAAATGGGATTTCCTCTAATTGATGGGTTATTAGATCAACCTCTGTATATATGATATGGGACCCAGGTTTGGTTCACAGAAATTCTTCATGGAATCAGGTTTCCATGTTTAATAGAGTTTGAAAACATGAGATATTCCCTAGGTAGTGGGACCAGGAGTAGTGAGGGGTTAGGATGTGGTTGAATTGGACCATGAGATCATGGTTAGTGGATCTCTCATGTAGTGTTTCCACTAATGTGTGATAGGTATGGGAAGGTATTAATGGCTGAAGACCATGGTAGGTATGATGGACCCATAGGATGCTTTATGGAAAATATGAGATACATTTTGTGATAAGGGGAAAAGTATCAAGTAAATAGATCATTGGGATCAACCACTGAGCTATGTGAAGGGATGTCGTTCATGTGTATTTCTACTTGTGTGTTCTTATATATTCTTATGATTAGTGATAGACCTTGTGTGGGAGAGGTATCCTTGGGAATGGATCCCCATGAGTTAGATGAAGTAGGCTAGACCATTGTGGTGAGACGAAGTCATTGTATGCATAAATTGGACCTTTCCTTAAATGAAAAGATATGGATCATAATAGTGGGTCATTCCTTGAGTAGTATTGGGTCAGGATAGTGTACCACCCTGAGTGAGAAACGTATTTCATGGTTAAAAATGAGACATAGATAAATGACCCTACCTTGAGTGATGAGGTAATGGGTTGAGATATGGATGTATGGATGTACCATATTCCTTTGGGTAGTGGGTTCAATATTAGGATGATAACCTACCTTCATTGTTCATACAAAACTACGGTATCCAGAACAATGGGATGGGGTGATGATGGGATTATAACATGGAACTAATGTATGTATGGTCAAGTTTCATGGTGGCCTAGATAGTAGATGATAACCAGATATGCATGGAGTCATGGTGTCCTAGTTAGCATATAATGTATGCAACTCTTGGGTGAAATGTTTATTCCCCATTTTATAAACTTATATGATGGATTATACTAGGGGAACTTGGTACGAACCTACTGAGATGTATTTGTCACACCCTATATGGGTTCCCTGGTGTGTATGAAAACCTTACGTACTTTTTATATGTCTAATCACATGTCATGCCTATCCGGTAAGATCATCTCAATTGATATTTATAGATATTGTTTTTGAGACATATGGATGGAATTATTTGGGGTTTTATATTTTATTTTATTTTATTTTATTTTATTTTATCCTATTATATGATCAACTAGTGGGTAATAAATTCTCTATGCAGGTATGATAGTGTTGTTTCAAGCTATAATTCATTAATTATAGAAGTTTTGTTTTTTGATTTATACAAACTTTTTTTAAGTGTTTTTTGTATTTTAGTTATATATATGGTTGTGTGGCTCTAATTCGAGGGAATATTATCCTTATTGTATATATTAGGGACTCATTGTTAGTCAGAAGCCTCTAAAATGTGGGGAGGTTTTCCTGAGGTCATGTAGTACACCAATTAGGGTCACATATCACACCAATTCGGGTCACTTTTGAGTGGCCCCAAACTAAGGTGTTACTTAACTCCACACCCCCACCACCCATAAGGGTGTATTGAGAGTATGATTATAATAGTTAATGATTTAAGAAGTGAATTCAAAGAATACTTTTCAATGAAATGGGAAGAAATCTACCCATAAGGGTGAGTAATTAGTATAAGAGGTAGAGGGAGATACGATACATGGAGAATTTCATAATTAAGTATATGAATACTATATGAGATATATGAATTTTCTATTAACATAAAGTTCATCGTAGAAGGATTTCATGTTAGAGTTGGTGCCCTGGAACCACCTTATATGTACTTTATAAACTGTGTTAATTTTTCAAAATATTAATATCAATTTCTTATCATGTTATGTTTGTTATTCTATGAGACATAGTATGTGATAATTCCATAAGTGTATATGTCATGTTTAAATTTCGTAGTAGTTCTGTAAAAAGATGATAATCTATAAGTGACACAACATTATTCTTATATATATATGTTTTATATTCAAATAATATCATTTAATGGGACACAAATGATTCATTCTATTAGGGGTGGAGACTTATAAACATTGAGATTCTTTCTCAGCGTATATGACCCTGGTAATTTATAGAGCCTAAGACTTGGAGAACAGTGTCCACCAATAAGAAATCCACATTTATACATGTCATTCGTTGTTTCTATCTATGAACATCTATAGTAATCCTTAGATATTAATATGGAAATTATGGTATGCCATTATTCATGGAATTTTATGTATTAAAAAACCCTAATGACTTATTCTCATTAGGTAGTATGGAACGTTCGACGTATCATTACTGAAACTGTATTAATTATTAATGAAAGAAATTATTTTTCCCTTTTACTCTTTAATGGACATTTGTCTCTCAGGATATTTAATAAATGTAGAACTATAATATTAGGTCAATAGTCATTTTAGTGTTATTAGTAAGTTTGTTTCTATAAATTCAAAGAAAAATTCACTGAGCACATAAGCTCATGACAGTTGTATCAAATCAACTTGATTAGGGATTTGAGATAAAGGGACTATATTACCGAATTTACATTCCTAGGATGTTATATGTCATTACGACATTAAGTCCATTCTCAATGGGATACTTGGTGTGTTTCAAGACTCTATCTTTGTATTTTAGGTAGTACATCTTAATTTCACTGAGAAATGAGCCTAGTGGATCACACATTAAGTTTATCAAGAAACTTAGTTAAATATCATTTGAGTTTAAAATGTTTGATAAATATTAATCTTGTAAAACATTTAATAATTATTAATCATTTTCTGATCACAAATATTCAATCACCCTTTATTCGAGATAATATATATGTGAATTAAATATCTGATAAATATTAATTCACCAGGTAATTATTTATTTAATTACATGAATACATAATATTAATTTATTCTAGTTTATTAATAAGTAAAAAATATTTATTAATTTAGTTACATGTATATAAATTAAATAATTATTCACTAATTTAGTGTATAATATATTAATATATTTATTGTAGAATAGTGTAGTCATATTTATTTAATTAATTAATTATTCATTATTAGATACAAGATAAATTTAGATGGGGATTTCTAGATAGTCTGATGTCCTAGAGAGAAATTTCATATTAAATATTATTTTTATAAATATTAATTTATTTATTCAAGAGAAATAAAATTTATTTCACCCAAAATATTTGCACATTTTAAGTAAATTATTATAATTCTAATATTATTTAGATATAAATTTCATTAAGGATTTATAAAACAATAAGGGCCTTGGCACAATTATTATTTTCTAACCCTATCACTATTTACACTCGTTTATGATAATTTAGTTTAATCCAAGCCATATTCAATCATTGAGCACAAAATATTCTAGAGAGTATTCTCACTATCCATGGGGATCAATTTTATATTTAAATCACTAATTACAGCCTATTGATATTTCCTTTTTAGGTAATGGTTTTGAGTCAATAAGGATAACTTTTGACTTCTCCATTCATTATGGTTTTATGTTTTGAAAAACACAAACATTTTTTTAAGTTATGTTTTTTTTCCTAAGTTATGTTTTATTCTTAAGATCTAGAATTTTCATTACGTTATACACATAAATGTTTCATTACATTTTTCCATTCTACTATACCAACATCTGTATCATTACAGCTTTCAATTCTATTAGATTTACCGATTTTTTCATACCATCTTTGTGATACCGATTCCTGTGTATATGTGATACCAATATTATGATACTGATTCCAGTGTATAAGTGATTCATATTTTATATTAATGAATCCAGTGTATATGTGATTTAGTCTTTATGATACCGATTCTGGTGTTTAAGTTATTCAGATTTTATAATATCGATTCTAGTGTATATGTGATTCTGTTTTTATAAAACTAATCCCGGTGTATATGTGACACAAATTTTATGATTCTGATTCTGGTGTATAAGTGTCACTGATTTTATGATACCAATTATGGTACATATGTGATACCACTTTCCCAATCTGATTTAGTTTACCTTAAGAATCTGTTTTCTTGATAATGTTAGAGTTCCTTAATGTATCATTCCAATATTATCAGATTCTAAGATTTCTTATAATTAACATTTCTCTTTAACTTACCATCATTTCTTATACTTTATATGATGTCGTACAATATGTTATAAACATACCGTTGTATGTTTGACACATGTTTATGTCCCTTCGAAATTGAAGGAAAAATATGATTGTTGGAGAGGAGTCAACCATTGGGAAGTTTTCCCTATATATATAAGTTCATTTTAACGATGCAAACAATGATGATGAATAGTGAATGGAAAATAGATAAAAGGTTTGAACTGATTTCTAAAGAGAGAGGTTCTTACAACTATCAATGCTTCATGCAAATGTTGTGAACTACTTGTTCGGGTGTGAAAAACATTTTTAGACTTCCATCGTGCAGACTGCGATCGCACTGATCTTTGGCTTCCGGGTTTCGAAGACAGAGGTTCCAATTTCCTTTTAAATTGAGGGCATGCAGGGATAGCAAGACAAATACTGATCTTCAGATTGATGGCTTACCTAGTTTTGGGTAAGATAGACTTGCATGAAAGTATAAATCAATGGATATTTATCCAAGTTTGTTGGATACCATTCTCTTTGGGTTAAAAAATCTTATTGTTACTTGTAACAAGTTGTTTTAGTTCTGTTGTTGTAATCTTTAATTTGTGAATGTTAGAGAGTGTAACATTCTTATACATTCTAATTCCTTTACTCTGGTTGTATTAATGATTCTATATGCTTTAAGGTAGAATATTTCCTTTAAGAAAATATTTCTTAAGATTATATCGTAAGGTTGTAATGTTTAAGAAAGGGTTTCTTTTAGCGGTTTTTCAATATTTGTTTAACTTTGTTAAATTAACTTTAAAGGGGCCAATATAATATTTAAATTATAAAATTAACCACCTCTTGTATTTGATCATCTACATAATCATTTCAATACTGAAATTGATATCATAGGAGGTCTATGAAATACTTATATTCAAATATAATTTTTCTTTCTATACTTTTCTTTTTCTAACATTCTTTATATTTGTTTATAAATAATTACCTATAATAAGTTTTTTGGAATGAAATATTCTTATAGTATGGCAGGCGTTCATGTTGGATCTCCAGATAATATCAATTCTACTAGACCACCTATCATTGATGGTAATGACTATGAGTACTGGAGAGACAGAATGAAAACCTTTCTGATAAACACAGGTGTAGATAACTACATTACATTAACTAGAGATTATAAGATTCCAGATAAGGAACATAAAACATTTACTAATCCAAAAAAGGTGGAATATTAGCTGAACTTTAAGGTACACAATACTTTTTTTCTTCCATGATTAGAAATATATATAGAAAAGTTTCATCATGTGAAGCTGCTAATAGTTTTTTGAAGTAGGTTGAAGTAACTCATTTTGGAACTTCTAAAGTCATTGAAATTAGAAGAGCTATTCTCAGAGCAGAGAATCATGGTTTCTGCTTCCCTTATGGAGAACCCATGTGTAGGGTATATCAATGATTCATGTCTATTTTCAATAGGTTTCAATAAATGGGTGACAAAGGCTTAGATGATTACTATCTTGTAGACAAGATTATAGACAACATGCCTAACGAATGGGAATCCAAGAGAACGGCTATAGATGACAATAGAAATGTTACACAGATTTCTCTTGATGAACTATTTGGAACCCTACTACAACATGAAACAAAAATGAAGAGAGATTCAGAAAATATTAAGAAGAAGAATGTAAATAGAGGTGTTTCTTTTACAAATACATCAAATCATATGGAATCCAAGACTCCTAAGAGAGTTTCAAGATCTAAATCAATGAAGGATGTTTTTCAATATGAATCTAGTGAATGTAAAACTTCATAAAATGAGTTATCCAATCTTACTTGGAGGATGAACATGATTTTTGGGTAGAAGAACCATCAATATAGATACATGAATAATGAGGGAAAAGATAATAAATATGGAGAAGTTACATGCTATGAATGTAGAATAAGTAGTCTTATCAGACCAAATTGTCCCTTAGATAATAAAAGAGACAAGAAAGACATAAATTCTGAGAGAAAAAAAAGATCTACAGATCAAAGAATAATAAAGTCTTGAATGAAAATGATACTTGGAGTGATAGTGGTGGATATTCTTATGATGGCTCTTCATATTATGAATCTTTTGAGCGAAATAATATTGGTCTAATAGAAAGACCTCCATTTCAAAATCATTGTCTTATGGCTAATGTATGAACAGCTGAATCCTTAACTAGTATGTCCTTAAGTAAAAAAGTTTCTTGATAGAGTTTTTTCTTTAGATGATGAATCTTCTTCATGAAATAATGATAATGATTTACATTCCTTTGAGGATGTTTCTAGATTTTCAACGTTTCTTAAGATAAGAAATTGTAAGGTTTTTATGATACTTGAAAAAGAAAATTCTAGAGAAACAATTTGAATAAAAAAAATTGGGATCTTACCAATGATCTTGATAATAAATATCTAGATTGAAATAATATTTTTTAAAAACATGAGGAAGTTAATTTTGAGAAGGGTAAACTTTCTAAAGATCATAAAAATCAGTTTTTGGAAAAATATTTTTTAGAGGATAAACCAAACTCTAAATCTATTATTCTTGAGTATAAGAATTTAGTCCTAACACTAATGTCTGAAATATATTCATTGAAGAAACTTTTTGAAAATTTTACTTCTAGAAAGGAAAATTTTGACAAGATGTATTCTCAGATATGAACTCTTTGTAATAATCAGGGTTTAGGTTATAATCAAGAAAATCCTATTTTTAGAAACAATTATTTTGTTCCTTCAAGAGCCCCTTTTTGTACTAAATGTCAAAGTGGTGGGAATTGTAAGAAACACTATTTTATAAATAAATTTAAATATTTTGTGTTTCATAAAGCTTATTTTTCTATGAAAATATGGTTTCCCAAGTCTTTGTTATCTAACAATTTCAGATCTAGGAAAGATTCGATTCCGAAAACCTAACTCTATCTTTTTCAGGATAATGAAGAAAGTACCAACAAATTATGGTACATGGATAGTGGATGTTCCCAGAACATGACTAGTAACAAAGTCTATTTCAAAAAAATTTAAAATCTAAAGGTGGAAAATTAACCATTGGAAATAACTTCAAAGTAGATATTATTCTTCAATTCATCAGAATCACAAACAACATTCTGATATTTTTACAAAACAATTACCCACATATAGATTTGAATACATTAAACCGAATCTTGGAATGATCTCTGTGAGGTAATCATTCATATCTACTTCTTGTTTAAATCATCTCCTAACATTAAGTTACTATTTATTTTAGGGGGAGCACATTTTCTTGTTTATATTTCTCTTTTTATTTTTTTTCTTCATTAATTTTTTTTAATATTGGTATTGGAAATATAAGAATTTAATATTTTAGTTTTGAAAATTTTGATATTAAATATTTCAGAGTTGAAAATTTTAGGGTTGAAAATTTCGGTATTGAAAATGTTGGGATTGAAATCCCAAAATCTAAAACCCCAAGTGAATTCTTTTAATACCGAAAAATTACATAGAGTATTTCAAAATTTATAAATTCTTACCCTTTACTTTCTTATATTATGTTTTAAATGTTGGTATTTAATTTTTTAAATATTGTTTTACCTTTCAAAAAATGATTGGAATTCATATTTCCTACAATCATCCTCAACTCTCAGATCAAAACAGTTTATTTTCAACCGTTTTATTATCTTATGGAAGTTGACAGGTCATAGATACATCTATATAGAGGGGTGCCTTGTTTAAGTACAACACCACTCTTACTGATCTATATGTTTAAGCTATGTTTCTATAAAAGTCCTTGTTCGGATTCCTTTGTCAATTTCACTCTGAATAAATCTTCAATCCTCAACAGATCATATGCCGGTTAGCAAAGAAATAAAGGATTGGTCAATCATTAGGGAATGGCTGGATTTCCCTAACTTCTTGGAAAAATATTACTCCTTTATTTCTAAGGTGATCAGAATAAATGGCTGGGAACGTGTTTGTGTGGATTAAGAGAAAAGTCAAGATCTGATTTATTCGGACCTGGTTATTCAGTTCAATGAATCTGTTACATTCTTCCAAAATGATGGTAAGGATCTTTTTATGTTCAAATGTTATGATAAGACATATACATTCCCCTATAAGAAGTAAGCAAACGGTCTTATCATTTCGTATGAATGGGGAGATATTCATTTCTCTCCAAAAAAATCTTGAGAAAGAAGGTTCTTTTGAGAAAGTCAAGGCATTGGATTATCTTGGTCTCATGTATGTTAAGAATCTAAATATTAGTAATCTTTCAACAAAACACAAGATGGTTGCTCTTTGGATGCATGGATTCCTTATCCTAAGAAAAAGAGATAAGGACTCTCTAAAGATATGTGATATATTTCAGTTAGACTTTCTCATAAAATTATGAAATATCAACTTTGTGAAGTATATATTTCTTACCATCCAGGGAATAAAAGGTTGATCCATCAGATCCCATATTCTTATGTATCCAACCACTATTTCTAAGATAATTATTTTGTGCCTTAAAGAACTCATTATCCCTTGCCAATCAGTCTCAAAGACATTAATGATTTTTTTATCAATGATGACACTCTAAGAAGAATGAAGGTAGAGTTCTTATAGGAATCAATGAATTTTGAATAAATGGTTGTCCATAACAAGGGTGATGTTCTGGAATCTTCAAAATCAGTACTCAAGAAATGGAAACCTAATGAAGCAAGCATTTAAGTACCAGTTTTCGAATTCCCGGTATCCGCATCTCCTCCTGCAAAGAAACCAAAAGCCTATTATGATACAACAGTTGAGAATTGGAGAGAGATGGTAGCTACCAGAATAGAAAGAGATCCTTTCTTTATCTTAAATCCTATAGAGGCTAAGGACGTGAAAATAAATCAAGATGAAAATCTCAAGGAAGAAAAGAAGGATAAGAAGTTTAAAAAAATCATTTGAAGCGCAAGTGTGTCAGTCTCTTATAAAATATGTAGAAAATAAATCCCAAGATGTGCCTAAACCCCAAGTTTCTAATGAGAATCCGTCTATCACTATGAAAATAGAGAAAGCCAAGAAAGTTTTATCTTTGGCATAACCTTTTCAATAAATAAAAGATCAGATAGTTCAAGAAGACTATGATGATATTATAAGGGAAGTGGAAGATTATGTTGGAACTCCTCTGAGTTCAGTTTCTAAATCTATTTCAAAAGAACAAATTGAACAAAAAGTTCAAGAACAAGTTAAAGACAAATTTTAGGATGATGTACAAGATGAGGAAGAAGTACAAGATGAAGAAGAAGAACAAGTATAAATTGAAGTGTAAAAAGAAGAGAAAGAAGAGGTTGATCATCAAAGTGGTGAAGAAGAAGAGTTTCAATAGACAGAAGATGAATAGGGAGATCTTAATGTTATCCATGTTTCAGATGAACAATCTCTAGTTTGAAATCTTCTAAAGGAATAAGTGTTTTGGCTTCCTCATCTGAAAAATAAATGCCTCAAAAGTCTTTCAAGAGAATAGAAAAATCAATTTCCTTAACTCCAAGAGGAGATCAGAAAGGAAAAGTTGTTTCAGGTTCTGAATCCTCTCCAAATGTTGAACATGTCTTTGTCAAGCTATCTTTAAGAATGTTGGTCAGTACCATTCCGATTCTTGTAAATATATATTCCTAGAGTCAAATGATGAAAGATACTCTAAATCAAATGATGGAATTGACCAATATTCTTATGGAAATGGTGGTCAAGCAAGAAGTTGACTTCAAAAATCTCTCGATTGATTAAAATGATTATAAAGTGATTTGTAAGAAATTATTTTACCACACTAGAGTATCAATGAAGAGCTAATACAGTTAAGTGAAGTCATGGATTCCAAAAACAGAGATTTATGTACTTGTAAAACCATGGTCAACAAGGTCAAGGAATCAATTCTAAGAAAGCTAGTCAACAAAATTCTGTTGCTCGATCTGTTAGCAGTGAGAAGCATGAAAGAGACAAATTAGAGAGAAATGTGGATGCTCAAGAATAAATAATATTGTCATTAGAATAGAAAATTCATGATAAGATGATCTCGCTAATGATGTTTTATGAAGATCATAAGGAAGTGAAGAAACTCAATACCTTGATAAAGAAGATGTTGTCTGAGAAAAAGAAGGATGAATGATTTTTTTCTTTACATTTGAATGTTTAGTTGGAATATAAACTTCATTTCTAAATTTTTTTAAGAAGATTTTTTCATACCATTCTTTTGATTTCAAATGTATTATGGCCTATCCTTACAGGTACATCTTATACTTCTCTATTCCATTCCCTCTTTTTGAAAATCACAAAGGGGAGAATTTATTCAAATGAATAATTTAAAGAAGATATCAAAGGAAGAGAATCTATTAAAGGAGAGTATGGTAAGAAAGGATAATTTCAAAGTAAGGGGGAGTTTTTTGTTAAGAATATATGTTTATCTAAGGGGGATATTTCTTCTTAAGAATGAAAACTGGATACTAATGATCAAGAATACGATCCTTGGGAAACATAACATAAGGGGGAGTTAGTCATATTCATCCGAAATTTATTTCTAAGGGGGAGATAAGTTTTTCATACTTGTTTACCTAAGTCAATATATCCCTCCTTAGAAAATTTATTTGTTCTTTCCAAAAAGAGGTATATTGTTCAGTCAATAAGGATATCTTATGACTTCTCCATTCCTTATGTTTTTATGTTTGGAAAATAACAATCACTTTTTCTTATGTTCTGTTGTTTTTCTTATGTTCTGTTTTTTTATGATCCTGAATTGTCTTTCCATTATAATTATAGATGTTTCATTATGATTTTTCATTCTGTTATACATACAAATGTATCATTATAGCATTCCATTCTATTAGATTTACAGATTTTTTCATACCATCTTTGTGATACTGATTCTGGTGTATATGTGATACTGACATTATGATACTGATTCTGGTGTATAAGTGATTTAGATTTTATGATACTGATTCTGGTGTATATGGGATTCAGTCATTATCATACTGATTCTGGTGTATAAGTGATTCAGATTTTATGATACTGATTTAGGTGTATAAGGGATTCAGTTTTTATAATACCAATTCTAATGTATATGTGACACTGATATTATGATTCTGATTCCAATGTATAAGTGTTACCAATTTTATGATACCGATTCTGGTACATATGTGATACCAGTTTCAAAATCTTATTTACATTACCATAAGGATCCATTTGATTGATAATGTTAGAGTTGTTTAATGTATCACTCCAATATTATCGGATTCCAAGATTTCTTCTACATAACATTTATATTCAACTTAACATCATTTCATATACTTAGAACAATGTCATACAATCTGTTGTAAACTAACTATTTTATTTTTGACATGTGTCTAGGTCCCTTTGAAATTTAAGGAAAAATATGACTGTTGGTAAGTTTTTCCTATAAATTCAAGCTCATTTGAATGATGCAAACAACGATGAGGAATAGTGAAATGAAAAGAGATAAAAGTTGTGAAGTGATTTAAAGCATGAGAGTCTCTTACAACTCTCAGTTCTTTCTGTTAATGTCATGAAAAACTTGTTCAGACTTGCTTCATGCACACTCTAATTGTGGTGATCGTGGGCTTCCGGGTATGGAAGATAGAGTATCCAATTTCCTTCTAAATCATGGTCTTGAAGGGATAGCAAGACAGATACTGATCTTCGAACTGAGGGTATTACCTGGGCTTGGGTAATACACACTTTCTTGAATTTATAAATCAAGGTACCATTATCCATGGTTGTTGGATACCCTGTTTTTTAGGTTAAAATAATCTTATTGTTACTTGTTACAAGTTTCTTTATTTTTGTTGTTGTAATCTTTACTTTGTGAAATTTATATAGTGTAACTTTCTTATACATTCTAATTCCGTTACTCTGATTGTATTAAATATTCTATATGAAATAATTTAGAATCATTCCTTTAAGAAAATATTTATTAAGATTATATATTAAGGTTGTAATGTTTAAGAAAAGGTTTCTTTAAGAGGTTCTGTGATTATTTGTTTAACTTTGTTAAATTAACATTAAAGGTTCCGAAGGATGTTTCAAAGTATACAATTCACCCCCCTGCCTTGTATTTGAGCATCCACATCATCATTTTGATCTTATACATGGGTTTATCAAGGGTGTCTAGTGCTTGTTTAGATCCCAAATCCTGACTTTTTCTAAAAAAAGGACAAGTCACACTGTTAGTGAAAACCCATGTGGGTCATGTCGCATGGTTACTCATAACCATGTGAAGCTTGATAGTAGTGTTCTACAGGTTACACAACTTGAGGAAACCGTGAAAATAGAGGTACACAACAATGAAGGAGCTCTATAATTTTACAAAATGGGCTAAGACACGGTTCGTGCATGGTCTATAAAACTATGTGCACTAACCATGTGAGGTGGCCCTTCCTACTGTAGATGGCACGCGTTTTGGAAAATCATTCAACCAAACCATGAGGCCTAGTGTTTTGGGTGAATTTATTAAATTTCTATAAAATAAATTTTATTTAAAAACTGTTTCTTTCATTTTCATCTACTGGAAGCCATTGGATTTTGAGATTTTCCTACACACCTAAACTAGGAATTGAGAGATATCCTCCATCTGAGTTCGAAATCACGATCTATCAGAAGCATCAAATCATTTTAGGTATGATATCAATTCCTTTGGAACCATTATTGTTTCTTCTTGTTATATGATATTATATTTAGGTGCAAGATGATATGAACAATTTTTAGGTTCTTCATTTATTCATCATTTTTCGTCTGATCTAAGTCGAATCAGGAGTTGATACTGGACAATCACAATACTTAGGACCATTAAAAGGTGGTCTCATGATTTTCCCTCAAATTATATGGGATTATATATATATATATATATTTTTTGTTTGTGTGCTTAATTTTTCAAGTTTCACCATTGAAATGGATTTTAATCCTTTATTAAAATGGGTAGGTATGTACTATGTAATTAATGATTCCATTGTTAATTATTAAAGGACATTAACCTTTAATTGAAACAACCTTCTTGGGTACGTTATTTAAGTTACTGGACTACCATGGGTGGTATAATATTGGGATTACCTTTGAGGTGTGTCGTTTACCCCTTTCCATGGGATGTTAAAAGATGGATTGTAATTGTAACATGAATTAATTAAAGGAATTGAATAGCATTCCATGTCCCTAGGATATGACCATGTAATTAATTTCATAATTATTTGTTTCTTATTATAATGATATTCCCATGTGAGATAATTATGAGGCTAAGCCTTGTACAATTATCTTATACCATGAGTCACCTTCTGAGGTGAGGTTTACGTGAAATGATTAGGGTGATTACCATAACATAGTTAAATGATAGGGTTTGAATGATTATTATATAACTTGCGTGAAACATGGGTACATATACAATTTCCAAGGATGAACTCATTTGGCTAATGCCTTGCATAAGAAAGTGTGATACTTGGAATCCCTAGTGGGATGCTAAGGATAGACTAAGAGGGTTGATTTTTTATACTCTTGAGTGATACATGGACTCCTTATATAGAGTGACAAGGTTGGTCTTAGATGTAATTCGATTATATATAACATGGGTGACACTTGAGATCCCTTAGTGGACCGCCATGGACTGACTCAGTGAGCAGTGATATTATACCACCTCTAGAGAAATACATGGGTAATAAGAGGCTCAAAATAGATGGTCTTGTTGGATATTTTAATTACAATATCCCTAGAGTAGTACCTAGACTCCAAATAAGGGATACCATGGAAAATCTTAGTTTCATAATTGATTTATTAATGAAATGATTTGTACATCATTTTTTCCAATCCAAAGTGCAATCTTGGATTCGGTCTTTGTCTTACACATGATTAATGGCCTGGTTAGGCAACATTGATAACATATCATCATGGGGGACATTAGGCTATGTTCCAGGTCCTAATACTTACTAATTAAATGAAACTCACTGATTAAATGAACTTGATTATTAATTTATACAGAAATGAATACCGTTTTAGATACATTCCAACTAAGGCTGAAGCAAATAGAAAAACACGGGAATACATGGGAACACAGACTTTTAAGGGTTATTTACATAAACTACTTTACATATTCTATTACTTTATACACACTTTTATTATTATCTATTCACTGATTGGATGGAATTTGATCTTTGGGTGGTTACAAATGGGGATTGTATCTAACACTCTTTTCAGGTCATCGATGGGTAACTGGACAAATTATATAAATACAGATAAGGATATGGTAAAGAGACCTATTATTGGTTTCTTATTTCTTTATAGGAGAAGGGGATAACATGACTGAAATGAGGCTTATGATTCTAGCTAGAAAATGTTTTTAGTCTCTTCGGTTTGTTGTTACATGGATTTTATTATTGTTTGGATGTATATTTTGGATGATTTTTAGACACACAAAATGGCATCTATGGTCTCTATTTGTATATGAGATTCCTTTTGGTTGTGTTTATTTATATCTATCTTGGTTGTAGACAATTTTCTGACTGATTTAATACTTCTACTTATCTATTTTTGTAGCCTATATTTTAAAATCTAGTGATGATGGAATAGTATTCCTATAGAAAAACCATAGGCCCTCATTTCAAGTCAATATCCATTGGAATTCAGGGAGATTTTCTTGAGGCCTAGTGGCCAACTGTGCATGGGGCACCTTTCACTGGAATCCTAGTATAATATGTTACAATGTTGTATCAGAGATGTTATTTTCTACAATTAATAACTATTTTGAGATAATAGATAGATATAGTAAAGATTGTGAATTTGGTAATGATTTTTGTCTGGGATTTGTTATCCCACGTACAAGAAAAATCCAAATTACCTCAAATAAAATTGTTATTTTCTGGGTTTTTTACTCTTACAGTTGATTTGATTTCACCATTGGGTGATGTACATGAATTGTGATGTTATTATTGGTATGATTGTCAGATCTATTTTGTTATAACTCAATGGTTTGAGTGTATTCCATCTCATGCATCATTTTAGGAACCTATTAGAATTCACATGTCATGCATTATTCCATTTGATATAGGTTTCATTTCTTGATAGAATGTTGTTGAGATATGTTCCATGATAGATATACTTACTTCTTGGTAATTGGTTGTGAGGGGAATCAAAAAAATGGTTGTTACATAGAGGGTCTATCATAACATAAGAAGCGTTTTCCAGATTATCCTAATGTAGAGTCCCTTAGCATCCAATTGTGGCATGTTGAGTCATAGAACAAGATCTGCATGTGATGGAATATGATATGGTGTATATTATGTGGACACCATATTTTGGTTCATGAAATTTATATTCCCTTGTGGATCAAAATTTTATGAACCATTCGGTTCAACCATTTCGAATCGAACATGATATAATGCAAATTATTGTGAAAATGAAATAAAAATTTTAATTTCTTATGGAAGATAACTTAACCCAGACCCGACATTCATAGTGGGAAGTAAGAAACATATCTTTCTTTCCTATGATCTATACGTCCACTAGACATGACTCAAGGAGTAGGAATAGGGGTGTGATTCTTATAAAGGAAGGCCTGAACCTATCTTATTCAAACATATGTTATTTTAGATATAAAATTTGATAACATTCTTTTATGAGGCATGTGTTTGGAATTGTAGATACATTCCCCCCCAACCAACTACAGTGGTACACCTGGAGGGTGGTGAACACTACACTCCAGAGGTGGTGGGTCATAGGATACATGTGGATTCTCCAATATTTACATTTGTTTCACCAATAGTTCTACTGGACACAGATGTTGAGGCACAATTCCATAAGGGGGTTTTCACTTCATGAAGACTATTCAAGGAGCATAAAATCCAACCAAATCAATTATTGAGTTGATGCATGTATTCCAACAGTAATATACACCCACATTTTCAATGGATGGTAATCCACAAGCTATAGAGTGATGGCTATTGTTTATGTTATATTTAATTGAGATCTCAAGACACATCCCAAGAGGATAATACATTTTACAACTTATATTTTGCGTGATTCTGCCAAGAGATGGTGGGATGTCATTACTCATATGGACCATCATCAATATATGTCCTATAGGGATTTTAAAATTCCCTTCCACAATTACTTATATCCTAAGATGTTGTGGGGCGATAGATCCCGAGAGTTCATACACTTGTATAAGGTTGCATTATCAGTCATAGATTATTCAACCAATTTTATAGAATCGCAACGCTTCACACCTATTATGATGGGTGGTGAGTTATCTAAAACCAGGTGATTTGAGGATGTTCTCATGTATGAAATATAATTTTAGGTGAATGTCTTTAGCTAAATACTATTTCCAAAATAGTGAATCGAGTGCATATCGTGGAGCATAACCTGAGAGGCGTCCGGGGTGAAAACCAGGGTGGTTCAACACCTTGATTTGGTATTGCATCAGCCAATAGTAGGAAGCATCATCCATATCTTACACGTGGTTATATTAGTATCTAGATCACATAATTTGGTATCGAGATGAATTTACACTAGTGTGGTAGATAAGGACATACAAGACATCAGGGTAAGAGATTATTTGTAGAGTTTTGATCCTGTTGAAAGATGGGTCACCTACAGTGATTTTGTAGAAATTTTCTTCCAACAGTCGGTGAGACTGGGTCTTCACCATTTCCATGTTTTGGAGTAGGTTCAAAAGCTTCTCGTTATGCAAGGAGTTAGAGTATAACTAGATAATTAGGCCGAGGTAGTGGTCATCGTCATGGTAGTCAGACCCTAAATTTGCAGTGACTGTAGATCAAGTCTTCTCAGGGTCTCCAGGCTATATAATAGGGCCATAGATCATGCCAGATATATATAGTTCCACTGAAACCTGATGAGTAGAATCCCAAATCTTCTTCTGTGAGAGGTACTATTCATTTATCCAATACATTATCATCTACTATTTTCAATATAGGGGTTTCTCATAACATTATATATTTGACCATTGTGGTGAGACATAGGGCCAGCATTTATAGTTTTTATGGATTTATAATGCTTGATAATCTTTTTGAGATTCAGAAATAGAATTTACTTCATTGAAGGGAGTTCCCCCTTGAGATTGGTGGGTTTAAATTCATATTGTACCTCTTTATCCTTGAGATAATGGGTTTTGAAATCATTATTGGGAGGGAATGGTTGGTCCTATTTCTTGATTTCATTGATTTCTATCACCAAAAGGTGACCTTTACCTCACCAAAGGGTGTAGAGTTAATTCACAAGTGTGAATGGGATGTCTAGGCGAGGCGAGCTGGACCTGAGCATCATGGTCTATGTAGGATGAAATCCTAGATTGTTAGTTTATATCTTGATTATCAGGGAGCACATCGGGAATATTTCCATCCGTTGGTTGATTGTTTTAGGGATGTTATCCTCAAATACATTTCAAGACACATATAATGATCTAGGTTGAGTTCTCTGTCAATCTGGGGTTAAGAGATGCTTCAGAATCCATTCCTCATTATAGGATGGTTAATTCTGAGATTTATAAGCTCAAGAGGTAGGTAGAGGATTTAAGAGAAAATGGGGTTTTATTGACCAGTAATTCTTTATGTGGTTCCCTAATAATTTCGATAAAAAGGGTAGGTGGTACCCATAGGCAATACATAGATTATAGGTAATTTAACCAATTGATTATTATGAACTAGTATCCTCTATAAAAAATAGATGATCTATTCAACTAGCAACATGGATCTCCGGTATTTTTAATGATTGTTTTGGGATAAGTTTAGAATCATGTGTCTGTTAAACCATCAGACATACCTCATACATCTTTTCATAAATGGTATAGTCTATATGTGTATTTAGTTATGTTGTCCTGTCTCACAAATTTACTAATAGTTTTTATGGAACTAATAAACTGGGTCCTATATCCTTATCTAGATTCATTTTTTGTGTTATTTTTGGATTATATCTTTGTGTATTCTCACACTCAACATGACCATGATAAACATCTTGAGATCATATTAGATACACTGAGAGAGAATCGGTTATATGCTAGCCTCACAAAGTGACAATTCAATATGTAGCAAACTCACATAGTGGGACACATTATCTTATTGAAAAGAGTATTATTTGACCCAAAAAATGTGATAGCTATAGTTTCTTCATGCATCCCAAGAACGTATTTGAGGTAAACATTTTCTTGGGGTTGGTTAGAGATTACAGGCATTTCATACAATAATTCTCATGACTAGAAGCACCGCTCACGGGATTGAATAAGAAGGTTGTAAAGTTTGTATGTTGTGATTAATGTGATTCATCCATTTAGGATATAAAATGATTATTGACTTCATCTCCGACAGTGATTTTTCCAAAAATAGGAATATTATAATCAGAGTATTGTGATTCATATGGTTTTAGTCTTGCATCAATGTTGATGTAGAGGGATAGTGTCATGTCATATGATTCTCAGTAGTTAAGGCCACACGAGAGTAACTACCTGATGAAAAATATTGAGCTAGCTACAATTGTTCATGCTTTTCACTCCTGGTGAATCTATTTACTGGGAGATCATTTTTTGGTGTACATGTACCAAAAAATCAACAAGTATATATTCAAACTATGTGTCTTAAATTTGAGATAGCATTGGTGGGTTGAGTACCTATAGTATTTTGACATCGAGCGTTCCTATAAAGCTCGTATATGAAATTTAGTTGTCGATGCACTGAGCAGGAGGGGAATCTTCGAGGGATAATTTTTTCATATACCAGCTTTATAGGAAAGGGAAGTTGATTATATACCCCATGGGTGACACTACGACTCCCTGAATGGACCACCAAGGATGAACTTAGTGAGAAGTGATGTTATACCACACCTATAGTGATTCCTAGGTTCTTATGAGGATATTGATGGATAAGCTTGTAGGGTGTTTGGTTTATGATATTCTTGTAGAAATACAAGTATTCCAAATAAGTAGTTCCTTGGATGGGCTCAGGATATAAATTAATTAATTAATGAAATGATTTATAGGATGAATTGATCACAACCCAACCCAATCCACAGATCGAGCCGCAACTACCCCAAGCCTGCCTCCATAGGCTAGGGGTGGTGACAAGAACTGAATGTGTAACTAACTCAGAGAGGATGTTTCTTAAAACCTGAACACATGCACATAGCCAACTCAATATAAAAGTTCATAGGGAAAGAGTAAAAGATGCAACCCTACTACAAAGTAAACTAAAAATGATTGGACATCTAGACAGTACAAAAGTACAGTATTTTAAACTAAAAGGTAAAGGGGAAAATACAAACCCAATAAGAAATATTTCACAACCTGATAGAAAATTTGAAAAGTAAATATTTGAGAGAGACCATCTCATGAATCCTAGACTATGACCATTGAACGTAGTCCAAGAACCTGGTATCCCTAAGCTATTTTATTGTCACAGTCGACTTTTCCATTTTCTTCATTTGAAACTACACATGTGTGACAATCCCATGCAGAGGTGAGTATATACATACCTAGTGTAACACCTTGAATTCTAAAGGTGGAGAAGTAAGAGATACAATAAGAAGATAAATATAGTATATATAACAATGTATAGTGAAAGTGTACAGCTCAACCCAATAAAGAGTGAAAGTAAGCTCATCCAAACATAAAGGTATAAACATGGTGATTAGATGAACTACTCATAGAGTCATCACCACTTATTGCAGGAGAGTATACTCATATAGCCATGAGAAGCTAAACACAAAAAGAACATGGCATACCTTTCACATCTTCATGTCTCCGTGAAAGAGTGTAACCAAATCCAAGGTGTGGATACTAAATAAGGATATATATATATATATATATACATATATATATGATCAGTAAAATAATCCAAAACAAGAGAGTAAGGTATCTGCATCTCACAGCTCATCCCAAGAAGAAGAATAACTAGTAGTTCCCAAATTTCACTCAAAGATACCTAGTATCTCACACATATTCTCAGAAGTAACCATACAATAATAATCATGCCTCATATATATGATGCATAGTACTGTGGGAACAATCACGAAGTCAAGTACCTATGCCCTAGTACAATATAGGGGTTCTACTCTAAAGGTGTTGAGGAACCACTGCCCAGCTCAACTGGAGGGTACCACTCAGTAGGCGTTGAGGACCCATTTCCCAGTTCTACTGGAGGGTGCCACTAAGAAGACATCAAGGACCCACTGCCTAGAACAACTAGATGGTACCACTCATTAGGAATGGAGGACCCATTTCCCAACTCTTCTAGAGGGTTCCACTTAGATGATGTTGAGGACCCACTTTTCATCTCTACTGGTGGGGACCAATCGGAAGATCTCTAGTGATCTTGCATGATCATTTACATCATCGAGAATTTCCTATGAAGGTACCATGCCTTTAAAATATCACATTTTATTATTAAAATTATAGTTGAGGGTTCCATCATATTCTACATGAAAAAACACTCTAGATAGGCTACTCATTGGCCAAAATTTGAATTCTAAAAAAGGAGATATAGAGGGTTGATGATTACTCAGAAAGGAACTTGGGCTACATAGCATGTGAGGGGACCCACAAAGAGATTGGTCCCACTCTTCCAAATGTTCATGCCCCTATCCGGAACATCACTGCAAACATTTTAGGAGAACATTCCATGTAGGTGGACTACGTGGTGTTTCCTAGCTACCGAGGGACTAGGCCATGTACTGATGGTCGTGTTCATGTACCAGACCCTGTGTTTGTCTACCAAACCCTATATTCAAGTACTATACTATGTGTTTGTGTACTTTAGTACTCAGTGTGTTGATACATGTGGGGTACATCCGGTGTGATTTGGTTGTGTTCATGTACCAGCAACATGGTGTGTGCCTAGCCATCCAGTCCATCACACGACACACTCACATGGAAAAGGTTCCACATAGAATTTTGGAGATATACTCATCATGGAATCATTAAAGGATTCATAAAACCTTTCCTCCACCAAATGAAAGGATATATGTTGTGTTTTTATCCCACTACATGGCCTATATTAATCTTTTTATGCAGAAATCCTAGATTTGATCTTCACTATTGAATTTGCCCAATCCTCTATAGATCGCACCTTAAATTGGCTAAAAAATTTTGTATATGGACACAAATATTTTATCTTTGTAATTTATCACCGAAAAATGACTCTATTCATCATTAGAGTATTATAAGGAAAAAACATGGTCTCTACATTATTCTCTCTTTCATCATTTTTGTCCCTCAAAAAGAAAAAAATAAAGAAAAATCTCAGGATACTAAGCCAACAGTTGGATCTCCCACTCCCAGGAACTCTCTTATATGTTCTTGTATTTCCACAACATGTTATCAAATGGGATGGTTTGTCCATGCAGGTCCCTCTCTTTCCAATCCTTGATTTCCACTGGGTTCTCTGCAAAAGTGTTTTCATCTTCGATGTCTAGCTTTCCCCATTCGATGATATGCTTGGTGTCATGCACGTATATCGTCATCGACGAAATAATGAAAATATCATGAACCCTCTCCGGTTGTGGGGGTCGGTAGAGGTCATAATAAACCTCAAAAACACATTGAACAACCTTTAATGGCTTTACTAACCTCCGAGACAGCATTCCTCCCTAGTTGAACATCTACAATCCTCATCGTGGGGAGAATATTAAAAAAATATTCTCCCTAATTGAACTCCAAGGCCCTATGATGATGAGCTATGTAAAATTTTTGTGTTTTCTAGGAAATCCTCATCCACTCACGGATGACCTAGACCATCTCTATCTTCACCTACACCATCTATCGGACCACAAAAGATGACTCGCTAATCTTTGTCTAATACAACGGTAACATTTAGGGTCTCCCATATAGGGCCTAAAAAGGTTTCACGATGATGTTAGAGTGGTAAATATTGTTGTACTCAAACTCCACCAAGAGAAGTTGATCCTCTCAGCTCTAGATGAAGTCTAAAACACAATCCCTCAGCATTTGATCCAACACATGTATAGTGTGTTCAGTCTATCCATCGGTCTGGGGTGAATGGTTTTACTCATCCACATCTAGGTCCTGAATTCATCTTGCAGGACTCTACATAATCATGAAAACAACCACACGTCATGATAGGAGATAATCGTCTTGGGAACCTCTGAATATGAACAATCTCCCACACATACAACTACCCCTAACTCCCCATAAAACTCTACTCCATGATAGCAAGGAAGTGTGCTGAATTCATGAGTCAATCAACTATCACCAATATGGAATCATGTATCTATTTTTTGGTGGAATCTCTATGATAATGTCCATATACATTCCATCCCATTTCCACATAGGGATCTCAAGGGGCTTCAACAAACTCATCATAATTTTTTGATATTTTTTCACTTACTGATTGTTGAGGTACCTCGAGAAAAACTTAACTACCCTTTATCCCATGTTGGACCACCAAAAATACCACTTAAGGTATTTTCACATCTTCCTCAGTCTAGTATGTATAGGTAAGGGATAAGAATAGAACTCCCACATCATCTCATCCTGCAACATGACTAGTACCATTGTTCTTCCTTGGAACAAGATGACATGATTCCCTGCTTCATAATTTCTATCAGGTGAGTCACCTATGGATATCTAATCATGTAAGACCTCGTATTTGATGTCTCCCAGCTAGTCAACTCTCACACACTCAAGAAGTTAAAGATTAAACACCATCAATTATAAGAAGGTTTCACCCTCCTTCTTCCCCAGGGCGATCTTCAAGGAGGCCCACTTATCTGAAGAATCCTTCACTAAGAAATACTGGGACGTCCAGCTAAGGGAATCTGCTACAATATTTCCCTTCCCTGGAGTATATACTATCTCGAAGTCATAGTCCTACTAGAACTCCAACCTGTTTCATTTTCTCAAGTTCAAGTCTCTCTGTGTGAATACATACATGAGACTATAGTGGTTTGAGTAAACCACAAAGCACTCCCCTATAAGGTAGTGCCTCTACATCCTCAAGGAAAATACTATTGCTGCCAGCTCTAGGTCATGGGATTAATATTTCTTCCCATGGGGTCTCAACTGTCCCAACCTCTATGCGATAATTTCCTATCACTGTATCAACATATAGCAAAGCCTAGCTCCTGAGGCATCACAATACATTAGAAACTCCACAGCCTCCTTTGGTAATCTCAATATACGATAACTCATCATCCTTAGACTCAACTCCTCAATGTCCCTCTGGCACTACTCACACCAAGAAAAATAATACCCTTTCTAGGGAAGGCCATTTCATGGGGCTTTGATTATAGATAATTATACAAAAAAACCTATATAACCCCTCCAATCCTAGAATTATATGCATCTATGACTTGTTCTTGGGAGGATCGAAAGATGGAATTTCATCAATATTTTTTATGACCATGGATAAAGCATGTGCGGAATGAAATTCCCCTAAAAAGTGAACCTCATGAATCTATAACAGTCTATTAGAGAGCTTTCTATAAATTTCGTGATCTCAAAAAAAGTCTAGTACTATCCTCAACTACTCTATGTGCTACTCCTCTATCACATAGTATATGAGTATGTCATCAATGAGGATGGTAACAAACAATCCATGTACAACTAGAATCCTAGGTTCATCAAATTCATAAACACGTTAGGGGAAATTGTCACACCCAAGGGCATCACTAGAAACTCATAGTGTCAATAGCGACATCAGAATGCCAACATTGGGATATCATCCTCAGGAACCATCATCTGGAGGTATCCATACATTATATCGATCATGTGGAACCATATGACACACCAAAATTGGTCAAAGTGGTCATAAATCCACAGTAAGTGGTACGTTACATTATAATGGCCTTACTTAGGTGATGATACTCTATGAAACTCCAAAATCCCACATTTTCCTTTTTCATGGACAACATTAGATATTCTAAAGGGACACCCTATGTCTAATTAAACCCTTATTGCAAAGGTACTCTAACTAAAACCACAACTCTCGTAGCTCGATTGGGGCCATTTGATGTGTCATGGAAGATATCAGTGGGGTTTGAGGACGTAAGTCAATGAAAAACTCCATCTACCACCTCATAGGTTGTCCCAGAATGTCTTCTAGGAAGATGTTTATATAATACACTAAAAATTAAATGAATCCATATATATGGAGAGCCTTTTTTGAAAATTTCTATACATTCTAAATAGTGAGTGATTTTTTACAGCATCCTACTCATAGAACCCACTTTCTTTTCCATGAGATTTCACTTTCTAGAAAAAGATATTTTTGTCCCATCAGCATGTTGGTATCTAAATTGTCTAGGGTGAGAGTAGATTTGGGCTTGAACCATGGACAACAAATACGTACCCAAGATGTTCTCATAGGGTTCCATTGTGATGAAAAAAATTTCTCGCATAAACCTCTCTCCTCCAAGAGATATCTCTCAATGTCGGCAGATGAAAGATACAGAAGAATAATTATTTATATGAACATAAAGACAAATATACTGGGAATGAACCTAAACTACAATCTCTAGATACCAAATCCAGAGTATTGAGATAAAATACTAGATGGAAACTATGTATAAGAACACTAAATCAAGAGTTTAAAACCCACAGATCGTACTTTTTGTCATCTCGTGCATAGCAGGATCAGATAAATCCAAAGACTGAATCTATATCCTTCTCAGGATTCCATCTCTCTAAGAATGATGTGGTAAACCTCATATTTTTTGTGGATGATATCATAATAGAATCAACCACCCATAGCTCCTCTTTCTCCTCTATCATCTCTGCCTCCCTAGGGACCACCCTATATGCACCTGTGAGATGATTGATCATGGCGCTGCATTTACCATGGTGGTCCAATATCTATCTTCATGGACTACTCTACACTTATATTTGTAAAGTATGATGATATGTGACCACACCCAGATCAATTAAACCACTACCCCACTTCTGGTTTCCATGGAAATTTTCACTACCTTAGATCATGTGCCAGTTTCTATTCACGGAAGGGTATCCTATGCCAAGAACATAGTGCATGGCGTCTCGTAGCTACTATAGATGACTCATCTCTATGGAACTCACTACCAGCTCTAACTATCTGAAATCCCCATGATAGAAATATCTCTATCAAAAATTCCTACTTCAACACCCTGGAATAGATTGGGATGTACAAGGGAACATCATTGGTTCAGATCTCTCTGAGGAGTCCCTGCTCAATCTTATAGGCTCAAAAGTAGAAATCTCATATCATGTTAAGAGAGTAAAATATAAAGTATGCGAACCTCTCCCCATAGTCATCCACCATTATCCCTCCATACTCTAGCTTCAGAAGCTCATGGATCCAGACTGAGTGAAAACAAGTGGGGTAGAACTCCATATGAAACAGCTTCTGGAAGTCAAGCCATGAGAGTGTCAAATCATTGTGCATATACATAAAAAGACTCCACAGGTTCCCAAATTCTCCATAGAAGATGCTATCTTCTAGTGAAACCACCTAATCCATCAGGGTCTGAATAATCCTAAAGATACAAACCACTGACTCCATCTAATCCTCTACTGCTTGACGATCTGGCTCACTACAGAACCTCAGTGGCCTCTTACGCTAGAACTTACGAAGTGCACTAATCCAATGTGCATCCTCATCCTAATTTTTTGAGATGATATACTACTCGATGCCAGTTGGTACTACTTCCTACCCACCTAGATGAAGGGAATCATAAGATTGACCCTGAATGGTGGCCTCATCAACCATCGATTTGTCATTATGAAACAGAGCTAATATCCAAGTTGGATGTCATCACAGAGGCATCCTGAAATTTATTTAGGAGTACCACAGGTAGATGAGAATATATATATATGTATATACATATATCAATATCAATGGGGATCTAACCCAAGGAAAATTAAAGAACCAGTCATATGTTATGAATGTACCATTGATCCCTACAATAAATGTCTCAGCATGTTGAGCCGATAAGCAGGTAGACCGGGTCATGGTGAATGGATAGGTCGAACGACACACCATCACCGGATTCCCAAGCCATAGAGTTCACTTGAGACACTATGAAACTATTTATCTGTACCCAACCAATCATCTTAATGGGATTTGTCAGAACAAAATCCAAATTAATGAACTTTATTTGATACCAATCTATCATGACCCGATCTAAGAGGTGGTTCGACCTGCAACTAACCCAAACACAACTCCATAGTCTAGGGGAGGCAACATACATTGAGGGTATAACTAACTCATAGAGGAATTTTCCAAAAAAACATGTACACACACACTAACAACTCAACGAAAAAGTGCAGAGGGAGAAAGTAAAATATTCAAGACTAATATAAAATAAACTAGACATGGATGAACCATAAGATAGTACCAATTTATAGTAGTGTAAACTAAAAAAGAGAAAAAATATACACCCAACCGGAAATATATCTCATCCTAATAGAAAACGGGAAAATTAAACAACTGAGAGATCCCAACTCTTGAATCCCAATCTAAGAACAATGTACATGAACAATGTACCAAGTATCCACAAGCTCCTCTATCATCATGATCGATATGTTGATTGTCCTCATAAAACAGAACATTTTTAGGTGAAGCCCATGCATGGGTGTGTATATACAAACACAATAGGACACCTAGAAAGATGATGTGTGGGAAGTAAGAGACACAATATAAATAGAAAGACAATATATATAATAAGGTACAGTGATAGAGTAAAACTCAACACAACAAAGAGTGGAAGTAATCTAATCCAAAATCCAAGGGGATAAACGCGCTAAGTAGATGAACTACCCATCGATTATTTTTTTCAAATAGTAGGAGAGTATACACATCCATCCATGAGAAGCTAAACATGGATAGAACATGGAATAAATCACATTCCTTCACCACTCATAGAAGGAGAGTAACCAAATAAAAGTTATAGAAATGAAAGAAGGATATATATATATGTGATCATTGAAAGAATCCCAAATGAGATTGTAAGGGGATCTATATCTCATAGATCAATCCAAGAATAAGAGTAACCAATAGTTTAAAAAATCTCATCAATGATGCCTAGCATCCCATGCATCTACCCAGAAGTAATTGTACATATCTTACCATGTTTCATCATTATGACATATAGTCATGTGGGAACAAACTCAAAGTCAATAACCTACTCCCTAGAACAATAGGGGGTTCCACTATAATGGCGTCAATGATCCACTGCATATACCAACTAGAGAATACCACTCAATAGGCATTGAGAACCCACTGGATATCTCTCCTAGAGGCTACCACTTAGAAGATGTCTAGGACCCACAGCCTAGATCAACTATAGGATAAGAATTAGTGGGAATCAAGGACCCACTACCCATCTCTATAGAAGTATAACACTAAGAAGATATCAAAGACCCACTACCCTGCTCTACTGGAGGGTACCACTTGGATGACTTTTGGTGATCTTCGACTATCACTATATTTGTCAAGCATTTCCTAAGATGGCGTTGTTCTCATAAAATTTCATATAATATATTCAATGTTTTAACCAAGGTAACCATGTAATTCTAGGTTTTATATCACTCATGGAAGGCTACTCAATATCCACAATATTAGTTCAAATAAATGAGATACATGTGAGTAGATGATTCCTCAAAAAGGAACTGGGGGTATATAGTGTGTGATCCCACTTCACCGACTAGACATTCCCCAATATGGCACATGGATCTTGAATATGTAAGAGAACATGTCATAATGGTGAACTACACAGTGTTTCCAATCTACCTATGGACTGGGTCGGGTGCTATGGGTCATGATGAATTACCATATCCTGTGTTTGTGTATCATACCCCATGCCTGTGTACTTTAACACAGAGTGTGTCGATCCAAACCTGGAACCACCTATATGATATGGTCATGCCCGTGTACTGTACACATGTAATTATTTTAGTCATGTGTTCCAAAAAAAATCAATCACATGGAAAATGGTGGTACACAACATTTCAGATATGTACACATCATGCCATCCTTATAGGATTCCAAAACCCTAACTACCTCCACTAAAAGGCTACAGGTCATGGGTCTATCCCACAACACAGTTTGTAGTAGGATTTTTTATATAAAACCAAGAATTGATATTCATGCATGAATATATCCAACACAACTTATATCCTTCCTTGAATCAACTTTAAAATGGTGGATCTAGCTATAGATTTTAGATCCCATTCGTCACTTACCAGAAAAAAGATTGGTTCATAATTATAGGTTCTATCATCATAATCTCAGACACCCTAGCCATTCATGATGGATTTATCAATATAAAATCACTGAAAATATTATCCAAAACTCACAAAAGTGTTGGATCTGTGTTCATTTCAACAATTTGTTCCTTGAATGGCAATCGATCTTGGATTCAGGGGTCCGATCGGGCTCGGTATTCCCTAAAAATTGTCTAACCAAGACCTTAGGGTGAAACCGATGACGATCATAAATAAAAAATAGAGAAAGCAACCACAACAAAGGATTAAAAAATAATTTTACAAGTATTGTTGGCCAATGATCAATAACAATGATCCAGGGGTTGGAAAATATTGAAAATAATTTAATTTCAATACCTGGGCACATGAAAAGGTTGAAAAACATGGTACAGATCAACGAATGATGATCTATCTAATAAAATATTTAATTAAATGGAATAAAAACACCAAATTATGAGTCCTACATTGATTACAGATCAATATTTGATGGAGAATGCATCTTCTAATGATTTGAGAGAAGTTGTTTCATTTATAGTGTAATGATCTGTTCTGATCTAGAGTATCATTGACTTCTAAAGTGATCCACCAAAGGAGGAAGGAGGAAGAGATCTGTAATTCTTCTAGGGTTTATGTGGCTAACCCTGGATAAATATTCTTGGTGATACACTTATTGTGTTCTCTTATTTTCTTTAAGAAGTTGTGCACGCACAATATAAAATATATTAAATGTTTTTATAAAATTAATTCCAGGAACATTGAGCCTCATGAATTTTACACCATCTCAACACTTAGATCTGTAAATTTATATAAAAATATTTCAATTTATTACAAGAAAAAAACAGGTCTCTTCAGCAAATTCATATCTAAAGCATAAGTTTCGATTGATTCATTGTATTACACCTGGTTGATGGATTAGTTAAGAATCCTTGATCACATATCTTCACAGAGGATGTTGGGATGCCTTCCAAGTCTTGAGACTTACTTATTAAATGAAATAGATTCATTAAATTATCATTATTGTTAATTTATATAAGGATAAATATTATTTTAGAGACATTTTAACTAAGATTGTAGCTTGTAGTAGATAAAGGGGGTCCATGGGAACTGAAACCATTATGGGTTGTTTATATACAACAATACATTACATATTCTATTACTATATACAAACTGTTATTATTATATGTTCTATTACAATATGGAAATATAACTTTGGGACGTTATCTACTGGGATTGTATCTCGCACCCAATTTGGGCCGCTATTGGGTACCCGGACAAATTATATTATTGCAGCTATGAATAAGTGCAAGCACACAACTATGTGTTTCTGATTTTTACTTACGAGTAGGGGAGAACAAGACCCAGATGAGGCTTGTTATTCTAGTTGGGACACTTTTTGGTCTTTTTTTTATTTTGTTGCATGTATAGTACTATTGTATTCATACCTATTTTTTATGATTTGTAGAAACTTGACTTGACAAGTATGATCACCATTGTATTATCCGATTCCTTTCCCTTGTGTTTATTTATATCTATCTTGGATATTTTCCATTTCATGGTTGGTTTAATGCTTCCTCCACTTATCTGTTATTGTATACCCATTATGATACACTCTGGTGATGGGGGAATTGTCTCCCCATAGGCACACATTGGGCCCTCACTGTTATTCAGCAGCCGCTAGTGTTACGAGAGATGCCCTGGAGGCCATGTCGCCAACCGGGCTCGGGTAACCTTTTAGGGGAATCCAGGTCTGGAACATTACAAATATAAAGTTAACTAAAAATATATCTATAAATTAATTATAAATTATATGTGATGATTAAGTATTTTCGTTTCAATGGTAATAATTCAATTAAAAGTTGATTTAATTCACTTGTTCATGACATTCTTCATCTTGTACATCAAAAATTATTCTTATATTTTAACAAAACTATGAGTTGGGCATGCCAAATTGGTGTTTCTGCTATTCTTGGAACCTTCAATTTGTGTCAAAGAAGTCCTATGATAATTTATAATTATTTAGGGTTCATTGACTCATTATATGAAATTTTTGTTAGTTTTCTCTTCTAGTTTAATCTTTATTTAAATTCATAAATTTAATGAAATTTTTTTCAATATATTAATTTTCATTGTTCAGGTTTTATATATTCTTAATGATATTAACAATATATGAAAAGTGATTGGAGATACCATAGGGTTGGGTTGAGGATTCTGGTTAGTAGACACAGATACATGGTGTGTGACCGAATGTACACACCATATACCAACGATTAATACAATTAGATATGCCATGGGATACATGATTCATTGAGAAGTAATGACACATGGTGAATTTAATGTACATTGTGTGTTGACCAAGTTAGTTTGGCACACAATCTGTCAAAACACATGGTGTGTAACTGGTATACACCTCGTGTAGTCTACATGCTTTAGTTGTTAAATATTTATTACCCTTGGGGTAAAATAACTATAATAATCCATGTGATAAAAATAAGTTATATCATTAAAAAGGTACACTGAATTGAGATGGTGTATAAGTATTTTGGCTCCTTAATCCTCCCATCTAAAAGACATTTCGAGTCAATCGGAAGGTTACGTAGACATACAGAAAGAGAAACACACAACATGTTTCTCATTAGTAAACATTTTATACATCTGATTATGTAAATTTTGAGTCACTAAGTTTCTATCCAAAATACAGTACAACCAAAAAACATGGTGTGTAACCCATTGGGTGCAGGTACTGTAGCAGTACTGTAGCGGCTGCAGGGACTGTAGCGGCATCAGGCACTATAGCGGAAACAGAGTACTGTAGCAGCGGAGAATCTTGTGGAGTACTGTAGCAGGTAGAGTAATGTAGCCTTACTATTCACAGAATGGGCCTTAGGACAATAATTTGGTCCTATGGGCCATGTAATGCTCTAAATTCCCACTAGGCCATCAGGCTATGTAATGGGTCTCCCTCTACCCAGTTAAAAGAGGTCTTTTTATTGCTTTAAATAATAAATGAGGCTTTGGCCCCAAACATTAAAAAAATGAAGATTTTAAGTGACTACAAATGACTATATTTTGTGTATTCGTTGGATGTATTTGTATGGCTATTAGCTTAGATCATCTTTTTTATATTATTGTTTTGTTTAATTGGGTATAGTTCAATGTTTTTAATATTTTTTTTAATTAAATAATGGTATGCAATTCATTCCTCTCCTCTCATTATGTAAGGGTCTTTATGCCAATGGTTTCTTTTATATAAACCCCCTTATAATCAATACTTTGGTTCCCCTCACATGTGTGTGAGTAAAATATTGTATTGGATAGAGATAATGGGATAGTGGAGGAAGTTCATGTTTAGAGCCATTGAGATACCAATCTAATAGGTACACTAGAGAATAGGTGGAATCCTACAACTCAGACCAGACATGGTCCTTGGATTTTATTCACTAGGTTCAAGGGTTGGTTTATCATCCATTAGATAAACCAACCATTATAAAACTATTGATCATACTACTTCATTTATTTTGTTTCTATTTTTTTCAGGATTAATTATTTAAGGATGTTTTAATAATTAAATAGATTAATTAATAAGCATACAATATATAATTAAACTAAATATTATAATATATGTAAACATGGTTATTAACATAAGTAGAATCCAATTAATTTTAACAAGAATGTAATAAAATAAAATGATAAGTTCACCCATAATGATAAAAAATATCTCTCAAATTAGATATTAATTCAGAATATCCTTACACTGAGTTAAAACATAACTATAGTTAAAAGTGCTTGATCAACCCAAGTAGATGTGTTTTCAATTATCAAGGAATTTAATGTTAGTTTTGGGGTTCACTTAACTTAATTAATGTCCATATATTTAATTCACAAGAATGAATTTGTTTCATTAAGAGGTAAATCAATGAGAGAATATTAATATAGTATTATTAGGGTTAGAGAGTCCACTCAACAGATCAAAGAGTTGTGAGTTAATTCCATTATAATGTTAATACTACCTAAAACCCTTAAAATACCTTATCAAGCCCAATTATGGGTTATGATAAAGGGAATATGGATCCTTTATACTAAAATATCCATGTGATGGGATATTAAGAAACTAATATTGATTACTATTGGGTTTCAATAAAATATTAAGGGATTAATAAATTAAAATTTTTAGAATCTAATATTGTAATATAGATAAATAACTAAAATTATTCTCTTTTTTTACTCTAGAAATGGATACCAATATAACATCAACTATATCACTGTGATCCATATTAGATAAGGATAACCTTCTCAATATATCAAATTTCTTGTACTTGTATAAGTTTTTATGAATCATATTATTTCCTGAAAAAAAATTATATGTGATAAAAAACTCCATTCATGAGGTTTTTGTAAAAGAGGCTAGTGAGGAACAACAGTCTCTCTATATGAAACATTTGGATGATACAACTGATATCCACTGTTTCATGATCTCATCTTTATCTAGAGATATTTTAAATAAACATGAGGATATGTATGTGTATTGAATCATGTCCCACAATCTTTATTTGTATCAAGGGAGGGAGAGACAAGAGAGATATGGGATCTCCAATGAACTGTACATATAAAATCATGGAGAGTCAAAAATTGTTAGTCATCATGTAGTCAAAATTAATTTCTATATTGAGATCTTAGACATCTTGGAATTTAGGATCCCTAATGAGTGGCACACATATCTAATTTTATACTAACTACCTAAGAGGTTTTTAGTTTCATTATGAATTATAACATGAGAAATATTGAGAAGACTCTTTTGGAGCTCCACACTTAGATTCACTAAGTTGATAAATATATTGGTCATTAATAGCTTATTTATCTTTTAATTAATAATAAAAGTATGAACAATAAAAGGGGGGAAGAATCATTCTATTTTAAGGATCCCCAAAACCATAAATTCAACATAAGGAAGATCCAAATATAGGAAAAGGAAAATGAGGAATTATATTTTATATGTGGCAATTTGGGCCACTAGAAAAGGAAATGTACCCAGTTAAAGAAGCAGGGGGAAGCTTCAAATGAGTTCATTATAAAATTAAATATCATTATATCAACACAATGGGTGTTATGTATATCTTTCAGTGCTCACATATATATTCAAATAAAGGAACAAAGTAGATTATGAAATATTAACAACGTAGAGATGGATCTATCGGTTTCCAATGGTGTGAGGCCAACTTATCTATCCATTGGAGCTAACCAGCCTTTGTTTCTAACTGGGTATTTGTTTTAAAATATTGTTATTATATATTAAATATTACCATGAACATTATTTATGTATCCTTCCTAGATATAGATGGTTTTTTCAAGTTCAAAAATAAAAGTTGATTCATTTATAAAGAAACATATTTTATGGTATGATTCATCTAAATAACTGTCTTTATGTTTTAAATTATAAAAACCATGTTTTTTAAAAATGATAATGAATCAATTTCACATGACTCATTTCACATACTTCCATGAAATCCCCTTATTGTTCATATAAATTAGAAGAATTTGAAAAAACTCTACCAATATGGTTACTTATACTCTTTTAATCTAAAACCACTTGATAAGTGTCATGATTTTTTAAAATAAAAAAAATGAAAAAGCCATTATTTGGGGAAAAATTTGAAAGGTATAAAAATATTCTAGAATTAGTATATACTATTGTATGAGGGAATTTTGTAGTAGAATATAGAGTTGGGTATTCTTACATCATTACATTTACTGATTATATATGTAAATAAGGATATATATAATTAATAATTTAGAAGTTTGAATGATTTGATAAATTCAAAGAGTTCAAGAATGAAGTAGATAATCAACTTTGTAAAAAGATAAAGAATCTTGGATCTGATATAGGTGGAGTGTATCTTAGCCAATAATTTATCAAATTTTTATAATACTTTGGCATACTATCCCAAATCAATCATCCTTGTACACCATAATGGAATGGGGTTGGTGAAAGAAGGAACCATACCTTTCATGACATGGTAAGTTTGATGATGAGTCATACAATTCTTCCATTATACTTTTGTGGATATTCATTACACACTGTATCATACACACTAATCTAAGTACCAACTAAAGTATAAAATATAAGTTCTTTTGAGTTTTGGTGTGTAAATAAACCAATTTTTTTAGATATTCATTCATGGGATTATGATTTATTTTTTATGGAAAAATATGCAAACAAACTAGCACCTCAGGGTATGAAGTGTATCATTAAAGGGTATCCTAAGGAAACACGAAAATATAATCCATAAAAAACCTCATATATGAAGTTTAATATCACAAGACAAGTCATTTTTCTTTATAGGGACCACATACTCAAGAAGTATAGTGGGACGAATATTGTATTCAATCATGTTAATGATCAAGATTTAAAAGAGTTGGTACTGGAAATCATTTCTTATTTCCTCATGGAATATGTTGTTTTTAAAACACAAGTACTATATAGGATCACCGGAGAGGATAGAGAACCATAAATATACGGTTTTCATTTCATTATGTATGGTGACTCATTTTTTATTGTCAATAATGATCCTTTTTCCTACAAGAAGATATAGAGAGATCAACTGCTTCAAGATGGAATGAATCATTGAAATTTGAGATGTATTCCTTGTATCAAAACTGAGTCTAGGTTTTGGTCGATCCTCCAATTGATGTAGAACCCACTGGTTGAAAATGGGTATTTAAGATCAAACTTGACATATATGGTAAATATAATACCTATAAAACAAGTCTAGTGGATAAAGGGTTTTAATATTTTCAAGTTGTTGACTATGAAAAAATGGTTTCTCCAATTTCTATGTTTAAATCCATCATAATTCTTCTTTATGTAGAATATTTCCATTACTATTTAATTTAGTATATGGATGAAAAAATATATTTCCTTAAGATAAACATTTATGATGATTTCTATATAATACAACATGAAGGGTTTTTGACTCCCAGAAATTCCAATAATACATGATGGTTTTAAAGATCAAGTTATGGGTTAAAGAAAGAATCTAGGTCATGGAATATTTGCTTCAATTAATCGATAAGATATGTTGGTTTCATAAAGATTGAATGTGACCAATGTACTTATAAGCGGTTTAGTGTGAGTGTATTCATATTCATAGAAGTATATTTTGATGAAATGTTACTTATTTTAAAAGATATACCGATCTAACAGTCAGTTAAGGATAGGTTAACCAAGAGTTTCTCCATGAATGAATTGGGTGAAGTAGTGTATATCCTTTTAATCAAGGTAAATAATTATATATCCCAAAGGATAATTTTACATAGTCAGATTTCATACAATTAAGAGATATTAATGATATTTAGTATTGAATAAAGGTGTGCTGCTTTTTTGGATCTTGCTCTTCGCCAATTCCCTAGGCAGTGATGGCCTCTATCGGTGCCCATCCCCAATCGATTGGGAGGGTCTGTCCTTCTACACTGGAGTATCCTCCTTTTTTCATCCCATTCTTCGTCCCCAACATCATGTGGTTATTATATAGTGTTACAATTCTCCTTAATGTTTCAGACCTCTAAGATGGCTCCCCTCAGCTCAAACTATTGATTTTAGAGTTTATTTATGCTTTGTCTTTATTAAATCAAACCCTAGTTGCTCTGTACAGTTCTCAGTGGCCATCTGTGGACAACTTCGGAAAATTGGTTTCCAAATCCTGGTAACTATATGAACGAGCGACCGTTAGTCTTCTTGATAAGTTATATATCATGATCCAATTCACATCCTTGGATGATCAGATCACTGCATGGTCTGGAGCACATCATTCCTTTAATAGACTCCCCTTCCACCGGGTCAAATGGTCCTACAATATTAATCTAAAGCGGGATACCCTAACAATAGATTTATGGGTATGATTTCCCGGTCTCCCTCATCCATTTTATAAACCTTCCTTAATTTGAATTATAGGACTCGAGAACCATATCCATCTATCACCCTATATCCCCAAGAAATTTTGTTGAATTTGACATCTCAAAACCCATGTTGAATGGTGTTGGATCTTAGTTGGAGAAGAATTTCGATGGAAGCAACCCATCTTGTTTTAGTCTTGGATGATTTTCTTATCTTCATGCTCTCGCCTTGGGAATATATCTCACTCTTGTAGGAAATGGTGTAATAGTCCCCATGATAGGATGGCATTAGGTGATGGTGACTCCCTCAATATCCCATTGTCTGTTAGTGTTTCCCATGATCGTGGTCTCCCTATGGATATGGAATACGTCGAGTCAATTGAAGGTCAATGTTTTCCAAGTCCTATTAAATAATCTTCTAGTATAGTACTCAATTGTGATGGTGCTGATGCTTTTCATAATCCTCTTGTATATATAATTTCTAAACCAAAAGTCTCGGATATTTTTGATAGACTGAAATGTGATCTGGGTGGTGCTGGCCCCACGAAGGCTATGGTTATAGTGTAACTCTGTGATGTTGAACATGAATTGAAATCAGTTTCATCTAGTATATCAAATGGGCCTACAATGATTGGGGATGTTTTTAATGATATTCATATTAAAAAGGATCCCCAATTCATGGAAGATAAAAACTCAAAATTCCTGTTTTTGGGTCACAACTTTGATTAGCCAAGCAGTTTAGAAATTCCAGTTCAGGTCTTGGAGTCAAGGAAATCTTATGCTAAGAAGGTGAAATGTGGAGGAATGACTCTTAATCCTAAAAATCGGTTCACTGTGTTGGCAGAAACAGAGTGTCGAGACTATGAGTATGTTCATGAATTGGAGTCCTACATAGAGGATATAAATTCATCCTCATACTACCATGCTCTGTCCAAGGAAGATAACATGGAAGAGGACTATCTTAGATCCTTTTCAAGGAAGGGTAAGAGCACTATCATTGATTTATACGGTTTTATTAAGCGCACCCAGAGGCCACATTGGAGGAAATACTATTAAAATTTACCCTGTCATCATGTTACTAGGTCCTCATGAAATGGCAATCCACCTACGATGGTGTCCAAAATTTCATAGAATCACACTCTGAGTAAAGACAACGACTACAATAAGCATTTGGCGCCTGATGAAAATGAAGGTGTAGATCTGAATAGCCCCCAGTGTGTAAAGGAAATGATGGAGTGTGATGAGGGGGAAAACAACTTTAATATAATCTGATTATTCATAGATAAGTCTATGAAGGTCAATTATTCTCAAGAGGACATCATAGGCCAGTTGAGAGGAGTATCGAGTTTACTTTTAACTTAGAACAAGATTCATGTATCAAAAACAACATTGTATTTTGGCTTGTGGATTTAATCAAAAGTATATCTCGGTGGAGGAGCTCATTCAATATTGGAAAAATATGACACTCTATTTTGAACACCAATTCACAGAGGAACAGTACAGGTAGTCTACCACTCCTTAATGTATTCCACTCATAGTTAAGGTCTATAAAAGGCTTAAACTATAATTCAACTATTTAGCTATTTATTATGTGGTTTCTTGATGTTTTTTTGTAATTTTTTGGTTTACCACTTTTCCCTCAAAAGTGTTTCACAATAAAAATATATATATGATTTGATGATATGATGATAGTATAGAATAGTTTAAGAGGGTATGTGTTCCAGTGTCACATGTTATACATCTATACAAGGAAATGTTTCCTCAGACACAACATAAGAGAGAGATAGTATTATCCCATGTGCATATATGATATGATCTATCATGTATTTCATTTTAAGAACTAGGATTGACGATTCCTACTCTTTTATTAGTCTAGGTGGATATTAAGATGACCCTAGAGAACAATATTTTTCTATTATTAAGGCTATCCTTAAGTATATGAGGGGTAATAAGGAAATTTTCTTGGTATATGAAAGATATAATAAATTAATTATCAGAGGATATACTAATTATAGTTTCCAAATAGACTATAATGATTTGAATTCATGGTCATGATATGTCATTAGTGTCAATCGATTTGCTATGAGCTATAGGAGTTCAAATCAGTTAGTTATCACTGATTATACAGTAGAGTTAATATATAGAGTGTCTTATAATACATCCAAATAAGTAGTTTTGATTCACATCTCCATAAATGTTTTTTATGTGGTGTCTAATATTAGAGATAATATCACATTGTATAGTAATAATATTTTAGTGGTGGTTCTCACAAAAGAGCCAAGGTCACATTAATGTATGAAGCACATGCTCTATAAATATTACCTTTTAATGGTTTTTTTCTAAAGGGGTTAAGTAATTTTGAGCATAGTATTTATAGAATAAAACATCAATAATCCCTTGAATGAATCACCATGTTTTCAGAAACATAAATATCATGTGATATATAGCAGATTGAAAGTTGTTAGCAGTTATAGCTAGTGCAAGATGGAGTCTATTTGATTGAGTTCCCTAGAACCAAATTATCTATACTTTATGACTAATTATACTTATTATTTTTAATATTAATAGAAATTTCTTATCACATCAGGATTTTTTCCTTTGTCTTACATATTATACAATAATGTTCTAAGTGTATATGTCTTACTGAATGGTCATATTAGTTCACCACTATGATGAGGACATAGAACTGTCATGGATGTTTTTTTTAAAACATGTTATCTAGTCGAAAACTATCATTTTAAGGGATAAAAAAGATATATACTATCATGGGTGTGGACTTATAGGAATTTGAGACACTTTTGTGTAGTGTAGACCCATGGTAATTTCCAAAGCTGGAGACTATGATAACTTGACCTGCTAAAAAGAAACCTATGTTAATATCTATCATTGAATGTTTCTATTTATGAATGTGAGTAATGATTATTATAATTTAATATTGTTAATATTTCATGTTAAGAGATTTTTATTTTGAAATATTTATAAAAAGGGTGACGACATATGCTTGGGGAAAAGTAGGATATATTGGGTGCATTGTGACTGACATTATATTAATGAATAAGGAAAGAAATTATTTGTCCCTTATGTTCTTTAATGGATTTTTATATCTCAGCACCATTGATGGAAATATACCTAAAAAATTATTTTCATATCCATGGTGGTGTTATTAACAATTTCATTTACAGAAAGTCGAAGAAAGTTGTTTAGAGCACATAATTTGATGACACTAGCATGCAACTTTCTTGATTAGAGATATCTAGATAAATATATTCCATTACATATTGTGTGTTTTTAGGTTTTTACATATCATTGGGATGTCAAATTATTTCTATATGGGATCCTTGGTGTGTTTCTAGACACTAAACTTGGACTTTAGGGAGTGTAGCCCCATGCCACTATGAAAGGGGGATAGTGGTTCACACATTATGTGTATTCGAAACCTCAATTCAATTCTATCTAATTTAACATGTTTGATAAATATTATTCTCATACATGGTTTAATAATTATTTATGTTAGTTTGATAATAAATATTCAATTACCAATTATTATAGAGAATATATATGTGATTTGAATATTTATTATATACATTCACATGGTAATTTTTTTTAATTATGTGAATACGTAATATTTATTTATTTTAGTTTATTCACAAGGGAGAATATAAATATTTATTTACTTATGTGAATATTTGATAAATATTTTTTCACAAATCCAATGAATATAATATTTAGATATTTATTAGTGAATAATTCAATGATATTTATTTAATTAAATAAAAAACAAATATATAGGGCTTGATAAATATTGAGGAGGATTGGTACACCGAGTTTGATGGTCCGTCAAAAAGTGTCATATAATATATTATTTAAATAAATATTAATTTATAAATTCAAGGGAAATAATATTTTTTTATCTTCACATTTATTGAATTTCAAGTAAATAATAATAATTCAATTATTATTTAGACATGGAGATCACTGGGAATTAGAAAAATAATAAGGGTTCCTGTGAAATTATAACTTTCTAACCCAACTTTTATTTAAACTCAGTTATGATTTTTTCTCCTAGACCTAGACACATTATTTCATTGTGACTAAAGATATTAGTGAGTATTTTTTCAGGATATAGAGATCTATCACCTATAAAACTCCAATAAACACAGATAAATTCTCCTCCTACAACAAAGAATGAATTTCTTACTATGAAGGATTTTATTGTGATCAATAGTGATCATCAGATGCATTAGAGTTTTCTGCGCTGGCACCTGGAGGATTTTATGGTGACTATTAGAGGTTCACAATGCACATGTGGATCAATGATAGAGAGAATATATCCTTGATTACTTAGAAATAATAATGATATGATAAGTGCAGTCTATCATTTAATCAATTAAGAATGAATTATATGATTAATGTAATTTAAAATCTATATATTAATTAATTATAAATTATATGTGATTCTCCATTCTTTTGGATTTGGATTGAATAAGTCAATTACTATTTGAATTAAATCCATTGTTTGTGAAATTATTTTTCATGTACGTTGTGGATTATTCATTTATTATTAATAAACATTGGATTTTTTCATACCCAATATAAACATCTATTGCACTTGAATCCTTCAGTTTTGTGGTATGTATTAAAGCATATAATTCTCTGTTGATCTCTTATTTTCTACACTATGTATTTATCAAATAGATTTAATGTAATGGTTGAATTATTCTATTGATATTTTATTTGCTAGAGAATTAGAGGTCATTAATTTCACTTTAATTTATAACAAGCCCACAAGGGGTGTTGGATGTATGGTTATTCATGATGGATTTTTTTGAAACCTGAATTATTTTTATTGTGTTTTTATAAATGAACATTATTGGATATTATATGATGTTTTAAAATACATAAGTTTTTTTATTAAATTTTGACATGATTTAGAATCTATTTTGTTATGGAGGAACAAACCACCAAGAAATAAGTGTATTATAAGAGTAAATTGTACTCCTGTAAGGTTATTATGGTTATATGGTTAAAGAAGAAAGCATGATATAATATCAAGTGTTGTGTTATGATTTGTTAAACAACCTCATAATTATTGGGTCTATAGATTTCTGGAGTTTATTCTAAAAATATACATCATTATATACTATAATATGAAATATTTTAATAGAGTAGTGGTCAAATTTGAGATTTTGAAAGGCAGAATAATTTTTACATTGTTTCTATAATCCCCTATTATATTGTAATAGTATGCCTAATTCCATTTCAAGATGGAAATTTTCATATAATTAGAGGATCATGATGATATTTTTAGTCAGTAAACAATAATATTTGAACAATGTTTTTTTGATCTATATTTAACTATTTATTATTGTGTAACTATAATAGTTAAATTTCAATGTGTCTTAAAGGAAATATTTTACACTGCAATATTATTCATCACACAATGTTTTTTTGGAAGATGAAAAAAATCTATAATTAAATATTTTTCTAATATATGATGATTTAATTTGAATTCATATGTTTTAATTCAACCATTACTCATCACAATTCTATTTTTTGGGGGATTTTTGGAAGAACTCCCACTTCTATTGCTGGAATGGGAACACAAAGAAATTAAAATTCTTAGACCATTTTTTAAATCAAATAAATAATTATTATTTTCATATGTTATGTATGTTTAAAAATATGTTTTACATGTAAATATGTTTAAATATTTGTATATACAATTAATTATTTGTATGTAAATATGTAAAAATTTGTATACATTTGTATACATTTAATTATAAATAACATTATAATACGAAAAATGTTAAAATTTCAAAAACCATAATATCTATATGAATGTAAAAATTGTGAATAAATTCAATCTCCACTCAAAAATGAAATTAATAAAAGTATAAATAATGTTAAAATTACATCGAATATTTGTAACTCAAGAAATCTTAACTGCAAACTCAATTATAGAGGTCTTTTAGGGTTTTTTTGAGCTCAAAAAATAGTGATTGAAATCCTTCCAGTCAAGGCGTAGAAATATGTTTAGGATTTCATTTGAAATCTCATGAAACTAAAATGAACACTTGAATCAAAAACTATTTCTATTTGAAGTTGAAATTTTTCTTACATCTTATCTTTTGAGATTAATTAATTTAATATTTTTTTCTATCACCACAATGTTATGAAATGTTTATGAAATTATACTAGGTAGTTGTTTTTTAATTAGAATTAATTTTAACTTATTTTAGAAACCATTTTTAACAAAATTTGTAACATATAAAGCTTAAATATATACTTAACGTTATATAAATCATATTTAAGAAAATATACTACATTTTAATCAATATATATATATGTTTATATATTAAAATATGTTTTTTATAATAAATAAAAAAATTATGGTCATCTTTTTTTGGTGCATAAAACATGTTTTTGACACTGATAAATGATACCTTTATCAGCGGTGATAAAGAGGTATGTTTATCACCCCAAAAATAACACTGACAAAGGGTGCCCTTTTTATAAGAGTTGTTTTAGTCTTAATAAAATTATATTTATCATTGTTTTTAGCTAGCGATGAAATTATTTAATTTATCTTTATTTTTGTTTGAGCGATGATAAAGTATAGTACCTAATATTATCGATTCTGTAGTAATACAAATATAAAACAATTATGAAACAATCAAAACATACGATCATTTTTGGTGACTTTTTGAAGCATGGGACATTTATTATGCAAAATTTTCGAATAAAATAAATTTTGAGCATTTTTGTGAAACTTTTAAAATATTTAAAGAAATGTTTTGTGTTTGATATTGTGGAATGTCCCATTTTGAGTGCTAAAATATATTTTTGAAATATATTGTGAATTATGTGAAATTATTATTAATATCTTCTGTGAAATGTTTGGAAAAGTAAAAAAAACCAATTATTAAAGTATGTTTTATTTGAAATGTTCTATTAAACACAACATGGTTATTTATTTTTACTATATTCCTTGTGTAAATATTTCATTTTTACTGGTTTTTATAAATTAAATTTTATATGTTGTGTTTTAAATGTTGAAAATTATCATTTTTAAGGAAAACATGTATTATATGGATACACAGCTGGTGTGGCATGATGTGGTGTGCGTGATGGAGGCATCATGATAGATGAATGATTAAAAAGGAGGATGTTGTGCATGAGATTCCAGTCATGTGAAGTAAAAAAGTGGAATAATTATATGGAAATATGAGATGGTTGATGTGGGAACATGTACGGATTTAATTCCAGGAGCTGTGTAAATATCAATAATCTGGGATTTCTAAGTGTGTGACTATTTATTACAAAAGTTTGGCTATTTTTGATAGTTTATTTTTAGGATGGTGACACTCCTATTTTTGTAGAGGGAGGTAGGAGGGTGGTGTGATGGGTGACCAATGAAACCAAACCCTTTAGTAGGATAAGACAACAGGATATGAGGGATACAACCTATAAAAGAGGATCTCCTCTAACGGTTTAGGTGTCATCACCTTCACCATCACAAAAATTTCTTCATTTTGAGTTGTATGGCAGATTCTCTATATATTTAGGAGAGAGAATTACAAGGGTTTTCTAATTGTAATACTGGGGGAGTGTGTGTCCACTTTTACTCATAGTGATCCTTCAATTTGCGCTTGGTCTTTACCCCTTTCATTTTTTGAGGGTTTTCCATGATACATCTAGTGTCATTTATTTTCTCATTTTTTCACATTATTTAATCCAGTGATTATAGCTCCACTAGTGGGTCAATCATTTTCGGTCCCAACAAGAGGTATCTGAGCAAGGTTATGAACCAAAATTCTTCACTTCTTCGGTATTAATAATTCTCATAAATTTGAGTATGCTTCATGATTGAAACTTTGATAGATCTTTCACATTATAAAAAAATACTGAAATAATTAATTACATCTTTGTGAAATTGTGGGGGTTCTATATTGACGACGTGTCCAGATGGTGGTAAAATTTGAGATCGAAAAATTCAACATGAATAATTTTCTATCATGGAAAATGACGATGCAATATAATTATAGAAGGATAATTTCTGACTAACTATTAAAGATACACCAAAAGATGTGATGATGGGGCATGGTTCTAGTGGGATCCTGAAATATGAACTAGATGAAAATGTGGCACATACTTCCAGAAATACAGACATATTGGTAAATGAAGAAACGATGACTTCTGGATGTAGGCAACATATCAATGATGCATTGACAATCAACTTGGGATCAACATGACTTATGTTGTCTCTATGGGAGTGGTTTGGTCATTATGAAACTATCATGGAGGGACTTATATACAATGGGAACGATCACCCCATGAAGATCATTGGAGTCAATACCATCAAACTGAAGATGCATGATGTTATTGTTTGATCTGTCCAAGGAATATTCCATGTGAAGGGTTTGAAGAAGAACATATTGTATTTGGAACAATTTGATGACATCATATGAAAATATCACACCGAGAATGAAGTGATGAGAATTTTGAAGGGTGTACATGTTGTGATGAAGGTAGAAAAGATCTAAAAAATGTATATGTGCTTATGGGTGAAACATACAAGAATACAGAAATATTTGTTGCATCAACTAACTTGATGGAAGCGTTGACGACATTTGGGCATCATAAGCTTGATCATATGTTAGAACAAGCCCTAAAGATTCATTAAAATTAGATGTTTTTTCCTGAGAATTCAAATGCATCCTTAATATTTAGTAAGCATTGTGTTTTGAGCAAGCAACTTAGATCAATGATTGAGATGTCACCAACGACAAGCAAGGAGAACTTATAGTTGATCCATTCCAACATTTGGCACGCACCAATTACATCCCTTGTAAGAATGTGGTACTTAGTATTATTCAGTAACGATTATTATTGGAGATGTTTGATGTACGCAACAAAGAGGAAAGAAAATGTTTTTGAATTCTTCAAAACATTCAAAGCATGAATGAAACATGAATGTGGAAAAAAGTTCAAGTGTTTACGGACTAATAATAGAAGAGAATATACAAGTGTGGAAACTGATACTTTTTGTCAATATGAATAAATCAAGAGATTGTTCATAGTGGCATACACCCCTCAGTAGAATGGAGAGACATAGCAGATTAACAGAACCCTATTGGATAGAACTAGGGCATCGTTTAAGGCCATAAATTCCCAAAACATTATGGCCAGAAGCAGTGAATATCACAGGTTTTTTCATTAATAGATCTTCTTCAATGGTGATTGACCTAAAGACACCAATAAAGATGTGGACTTGCAATCCCTATGACTATTATTAGTTATATACTTTTGGAATTCTGGTATATACATTGATTAATTATCAGGAAAGATTATAGTTTGATTCGAGATCCTTAAAATGTATCTTCTTGGGGTATGAAGATGGTGTGATGGGGTATAATTAGAAATTAAAAATAGGACCACATCCCATGGGATTTGCAGATATGGGGTGGAGTGGGCCAAAAACAATTAATCGTTTTGATTTTAGGCATGTCCGATATAAGCCTGCATGTGTACATGCAAGCCCACGAGCCCATTTTTTAAGTAAAATATTTTACAATATAATATTTTGTACATATCAAATTGCTTAAATAAAATTTACTATTTTATTTGAAATAAAACTAAATCCCAATAATTCAATGTTCGTTTTTTAATATCCACTATCAATAAGGAACCATAGTCATTTATAAATAAGGAACCATAGGCAGCTTCATGTGTTTCATCTTTTTTAAAAAAATTAAACAATTTATTATAATATATTAAATGCATGGGAATGGAAGCTCTATTAGGAATATCCATGATGAGTCCCCTCATTTACTCTCACACAACCCCCTCATAATATCATAAATTTTAATTTAATTCTTTATTTTCTATTATTTTACAGTGGGGTGGCCCACCATTATGATGATCAAATTTGACCCACTTGCATTTCCTCAAGAAGTGGAAACAAAGCCAATAAATACTAAATTTGTAGAAAAAGGCTGTATTAATCAATTTATCATAAGATTCATTTGATCCCAACACTATATTCACTTTCCCATGTCAACCCTTTGTCCATTGAGTGGGGCTTCTACACGTCACCATTTAATTTTCTTGTGCCGTTTTTTATTTTTTCATTATTTTTCCTACATATTTATCACATATTAACTATTAGTTTTAGTTTTTTGTCTTATTTTTCATATATTTTTATCATATATATACGTATCAATATATTACAACACTTCCATTATATTAAAAATTAGAAATAATATATATAATAATAATAAATAATACTTGTTACCCGTGGGCCTGCCTGCATCTACTGTGGGGTGGGGAGGGCTTTAAAAATCAACCCGCTTAACATGCAGGATTTTGATATCTCAATCCCTCCTGGGATAGGCCTTAACCTCCCCAACCCATCTGTTTCCCATTACAATGTTTCATTTATGGGACTCAATTACCAAAAAAATTATTATCAGTAGAGATTTCATTATTTCATAAGACAATATGAAAATGATAATTGATAGAGACATAGATAAAAATAATACAAAAACTACAACACTCAAGGTGGAGGAACAATCCAAGGAATATTGAGTCTTCTCTAAAGCATTAAAAGAGAATGAAGATCAAGTACTGGTTGAGTATGGACAACAATGATCAAATCAAGAGAAAAGGGAAAAAGTATGGCACTCAGACTATTTCACTGAGAGCAACATTATGTACAGATAATTGATAGTGGAAGGAGATACATCTTTATTTTTTTAGGAGACCTAGTGTCCAAATGTAACCTCATAGATGGTGGTATTGTAGAAAAAACTTGAATCTCAGTACAAGAATAAGACTTGAGATCTTGTTCCATTACCTAATATAAGGAAGATTATTAATAAAAATGGTTTATTAAGATTAATTGAAATGGAAAGGACTAGGTGGAATGGTATCATGCAACACTGGTGGTCAAATGATATTCTTAGAAGAAAGGTATTGATTTCAATGAAATATTTTATCCTATTGTTAGACTAACGAATATTTGGATAGTCTTAGTGATGTGTGGAACATATGATTTACATCTAGAGTATATGGATGTGAAGACTTGTTTTCTCCAGGGTGAACTTTATGAGGATATCTATATGATTAAACCATAAGGCTTTATAGAAGAAGTAAAATAGAAACTAGTTTACCAGTTGAAAAAATATTTTTACAGTCCAAAGCAGGTGTCGAGGTGTTGGTATAAAAATTTGGTTCGTATATCATGAACATTGGACACAATATACTTCATTTAGATCATTGTAAAAAATTCAGGCATATGAATAGTAATTATTTCATCATTGTTTTATTATATGTGGATGTCATGTATATTATAGTCCCCAAAAATGATCTGATCTAGAATTTTAAGGTACAATTGTCCGGGGATATTAATATGAAGGACTTGGGACTAGAAAACAAGATTATTGGGATATAGATTTACCATGACAAAAATAATGGGAATATTTTTCTATCATAGAATATTTACATACATAAATTCTTGAAACTCTTTAACATGAAAGACTATAAAAAAATATCCACCCCACTTCCTATTAAATTCAATTTATCCTCTACAATGATTCCTAGTAATGAAACATATAGGATGAAGATGTCTCAAGTACCATAAGATCAGCATAGGGGGTGTCTTATGTTCTCTATTTTTTGTACTAGACCATCCATTACACATGCAATGGGAATGGTTAGTCAATACATGGAGAATCAAGGACAAGAGCATTGAGCACAATGAAGATGATCCTGAGATACCTCAAGGAGACCTCATATGTTTCATTATGTTACAGAGGATCATATTTCACAATCACATGCTATGTTGATTCAAATTTTACAGGGGACTCTGCCTAGAGGAATTGTACTAGTGGTTATGTGTATACTCAAGTAGGAGGAGTTGTGAGCTGAATTAAAATTTTACAGAGAGTTGTGGCCTTATCTACGAAGGTGGAAGAGTACATGGAAGCTACATTGTCATGAAAAGAGACTATTTGGATGAGAGTGTTGTTATAGGAGCTAATGTAGAGACATGAGAAGATTCTATTGTTTTGTGATAGTCATTGCACCTTTCACCTTATTAGGAATTCACCTTTTTATTATAGAATGAAGCATATTGGTGTACAATATAACTTTTTTCTGAGATGTGGTGGAGGAAGTAAGTGTGGACATGCAAAAAAATCACACTAAATAAAATCTGAAAGATTTAATAATGAAGGAAGTTGACTCTGATAAGTTCATATAGTGCAGATCCTCAAGCGTCCTTGATGAAATGTGAGCAACAAGGTTTGGAAGATTCAAAGGATGAGTGGAGATGTGATGGAAGTGAATTTATAGGATGGTGTCACCCCCATCCATTTTTTCAATGAAGTTAGGTAGGTGGTTGTGTGATGGGTGTCCAAGCCAACCAAACTCTCTAGTGAGAGAAGATAATAGAAGTGGATAGATGCAGCCTATAAAATGGGATCTCACCCAACATTTTCAGTACCATCAAGTCCACCATCATTGACCGTTCTTCATTTTGAGTGGAATTTTGTGAGGAGGATTCCATACATATTCAAGAGCGGTATTTATGGAGGCTTTCTACATGTAATAGTGAGGGAGTGTGTACCGACATTTATTTATTACGATCCTTCTATTTTCCAGTGGTTTTTACCGATTTCATTTTTGGGAGTTTTTCCACGTTACGTCTACATTCATTGTTTCCACATTTTTTCAAATTATTTTATCTCGTGATTATCACTACACGAGTGAAAAAATCATTTTTGGTCCCAAAATCAATAAATTGGGATAGAAAACATATCATGTAATCTTCAAAACAACATTTCCCTTAATAATACCAAATAATTATCCCAACATGATATTACAACCAAATATTTACAAAAAAATAACACTTCTATTTATCAGAGCTAATGAAACACTAATAAATACATCATTTTATCAGTTAAAAAACATTAATCATGTTAAAAACTATGGACGTTAAAAAAACTTTTATAGAAGGATACCCTTTGTTAAAACTTTTTAACACCTATAAAAGTAACATTTTAGAACAATTTTTTTGTACAAATAAAAGAGATCCCTTTATCAGAAAATTTTAATGCTCATAAAAGGTAAAATTCATAACACATTTTCTATATTCATATTTATGTATTTATAAATATGATTTATAAAACAATAAATATTTATATTCACAAAAATAAAATATATATATATAATAATAATTTATTCTTTTATAAATAATAATAATTATATATATAATTTGTAATGGTCCATGCCTTCCTAGACTATTGCATTGCTAGTTTTTGGTGTTGGAGATGCTTTAGAAGAGGATTGAGGAGGTTTGAGAGGTTTTTTGGAGTTGGAGATACATGTGTGCAATAATATGGATGTTTAAGAAATAGGGGGTTTCCATATACATGTAGTTTATGGCTTCAGAAGCCAGCCATCTTATGGGTTCTATTCAGTAAGGATATGACTGTTTAATCATTTTACACCATAAGATGATCAATTATACTATAAGATAATTCTATCCCAATTCACCATGTTTTTTTGGCAGTATTTTGAGTTTCAAGGATTTTGTGGCATAAAGGTGGGTTTTATGGTATAAATTCCATAGTTTCTGGAACTTAAAGTGTAAAAGTGTAATTTGAACTATAAAACAGTCATTTTATAGGTTGTAAATATGTTTTTTGATCGACTCTTTTTGATTGACTAATCATCTATGCTTCCTGTTTTGTTGAAAACCCTAGGTGACATTGAAGGATCATCCAACCTTCAGTATCCTACTTTCATCATTGTGCTTTGGTTGTTTATTTTTAGTGATCTAAGGTGATATCTCCACCATTTCTAGGTTTTTTTCTTGTGTTCTTCCCCTATATATCCACTACGGTGGTGTTGCTATAGTTTGAGGGATAGTGGGGTTTCATTTTGATGATTCTTTGATGTGGTGTAGATTAACCTGTGACTTATTTGTGTGTTTGTGGTTTGCCAAAATTTCTTCAATGCACTATGGTGCGAAACAATATCAGAAAGATCATGTGATCTATGGAATCATTCATTTCTCTTTATTTTGTTTCATGTGGGTGGAGTTTACTCTTGTTTATCTTTGGGGATATTGTTTTCACCATCCTAATAAATATAAAGAATTTGTTAATTGAAATAGAAGGGAAAAGGGGAATTTAATTACTTGTTTTTATAGGTTAGATATTATTGTTTATGTTTTGAGTGTACAAGCTAAATTCCCCTATGAAAATGGTGGCTATTGGGGGATTTGTTTGCACTATAGTTGATGTGTTGTAGAACCCATTTCTGTTGTGATTTTTTGGCCTCACCCAAAAATGAAAATTGGTCACTTATATTTGGTTAATAAAATTTTTGTCCCTGGAATATTATTTGTGTGGGAATTCCATAAATAAAGAAGTAGAATGTGATAAAAATCCACCTACTAAATCTAAAAAATGATATGTGGTGCAGATTTTGTGTGATCGTGCTTTGGGGTGGAGTGGAGATGATATATATTGATATGTGACTATTTTGTAGGGAAGTGATGTGATATTCTTTGAGGTGTGACCATTTTTAATTGTGGGGGTGGGGTTAATGTGTGTTAAGATGTGATTGTGTCATGGATTGGTGATGTGATGTGTATTGAGGTGTGACTATGATGTGAGGTGGTTAGTTATGGTCATTCTATAGTGAGGTGATGTGTCATTTAGATGTGGTTTCAATATGTATGAGAAAGTGTTAGTGATGTGAGGATGATTTGATTGATGAGTAGGATGAGTTTTTTTGTGTTTTGTTTTGTTGTGCTAGTTTCCCAGGTTGTAAAGAAATTGGTAAATAATGATTAAACTGAGATGAGGTAAAATAGTCAATTAATGTTAAATATAAATGGAAAATGTGAAAATGAATATGAATGTAATGAATGAGTAGGATAATGGAAATTATTTGGTAAATGAGAATTCTAGAAATTGGCTTTATTTGATATAGAAAATGGTGAATTTTCAAATGTGGATTCTGTGGTATTGCGCATTTAGAGGTAGTAGAAAAAGTGGCAGTGTGGTGATTTTTTACTGATTTATGGTGGACACATTGGACAAGATTGTGTGTGGATGTCATATATATATACATTGTATATTCTGAGAGATTTTCTATATGCACCCCATCTGCATCGAGCACCATATGTCGACTCCTGTATATTTATATGGGGGTATTTTTTCCAAAATCATGGTGATGAGGATAGATGACTGGATACATGCACTTTCCCACTCTCTCTTCCAACAAAAGTTGACATTCAAGGGTTGTGATGACCAAATGTCCAAAGTGAATTGTTGAGATATGATTGTGGTGTGAAAACGCATGTATCTTCAAGATAGATGTAGTGTGATGGATGTGTTGTGGGGCGGAGAGATGTGATGATATGACTTATGTTGGGGATCATGTATGGTACGAGGTGGTAATGAGGTTGATGTCCATCATGTTCACGATACCATATTGTTCTATTTATGGTTGTGATGTTATGACCTAGTAGTCTTTGGGTGATATGTGATATAACAGTCCAGGTGTCTTTTGGGGAGATGTGATGTGATGGTCGTGTTGTGGAGGTGGAAAGATGTGATTCTATAAAGAAGAGATGAGAGCTCCAGGACATATGATGATGGGGTGTGAGGATAGTAAATCCATGGCAACATGGTGTGGGGTACCCTTTGTTGGATCGATTCATATTATGTTATTATACATGGCTAGTTTTATTTGATAATCAAGCCCCAGGGATGATGAGATTGGTTAGTCGATCTGTTTAGGTGTTTTGGGTTTTGCTATTTTCTCATGGGGGCATTAGTATGCTCTTTTTTCATGTGAATGATAGATGGTGTGTAATTTCCATGAAATTCAATGTATTTATATTATATAGAATTATTTTAAGATCGGGAACTGAGATGATGTGTAATTTTGAGTTTCGGAGTGCCAAGAATGATTCGTTGCAAAATTTTATGTTTTAAATATTACGTGTGAGAAGTTTTCCAAAAAAATGGAAAAACTCTTAAATGGGTTCCCAGATCATAAATTTGAGGGTACTATAACTTTTAGAATGGAGGTTTTACCCTAGGTACGACTTAAGTTTAGTCGGTGGAGGCCTCTAGTGAGAAAACCCAAAAATGGAATAACCATAAATAAAATATTTAAATGTTGTTATTTTATTTTTCAAATACTTATAACTCACAAAATGTGACTCATATTTAAAATCCAAGACCACTTTTGTGCTTATGAGGGTATGATTCCCTTTGGTATATCCTAACATAGGTAGGCACGGGCCAACAATGGAAGCTAGTTTTTGGCCGTAAATAAAATAATTAATTGGAAATTATTTAATATTCAAATCCTAATAACACCAAAATCATAACTCAGACTGGAAATCAGAGAGTTATTTTGAGCTCCGGATGGCGTTTCTTCCTTTGGAGGAGCTTAACATGGACCGACATGGGTCAGGGTGAAAGATAGTTTTTTTTTAATTTTTTTAGTTCATTTAAATAAAGGTATGAGTGGATTTTTCTAAATTTAAACTTGTAACTGGACCAAATCATTGAGGGCATCGTTGAACTCAGAATGATGAGATTAACCTATAAGTGAAATAACTTTAACATGCGATGGTCGACCGGTAAAGTTAATTTTTATACTATTTGGAAAGAAATAACTTAAAAAGTTAATTTTTTCACAATTGTTGTGTAGTGGCTCAAAGGAATTGTTGTGCGAAGACATAGTGATGAAGAGTCTCGTTAAATGTAGTTCATTAATGGCTCATAAACATGCAACATAATGACACATTAAATAAATCATAACAATGTGATGATTCAAAGTAACAGAAATGATGTGAGATGTTTTGTTTTAATGGGTAAATGTATTGGATAAATCAAGATCAAATAGTGGAGATTTCTTTGAAGAACCTAAGATGAGAAGTATCTAAAATGAAGAATGCCAAAAAATCGCCAGTGACATCGACACACTACATTGAAAGGGATCAGACATCGTCGAATGCCAATGGAACTTAAATCTCCTTGGATGGATCACTGGTATGATGAACCTCCTAGAAATAGTGTTTTTTTGTTTGAATTTTCCCCATTCTCTATTCTCAAATGACGAATGTGGATCAACCCACGAACAGGTTGATCCGATGATTGCTCATTCTTCTTGGAGGGTGCTTTCCTTGGGGTTTTGCACCGTGATTAATTTTTTTTTGTTGGCTAGAACATCAATCCCAAGCCTCCCCGTGTTTAAACTCTAATGTGGAGGGCTCACCATGGTCGACTCAGGTCGGAAGTTACTCGAGTGACGCGGCCTGCAGCAGTGGGCCGAGGATTCTCATGTCATGTGGTTCTCAGACCATGTGTGGAAGACCTAGCTGACCGGATTGTCCGACCAGAGGGCGGCGTGCCCGGATGTGCTACATGTCGGGGATGGAGGAGTAATCAGCCCACATGTGGCGGACCGGGCGTGGCAGCAGTCCGGACCTGCACCAAATGGGCCAGGCCCTCGGCCAGTAGGATGGACCCACCTATAGTGGGCCAAAACCAGGCCCTTCAGGATGAACCCATGCCATGTGGGCCAGACCCATCCCATCGGACTGGGCTGGATGAAACCGGTTCTTTAGGCGACTCGACGGGCTGGATCACCAGACGAACTGGGCTGGGTCCAGAGATGCGCAATGGGCCTGGACCACAAGCCAGGCCGGACTGGGCTGACCCAAATCCAAACATTGTTAGGTCAGTTGAACTAAACAGGGGAATTTGGGGCCCCCAAGCCAGGTTGATCTGATCGGTCCAACCGGGTTCGACCGAGCCCAAACGCAATCAGTGCTTGTTTTCAAAAACTACAGCAACATTCAAATCAGGTGTCTGATAAACAATCCATTTTCAATTTTCTAAGCCTCTCATTGAGTTAGTTCCTTTATAATACTCTAAGGATGCTTTAATGGAAGTTCAAATTTGAATAATGGCTTGAAGATCGGTTATCCCAGAATCAAGCGCACTACATGCGGAAACCCTGTGGTTGGATGAGACTTAAAGACTGCTGAAAAAGTGACCCTATTTGGATCGGCTATGATGGCCCAGTGGGAAGAAGATATATGGGACTCAGCAAGCCCATGAGTGGGTGTGACTCTATGTGACCTTGTAGACCCACAATACTCGACAGGAGAAGTACCTCAGTATTTCCAAGGTGAGAATTGACTCTGTGTGACCTGTTAGACCTGTTGTGGGGAGAGGCTTTGTTTGAACCAACATATCCATATTAATAATCATGTATTAGTACCACAATAGTCTAAGGTTAGAGGGAAGTGTCTCTGTGTGACCTGGCAGGCCCATTATTCTCATTGAGGAGGAGGAGTCCAGTTTCCCAAGGTGTTCGATGATATGGCTGATGGTCTTACTTTCCTACTCAAGATTTTTCCTATTGTGGGATTTCATGCTTCATGAATGATCTTAATGATAATAATTCATGGTTTTATTGTGGATTTCATTGTGGTATTTAGTTGTTGTTTTGGGGTACCTACTGAGTATTTTGGTACTCACCCCTGAACTGGCTTCATCCTCACATATTGTGTTTGGTGTAGATAACCGAAGACATGGTGGAGGACATGGTGGCCCATGTCTGTGCAGTGCCTAGTGAGATCAGGCAGGCATGATATGCTTTTATGGATTCCGGAAACTACTATATACTTACCCATCAAGTGATGTTTTCAGCAGAAAAAAATCCATTGATCTTTCACTTGCTCGTTTTGTAGTTGACTTTTTTGTGGTCTGTATTCTAGTTCATTTACATTCAGTTTTACCTTTACACTATGTGGTCATTTAGTAGCATGTATGTTCTCTTTTATAGTTTTCTTGGGAAGTGGTAGTTTGTGCATGTGTATTGGAACTCTGGAAAATGCCTCGCACTTGAAGGTTGTCTCCTTTGGTGCTAGTGTCCAACCCCTAGCCTTCGGGAGAAGGGCTTGGGGGAGTCAGGATAGGGGTCCCTATGGATGGGTCATGAAAAAGTTGTATCAGATGTGTTTGTTTCTTCATCAAAGACCAGGAGTCTGTTATATTGATTTTGGGAAACAATGTTAAATGTTTCTTGTTCGAATTTCAGATTCGGGGAGTCTTATTTTGGTTCGGTGACTAACATATCCATACACCAAGACCTTGAATTCTTCTTTTTGGCTCTATATATAAAAACAAAAGTAGCATGGATTATATATGAATTGAGTGTTTCCTCATGTTCTTCTTGAATCAGTGTCATTTCATTAGGTATAATCTTTTAATTGAGGTACGTCTTATTTTGTTTAAAGATGCTTCCATGTAAACAACCAACCAAGATTCCACTGCATGATCAGAAGGGTGATATAATGGGTGAAAAGATGGGTACATGGGTTTGTACTAAGGATATAAACACTCAGTGGTGTACTAGCTATACCACCACCTGTGGAGTAGAACATGGTACTCATAGTTCCAGCGGATGAGATTCATGGGCTGAGCACACTTCATGAGTTTCAACTATAATGGCCCCTCAAGATTTGAGGTGAGCTCGAATCTAAGGTGACTAAGGACTTGATTGAGGTGGTGACCGAGTTTTACACCTACATAGGACAACAATTGATCAGATGGTGGCCCTACCAGGGAGCCTTCGACGTGGCTCAGCAGAGCGATGGTGGGGTTTAGATTACCCGGTCATAATGATGATGTGACTCTTCTTTGTCCGGTGCATGAGAACCTTTTCCAGAGAAAGGGTTCCTACCATGAATTCTATTGGATATGTACGACCAAGAGCTTATACAGATTCAGGAAAATGACATGATAGTAACTGAGTATTCATCATGGCATACCAACTTTTCTAGGTACTCGATGAATACAATATGAACAGTGCTTCAGGGATCAAACCTCTGAGAAAGGTGTGTTTAGGGACATCTGAGAAAACACTATTACTCTGTGCATTTCTACTTATGGTAGGGAGCTAGAGAGAACCTTTGGGAATGGAAGTCCTTTGGCTGAGCAGATACCGTCATTGTATGTCAGCAGTGGTCAAGAAGGCAGTCGACGTCATTCTCCAAATACATGGACATGTGATATGTTATGAGAAGATGTCCCAAGGCAGGGGATCAGTAGAGTAGGACCCATAGGGTGAGTCTAGTCAGACGAGGAAGAGGTGATGATTTTCTAAATATGGTAGGGGTATCTTGCTTGATATTTCCCACCCGTTGTGCTAATAATGAAACTATGGATGGGCCATCTGGGTAGAGGAAGTGACAAGAACATGTGATTCAGTAGGTGGGAATATGTGGAAAAGGAGATAAGAGAGAAGAAGGAGGTGATATACATTTCAACATTTTACAACCCCCACCCCAATGTGGTCCACACTAGGTTCATGGAGATAGAGGACAAGAGGAGGGAGTAGTTTCATGTGGTCAAGGATTATGACACAAGGGCTCCATGAATGATTCGATGAATATTATGTTTCTACTACTAGCTACCATATTAATAGAAATATGCGTTAATAATTCCTTCTTTTCACTAATCTTGTTCAAGACCTAGAGTTTCTTGTTAAACAGTTGACTTGATCCTTACGTATGGATATACCTATGGGATGAGACATGATAATCACACTTATGAAGATAGTGTTATCTGACCCTTGTGGCAGGAGTTTTAGTTTGAACCTATTGGTGGAAGCATCGAGGCCTTACAGTGTTAGTTTGGGTATGTAGTGGTCATCCACAGTTCATTAATAGATTGAATGTTTTAGGAAAAAGGATGTGGTATATCAATAACATTGGAATGGATTTTTCCTCGGTCAATGAAAAAGGAAACCCATGAATCAAGGAATAAACTCATGCATAGTTGGGTGCAACCAATCACTCTTGAATCGGCCCACCTTAACCTCATGGCAGTGGATGTTTTAAGTTTTCAGTTCCCAACAGTTGTGGTGTGGTGCAAGAATATCCTTTAAAAATTAGTTTCCATTATTACCTATGCATAGGGAGATGGAATTCTACATAACTCTACACCTTGATATGGCACCAATATCAGCAACAGTATATCAGATGGATTTTGTAGAGATTTGCGAGAAGGGGGAGTAGGTGGGGGACTTGTAGAGGAAGTGATTAGTACAACCCAATGTTTTAGGTTTTTGGTGGATTACTACCACCTTACCCAGGTGACTGTGGAGAACGAGTACCCACTACCAAATGATTTATGGGAACATCAATTAGATAAAAGGGGTTTCCTTTCACATTGATGGAAAGGTGTTCTTTGGATTTTATACTATTGAGACACACATGATGGTGTGAGTTTTTCCAGGACTATGACTTCAAAGCAGTCCATTCTCTTGTCATGGGAAACGTGCTAGTGGATGATCCTAGTAGGAGACCAAGTTCACAGCTACTGAACAAGGCCTTAGAGTAGTCATTCTCACTTTATATGTCCTTTGTGGATAGAGAGGAGAAAACATTTTTTAGTTGATGCTGGTTACCCCTCCAATATTACAGTAATTTGGAGATGCACAACTCATAGATGACAGCTCTGGGACTACATGTACCCAAAAGACCACAGGGCATGCCCTTGGTGGATATTGAAAAGGTGGGGGCATGATACAATCTGGGTGATCATAGACTGACACACCAAGTTGGCCAACTTCTTACCCATTGAAGAGAAGAGTTCAGTAAAGGGATTGGGATTCCATTACATGGAAGAGATAGTTCGACTACATATAGTCCCATCTATGATAATCTCAGACTATGATTCATACCTTAAATCTCGGTTGTGGAAGGGATTGTGGGAGGGTTTTGGGACTCACCTATACTTGAGCACAACCTTTCACCCATAGACTGATGGTCAGAAGGAGAAAACCATACATACCTTGGAGGACATGCTTCATGCTTGCATCCTTGATTTGGGTCGCATTTGGGAGGACCACCAACCATTGGTGGAGTTTGCGTAAAACAAAACCAACCACTCCATCATCTTTATGACACTGTTCAAGGAGATGTAGGTACAACCTTACAGGTCATTGTTATGCCAAACAGACCTTGGGGAGTAAACACTCATGGTTCCAGAGAGGGTACATGATACTATTGAGAATGTCCAGGTTATCTGAGAGCGGATGAAGACTGCACAGAGCCGGAAGATATCATATGTGGACATGATATAGATTCCCTTGGAGTTTGTGGAGGGAGACCATGTGTTCCATCGGTTCTCACCCCAACAGGGATTGTGTGTATTTGGCCCAGGTGGAAAGTTATTAATGAGGTTCATTAAACCTTTATAGAATCATATCAGAGTTGGGGTGGTTGTGTACCTCCTATATCACCCCTATAGATACACTGGTTGCATGATGTTTTCCATGTGTCGCAGTTGAGCAAGTACGTTCATGATCCATCGCATGTCATCAATTGGGGTGAGCTGGAAATTGACAACGGAGACTAACTTTCAGAGTTCCCTATGGAGATAGAAGATTTATAGAAGCAGGTCCTTTGAGGATAGTCAATTTCTCTGGTGCGCAATCAATGTCAGCACAGGAATGCCCAAGAGATCACATGGGAGCGAGGGGGGGGGGGTTCAGATTCAAGCTCAGTACCCCATTTTTTTCTTAGCATTGTTTTCGATTACAGGGATCTGAATCACTAAAATAGTTGGTAATGGATTCCCCTAGAACTTCAAAGTAATTTTTTATTATATAGAATTATTTCGAGACCGGGCACTGAGACAGAATGTGATTCCGAGGCATGAAGTTCTTGGAATAATCTGTAGAAATTTTTTATGTTTTAAATAGAACGCACAAGATGTTTTCCTAAAATGTGTAATGACTAATAAACGGGTTCCCATATTAGAAATCCAAGGGTTATTTTGTGTTCAAGATGGCAGGTTTACCCAATGAATGAAATAAGTTTAGTCAGTTCATGCCTCCAGTAAGAAAACCAAAAAATAGAATAACAGTAAATAAAATTATGAAATAAAATTATTATATTTTTAAAATGCATAAAACTCATTAACACTAAATCATATTGAAAAAATGAGTCCATCTTTAAGATCGTGAGGGTATGCTTTCCTTAGGCAGATCATAACATTGGTCGGTGTGGGACAACAATGGATGTTAGTTTTAGGTTGTTAATAAAATAATTAAGGGACAATTATTTTATTGTCCAATCCTTATAACACCTAAATTGTAACTCAGATTATAAATATAAGAGTACTGTGGAGCACGTGATGGTGTGTTTCTATTAGGGGATCTTAACATCGACCATCGTAGGTTAAGGGTTAAGGATATTTTTTTGAACTTTTTTTAGTTCATTTAAATAAACATGCGAGCAGGTTTTTATAACTTTTAAACTAGTCCTCAGAAAAAAAAATATGTGGGAACTATTGAACTAAAAATGGCGGGATTCACCTATAATGGACCTACCATCAATAATAAAAGGTCAAAAAAAAATTAATTTCTAGTATATTCATAAAAAAAATTACATAAAAAGTTATTTTATTTGTTTTTCCTCACCATTGGGCGGTGTCATGATGGCGATGCAGTGTGGCAACAATGAAATAAAGTGTCACATTAAATGACGCTCATTAATTGATTGTAAACGTGCAATGTAATGATGTGATGACACAACATAACAGAAATGTTACGATGTGTTTTATTTTAATTGGTTAATTCATTGGAGAAATCAGGATCAAAGGATGATTATTTCTAGGATGAACCTATGGAGATAATTCTATCAAAAGATGAATGACAGTTAACAACCAATGACATCAACGCCTTTAGAAGAATGGGACTAGAGAGCATCAAACACCAACAGAACTTGCATCCCCCAAGATGGATCCCTCCAATGATGAACCTCCTTCCAGGTAGGGTTGTTTTGTTTGAATTTTCCGCATACTTTATTCTAAAATGATGAAAGTGAATCAACCCATGAAAATTTTGATTTGTGGATCCCTCATTCTTGTGAGTGGTTACTTTCCTATGGTTTTGGAACTGTGATTAATTAATTTTCTATGGGATAAAACATAAATCGGAAACCCTACCCATATTTAAACTCTAATGTGGTGGGTGAATTCAATCACGAACAAGCCCCAAGCCCCTCTGTCTTATTCTTTCCTTAAATGGTGGTAAGAAGGTATTGAGGCCTTATTAGAGATGGTATAACCCCATAATGAATGGAGGCATACATGACATGACGAACAAACCATCAGAGTGTACCAGGTGGTCCGCGGAAGAGCCTGAAGGTGGTGGCAGCGACCCACAGAAGTGTCCACAGTCTTGTGGTGGCATTCCATGATGGCACATTGGAGGTAGCACTTCCAGTCAAGTGGGAGGCTAGTGGAAGGACATGGTCCTAAACTGTGGGCTATGACTTCTCATGGAATGCGGTCCCCTGACCATGTGCGGAAGATCTGACCAGCTGTGTTGCGGCATACCCGGATGTGCTACACGTCTGGGGTGGTGGATTAACCAGTCCACCTATGGGAGACTGAACTTGTACCCTTTGGGCTGGACTCACCCCATCGGGCCAGTCCAGATGAGATTGGGTCTCTGGGGCTACTCGTCGGGCTGGACTGCCGGCCGAACCGGGCTGGGTCTAGTGAGTCCTGATGGGCTTGTCCCACTGGCCATGCTGGACCTGTCCAATCCAGACTTGAACATGGTTGAGTCGGGTAATTTGAAATAAAACCAGGCATGTGGGGTCCCCATGCCAGGTACATTGGGTCAGTTCGACCGGGCCTAGACGCAACGTCCCCCTGTTTACTAAAACACAAATAACATACAAACCAGGTGTCTTATTGACGAGGTATTTGTGGAGTTGGAACCCTCAAGACGAGTAATACATATTGTAATACAAAAAATAGGATATAATATAAGTTTAAATATGAATAATTACTTAAGGAGTGGTTCTCCTGGAATTAAGCACACTAATTGTAGAAACCCTATGGTTGGCTGAGACCTGAAGACTGATGACAAAGCCAACATGTGTGGATCATAAATGATAGCCCAGTGGGAAGTTGTTCTATGTGACCTGAAATGACCATGGGGGGAGTGGAGCTGTGTGACCTGGTTGACCCATGACACTTCATAAGAGGATTACCTCAATATGGCCATGTTGGGAAGCGGATCTGTGTGACCCGGCAAGTACATGGTGTGGAGTGGATTTGGGAGACCTAGTATACCCACAGTACACATCAGGGATGAGTATCACTACAGTCCATGGTTATTGGGAAGTAGCTCTGTTTGACCTGATAGGCCCAATTTACTCATTAAGGAGGATTTCTCCATTTTCTTTAGGTGTTTAATGATATGATCTATGGTCTTACTTTACTACTCTATATTATACTTGGTGTGGAATGTCTTATTCAGTGATCCATCTTCATGATCCCGCTTCTTTGTATTTTTGTGCATTTTATTGTGGTATTTATAATTAGTTTGTGGTACCTACTGATTATTTTTTTAGTCACTATTTCATGGGCTTCGTCTGTACGTGTTTTGTCTGGCACAAATGAACGATGACTATAAGAGAATTGTTGGTCTCGGACCGGGTGGTGGCCAGTTAGATCAGGCAGGAAGTAAATGCTTTACGACATCAGGTAGTTACTCAATACTCACACATAAAGTGGGTTTTTCATGGGATGATAGGATATTGATCTTGTACTTTCTATTTTTGTATTTTTCTTTTATTGGTTTTGTATTCTAGCATATTTACTTTTAGTTATACCTTTACTCTCAGTGGTTGTTAAGTAGCATTCATGTTCTCCTTTCCAATTTTCATAGGATGTGGTTTTATGTGCGTGTGTACATGCAATCAGGAAAATGCCTCCCACTTATAGGTTGACGCCTTCAGAGCTAGTCTCTAACCCCTAGCCTTCAGGAGGTGTGCTTGGGGGAGTCAATGCACGGGCCTTAGGGGGGAAAGTTCTTGACATGGTGGTTTCCCTTCTCAATATACTTTTATGCTCACCCTATGTATATAAATTCATTTTCACATTTCTATGGGGACTCACAAACACAAAAAAAAAAATTTATAACATCACATTTTTCATGTCGGTTATTCCATGAACTGATGTGTAAAATTTTATTTCCATGCAGGTTATGTAAAAACCGATGTGAAAAATGAATCTTTATCAATCATTTATGTTGGTTTGATCATTTAATAAACATGAATGAGATAATTTTCACACAATTTATAATATAGATGATTTGAAAATTGTGTTTTCACATTCATTATATGATAATCAACATTATATATCTTTTAAAGTTTTATGAATCGAAGGATGATTCAATTTGTGGTCTTTCATTCCCATGATGCAGGTCTCATTTCTCTCACAGTCAAGAACTAACTCTCTCCTTTATTAGATCTAGTTGTCTAATTTCTAATTAGGATCTTAATAAAACCTTATATTTAACTAGGATCATATTACTCATTGAATATGTATTTGATAATCTCTTAATTAAGATTCACACATTTCTGTTTCTCTCTTTTATGTCGTTCTTTGGAATATAATCCCTAAACTTCATTTTTTTGATCTTGTGGACTTAATTTTCACATTTCCATCATTATACACCCTTGGGTTTTGTCAGCTTCATCATTTCATATTCAATTATAGAACTGCTCAGCTTCAACTAGCTCGGCTGATGGTTTGATTATCTTTTAGATAGTGTAACCTTTATGTTCTTGATATTAGTTCTAGTAAGAATTATTTGTTCCATTTCATTATTTTTTATCCATGTTTGGATTAATTTAAAATTATTCTGTATAATATTTCGTGCTATTATTGTGATCATTTGAACAATTATAAATGTACATTTGTTTCTTAATATTCAAATCATGTAGAAGAGAAATAATATTCATATTAACTATTTTTAGTTTCATCTATTTAGAAAGTGTGAGTCATATAAATATTCCAATTCATCATGATATATATTAATATCCATCTCCCAAGTAATATCTTCCCTATTTGTAAAGGATGTATTATCTTCTCTATGATGAAGTCTCACACTAATGGTTTCATGTATGTTGACTCATGTAAATCTCATTTTTTCAAATTAGAATAATTCTCCTCCATTTATATATTCTATATATTGTTTTATTTATATCATTGTATACATTTTTAATAATTTCATAAGGTTTTATTCATTTATTTTAACTTTAAATTTTTTTGAAAGGAATCTATTTTGTAATTCGTTTTGCAAGAATGAATTTTATCATCAAAATTTTATATTTTCCTTGTAATGTTTAAATTCATTATTTTCTATAATTTTCAATGTCATTTATAATCTCAATATTTTATAAATTAATCCCTTTATAATAAATGATAATAAAAAATTTAAATATAACATCTTCTTATTTTCAATGTAATTTTATAATGTATTATAATGAAATATTCATCAAAGTCAATACCCTTTAATGTTTTTATTCTCCACTTTATATATACTCTAATGACACCACCCAACCTATTTTTTAGAATAGATTACAATCAACTTTCTATAAATCCTGTTTAATTCAATTTATTTATCATGTGTTATATATGATATGTAAGGATTATGATTATTTTCCCATTTATGTTCTATAGATATGTACCTTTAATAATTATCTGAAAAGTGTATGTATTATATGCCTACAAATTATTGGATATTTATTATGTTATTTAACTCTTAGTTATATTTAATGTGGTTAGATAATTTTACCTTCTATTACTTTACAAACTTGATTATCATTTAAATAATATACTATTCCCCCCTCTAAATTAATTTTATCACCACTATTTTCATTTGAAATAATATTTTTTGATATTTTTTTTTGATATTTGTTATAGATAATAATGAAATAATTTTGGATTACTACACCTCAAAAAGGTGATGAATATGAGGATAGTGTTGGTATTTTTTGGGAAGTTTCTAAAAGAAATGTTCAAAGAAATGGCATGTTTTCATACCCATTATTGAAGTTGTTAAATATGATGAAGGTAAAGTGTATAGAGATCAAAACGTATTTAATTTTTCAGGGTTTTAATTCATGTTATAGAACTTGGATTTGGTATGGTGATATTGCGTAACATTTCAGATCTATTGATGATGATTCATTACAATATGATGAATCTGATCAGCATGATGAAATGATTCATGATATTCAAGTAGAGGTAATTGAGAAACAACGAAAAATTGATCATCTATATGGTGATGTTGAAAAAACATTGTATCCAGGTTTTATGGAACTTATAGTTTTATCAATGGTGTTAAGATTGATTAACTAAAAGGCGATACATGAATGGAGTGAAATGATTTATAAAGGAGTGATACCATTTTTGAAATAAATTCATCATAAATACAATGATATTCTATATTAAAATTATAAAGTAAAAATATGTAATTCCCAATGGTATTGGTGTATAAGAGAATATATGTCTACCCGAATGACTCTATGCTATATAGGAAAGAATACAAATTATTTTTAGAGTGTCCTAAATGTGGGACTTCACAATATAAGTTGAAAGAAAAATCACAATCTAATTTAGCACATATAGTTACCCCTTCCATGGAATTTTTGTATCTTCATATAATTCCTTGTTTCAAATTTTTTTCTGCAAATTCACATGTTTAAAAAATGTTATTTTGAAAAGCATATGGGTGGATATGTGATGGAAAATCCCAACATCCAACTGATTCTTCATAGTGGAAGAAAATTGATCACCGGTTTTTACATTCAAAAATGAAATTAGAAATCTATGACTTGGACTATGCATAGATGGAATGAATCTATATCAAATACTTAGTAGGACACATATTTTGTGTCCTATTTTGTTAGTAATTTAAATCTTATCACCTGAATTTTCTATAAAGAAAAAATATGTCATGTTGAGATTAAAAATATATGGACCAAAAAACTGGGAAATGATATTGATTTTTCTTGTCACCATTAATTGATGATTTGAAACTTGTATAGGAGGAAGGTATTAATATGTATAATTCTTATAAAATGGAATATTTGCAATTTCATGTGATGATTATGTTCACTATAAATGACTTCCTAACATACGATAATTTTTTAGATATATATTTAAGGGGAATAAAGCTTGTACAGTTTTTGAAAACCAGAATTCATATTTTCAACTGCATCATTGGAGAAAAAAATATACATAGGTCATCAAAAGATTTTTTTTCTTTGGATCACTCTTATCTAAGATTAAAAAAGTCATTCAGTAGTACACAAGTATTTTTTAATAATCCAAAACCTTTTTACACCAATCAATATTTTGATAGGGTAGAAAACATTGATGTGAAATTTAGAAATACACAAAAATATGGTAATGATATAAGTATATAGAATAAACTATCAATATTTCTTGAGCTATCATATTAGAGATATCATGAGGTCAAACATTACATTGATTTCATTCATGTGGAAAAAAATATATGTGATAACATGATTAAAACATTATTAGATATTAAAGGAAAGACTAAATATTGGTGAAATGAAAAATTGGAATTACTCTCAATGAGAATATATTTGGAGTTATCTCCCACTCTTGATGAAAGGTAAACATTCCCACCTCCATCTAGTTATAAATTATCCAAAAATGAGATAATTATCTTTTGTTAGTGTTTTATGATATCAAATTTCATAAGAGTTAATCTTGAAATGTAATTTTCATTATATATTTAATGTATTTATTGTTAATAGTTATAAAATCTCATGATTGTCACATCATGATGTATAAACTCCTACCAGTTTCATTGTGTGGACTATTTTCCATCCATGTTAGAATGGATATCATAAATGTATATTATTTTTTCAATTCAATTTGTAAAATGGGGATTGATTTTAATGCTTTGAAAATCTTAAAGAATGAAGTAATTTATATAATTTTACAGTTGAAAATGTATTTTAATCCATACTTTTTGATATCATGGTTCATTTAATGGTTCATTTCGTGTAAGAAATAATGTTTTAAAGACCTATATATCTACATTGGTTGTATCCTTTTGAAATTTATATAATGATAATGATGGGGTATAGTAAGAATTCATATCTATCTGAAACCTCCGTTGTTGAGATGTGTATTTCGGAAGAGGTTGCATAGTTTTTTACAAGACATTTTTCTGTAGTGGAACACATTGGTATGCCTACATCTCTCCATGAATGAGTCCATTATGGGGGAAAGAGGATTTGTGGCTGGAAAGTAGAACCATTGAAATGTGAAGAGATAAAGAAGATACATTTATACAACTTGAATAACATAAATTATGCTCAAACATATATAAAATTTCATATTAATGTGTTGAGACAATGTTATTCAAAAAAAGATATTCAGTATTTGAATGTTCATAAAAACAATTACATGTTTTAAAGAGCCCATGATTGGTAGATCAGATATATCAGAAACATTGAGACGGTTATTGGGAATTCCTAGTTAAAATTTGATTACATGGTATAGGTATAATATTAATGGCTATAAATTTCACATGAAATATTAGTACAATAAAAGGGTATTTCAGAATAGTAGTGAATTTGGGTTTGTAGAAGCAATCAATTTTTGATGTTCTAATGTAAACACCCCAATATCTACATCAAGTGCATATTATGGAGTCATTAAATAAATTTTCTAGGTCAGTCACATTAAATTTCATGTTCCTGTGTTAAAATGAAAATTTTTTATCAGTAACAATAATTTCAAACATGATGAATTTGGAATGAAAGTAATAAATATGAATAAATTGGACTACATAGCTGATCATTTTATCACAACGACACCTGAAAAACAATTTTTCTATGATATTGATCAATCCGATATGAACTGGTCTATTATTTTACTTGAAAAAATAGTATTTTGGTGAAGATAAACATGATGAAGATGATGATTTATGTTATATCCCAACTTCTATAGAAATATTAAAATATAATATAAAGGATCACATTAAAGACATGGTTTATTCCACAATGAATGAAAATAACAACAGAATTTGGGAAAATAATCCATTAGTACATTCCAAATTTTGCAGGTAACATATGTTTATATTTAGTTTACTATATAAATTTTTACATTATATTAGATATTTTAGTACGATTTTATTTATTGAAACATGTATTATAACAAATAATTTATACTGTTTTGTTTAGATTACCATGTTTACCGTTATGTAATTTATCTATTAATTTAATTTTTAAAAAAATTATTATTTTAAATTTAATATGAAAAAATAAAAACAATAATATTTTATTAGAGTATTTTCCAAAAAAATATTCCTTTTAGTGTAAAAAATGATTTATTAGGTTGGACCATTTATTCTATTAACACAATATTTTTAGAAATTCATTCATTTTCTTATTTCATTTCATCTCGTATTACTATTTATAGAATTTTAGGTAACTATAAAAAATATGAATAAAAATTTGTTTAGTTTAGCTTTGTTTTCTTTTTGTTATATAATTTTTCATTTTTAATTTTTATTTGAATGTAATAATGGTATTTTTATTTTTATTTAGTAATTGTTTGTTTGTTTTATTTATTGGATAATAACAAATCCAACATATGATACACTACATACTTCTGGAGATGATTATTCCCCATACATCAAGGGAGGGACACATGCATTATCTTATTGATGAGTATCCTTATCCTACTTTATATGATACAAAATATTCGATGGGGGAATAACAGTTCTAGAGTGGGTAAACATGGCAATACCCATTTACCTAAATTAGTTGTCTCCCGTAGTCTGGACCATATAATATTAGTATATGTTGATGATAATAATATTCCAAGAGTCCCTCATGAAAAAAAAATCGATATTTTTATATTCATGTTGGCTAAAAGTAAATTTAGTATTTTGATATATAATTTCAGAAGTGTGGGCAATGTGACCATATCTCACTTGTGGGAGCCTGTTTTGGTAAGCTTGTATGTTATTATTTTAGTTATATTAAAATTTTTATAGTTATATATGTTTTCAACCTTCTTATGATATGATATATGCTATACATAATATTGGAGGAGTCAAGAAGAAAAGGCTACCATTTTTTACGGGGAGGGGGAGTGAATTTAAATCCACCCCTACATAAGAATTCATTTTTGGGGACAGAAAACATGAAAATCCATGTCATATATATATATATATATAGATGAAGATACCTAGATTATGTTTTTTAAAGTAGATGATGTGAATCATTTTTTGTTAGCAAACTATTACCTTTTAGTAGTTTTTTATATTAATTATTATATTAATGATTTTTAATTAATAATTAATAAATATCAAGGAGATATCATCTAGAGATCCAAGAAAGCAGTTTATATTCTCGTACATTATCTTAGAGAAGGTATAAGTTACTAAAAGTGCCAATAAAGGATAAATTTTTTCAAACACTAATGGTTGAGTCTTTAGGTTCAGTAGAGGTAGGCCTTCCTCCCCCTATAAGACATAAAAATTGGAAGAGGGCTCAAATGAGAAAAAAAATATCTTATAGAAGATTCGAGGGTTGTAACTAAGAGGGCTGTAATATGTGTACATTATTTACTTATTTATGTTAAATAATTCTTTATATAATATGATTTTTACTAGATTTTTCAAATATTCCATAGAGGATTCTCTTGATGAGTGGAACACACATGGGGTCTTTATAGTAGAGGGTAGGTTGGATATTTTAGTTGCAGCACTGGGAAAGCCTGAATGCTTTGGTCGTGTATCTGTATATTTGACAGGTTTATGTTAAGTCAATATGGTTTCCTTATGAATTTTACATTCCACTATGTTTTTAATATCAAAAACACTTTATCCTTAGGATAATTATTTTTCCCTTAAGGATTATTTTCATAAGGAATGTTTCCCTTTTTTAGGGAAATTTTTATACAAACATTTTTTTAAATTGCTTCATTTTATAATCTCTCTAAATCAACCATGTTTCATTAATAAGTAAAAAATAAAGATTCTTATGTAAAACCAAATAATATTATAATACCATGGATATAAAGTGTTCTGTTGTCGAACTCCTAATTATCTGAAATTCAAACTCCGATTTCTCTGAAATTTTAATTATGGATTCTCTGAAATTTATAATCTGAATTCTATGAAATTAATAATCCAAATTATCTAAAATTCAGACTCCTAATTCTCTGAAATTCAGACTCTAAATTTCATAAAATTCAGACTACAAATTCTATGAAATCCAGATTCTGAATTCTATGAAATTCAAACTCCGAATCCTTTGAAATTGTGAATCCTAATTCTATGAAATTCAGATTCTTAATTCTATGAAATTTAGACTCTGAATTTTCTAAAATTCAGAACCAAAATTCTCTAAAATTCATATTCTAAATTCTATGAAATTCAAATTAAAAATTCAATGAAACTCAGACTCCAAATTCTCTAAAATGCAGAATCTGAATTCTCTGAAATTCAGACTCCGAATTCTTTATAATTAAGGCTCTCAATTCCACATAATTCTAACTCAGAATTCCTCATAATTGTTACTCCGAATTACTTATAATTCAGATTTTTAATTCCCCAAAAACCAGATTCCAAATTAATTACAACTAAGACTCTAGAATCTGTAGAACTCGGATTTTGAACTCTTTAAAAAGCAGAATCCAAATATCCATGTCTTATAGATTCTGAATGTTTACTTTGATAGAATCCTAATTCTAATTTTCCGTAGACTCCGAAAAATAGATTTTGTTAAGTAATTTCATTTTCCTTATACATGTTATTTTTATGATGTGATTTAATAAAATATGTTACTAACTAATCATTGGTTGAGTGACATATGTCTAGGCCCATATGAGATTCAAGAAAAAATCAGACCATTCGAGGGGGGAGATGACCATTGGATTTATGGCTATAAATAAGAGCTCATTTGAACGAGCTCATTATTTATTGATTATCCTAGTGATTACATGTTGTGTAGTGATTTCTAGAGAGACATAGACTAACATTCGGTGTGCGTACTGAGTATCTTGTTCAGCTTGCTTCGTGTGGCTCTATTTTTCTCAAAGTACAATCAAGGGCTTCCTGGGATAGGAAGACACAGGTGTTGACTACCTTAATGTTCTAGGACATCCGATTATAGGAAAATGATGGTTCCAAATAACATAATGATCAAGGACTTACGGGGATAGCACAAAATATTTCGATATTCCAATCGAGGTCTTACCATGGTGTGGGAAAGACAGACTTTCCTAAAAGTATAAATCAAGAGACCTCTATCCAAGGAGTTTGGATATCCTACTCTTTGGGTTAAAATATTTTATACTTTTTACTTGTTTTTGGATAATGTTTTATTTCATCTATTATTTATAAAGGAAGAAATTATTACTTTTGTATACTATCTTGTACTTCACTTACTCCAATAAAAGTGTTTCTATACGCTTTTAGGTAAATTCTTATTTTATGAAATTTGTTCTTAAGTTTCATTTCCAGATTCATATTCCTGAATCCTAATCTTGTTTGTTTCATAGAACTAAAAAAATAATTTTTTAATTTACCTTATTTAACTTTGTTAAACATAGTTTTTCTTATTGTTAAAAACAAATGATTTTAAACGTACAATTCACCCCCTTTTATAATTAAGCATCTACATTATTTATTTCAATCCTATAATTGGTATCAAAGGAGGTATCTGAAACACATATAATCAACTATATGTTTTCTTTCTCATGTTATCCTTGTTCTAAATTTTATTTCTTAAATTTTCATGATCAGGTTTTCCTTACACAAAACTTTCTTGCTTAACTTTTCTTGTTCAAGTTTTTTTTAAATATTTTTATCTTTGTTTACAAACTGTTTCTATTTACATGTTTTTAGGAAAGATATTTTCATATAATATGTAAGGTATGAATGTTTGTTCCTTTAAAAATATAAATTCTACCAGACCAACTATTTTTTATAGTAATGATAATGAGTACTAGAGAGACATAATGAATACTTTTTTCATTAATATTGGAGCATATAATTTTGTTATTCTTATAGATGATTACAAAATTCCTAACAACGAATGTGAAGCCTTCACCAACCATGAAAAATCATCATATCAACTAAATGACAATGTATGTAATAACGTTTTGTGTTCTATGACCAGGAATATATATAGTCAAATATCATATTGTGAAGCTGCCAACTACATTTGGAAAAAACATGAGGTTACTGATTTTGTGACTTCGAAAGTGGTAGAAACTAGAGGAGGTATGTTGAGAGTAGAATATTTTGGATTTTTATTTCCTTATGGAGAACATATTTGAAAAGTACAAAAAAGATTATTGACTATCGTCAACAGTCATCAATCCATGGGATATAAAGTTCATGATGATTAAGATCTTTTGGACAAGATAATTGATATAATTTTAAATGGGATGGAATCAAGAAAGAAATCTACTGAAGTGAACAGGAATGTTTCCAATATTATACAGGATGAACATTTTGGATCTCTTCTTCTACATGAGAGAAGGATGAAAATAGATGATAATATGAATATGAATAATAATTGAAATGGAAGTGTATGCTTTACTACTACTAAAATCAAGACTCCGGACAGTGTTACCAGATCTAATTATAAGATAGTAATTGTTCTATCCGAGTCTAGAGAAATTGAACACATTGAAAATGAGATAGATAATATTGATCGAAGGATGAACAAGATAGTGGGAAAGAAAAACCTTCACTATAGATATATTAAGTAAGATATACAAGAAAAGAAAGACTTGGAATCCACTTCTAATGAATGAAAAAGAGTGGAAAACATCAGGACAGGTTATACTATGCTTAAAAGAAAATAAAGGAAGGAAAAACAATCTGAGAGAAACATGAAGAAGTTTTACTAGACTAAGGATAATAATGTTTTGAAAGCTAATGACACCTGGAATGCCATTGGTGGTGACTCTTCAGATGAATCCTAAGAGTATGAATCTTCTAGTCAGACAAATTTTCATCTACTAGATAAACTACCCATTGAAATTCATTATCTAATGGCCAAGGTACAAAATGTTGAATCTATTACTAAGGTATAATTGAATAAAAATTAATATAATGATAAATATTATCTGTATTTAGATGAAGAATAATCATATGATCACGATAACTTTTCACCTTCTTATGAAGAAGTGTCTAGGTTTTCCAAACTTCTTGAAAATGATAATATAAAGATAAAAAAGATTTTAGAGATATAAAATTCAAGAATTTATTTTTTAACCAAAGAAGTATCAGATATTTATAAGGATCTTGATTAAAGAATTTTTTATTATGAAAGTGTTTCTAAAAACCTTAAGAAAGATAATTCGGGGAAGGATAAACTTTCTAAGGATATTGAAAATGTTATTTCTAAGAAATTTTTTTTGAAGCTAACTGTAGTTCTAAAACTAGATTCCTTCATGATAAAAAATTTGCTACTAAACTACAGTTAGAAATATTTCCTATAAGGAAATTCTTGTAAATTTTACCATGAGTAAGGAAACATTTGACAAGATGTATTCCCTGTTTCTACCTCTTAGAAATAGTTCAGGATTTGGTTATAAACTTTCAAAACTAGTTTTTTGTAATAATTATTTTGTTCCCCAAGGTGATCCATTTTGTACCAAATTCAAATTTGGTGGACATTGTGAGAAAAATTAATCTTTAAACCAAAACTAATATTTATGTTTTGATAAATCTTATTTTTCTTAGAAAATATGGTTTCCTAAAATCTTACTTTCAGAAATTCTCAGATCCAATAAATATTTTATTCCAAATGTCTAAATCTTTTATTCTTACAAAAATAAATAACGTACCAACAACAATACATGGTAATTGGATAGTGGATGTTCCTAGAATATGACTTGTAACAAAAAACAATTTGAAAAATATTATCAAGAAGAATGAAGGAAAGGTAACTTTTAGAGATAATGCTTAGGGAGTAATTGTTGCTATATGTCACATTGTTCTTATTGAATAAATATGGATTTAAAATATTTTATTTATTAAGAGTATTAAGAACAACCTCATTAGTATAATTCAATTAGGTGATTAAGGTTACATTGTCAATTTTAAGAATGATAAATGCATAGTACAGAATTCCATGTAATTGTTTATTATATCATCCCGTATGGAAGAGAATGTATACACATTAAACATAGAAGACCACAGGAGTGAATATATACTTACATTACTAGAATGGAAGATCAATATTGGATATAGAATAGAAGTATTGGACATTGTAACCTTTATAACCTATGCCAACTCTTGAAGAAATGTCTTTTTAAGTATCTACTGACGCCTAGATTTTATTCTTGAAAAGGTTGTAAACCTTTTCAATATGAAAAGAAACATAAATAAAATTTTGAATCAATCACTGAAGTTTACACTTATGATGAATTACAGTTAGTTCATATGGATCTTTTTGGTCCAACAAAAACTTGAAGTATTGGAGGAAAATATTATGTATTTCTCTTAGTTGATGATTACAATAGATTTATATGGATCTATTTTCTATAAAATAATTATGATCCTTTCTCCTATTTCCAAACTTTTAGAGCCCATGTAAAAAAATGAGAAAATCCTTCCTTTAATTACTATACAGAGTGATCATGGAGAAGAATTCCAAAATTCATATTTTGAATCTTTTGGTAGTAAGAAATCCATTACTCATAACTTCTTGGCTCCATGTACTCCTCAACAAAATAGTGTGGTAGAAAGAAGAAATTGAATTATTCAAGAGGTAACTAGAACCATGTTGATTAAATATTATATAGCAATATATTTTTGGGATGAAGCAGTATGTAATTCTTTTTATACTATCAATTGAGTTTTAATTAGTCATTTTCTTAATGTAACACCCTATGAATTATGGAATGGTAGAAAAAACAGAGTTTTGTACTTGAATGAATTTGGCTAGAAAGTATAAATTTTGAAAATAAAGATAAATAAGATATATTTTCACCCATGTCTGATGAAGTAATTTTCCTAGGCTACTCCACCAAGTTTATGGATTATAGTTCTTTTAAGAAAAACAATTGTACTATTGACGAAATAGTGCATATTAAATTTGAGGAAAATGATCATTTTGTTTTTAAACATTTCCATCAAACATATTTGGATGTGTTTTCAAAAACTAATGACCAACCTTTGATAAGAAGATTTATATATTAAGTAAAATGTTAGTGTAAATATTTCATAAGAAATTACCACCAAAAAATTTTGTACCATGTTTTGATGAACAGGTTTTACGAAACCCAAATCAGTTGTGTCTTAAGAATCATCTCTCTGATAGTATTATGGTGATGTAAATCCACTTGTATGGTCTATATTTTCAATAATAAATTAAGCCTAACATCTATCATTCCTTTCCCAATTAGAACCAATAAGCATTGATGTAGCTTTAGGTGATGATGATTGGATCAAAGACATTCATGTTGAGCTAAATGTATTCCAAAAGAACAATGTCTAGACCTTGGTTGAAGTACCTAAGGAAACTTATTCAATTAGAGTAAAATGGGTCTTTGGAAATGAGTGTGATTTAAATGGAATCATTATAATAAATAAACCATGATTATTTTCTAAATTCTATAATCATCAATAATGAATAGAATATGAAAAAACCTATTCTCATATAGCTAGACATGAATCTATTTGCATTCCACATGCCTTTTCAACATTCTTTAATTTCAAACTATTTAAAATGGATGTCAACTATGCTTTCATTAACAGATATTTTAAAGAAGAAATTTTTGTTGAAAAAACTCCTGGTTTTGAAGACATAAAACATCGGAAACATGTTTTTAAACATAACAAATATTTATATGGACTTAAACAAGCCCCAAGAGCCTGGTATGATAGACTTAAAGGTTTTTTTGTGACAAAACAATTATGTTAATGGAACTTCTTATCCATCACTTTTTATAAATAATGAAAAGAAAAACGTTTTCATTGTTCAAATTTATATTGATGACATTATATTTGGTTCAACTCAGAAAGCATTAAATGATTCGTTTGAACTAATGAAATCTGAGTTTCAAATGAGTATGATGGATGAGTTATCATTTTTTCTAGGTTTTCAATTTTCTCAAAAATGAGAAGAAACTTAGATATCTCAACATAATTATATTAAAGATCTTTTTAAAATATATGGATATGGAAACACTAAAATTATTTGTACTCAAATTGGTACATCAAATTATCTCGATCTTAATGAATCAAGGAAACCAGTAGGTCAAACAAAATTTAAAGGTATGATAAGTTTTTTACTATACTTGATAGCTAGTTTTCCATATTTAATGTTTTTAGTATTATTATGTGCAAGATATCAATCTAATCCCAATTAATATCATTTAAATTAAGTGAAAAAAATTCTCTATTTAAAGGGAACCATGGATTTAAGACTTTTCTAAACTCCTGGAAAATCCATTATTTTAAAAATAATTTCAAATTATACTTTTGGTGTGTGTAGAATCAATAGAAAAAGTACATCAAAAACATGTCATTTAATAAGAGATTCATTATTTTATTGGTCATGAAAAAAGAAACACTCTATAGCACTTTCCAATACTATGGTAGAATTTGTAGTAGCTGGAAGTTGGTGTGCCCAAGTATTGTGGGTGAAACACACACTCACAGACTATGACATGAGTTTCACCAAAACAGAGATATCGTGTAATAATAATAGTTCCTATTACATAATAAGACACCCTACACATCACCCTCATGCCAAACAAATAGATATTAGGCATCAAATTCTTTGGGATCACACACTTAAACGAGATATCATTCTTCAATTTATTCGAATGCAAGATCAACTTGTTGAAACTTCTACAAAATATTTACCATCCAATATATTGGATAACATTAAACAAAAGATATAAATGATAATTGTATGGTAATATTCCATATTAACTTCTTGTTTAAACATATCCCCTTACATTAGTTAACTCATTTTCATAGGGGGGTACATTTTTTTTGTTAACCAATTTTTTTCATAAGTAAATTTTTCATAATTATAATTTTCATAACCAAATTTTATTTCCTTAGCCAAGATTTTCATAATAAAAATGTTTGTAACTAATTTATTTCTTCTAAAACTCACAATTAATGAATCCAAAATATTTCTTTAAGAAAATTTTCCAGAATATAATGTTCTTCATAAAAAAATTTCTACATTACCAACAATTTTCATAGAAATCCAGAATTATAGTAATTGATTTTTTTACATGTTTGTATTTTTATCCTATTTTTTTATGAAAAAATCGGATTCACATTCAAAAAATCTGAATTATTTACCTTAATGACCTAAAAAGTCAGAACCTACCAAATCCTTCTTCATCTATAATCTCTACCATCAGATCAAATCCTAGTTGTTTCAACTATTGGATCAATTTTTAAATATGAACCGGTGCTCTAATTCCTATATAAAGGCACACTATTTCTTATCCCACATCACTTTTCAAGCATTTTTTGTGCCAAAGATATGCCTCTATTCAAAATATTCATTCCAAATTTTTTATTTTCTTAACTACAGATTCCTTTGGAAGCATATCCTTATAAAAAAATTACTTCATCCAAGGAAATCAAAGAGTGAAAAATCTTCAGAGGAAGGTTAGTAGATCCAAATTTATTGGGAATTATGATTACCTCATTATGAAAAATATCATGTTGAAAGGCTAGGAAAGTCTCTGGGTAGCTAAACCAAAAGGAAAAGATCTGGTTTACCCTCAGTTACTTGTTGAGTTTTATGAATCAATGAATTTTTCAATGGCGACCGAGATAATTTTTCTTTAAAAATTTATGGGAAAAATAATCCCTTTCCTTTAATAAGGGTGAAAGAATCATTGGAATGTTGTATGAGGATGAAGCTATTTTCTATACCTATAAATTGCCTAATGAATCACAACATTTTTAGAAGGAGAAGGCTATTGACATTCTTGGTTTGATAGGATTGAAGACACCGAAAATAAACCATTTCTCTACAAATCTCATGATCCTATAATTATGGGTTCAAGGATATATCATTCCAAAAAAAAGATGATAAGGAAACCTTGAAGAATAGTGATATCTATATTATGGATTTTTTTTGTAAACATGATGAAGATAAATTTGCTACAATATATCTTGTTTAATATTGAAAATATAAAAAATGGGACCCTCAAATCTCAAATTAGTATGTATCTGAAAATCCTATCCAAGAAAATTATGTTATGTACAGAATCATTTAAGATCCTATAAAGATCTAATATAAGAACTTTAATGATTTTGATGTTAAGTGATGACACTTTGAGGAGGATGAAACTCAGTTTCAATAGAAAGTCTGAAGAATTTTATGACTTATCTGAATGTGAAATTGAATCCTTAGCCAAGAAGTTGGAATTGGTTGAGACTTCTAAGAAGGGTTAGAAAAAGATAAAGCTGAAGGAACTTATTGACATTGAAAAACTCTTAGGAAACCTAGTTTTCACCCCAAAGTCAAAGAAGGAAAAAACATACCATGATGAAGTGGTTTCCTAGTGTAGGGAAGAGATGAAGAATAAAAACAAAGGAGATCCTAGATTGGAACGAGACCCTGATGAGGAAAAATATTAGAAGATTAAGGTTTCTGAAGAGTATTAAAAATAGAAAAATAATAATAATAAAATTAAGAATATGTCTGAGGTAAAATTGTTCAAACTATTTTCAAAGATACTGAGAAATCTATTGAAAAAAATTAGGTACCGAAATCCTTATTCAAGAATCAATTCTATTAAATCTAGAAAAGAAGGTGGTAATTTAATAACCTGAAGAAAAATAAGAGATTGTGTTGGAAGTGTAGGTGGAAGAAGACGCAGTAGAAGAAGGATATGACCCTGATGATGTGATAAGGAAATTTAATGAATATCATGGGAGGGAATGTCTTAAAAATTTGTTGATCCAAATATCCCATTAATGAATCTAAAAAACTTGATTCCCTATGAAAAGAATACAATTTAAGATATAAGAATTTATGATGACTTTCAAGATTCTATGAAGGATTCCTTTGATAGAGCAGATAAGAGGATAAAGGAGCTTACAATTTTTTTTCCAGAAAAGACGAATCTAGAAAAAGCATCTTGGAAGAAAGAAGTAAAATTTCTGAATGGGAAGCTCAATTTAGTTTCTTTGAATTTTATAAGCTAGGGAGATCTCTTAATATAGTTTGAAGAAAAGATTATTAAGCAATAAGATCTTTTGAAGTCTCTGGAAGAATTCCTAAAGTATCTAGATAAAAAGATCAAAGATCTAAAGAAGAGAAATGAAGATGAGGAACAGTTTCTCAAGCACATTGAAGAAGATCTTAAGGAGATTAAGAAGATGGAGACCATTGGGAAGAAGTTGAGGCCTATGTAAAAAATAAGGATGAATATTTTTTCTTTTCAAATATGATCTTTTCTTGTACCTTCATTATATCAACATTTCCAAACATAATGAAAATTCATGTTTTACTTTATTTTTCTTGTTGTATGTAGTTCAAATCTATCAGGTACCATTTATTTCTCACTATTCCTTTATTAAAATCTAAAAGTCTGATAAAGGAATGATAAAAAAGAATACTAAGGAAATAATACAATTCCCTACGTAAGGGGGGTCTTTTTAAGGGGGGCATACTCAAAAACAATTTCCTTTTTCATGAAAACATTCTCTTTATGGAAGTCAACAATGAAATCATTAGGGATTTCAAAACCTAAGGGGAAGTTATTTGTAAACCTCGTGATTCATAATTAAAGAGGTATATGTTTTTCTTTTATATCAAAACTCTTAGTCATTAATGTTTTTATAAATATGTTTGTGCTTTCCAAAAAAGGGAATATTGTTGATTCAATAAGGTTTCCTTATGACTTTTTCATTCCTATATGATTTGAAAATAAAAAACACATTATTGTAAGGGAAATTATTTTTCCCCAAAGGATTATTTTCATATGGAAAATTTCCCTTCTTTATGGAAAATTGTATTCTTAACTTTATTTTCATTGTTTCATTTTATAGTATCTCTCAATCAAAATCATTTTATTACTATGTCTAAAATATGGATTCTTATGTAAAACCTTGGAATCTTATAATTCCATGTATATAGATTGTTGTGCATTCAAACTCAAAATTCTATAAAATTCAGACTCTGAATTCTTTGAAATTAAGATTATGAATTCTCTGAAATTCAAACTCCGTATAAACTAAAAATAAGATTCCAAATTATCTAAAATTTAGACTCCGAGTTCTCTAAAATTCAGACTACGAATTCTGAAAAATTCAGATTAAAATTTTTCTAAAATTAAGACTTCAAATCATCTGAAATTCAGACTGCAAATTATCCAAAATTCAGAGTCCAAATTTCATAAAATTCAGACCCCGAATTCATTTAAATTTAGACTCTTAATTATTTTAAATTCAGATTCATAATTCTCTTAAATTCATACTGTGAATTATTTGAAATTGGGACTAGAAATTCTATGAAATTCTAACTCCAAATTTTGTCAAATTGGGATTCTGAATTTATAATAATTCATACTCTGAATTCCTCACAATTAAGACTCCAAATTCTTCAGAATTCTGACTCAAAATTCCTCGGAATTCAGACTCTGAATTCCTCAGAATTTAGATTCCGATTTTATTGGAATTTGGACTCCTGATTCTGTAGAATTCAGATTCTAAACTCTATGAAAACAGAATCCAAATATCCTGGTCTTATAGATTCTGAATATTTATTATGTTAGACTCATAATTATATATTCCCTTAGACTATAAAAAATAGATTGGGTTAAGTAATTTAATTTTCTTTACACAAGTTATTATTATGAAATGATTTTTTACAATATATTTCTAACTAACCATTGGTTGAGTGAAAAGTGTATAGATCCATATGATATTCAAGGAGAAATATCTCCATTGTAGGAGGGAGCTGACCGTTAGAGTTCTTGCCTATTAATAGGTGATCATTAGAAAAAGGTCATTGTCTGTTGATCGACCAAGAGATGAAATTATTTTTAAGTGATTTCTAGAGAGGGAAACACCCTCATGCTTCGTGCATACTGAACATCATGTTCAACATGCTTAGTGTGGCTCTGATTATTTCTGAGTAAGAAAGAGGGATTCTCTCTACTGTAAAAATACCATATACCAATGGTTTGGAGGACCGTAGATAAGTAAGCCACGAGGATAGGTCTATACCAATGGCTTTTGGAAAACCATTGGTATAGACCTATTTAAATGGTTTTAAAAACTGTTGATATAATTAATATAAAAATCTATAACAAAGGTTCCACAAAACCATTGGTATATGTATTTCCAAAAAACAAAATTTGGTGTGATTTGATACCAAGACCTCAAGTTTATGATTTAGCAACCTAAACACTTACCTAACATGACGTTTGTGAACATAATTTCATAAATATATATATTTATTATCATAAATATTTTAAATTTTGATTTATATAATGTTCTCTATAAGAATATTCCATTAAAAATACATGTACCTATACCAATGGTTCTCAAAACCGTTGGTATAGACCTATACCAACAGTTTTGAGAACCGTTGATAAAGTTCCTTTGATATTGGGACCTATACCAATGGTTTTTGCCAAACCGTTGGTATGGGGGGGACCTATACCGACGGGTTGTCCAAACTGTTGTTATAGGACCTCTATAATGGACCTATACCAACGGTCTGGCCAAAACCGCTAGTATAGGTCCTCTATAATAGGCCTATTCCAATGGTTTCGCCAAACCGTTGGTATAGGTCCATATAAGTGACCTATACAAACGGTTTTGTCCAAACCATTGGTATAGGTCCAAGTTAATGAACTATACCAAGTGTTTAGACAAAACCACGGGTATAAATGATATTTCTAGTACTGTCTGAGGATAGGAAGATAGAGGTGCCGACTACCATAAAGTTTGAGGACTTCCAGATATCGATAGACCGACGTTCTGACAACCTTAAAGATCAAGATCTTGCAGGGATAGCATGACATATTATAATATTACTATCTAGGTCTTACCCTAGTGTGGGAAAGATATACTTTCTTGAATGTTTAAATCTAGGGACATTTATCCAAGGTTGTTGGAAACCCTACTCTTTGGGTTAAAATATTTTCTACTTGTTACTTTTTTTGTTTCTAATTTTATTTTTGTTGTTTTTTTATAATTGAAGAAAGTATAACTTTTGTAAAATTACTTGTACTTTACTAACTCTGTTAAATAAGATTATATGTGCTTTTAGGTAAAATCTTATTTTAATAAAATTGTTCATAAGTTTCAATTCTACATTTATATTTTAGGAATCAAAGAATCTTTGATTCATTGAACAAAAAGAGGATTTTTGAATTTACCTTGTTTAACATTATTAAACATAGTTTTCTTTAAGGTTAAAAATGAATGTTTTTACACTTGAAATTCATCCCCCCCCCCCTCTTGTAATTGATCATCTACATTCTTTATTTCGATCCTATAGTGTATCGTTAAAAAATGTGTTTCTTCATTCTGAATATTCTTCAAGGGAGGATGTTTATAAAAAAATTAAATTTTGATGCTAATGTTCAGGATATTTATGTGATGATGGTGGAAAGAATTAGATCTTCAATACAGGCGATGTTTGCAGACAAGAAAAAACAGTTTCAGATTGATGATCTGACTCTTCCTCCACCACCAACTCCACTATAAGATCCCACTCCTACATATCATACTGATGAGTCTCCTTCTCCAGACCCCACTCCTTCTCAACCTACTCCAACACCCCTCCAACACAGTTTCCCAGTTATTCTGAGTTATATGTTGATGATCCCCAATATATTATTGCTTACGAGATGATATTTAATTTTGTAGATAACATTAATCATAAAAATATATATATAAATCATCATAGGGTCACATTAAAATATATTATAGGTAGATCAACTATAATTCCATGTCTTACAGATGAGGTGAATACATTTTGACAAAGTATTAACCATTTTCTAGCTCGGCCAACTAGACTTGTTTGACATATTACAATAGAGGTATGTATATATTTTTTTATTTCATTTTGATATTAATTTTTTTATCATTATAATGATTATATATTTATCTATTTTTTATATGAATACATTAAAGGTAAATAAATACTATATATACAATAACATATACATAGTGTTTTGACATCAGATACATGTTATACTATTTTTGATGCATTGTCGACATATTCAAATTTGATATTGGATGTATATGAGATTCCAATTGAATATTATTTTTGTTGTCTTTCAATTAATTTGTGTGTTTTGAAAATTAATATCATGGAAGTTGTATATGGAGATCAGTTGGGCATCAACACGATGTATATTTTTTCCATGTAAGTTGATTAACAAATTTTTTTCACTCATTTATTTTATTGAAAATTTAATATTATATTTTCGTATTAGGTATATTTAAAAAACATTTTAGGGCATGAAAAGAGAGATGCAAATGGATTTATGGATCTACAGTTTATTTCACATATATCTAGAACAATGAATGATTAAAAAAGATTAGTTTTTATTTCTGAATGTTTTCAGAAGAATGCAATTATTTTTTGCTGGAAGATTATTTATCTTCAAGAGTATAAACATATTTTCCAGGAATTGTTTTATATCTCTTAACATACTAACCAATCATAATAAAATTTTATATATATTAGTTTCTAGAAGATGTTGTGTGCTTTTTTCCTAATAGAGATGATTATTTACTTGTTATAGTCGATCCAAGATGAGATGAGAGAAAATTTTATGATCATATTGAGAATATAACTTTAAGTATTTTAATTCCCACTTATATTATAATGAACTAAATTTATTTTATTCATATTATTTCCAATCAGGTCATGGGATTCCTATTGAGAGACCACACGAAAGAAGATCTCCAAGATGAAATATATAAAAGAAAAAGTGATTTTTTATTTAAAATTACTAAATTTTGGATACATTACTTTTAACTATTATTTATAATTGATAAGTTATTTTATACAACAATTTCATAAACAAGGATGAGTAAAAGAATTTTTATACTATGGTTTAATATTTATGTACGAAATAATTGAAAATGAGAGGGATTCATAGTTCAATAAAGTTATATTTCTTTATAAATATTTCCTTGATATCTCATTCAATTTATTCAATATACTTACTAGTTAAATGATTTCATTATAATTTACAGATTTTGGAAAACCCTGTGAATTATAGTTAAAAAGTATGGTGGAACATATAAAATGAATGGGAGAATCATTTCAAAGGTTTGTTCAATTTTTGTTTTTTGTAAATATAAATTTTAAACATGAAAGTTCACATTTTCAGTGTTTTGATATTTTTATATTGGTTCTACTATTTTCTATTTCTATGCTTGTTTCTTCATGATTTTGTTGTGGGGGATGATAGATGTAACTATATTTTAAAAAATACATATATTTTTCATGTAGGCTAATTAATAACTGATGTGAAAAATAATTATCTCAATTTTCACATTCTTTATTCAAAAACCAACATGAAAAACCTTCTTCCATGTCAATTATTTTATAAAAATGACATGGAAGATGGTTTCTCGATGGACCATTCACAATGGTTATTTTTATAACTGATGTAAAAGATGAATTATATCTCTCTCTTTCAAGTTGGTTGTGAAATAATCGATTTGAAAAGTATTATTCCACCTTAGTTTTTAAAAAAACTGTAGTTTAAGAACATTTTTCACACCGGTTATTTAAAAAACGACGAGATAAAGTTTCACAAAAACATATTTATAATGTATTTTATTTATAACAATTTTTTTACACTTGTTACAATGTCCCACGTAACAGAATTGTTTGTTAGATGACATTAAAATCCAATAAAAACACACATAAAAGGTATTATTTTCACTACTAACTACATAGAACGTGCTGGACATTAGAATTATGAACCCTTGGATTGTGTCTATGTCACTACATTATCATTACTTTTGGGTATTTACATTAATGACATTTATCCACATCTGTTCACTTTATTCATGGATTTTTTTGATGTTTTTTTTGATTTATTTTAATTTTATTTCATGGAGTTTATTGTGGTTGATACATCCAATATCTTGATAATGTTTTTATATAAAGGTTAATTCCTACAATTTGTGAGAATTTTATAGCTTTAATGATAATCTCCAACATTAGGATAACTAGAGACAAGACTCTGGGGTCACTATCTATCTCCCTTCATTAGGACATCTTTGGTGGGATGGGGTTGTGATATACTGATATCAAATGTTTTTTTGAGAGATAAGTTGATGTTTGGAGTTATGCACTATGAGGTTTGAAATGGTTGGTAGACCAAAATCTCCAGTTGACCATGGTGCATGACATAGGCCAGGGAGACCATCCAGGACATGTGATCTTATGTCCCCCATGATTCAGTGCATAAACTCTGAGATTATTGGACTACCCAGTGAGGTTCACCTACTTTCAAGGTAGAGACCTAGAATAGGTACATGCATCATTATAGACTTGTATTCCAATTTGAATTGGGTTGTTTTATGAATGTTAAAAATAATTAAAATGAAGAAAAGGAATATTAATTACACTCAATACTATCAAACATAGGAAATATTTTTCTTCCTCTCGTATATAGATCTGGGCCAATATTCGGGTCTGGTTCAGGTAGTGGAGGTACAAAATTTTGAATAGGCAGATCTCCAGAGGGATGGTTTAGTTGGGGAGGATTATCAATGAAAGAGGTAATTGAAAACTTTTTAATAGATGGATTTGGGAATGAATGAGGGTATTGTTTCTGATGTGGATACTGAGAGTTCGTTGGAGGAGTTAGAGATATCCTTCCGTTTGATTCAGGCTACGATGAAGTACTAAGTCCATTTGGTAGTTGGTCACACATGGGGTACTACACATTAGTGGTGGATGTTGTATCTTGGTAAGAAAAAAGAGGAAGATTGTAACGCCCCGACCCCAGCTACCCAGAGTCGGTGCATTACTTCGTAACATTGGCATGATCACAAAAGATCAAGTCTCGAAAGACCGATTAGTTTAGTAGCCTTGGAAACACTAGATACATTCATAATTCTTTCATTACATCAAAAAGTAAACAAACTACAATAACATGGTCTTCATAGTCCACACTCATATCCTCACTGACTATTCTTGAATGTCAGTCATAATACACTTCTTCACATCCTGGAAAATATTAAAACATTGAAAGGGGTGAGCTCAGATGCTCAGTAAGGATAACAATATTGCGGAAGCTTTTATAAGAAAACATAAGCATTTAAGGAAATGTATAACTAAAACAAAAGCCTTATTGAACTTGAACTTCAGCATAATATGGCAAAAGTAAAATAAAATAATGCCATTACTTGCTCACATGGATATTCTACTAGACGAATAATCACATGAAATATCAATAACCACTTTCATAATGAGGGAATGTATAATGCCAGACATTCTGAAACACTTTGTCAAGGCCTCAGTCAAGATGTCTAAAATGATTAAGGCCTCGGCCAAAACCATAAATAAAATTGGGAAAGGGCCTCGGCCAATTCCACGTCTAGTTGTCTCATGAGACCTACCGATGCATCGAGGAGCTATAGCGGGCTCCACCCGTCACATATTAAGTCCAATACATTCTTCATATGAATAGGTTTAATCATAACATAAATATTCGTATTAAAGCTAGCATACGAAATTTCATCAATTTCTCCATAAGCTATGGATGGTATAAAAATAACACATCCACAGTCAAATATTTCACAAAATGTTCAATGGAAGTTTTGTATCATAAATCAATTTCAATTCAACATAAAACCCATCAAAGGATGTTGACATGGATGAAATCAAAGCTTTTTGAGAGTAATATCTCTCCTTTTTGAAATCATTTAAAAGTCCCATAATTATAAAATAATACATTTACTTTGAAGATATTCTTATAAGCTTGTTAGGGAAGCTTCGACGAAGTTATAATGGCGGAAAATAGCCGCACCCGCCGTATAAGTTAAAAAAACATTCATACCTTAAATTTGTCAAAGAGGTCAAAAAGTACATTGTTTGGAAAACGACGGTAAGATTCCTTTCAAAAATGGATAAGGGTGTAAATGACTTTAACACATTTTCCATTTAAGAGTAAAAATGTTTTGAAAGACATTTTTAAGAAACATGGATGTGGATGATAACGAGGTCCCAGTAGATAATTATGTATAAACAACCTTGGATAATGAAGTGGTTGTGAAGTAAACCCTTACCTTGTACTTTTCCTTGGTTGGGGTAGGTTAACCTCCTGTATAATGGTGAAATAATTGTTATTAAATTATACAAGAATCATATACATTCATATGATATCAAATATGATCTTTTAACATTACTTTGTTAACAATATCTTAGATTTATCGTTGTTTCAGGTGTTAACTTACTCGTTTTCTTTTATATGTTTTGTTACGTAAGTCGTGTTTTTCATGGATAGATTGTATCTTATTCATATCCATAATGATATCCTGTCCTTAAACATTATTTTGAAATCATCAAATGATAATTATACTTGAATGGATACGACGGAGAATGAATCTCATCGCGTTCGTGGAGACGGTAGTCCGTACGTACGCACGAGCGACAATATCATTATTTTGATATTAAAATAATATATAATTGGATAGTATATCATATATACAGAATCATTATCATGTCATATTTATTATTTACATGAATTACATATCATTATTATACACATCTAAATAATAATATATTGTATAACAATTACACCACGACGTGGAGACGGTAAGCCGTACGTACGCACGTATGGTGACATGTCACTCAAATGATGGGTAGAATACTGAATATGGTTGTTCCATATTTATAATAACATCACAGTATATAGAAGATACTGGAGTTATAATTTTAGAATTGAAATAATAAACAAAGAGGGAGTGGAAGAAGAAAGAAACTTGAAAGAGGGTGATGAAAATGTTACCTCTTCTTCGGGTTCTTCCTTTTGATTTGATCAAAAGGACTCCTTAGGATAGCTTTCTGACTAAATTAAAGCTTCTAGGATGAAGGGAGAGAAGTTGGGAGAGTATTTGGGCAGAGGTTGGCCGAACCAAAAGGCTTGGAAGTGTGAATAAGGTGGTAGAGGTGGGGGCCTTTTATAAGAGGAGAGGAGGGGCTCTTTTGGAACGATTGAAATGTTACATTATTATACAATGGTTTTCGGATTCTAAAGGTCCCAAAATTATATAATTCGTGGATAAGGTGATAAGGGTTCGAAATCTCCACATCCAATAGGCTTTGGACAAGTGTAAGCCTTGGATTTTGCATTATCGTCTCATTTTATTTAAATCGTTAATTAATGAGGTCATCGCTGCATCATAATGACGTCATAAATAATTTAATATATTTAATGTCTAAAAATTATAAAAAAATACTATGATGTATGAAATCTTTTTAGATTTCTAATGAATATTTATAGTCAATATTTGGATCTGTGTAACCCCACTTAAAAATTGTTTTAGTAAAACAACTCATGTTTGTGTCAATTTAATTTTAACATTAAATAAATATATATTAATGTCATTTTCCAACTAAAGTGGCTCCATGGGGTCCCCAAGTTGACCCATGGGTTTTCTTGGTCGGCCATGACTCATCCAATAGGAGTAGTACAAGTGTCAAGCTCATCTCATATTATTAAAACATTATTTTTACCTTAAACTACACTAATCACCTCTAATCGCGATTAAGAACTTAAAAGTTACTATTCACCAAAAAAATATTTTAATCTCATTGAACCACATTTTACTTCTTAATGAAAACCATGTATGTCGGATTTTTGAAAATCAAATCACAGAAGTGGTAATATTTCATTTTAATGAAAAATCAGTTTTTAACAACCACTTAGTGGTTTCACTATTCATCAAAAATTGAAGTTTTTCAAAATAAGGCCAAAATTTCACCCTAAGCTATAATTGATATTCCGAATTCAAAAATGATGTCTATTTTACAAAATTCCAAACATATAAGTTGTATTAATTAATTTTATAATTAATTCCCGCTGTTACAACAAATAGCGTGTTTTTAAGAAACAATTCATATCAAAAGATTGGCAATTGTTTATGTCCAATTTCAATGTTAAATTAATTATAATGAACACCATTTGATAAAATGGTAAAAATATATTCTAATTATACTTTAAAACCACTAAATGTTATAATTTACCACTATAAATTATTTTGATTAAAAAAGTTGTTTTTAAGTATTTTTCACTATTCATAAAAATTTAGAAGTTCTCAGAAAAATACCAAAAATTCAACATAGGCTAATTTCAATATTCCGAATCCAAAAATGAAGTCCATTTTGATAAATAAAATTTATAAAATTTCAAAAGGTAGGTATTACTATTCACAACGGCTAGTTTAGTTAGTTGTGGTGTGTTTTAGAGCTCGAGGTTGCGTACAACACACACTATTTCATTATTCGAAGGGAAACGTACAGTGGAAGCTTGGGGTGTTACATTCTCCCCTCCTTCAAATAATTGCGTCCTCGCAATTTCTAGGGTATTACTGCATAAAAATACTCGGGTGGTTTTTCATCATAAATTCATCAGGTTCCCACGTTGCCTCTTCCATTTTATGATTTCTCCACAAAACCTTCACCAGACAAGTCGTCTGGTTTCTCAGCACCTGCTCCCTCACATCAAGAATCCTGACGGGCTCTTCACAATAGGAAAGATCAGGTTCCAGTTCTAATTCCTCATAGGTGAGTACATGCGTTGGGTCAGGCATGTATTTCCTCAACAGAGATACGTGGAACACATCGTGAACTTTGGAGAGACTTGGCGGCATTTCCAATCGGTAAGCTACAGCCCCAATTCGTTCTAGAATTTCGAATGGTCCGATGTACCTGGGACTCAATTTACCTTTCTTACCAAAACGTATGACTCCCTTCCATGGAGATACCTTCAGGAAAACATGATCACCGACTTGAAATTCCAAATCCTTCCTTCGATTATCGGGATAGCTCTTCTGCCTACTTTGAGCTTCTTTGATGTGATTTTGGATTACTTTCACCTTTTCTACTGTTTCCTCCACCAGTTCTGGGCCTACAAGTTTTCTTTCACCAACGTCATCCCAACAGGTTGGTGTACGACATCTCTTTCTATATAACGCTTCATATGGTGCCATCTGAATACTCGAATGGAAGCTATTGTTATAGGTGAATTCTACCAGTGGTAAATATTGATCCCACATACCCTGAAAGTCAAGAGAGCATGATCTCAACATGTCTTCTAAGGTTTGAATAGTCTGTTCTGATTGTCCATCTTTTTGAGGGTGATAGGCAGTGCTCAAACGAAGTTCAGTATCCAAGGCCTTTTGAAGACTTTTCCAGAATCTTGAAGTAAAACGAGGATCACAATCAGAAACAATCGATAGGGGTACTCCATGAAGTCTTACAACTTCATTAATATATAGTCTTGCTAGACGTTCAAGTGGTAGATCCTCCCGTATAGCCAGATAATGTGCTGACTTAGTAAGTCGATCAACAATGACCCATATTGCATCATTCCTTCTAGGAGTCTTTGGTAGTCCCATGAAAAAGTCCATCATAATATTATCCCATTTCCACTCAGGTATGGGAAGAGGTTGCAATACTCCATCAGGATGTTGCCTTCCAGCTTTCACTTGTTGACAAACCATACACCTCGACACAAAATCAGCAATCTCCCTCTTCATATTGTCCCACCAAAAATGTTCCTTCAAATCTCTATACATTTTGGTGCTCCCAGGGTGTATAGAGATGTTGGAACTATGATCATCATCCAGCAATTCCCTTTTTAGATCAGGTATATCGGGAACACAAAGTCTCTTCCCGAATTTCAAAATTCCATCCTTATACACAAAGTCCCTCAATCTTCCATCATTCACACCTTTAATCTTCTTCTGAAATTCATCATCATTGGTCTGAGAACTCTTAATCCTTTCTAGTAATGATGTTTTGGCAACCATTTGAAAAAGAATTGATGTTTCACCTTCCCAAGATATTCCCATGTCCATCTTCACTAGATCCAAGAAAATTGGATCCCTTTCAATTCTCATCACATTCAAAACTCCATGGTCTTTTCTACTCACAGCATCTGCCACCTTGTTTTCCTTCCCCGGGTGGTAATGTATCGTGCAATCATAATCCTTGAGTAGTTCAAGCCATCGCCTTTTCCTCATGTTGAGTTCTTTTTGTGTGAAAATATACTTCAAACTCTTGTGATCAGTATAAATCTCACATTTTTCACCATAGAGGTAATTTCTCCATATCTTTAAAGCAAAGATCACAGCTGATAACTCAAGATCATGAGTAGGATAGTTTTTCTCATGAATTTTTAGCTGTCGTGATGCATAGGCAATGACCTTATCATTCTGCATAAGGACACAACCGAGTCCTTTCTTCGATGCATCACTATAAATAACAAACCCATCATTCCCCGATGGTAGAGTCAATACAGGGGCATTGACTGATCTTCTCTTTAGTTCTTCAAAACATTCTTCAAACTCTTTTGTCCAGACAAATTTAATCCCTTTACGTGTGAGCTTTTTAAATGGGTTAGCCAATCTGGCAAAATTCTGGACGAAACGTCGATAATAACCTGCTAAACCAATAAAACTGCGTACCTCATTTATACTTGTCGGTGCTGGCCATTCTTGGATTGCCTTGGTTTTAGAAGGATCAACGGGAATTACATCCTTAGAGGTAATATGGCCAAGAAAAGAAATCTCATGAAGCCAGAATTCACACTTGCTAAATTTCCCATATAATTCATGTCTTCTATGAGTCTTCAGGATAATGCGTAAGTGATTTTCATGATCTTCGTGGATTTTGGAGTATACCAAGATATCATCAATAAATACCACTACAAAGTCATCAAGATATTACTTGAAAACTCTATTAATTAGATCCATGAAAACAAAGGGTGCATTAGTCAATCCAAAAGGCATTACTGTAAACTCGTAATGCCCGTACCTTGTTCGAAATGCTGTCTTTGGAACGTCTTCCTTCATCACACACAACTGATGGTATCCAGACCGAAGTTCAATATTTGAAAAGTATTGACCTCCATGCAGTTGGTCAAACAAATCATCAATGCGAGGTAGGGGATACTTGTTCTTTATTGTTATAGCATTGATCTCCCTATAGTCAATGCACAACCTCATAGATCCATCTTTCTTCTTAACAAAAAGAACAGGGGATCCCCAAGGAGAAACGCTAGGGTGAATAAATCCCTTATTACTCAATTCCTCTAGTTGTTTCTTTAGTTCAACTAATTCCACAGTGGCCATTATATAAGGGGTCTTCGATATGGGCCTTGATCCAGGAATTAAATCAATGGAAAACTCTACTTCTCATTCTGGAGGATGTCCAGGTAAATCTTCCAGAAATACATCAACATATTCTCTCACAATAGGTACATCCTCTATTTGAATATTCCTTTCCTCACCCTCAGTAATTTCCTTCTCTTCCTCCCCAATAATTGAATTCAGTTGAGCTACTGGGGGTGGATCTAGATAAGAATTATGTGGCGACGATTCGGCTCTAAAGATAAGGTGTTACTTATCATCATCATCAAGAATCGTAACCTCTTTCTTCATACAATAAATTTTTGCATCATGGTCCGAAAGCCAATCCATACCGAGGATTATATCAAATTCAATCATGGTTATGATGATGAGATCAGTAGGTAAAGAACATTTAAGTGCTCTAATGGGAACTAATCGACAAAACTTTGTTGCAAAAATACTTCCCTTAGGGGTTTTGACCGACAACTCCCTTGTTAAATCAAATTGGAAATATCTAATTTTCTTAGCAAACTGGGAAGATATGAAACAATGCGATGATCCAGAATCAAATAATGCATTTTCTAAACTTGAGGAAACCATTAAATTACCTGCCACCACGTCTTTCGGAGCTTCCACCTCAGCAGTAGTGATAGCATAAGCCTGGCCCTGATCCCTTGGCCTCTTCTGAGGTAATTTCCCCTGACGCTTAGGACATTCATTTGCATAATGTCCCTTCTCTCTACAATTATAGAATTCCACGTTGACAGCCTCTTTCTTTCCCTTGCATTCATGAGCTTGGTGGCCTTTTTCACCACACTTGTAACATACTCCTTTTCCTTTTAGACAGGCACCAGGGTGCTTTCAACCGCAATTATCACAGGGTGGAAATTCATTTCTACCCTTCTTCCCTGTTTCCTTATTTCCTTTCCCAGAGTTTTCAGCGGATCTCTTCTTATCTTGCTTTGATTTAAAGTCATAAGACTTAGAGAATTCCTTTTCCGTCTTAATAGCACACGAGACAATACCTTCGTATGAAGAGAAGTTTTGTGATACTAAAGCTCGACCGAGAGATGGTTTCAACCCATCAAAGAAACAATCAGTCTTACTTCTTGGGTTAAGTATGTAATCTGCAGCATACCTTGCTAACCTTGTAAAGTTAGCCTCATAATTTGCGACATTCTCATCCTCCTTCTGCCTCAGACTCAAAAATTTCCTTTCCATATCCGCTCGATGGTCTCGAGGAAAGTATTTTTCTAAGAACAACTCTCTGAACTCCTGCCATTACATGTTTTTTAATTCATCATCTTCCTTTGTGTTTTGAATTAGTGACCACCATTGATCGGCATCTCCAGTGAGGCGGTAAACTGCCATGACAACATTCTCCCTTTCACTACTCCCCAAGGCATGGAATATTTTCTCTAATGAATTTATATATTGCTCAGCTACTATAGGATTTGTACTCCCATTGAAGGTTGGCGGTTGTTGCCTCATGAAACGGCTTAGCATTGATCCTCCACGTTGCGGATCAGGGTGCTCCATACGAGTAAGGTTGTTATTCATAACCTGTGTGAGTTGTCCCAGTACGGTGAGAAGCTGATCGGAACCAGTTGTATCACTAGCTCCACCATAATTATCCAGAGTAGGAGGGAAATCCCTACACGGAGTGCGTGCATTGATACGGTTTCCATTCCTTCCACTAGGCGCCATTTCTAAATAATGGCATAAACTAGATTAGTTCATGAATCAAAATACATAATTCCATACTTGTAAAACACTTAACATAAATTGAACTAATTATGGATATAATCCATAATTATAAAAATGTTTTCTTTGAGGAAGTATATACTCGTAACCCTTCATAGTGGTTTGTAATGAAAATGGGAATTATCCAAAGAATATCCCCCGGGAGTGTCATAACCAAAAGTGCAGCAAGGCCCATTGTCGTGCACCTGTTCCCGTTCGAGTCTAGCTCAAAGCGGTGTTTTCGGGTTTTACCCCTAGGTACATCTGTGCCAGAGCCGCCTCTACCTGCTCGTATCCAGATAGGGATTTATTGCTCGGAAAACTCACAACATCTCTACAATACCAAAATTATAGGAAGTTCTTCTATACTAATCCTCAAAGTCTATCTTCGGGATATGTGCTCTAATCAGAGTTTATCTAAATCTAGCTTCCAAGGTTAGTACTAAACTGCCTCTGATACCAACTGTAACGCCCCGACCCCAGCTACCCAGAGTCGGTGCATTACTTCGTAACATTGTCATGATCACAAAAGATCAAGTCTCGAAAGACCGATTAGTTTAGTAGCCTTGGAAACACTAGATACATTCAAAAGTATTTGATTACATCAAAAAGTAAACAAACTACAATAACATGGCCTTCATAGTCCACACTCATATCCTCACTGACTATTCTTGCAAGTCAGTCATAATACACTTCTTCACATCCTGGAAAATATTAAAAAATTGAAAGGGATGAGCTTAGATGCTCAGTAAGGATAACAATATTGCGGAATCTTTTATAAGAAAACATAAGCATTTAAGGCAATGTATAACTAAAACAAAAGCCTTATTGAACTTGAACTTCAGCATAATATGGCAAAAGTAAAATAAAATAATGCCATTACTTGCTAACATGGATATTCTACTAGACGAATAATCACATGAAATATCAATAACCACTTTCATAATGAGGGAATGTATAATGCCAGACATTCTGAAACACTTTGTCAAGGCCTTGGCCAAGACGTCTAAAATGATTAAGGCCTCGGCCAAAACCATAAATCAAATTGGGAAAGGGCCTCGGCCAATTCCACGTCTAGTTGTCTCATGAGACCTACCGATGCATCGAGGAGCTATAGCGGGCTCCACCCGTCACATATTAAGTCCAATACATTCCTCATATGAATAGGTTTAAACATAACATAAATATTCGTATTAAAGCTAGCATACGAAATGTCAACAATTTCTCCATAAGCTATGGATGGCATAAAAATAACACATCCACAGTCAAATATTTCACAAAATGTTCAATGGAAGTTTTTTATCATAAATCAATTTCAATTAAACATAAAACCCATCAAAGGATGTTGACATGGATGAAATCAAAGCTATTTGAGAGTAATATCTCTCCTTTTTGAAATCATTTAAAAGTCCCATAATTATAAAATAATACATTTACTTTGAAGATATTCTTATAAGCTTGTTAGGGAAGCTTCGACGAAGTTATAATGGCGGAAAATAGCCGCACCCGCCGTATAAGTTAAAAAAACATACTTACCTTAAATTTGTCAAAGAGGTCAAAAAGTACATTGTTTGGAAAACGACGGTAAGATTCCTTTCAAAAATGTATAAGGGTGTAAATGACTTTAACACATTTTCCATTTAATAGTAAAAATGTTTTGAAAGACATTTTTAAGAAACATGGATGTGGATGATAACGAGGTCCCAGTAGATAATTATGTATAAACAACCTTGGATAATGAAGAGGTTGTGAAGTAAACCCTTACCTTGTACATTTCCTTGGTTGGGGTAGGTTAACCTCCTGTATAATGGTGAAATAATTGTTATTAAATTGTACAAGAATCATATACATTCATATGATATCATATATGATCTTTTAACATTGCTTTGTTAACAATATCTTAGATTTATCGTTGTTTCGGGTGTTAACTTACTCGTTTTCTTTTATATTTTTTGTTACGTAAGTCGTGTTTTTCATGGATAGGTTGTATCTTATTCATATCCAGAATGATATCATGTCCTTAAACATTATTTTTAAATCATCAAATGATAATTATACTTGAATGGATACGACGGAGAATGAATCTCATCGCGTTCGTGGAGACGGTAGTCCGTACGTACGCACGAGCGACAATATCATTATTTTGATATTAAAATAATATATAATTGGATAGTATATCATATATACAGAATCATTATCATGTTATATTTATTATTTACATGAATTACATATCATTATTATACCCATCTAAATAATAATATATTGAATAACAATTACACCACGACGTGGAGACGGTAAGCCGTACGTACGCACGTATGGTGACATGTCACTCAAATGATGGGTAGAATACTGAATATGGTTGTTCCATATTTATAATAACATCACAGTATATAGAATATACTGGAGTTATAATTTTAGAATTGAAATAATAAACAAAGAGGGAGTGGAAGAAGAAAGAAACTTGAAAGAGGGTGATGAAAATGTTACCTCTTCTTCGGGTTCTTCCTTTTGATTTGATCAAAAGGACTCCTTAGGATGGCTTTCTGACTAAAGTAAAGCTTCTAGGATGAAGGGAGAAACGTTGGGAGAGTATTTGGGCAGAGTTTGGCCGAACCAAAAGGCTTGGAAGTGTGAATAAGGTGGTAGAGGTGGGGGCCTTTTATAAGAGGAGAGGAGGGGCTCTTTTGGAAAGATTGAAATGTTACATTATTATACAATGATTTTAGGATTCTAAAGGTCCCACACTTATATAATTCGTGTCTAAGGTGATAAGGGTTCGATATCTCTTCATCCAATAGGCTTTGGACAAGTTTAAGCCTTCTATTTTGCATTATCTTCTCATTTTATTTAAATCGTTAAATAATGAGTTTATCGCTGCATCATAATGATGTCATAAATAATTTAATTTATTTAATGTATAAAAATTATAAAACAAATACTATGATGTATGAAATAGTTTTAGCTTTCTAATGAATATTTATAGTCAATATTTGGATCTGTGTAACCCCACTTAGAAACTGTTTTAGTAAAACAACTCATGTTTGTGTCAATTTAATTTTAAAATTAAATAAATATATATTAATGTCATTTTCCAACTAAAGTGGCTCCATGGGGTCCCCAAGTTGACCCATGGGTTGTCTTGGTCGGCCATGACTCATCCAATAGGAGTAGGACAAGAGTCAAGCTCATCTCATATTATTAAAACATTATTTTTACCTTAAACTACACTAATCACCTCTAATCGCGATTAAGAAATTAAAAGTTACTATTAACCAAAACAATTATTTTAATCTCATTGAACCACATTTTACTTATTAATGACAACCATTTATGTCGTATTTTTGAAAATCAAATAAGTGGTAATATTTCATTTTAACGAAAAATCAGTTTTTAACAACCACTTAGTGGTTTCACTATTCATCAAAAATTGATGTTTTTCAGAATAAGGCCAAAATTTCACCCTAAGCTATAATTGATATTACGAATTCAAAAATGATGTCTATTTTACAAAATTACAAACATATAAGTTGTAATAATTATTTTTATAATTAATTCACGTTGTTACAACAAATAGCGTGTTTTTAAGAAACAATTTATATCAAAAGATTGGCAATTGTTTATATCCAATTTCAATGTTAAATTAATTCTAATGACCACCATTGGATAAAATGGTAAAAATATATTCTAATTATACTTTAAAACCACTAAATATTATAATTTATCACTATAAATTATTTTGATTAAAAAAGTTGTTTTTAAGTATTTTTCACTATTCATAAAAATTTAGAAGTTCTCAGAAAAATACCAAAAATTCAACATAGGCTAATTTCGATATTCCGAATCCAAAAATGAAGTCCATTTTGATAAATAAAATTTATAAAATTTCAAAAGGTATGTATTACTATTCACAACAGCTAGTTTAGTTAGTTTTGGTGTGTGTTAGAGCTCGAGGTTGCGTACAACACACGCTATTGCATTATTCGAAGGGAAACGTACAGTGGAAGCTTGGGGTGTTACAAAGATTTTTCATGGATCGTCTTTTAGAAAGAGATATATGTAGAGTTTATTTCTTCAACCATGAGGGATGTGAAGAGGCAGAAGATACTCTATCTTCAACATGGGAGTATATCAGTGTGGGAGCTAAGGATCACATCCAAGGACCTATTACGTCTTCCATATAAATTTTTCTGGATGAGGAGTCTCAAGTGATGCATCATGAGGAGGAACTACATACTTAAATCAAGTATATAGTTTCTCTTATTATGTTACCAAAGAATATACAGGTTCATAAGAAGGTGGAGGGGATCAAGTTAATGTAATAATGGGATGGTTTAATGTAACTGGGGAATCATTAGGATTCCTCAAGGAGTAGAGTTTTTAGTGGAAGGTACCAGGATCCATGACTTTCGAGGTTTCGAACAGCGGGGATTCAACCTCAACAACTTCAATTTCAGTCTTCTAGGGCAAGTGGTTTCTATGATTTTTTTCAGGACTTTAGGACAATGTGATTTGTCTGTAATGTTTTCAGTCATCTAAAAAACCAGTTCCCATTGGTTCTCTATGTTCAGTTTTATAGAGTTTCTAGGATTAGTGTTATCCTCAACATTAGTTTCTATAGATGTCATTTCAATAACAGGGGAATCAAACTTATGATTTATTGAGAGGAGATAATGCTGATATAGGTTGACCTTAATATGTTACTAAAATTCATGGAACTCTACTTGATCATTGTGTTGAAGGTTTCTATAAATATAGATTAATAGTATCTAGATGTGGTCAGTTTCACCTAGTTCAGACAATAGTGCTAGAGGGTCCATAGATGTTTTGAGGAACACTCATCTTTTTGTGTACCATTTTTTATGTATTCTTTGATTTGGGAACATCACAATATATTGTGGAAACCTATATAATTACTTCTATACTACTAAAAATTAGGAGTCTTTCCATTCCATTGGTGTTGAATATGTTGATCGGAGGCCATACCATCTTGTTTAATGTGTTCCGGGGGTTTCGACTAATGATGGGGCCACATTAGTCTGGTGGGTATCTTTTCTTGCTTCAGATGCATGCATCACTACTACAAATCGGGCCTTTAACAACAAAAGTAAAAGGGTTTTATCATTGATTCAAAAACAATGATAAATAGGGAGATATAAAAATTTGACCATTAATAGTGGCTAAAAATAGATGATAACTATGGATTTTAAGTGTTGTTAATGGTCATCCATTTATAGAACTAAAAAAGGTTCGATTTAAAATCTGAAAATAAAAAAAATCATGCACCCCTAACACCCCCTTTCTCAGCGCTTTCCACTCCCCAACTACCATCATGCACTCCACCCCCTTCCTCCGCACTTGAATGATCCCCCAAATACATGTGTGTGCCTGGATTTTATCCAAAGACCTCTTTTATGTGAATGGATTCTCCTTACCACTATGACATTCATGTTTCGTTATTTGTGACTTTTATATTTATATGACTATACATAGAAATGTGTGATATATATATATAATTATACTTATTTAAATATATTATATATTAATATTCATTTATATATTTACTAGAATATATATATGTGAGTATGTTTATTAATACACACACATATGTCTATATAAACATTATATATATATATATATATTAATTCATTTATATAAGGTAAATAAAATGGATATTATTTTACGTTAAATAAAATGATAATAGATATTTATTTTAAATATTTAAAAATACATTTTCTCATAAATTTGTTGATATATGTATTTGTACAAGTGATTTATTATAGGTAAATATAAGAAAATATACATATATTTAATTATAAATAAAACTACATTATAAAAAATTATAAAATTAAAAAAACCATAATATCAATTTTAATATATGAGCTGGGAATACATTCAATCCCCATTGAAAAGGGAAAAAAGTCTCCCTAAACGGGGCTTAAATTCCAACGATTGATAGAAAATTGTCATACAACGACTAAAAATTCAATTTTGGAGGCCTTATGAGCGTTTTTTATCATCGAAAAATTTCATTGAGGTTCCCTTCAATCATTAGTGTATAGATATCATTACAGGATTTGATTTGATATGTGGTAGAGCTCAGGTGAGCATCTGGATCAAATGTTATGTCCCTTTGAAGTTCAATTCATATTTTCAATTTATCATAGATTGTACATTAATTCATTTAAATTTTATATTATCCAACTATTATTAAATGGATATTACTCAATAATTAGTAGTAAAATATTAGTTAATATTATTATTTATTTATTTTATAATCCATTTTCACTATGTATCTTATATATTAAGTGTAAATGCCTATTTATCCTCATATTAAACATATTAAAAAAATATATATTACATTTACATCAATAAAAATATATTTATATATTAATATATTATTTTTAATGATTTTTTTTAAAATATACCCTTTATTAGCTCTTTTTTACATGGGATGCTAAATGGGTTTCCTTAATCTGCATTATTTTATAATCACTAATAAAGGGGGCATTTATCAGTACTTTTTTATCACTAACGAGGACCCCCTTTATCAGCACTTTTAGTTAACACTGATAAATCCAATAACTGTTAAAATATGAATCGATAATAGTGTGTTGAGAGTTTATATTCTATGTGTTCTATTATTTAGTTCTTATATAGGAGAGTTGTATTCTCATATTTTGGTGGCCAACGTGTGGTTTTCAATGGCGATCAGAGTTTCCATGTGGGTAATAGACATGTGGAGCCCCTTCATTCCATTATTGATGAGTTTTATATGAAATTAATAGATTTTGGGATTAAGAAAACCCCTAAGGGTGTTAAGGAGTTTTTAGATGTTTTCCTGTGATGGTTCGTACGCTACCCCATCAATGAGATGTTGGGTTTGGGATAGACTTGACTCCTAATGAATCTTCAATTTCAATGGATCTCCATCAGATGACACCTTCTGAGTTGTGGGATTTGATGATTTAGACAAATGATATAATTCAAAAATGTTTTATCTAGCCTAGTTTATCACCAAGGGGTGCTTCAGTATTATTTTACAAAAATTTGGAAGATATTATAAGGTTTTGTATAGACTACCATAGGGTAAACCATATGACGATCCATAATATTTAACCTCCTTTGAGGATCTATGATCTATTTGAGTAGTCGAGGGGAGATTTCTTGTTATCCAAGATCAATTTGTGGTCTATATATCACCAGTTAAGAGTGAAGTATGATAACATCCCAAAGACTACATTCAGATGAAGGTATAGGGACTTCGAGTTTTGTTCGATTTTGTTAAGTGTCATAAAAACACCATATGTGTTCAAATGACTCATGAAATTTATGTTTTGTGAATTCCCAAACAAATTCCCATTCCTGTTCATTAATGAAATATTGATATACTCTAACTCATAGGAGAAGAATGTAGAATATCTCAAAATAATCTTGTAATTTCTTCGACACCACCAATTTTATGGAAAGTTGTCCAAGTGTAAGTTCTAGACCCAAGAGGTGTATTTCCTGGGACACATGGTTTCCCAACAAGTAGTAGTTTTGGACTCATCAAAGGTCGATATAGTTGTTTCTTAGGCATCACCCGAGAGTGTGGCATAGGTTCACGATTTACGTGGTCTTGTAGGATATTATAGGGGGTTTGTATCATAATTATCTTGGGTTTCAATCCTAATTTCAAATTTTACAGGGAGGGACAATGATATTTTGTAGACTGATTAGTTTATGGAAGCATTCAGTTATCTAAATGATATGTTTATTAGTGCTCCATTTATTAAACTTACATAGAAGGGTGTGATATTTAAGGTGTTTTGTGATTCTTCTTGTATGGTATTTGGAGGTGTGTTGGTATAATAGAGAGTGTTGATATCTTTTTGGTCTATGTAGTAATTTCCTCATGAACATAACTATTCTACTCATGATCTAGAGATGGTAGCGATAGTTTTTGCACTGAAGTTGTTGCAGCATTATATCATCGGTGAACACTTTCTGGTTTTCACGGACTAAATGATTTTGAAATATATATTTTTCCAATGATATATGAATATATTCAAAAATGGGTGGATAGTTTTTCTTTAGGATAACGATTTTTTTATCTCTTATATGCTGATTAATGGGAATGTGGTTGCCTATGTTCTTAATCTAAAGTCTTAAAGAGATGTTGATGAGGATTCTATGATTGTTTGGAAAGAGATGAAAGAGATTGTAGTGAAGAATCATAATGGGGGAGAGTGATGAGGATGAGGTTTTATTTATCAATTCATTGTTGAGTCATCTTTGATTTAGTAGGCGAAGGACTCTTAGTGGGGAGACACATAGGCATAGGTGATACAATTCTATGTTTTCCAATGTGATTCTCCTAAGGGATGGTTGGAGGATGGTTAGAATCATATGTTGTTTCAGGGGAGGCTATTTTTTATGGTAGTAATTTATAAGTGATTACATCATTACTTTCATATCTCACCTTTTGTGGTACACCTAGGAGTATGTAAGATGCACCTAAGTTTGAGGATGCAGTATTGGTGGGCAAGGATGAAATGGCCAATGGTTGATTTTGTGGATGGGTTTCTTATTTACCAGCAAGTAAAGGTAGAGAAAAATGTTCCTAGAGGTTTGTTTAAACCATTATATGTTCCTTATTATAAATTCTATGACAAATCAATGGACTTCATCATAGGGTCACCTCGTTCATAGGGAGGTTGTGATTCTATCCTGGTAATCATGGATATATTGATGAAATTTTCCTACTTCCTAGTTATTAAAGAGTTAATAACAATGGATTTTGTAGCAAGCCTGTATGTGGATGATATGGTTAGTCTTCATAGGGTGCTGAATACCAACATCTTTTATCAATATCATTCCTTTACCTTGTCAGTTTTAAGGTGATTACAACATGTGTTTGGCTCCTAGTTTCACCTTAGCACTTCTTTCCACCATCATATGGATGGGAAGATGAAGTGGATCATCAAGATGATGAAGGATATGTTGCGATCTTTAGTCGCAGTCATTGGTGGGTTATGGTTAAGTCACCTACCATTGGTCATGTTTTCATACAATATCAAAATTCACCCATCCATTAGTATGGATCCATTTGAGGCATTTTATGGGTGTTCATGTCATTATCTATTATGTGTAACAAAGGTTGGTGAGTCCGAAATTATTTGTCTTGATGTGGTGCAAATCATGAACAAGGAGATCCAGTTGGTTCAAGATTGTTTGAGGGAGGTGAAGGACCATCATAAGGAATAATATGATCAAAGGAGAGGGCCTCTAGATTTTGAGGTTTGGGACCATGTTTTCTTCAGTGTCTCACCTCAATAAGGGATATTGAGATTTGGAGGGGGGTATTCTTTCTCTCAGGTTTATTTAACCTTCGATGTGTTGGGGAAAGTTCATGTGGTGTATTATTAATTGGAACTTATATCATGACTAAACCAAATTTATTATAGCATCCACATCTCTTAGCTATGTTGGTATCTTCATGATGACTATCATGTCATAGATTTGGTAGGTCTGGATATCTAGGATGACACAATGTTCATGGAGAAACCAGTAGAGATATAGGATCATCACGATAATGTGCTTTCAGAAAGGATCATTACTTTATTTTATGTGTTGTGGAGGCACTGTGGATTGAATGAGAGTACATGGGAGTGAGATGTACAAATTCATACCCAGTACCCAAAATTGGTTTTAGTTTTTATATTCAATGTTTTGTTTTTTGATGTAATGTTTGGAACTTATTGTTTTATGAGATTTTTTTTATTTTGTGATGTCTGATAATGTTCTGACATATGCAAAAGGGGAGGTCCTAATTCCTAATAAAAATGAATTATACTATAATGATATTAAACATGAATGGGTGAGTTAGTGCCATATAGAGTGGATAGTATCTTGACATAGACGATGAAATTACCTAATTCATATGATCGAGGTTGTTTGGTTTTTTGGTGGCAGAGATTGTTAGTTTGGGATACATGATGCTTGGTATGATTGCATAGATGATGATTAGGAAATGGGTTATTTTGGGCTAGTGATGGGTGATGTGGTAAGGTGGTGTGTCTAATTGGTTAATTGGTTGCGTGATATGTTTTGTGGGAACTTTGGTTAGGGTGTTTGGCGAGAAATATTATGGGGTGGTAGTTTAAACCCCTCTCTTTTCATCATGTTTTCTTATTATTGAGGATGATAATCAATAAACAGTTATCTAATGTAATCATGAATTCTCAACCTATTACTTTATTGGTTTGAGGTGTTAGAGGTGCTTTAGAGGAGGTTTGTAGAGTTCTTAAAGGTTTTATAGACATGTAGATGAAGGTGTGTAGTAGTGGGGATGTTTACTACATAAGATGGGGTTTTCCCCCATAATCCTATGTTTTACGGCCTGAGAATCTAGTCATCATATGGCTTATGGTCACTGAGGAGCTAGGTGTGAAATCATTTTATGTCATAAGACATGGATTTATGAAGTAAGATAATTTTATCACAATGCACCATGTCTTCAGTTTCTTTTGGAGTTTCAAGGGTTTTATGACATAAAGGTGGGTTTTATATTGATAAATTCACACCCTATGGAACTTGTGGTTTAAATATGCAATTTATACCATAATATAGGTTGTAAATATGTTTTTTCATATGATTCTTTCCCATTTGTTCATTGCCTCTTCCTCCCTTTTTAGGTGAACCTTAGATGATTTTGAAGGATCTTTCATCCCTCCTTCTCATGCCTCGATCCTTGGGTACTGATGTGTCACAACACTTACCAGAGGGGCCTAAGCCATTATAACCCCAAGCCCACCTCTAATAGGCTTGGGGCTGGTGACTTACACTATGTAGGAATATTTCAAGAATGGGAGGAATTTTCTTAAGTTCATGTACACATACACACTATCTCCCAGCCCAAAAAAACTAAAATGTAAAAACACAGAGTAGAAAATGCATACATACACTAGGATACCAACCTCACAGATTATGACAATAGGAAACAGGAAAGTAAATATGGCCATAATACCATCCCACCAAAAGTAAGAGTCTACAATAGTTAGTGCACATGTTCATGAAACTCATCCATATAAAACCCTACTAGGAGGGTGGGAGTAGAACAACTGTCTGAAGCTGTAGGAGCACACATTCTCTCTCTAAGAACTCTAAGCAAAACTTGGTCTTGGTACACCTAGAACTCCATCAATATGTCAATTTTCTGCACAAGACACGACATGTATGTGAAACGCCTGAATATAAGTGAGTAAAACAATACTCAATAGGACACCTCGAAACCATAAAGGAATACTAATTAGAAATACATGAACTATAGAACAAAGTAACACACAATGTATAACAAAAATAAATACATGGAGTATACCAAAAAGAAATAGATAGAGTATAGTCATTTCACGCTGGTGTAGTTCTATAGCATAAAAATCATGATTATCAAATGATGTCCATATACCACCTAGTTTTAGTAACAAATGAGTGTCGATAACACAAAGAGTATTGATAAAACACAGAGTGTCGATACCACAGAGTGTTTTGGTAACACATAGAGTTTTGATAACCCATGGAGTGTCGATAAGTCATGTATCCCCCCAAGTCATGTAACCACTAAGTCATATAGTCACAAAAATTAGATAGTCACAAAGATCACATAGTCCCCAAGATCACATCCAGTCACAAGATTCCGATAATATTGTACATGAACTATGAGAACATACTCCAAAATCCATTATTTCATATGAAAACATCCCCAACAACTCACTTAGAGTATCTCAAGAGGACCGTCTCCTCATAATGGTCCCAACTCTGCAAATGGATCATCAAATGAACGTGCGGTTTGAAAGATATGATCATTTTTGGTAAAATGGTTTGACTAGATTCGGCCGACCCATCCCAATCCATCCCAAATAGGCCTAGCTCATTAAGCATGCTATCCCATTGGGTGCAGCTTGCTGATTCATCAGACCGTCCAAGACACCCTAGTTTGGCCCGCTACATGTGAGCCGGTTTGATCCTTCGGACACGGACCTCCTTGGTCAGGCCCCCCGGTCTATGCGGCCAGCCCCAAATGCATGGAACGCCTCATTTCACCCTATCAACGTGACACCATGCTGCGTTTTACAAGGTCGGATTGCCTCTTCTTCAGTCCCCACGACTTTACCAGAACGGGTTACTCTGACGCAACTTTGAGCCACCTCCCTTCTTGCCACCATGACCTCCTACCGTGGCCCCCGGTCACCTCCTATAGCCTTCGACACCGAGGGCTCTCACGTGGTCCACCCTGAACTGCATCCTTATTCTGTCGCTAACATGATGACGCCTAACGCTCCCCCTGGATTGGACCTACTAGGTGAACCTATCCCCCACCACCGGCTTCCCTGCTCACAGCCTGCCTTAAGCCGTAGCCTTGCACTGTTGTAAACCTCCTCTTATCTTGAACCGTAAAATGCTTCCATCGTGCACCCCCAATACCATTGAGGGGATAAATCCTTCTATCTTGGATTGTTGAACCATGGATTGGGGGTTCAATGGTCAATCATTCAAATAGGGGATTCAAGGGATAAGAGCACATGAAGAGCACAATAGATTGAGGGTGGGAAATATAAGGCACAGAAATTCCCAAAAAATTCATGTCGGCTATCTTTGTATAAGACTTGATCTGTTCATGTTAGAAGTTTTAATGAAGAACAAAAATAGATAATCACATAGAGACATGGTTTTTGAGGACTCGACAACTTCATCCAAGAGACTTGAGTTCAAATCCTTGTGGGAAAATAATTTATGGGTTACTATAGTAGGACAGTAGCAGGAACTTTTGGTACTATAGTAGTCGGAATAATTCATCTGTTTGGGATTTCAGGCTACGGGTTTGTTCTTCAGGTCCTTCATGGCCTTCGGGCCACCTTAGGCCTTTGGGACAGAAAGGATTTAGATCCACCTTAAGTTCTTTGGGCCACCTCAAGGTCTTCAGGCCACCTCATTGATTTTGGGCCACATGAAATTTTTCTTAATAGAACCGACATAATCTGTAAGGACCAGACTTCAAATGAGGATTCAGAGCAGGCACATTCCCTATAGAAGAAGATAACATATTTTGGATAAATAGTGGGTATATAATTTCTGTTTGAGACCATCTTGTTCAAGAACTAGAAGCCTAGCAGAACACCCATGTGAATGTGGAGAGCTAACATCATAGTGTAAAAGCTAGGGAGCAGCAGTTCCAAGCAATCATATCCTGGATTAATTCATCTAAGACTTATGTGTCATGTAATGTCTACGACCTTTAGTTCATGTAATATATAAGCCTATAGGCCTTTTTTGGTTCCCCATAATCCATTTAAATGGATATTATCAATAAAAAATAAAAAATAAGGACTTTGGGCCATTCATGAAAAGATCTGTCTCCCATTTTTAAACCGTGCAACAAATTAACCATCCGACAAGAATGATTGAACCACAAATCAGCCTGTTTGTTGGTTGGAAGTAATTAATCATTCAATATAATCGGGTAATAAGAAATCATAATGATATCAACATACTACCTCATGGTTGGATCATTTTTTATTAAGAAAGGAGGTCTGTTTCATCATCGATCCTTGATCTGCTAGAGTTCATCATCGTTTGTCGGAGAGGTTTCTATATCTTTGCCCTGGAGGAATCCAAGGGTTGGGATGATAACCTGAAATTTCTATTACAAGGCATATTCAAAAAATGGAAACCACTTTCACATCATCACAAAATGTTAAATAAAATAAACTTATTTTATTATATTTCTTTTAACGTTTGAAAACTACATTTCACAATGGATATTTTCTGGTCTATGTTAGGCCCCATATAAGGTAAAATCATTTCTATAAACACAATGGTTCCCTTGGATTTCTGACCCAGGACCCCATTTAGGAATTATTTCGCTTTTTTCAAGATACCCTCTCATGCATGTTAATAAAAACATTACATTTTTTAACATACTCATCTAGGAACACCTATCCTTGAGATTATATTCCATCTCAGCGCCTGGTATCATAATAATTTCAATTAATTTATAAACATAAAATGAGAGAAACTATGTGTCATTAAATTCTCCCCACATAAGAGATTTATATCCCCAAAATCCAAAAACAAATCTATACAAAAAATGGGGGGTATTGAGAACAAATATGAGCCTCCTGCTCCCATGTGATCTTCTTGAGAATCTTGTGCTACCACCGAATGTGAACTAGATGAATAAACCACCCATGAAGGATACTCTCTTGTTGATCCTAGATCTCTAATGGGTACTCTAAGAAATTATCCCCATCTTCAATGTCTAGATCATCATAGTCAATAAAATGTGATGGATCATTCATGTACCTCCTCATCTATGACACATGGAAGACATCATGCACCCACTCTAACTGCAGAGGTAGAGAAAAGAGGTACACCACCTCGCCAACTCTATGAAGTATATGTGAAGGCTGAATGAACCTCAAAGAAAGCTTACTACCCCAGAAAAATCTCGATATCCCAAGTCAATGAGAGACTTGAAGGAACACACGGTAACCCTACTCAAACTCCAAGGTCCTCCATCACTGGCCATCATAAAACTTATGATGACTAGGTTTAGTCTTCATCCACTCCTGAATGACCTACTCCTTCTCTATAGTTTCTTGTGCTAACTCAGGCCCCATGAGTGATGACTCTCTTAGGTCCGTCTAGTATAGTGGAAACCTACATTTTATCCCATACAAGTACTCGAATGGCACCATACCAATGGTAGAGTGGTATCTATTATTGTATAGAAACTTTAACAGAGGTATGTGATCCTCACAATATCAACTAAAATATTGTATGCCAGCACATATCATTTCATCCAAAACCTATATGGCCTGATCCATCTGACAATCATTCTGGAGGTGAAATTCTATGATCAAACACAGTTGAGTCCCAAACACCTCCTATAATCCCTTACATAACTGGGATGTAAAGAGAGAATTGTGATTCAAGACTATATTCGGTGGAACACAATGTAGTTGAAGTATCTCCTTCAGGTAGAGGAGTCCTAATCTCTCTATTGAACTCTTCTTCTGAATCATTACAAAGTGGTATGACTTCATGATTTGGTAAATGATCACTCAAATGGTTTCATTTTCCCAATACATACATCATAAACCCATAACTAAGTCTATTGATATCCCATCCCACTTCCACTCTGGCACCTATAGGGTTTGAGTCAACTACGCTGGAACCTAGTGCTCAGCCTTCACCTTCTATAAAGTGAGACATCTAGAAATGAACTATGCCACTTCATCTCCACCCTTGGAAACCAAAAATAATGTACAAGTTCCTAGTACATCTTTTCCACACTAGGATGTACCACCAAAGTGGATAAATAGAACACCCTCAAGATCTCTGCATGCAACATCACTGGTACTATTGGTTGTCCCTTGAAGAGAACAACGTGCTCCCCACCTTTTGAATATCCATTAAGGGCATGACCTATGGAATATGAGCATGTAAAGTATAGCAGTTAATATCCCCAAGTTATGCCTCCCTAACTCGCTATAAGAGTGGAGGGGTGACAACCAATTATTAGAGGTAAGTTGTTCCATCTCCATCCATTAAGGATATCTGCAATGCGGCCAACTTCTCTAATGCATCACTCAACAACTACAAGATGGGTATCTTATTGATAGAGTCTGCCACTGTGTTCCCCTTCCCATTGGTGTATAAAATATAAAATTTATAGTCCTAGAGTAACTCTAGCCATCTCCTCTTTCTCAATTTCTAATCCCTCTAAGAGAATATATACTTGATAATTTTTTGGTTATAGTAGATGATAAACCACTCTCTCATAAGTTATTGTCTGCGCATCCTTAAGGGGAAGACTAAAACTGCCAACTCACGGTCATGGGTCACATAGTTCTGCACATGTGGTCTCAAATATTGTGAACCATAGGTAGTTGCTTCATGCCCCACCATTTGGACACAACCATGGCCATCCCTAGATTCATCACAAAACACTACATACTCAACACCCTCCTTCAAAAAAAATATTGATAAGAGTGCTCGTCAATCTCTTCCTCGGGTGATGAAAACTCTCTTATAACTTCTCCGTCCACCTGAAAGGATTCCCCTTTCGCGTTAATGATTTAAAGAATTCTAATACTATGGAAAATTATATCACAAAACTTTGATATTACCCATCCAACCCATGGAAACTCCTCACCTCAGTAACACTCTTGGTTGACTCCCAAGCAATTGCCACCTATATCTTCACTCGATCAACCACAAATCCATCCCCTAAAATAATGTATCCCATAAAGTGGACCTATAATATCCATAACTGACACTTCCACTGCTTCCCATAAACATGGGGCTCTCTGGGTATTTCCAGGACCATCCTTAAGAATATCGTGTGCTCCTCCTCAGACACAGAGTACACTAGGATGTCATCATCGAAGACGACAATGAACTTATTTAAATAAGGATGGAAGATATTTTTCATGAGTTCCATGAACACTGTTAGGGAATTTGTTATTCCAAATTACATTTCCATGTCTTCATTCTGTCTGTATTGATATCTAAAATCCATATTCGGGATGTCCTCATCCCGTACTCAAAGTTGTTGATAGTGAGATCTAAGGTCTATCTTTGAGAACTGCCTCTCTCAATTCATCTAATCGAAGAGGTCGTCAATCCTCATTAGTGGATACTTATTATTCATGGTCACATGGTTCATGCTCCGAAATTCCACATATAATCTCTATCTCCCATATGAATTATTGGAAAACAAAATCATGGCCACCAAGGATGATACAATGGGTCTCATGAAGCCCTTCCTCTGCAAGTCCTCTAGCAGTACCCACAACTCATGAAGTTCTGCAAGAGTCATCAGATATGAAGGTGTAGATATTGGAATTTTCTTTAGATATAGATCAATATATAATTCAACCACTCTATGGGGAGGTAATTCGGGGACATACTCAGGAAATATTTCCTAATACTCCACCACCACTACAGGAAACCAAGGACTCCTATAATCCACTACACCGAGGGTGAGACTATCCAAATGATGAGTAATCAGCTATACAATCGAATGTGTGAGTCTATCCTGAACTTGATGTGTTTCCTTTTAGCTAACAAAACAATACCCAGTCTCATCACCATAGACACACCACACTCTGCACCTAAAACAGACAATATGGACATGAACTGTGGATAACTAGTCCATACCAAGAATTATGTCGTAAGGCCTTGACACAGTCACCATGAGATCCCAACTAAATCTATCACCCCCTAGAGTAATGTCACACTATTGAACCAGTGTGTGATCATCATATCTCACCCCCGTAAGAGTCACTATGGGTAGGGATTGATTCAACAGTTCCACTGGAATCTCTTAGTCTCGAACAAGGGTTGTGGTGAGGAAAGAGTGACCAGAACCGATGTCTATCAGAACTGTAGGTAAGGTGAAAAATAAACAGATCATACCTCTAATCATCCAATGAGCTTTTGGGTTGTAAGCCTCTATTTCCTGAAGTCGTCCTCATCCATATCCACCAGCTCCATAAACCCATGTTGGACCACCTAGGGGTGGTGGTAGTAGTACATCGAACCTCTGCCCACCTCTTGCAGCCCAACTTGATCATATACTATTCCCATCACCCTATGGACCCCGCTCATTCTATCTTTGCCTCTATCTTATTGGTCCCTTGCCTATCTACAAATCCGTCAAATGATGACTCATGGAATCTCTATCCAGATTCCCCTAACCTCTACAATTTCAACACAAACTATCCTTCAGTTGACTCACTCTTTCCTAGGAGCCATGAATTTCGATTCCTGTGTCTTGGGGTTGTCCCCTAGATTTCTTCACTCGATTGGTTCCCTATGTCTGTTGTTCAATACCTATCACCGAAGACTTAACTCCATGATACATATTGGTGGCTCCCACTGCTGGCGTCTACTTCTCCAGAAAGCTCTCCACAAGAAGATATGACTCTAATACCCCGTAATAAGTTTGAATACAAAGGGATATCATTGAAGAAATGATATTATCATGTATCACCTTCTCAAATGTCATGTCCCCAAAGAACAGCCCCCACACCATATCGTTGGAGTAGCGATAAAGATCTGTTAATCTCTTAGAGTACTACGCTACTATCTGACTTCCCTACTACGGATATAGGAGCTCTTATATGCGCACTGAGCGTAACATCACCGGAATAAACTCCAACATTAAGAGGCACTCAATTTCAGCCCAAGATAAATTCATCCCGTTAAGCGTCCTGATCACTAAGCTCCATCATGTCCCGACTGAGCCCTGAAGAAGGCTTGCGGCTAGTACTACCATCTAGTTGGAAGGAATCCTAACCAAGAGAAAGACACGTGTAACTTCATCCATCCAATCCTCAGCTACCTGTGGGTATGTATCACCATGAAACCTATAATGTTGCTTCTTCTAGAACCCATGCAATTCACTCATCCTGCATGAATCCCCTAACTCTAATGCTAGTAGTAACTGCTACTCGATGGGTGATGGTGTTTCTCAAACACTACCTGGAGGTGCTATCTGTAGTAATGGTCCATGTACCAACACCTTATCACAAGGAGGATCATCCTCATGATCATGCATTGGAATCCTGGCTGGATATCAGTGTTGAGGAATCCTGAAATAGAATAAGATGAACCATTGTCAATAGAGTAATCCTGGTGCAATGAATCAAGAAGGACATGATAACACACCCAAATCCTATATGACGCATGTACCATTAATTTCCCTACAACCACTATTTTGATGTACCGAGTGAGAAAGAATAATTAAGAGTCTTGTTGTATGGATACATTGTCTACCACACGAACATTGGATTCTATGGCTTAAAAGATGAAATAAATACACTTAACACTATCTCTCCCAAACCAAATTCATAGAATCCTAGTTCTTAAGTATAACTAACCCCCTTTGAAACCACAGTGTCATGAAACGTCTTAGAGGGGCATATTCTGTGACTACCCCAATCCCACCTTTAATAGGCCAGGGGATGACGACTATCACTGGGCAGGCATATCTCAAAAATGATGAAATGTTAAAACATTGAGTAGAAAATGATAGCATACACTATGATACCAACCTCACCTAGCATGATAGTAGGAAACTAGAATTTGAATAGGGATAAAATACAAGCCTACCAAAATTAAGAGTCTCCAAAAGTGAGTACACAAGTTCCTGAAACATGTCTGCAGAAAACCCTACCTAAAGGGTAGGTGTAGAATAGATATTTGAATCCAAAGGAGCACACCTCATTTGTTCAAGAAATCTAAAAACCACTTGGTCCGGGTCCTCCTATAACTTGGTTAATGCGGTGATCGTCTGCACAATACATAACACATGCAGGAAAAGTCCATGTTGGTGTGAGTAATACAATACTTAGTAGAAAACCCCAAAACCACAAAGGAATAACACTAACAAATACAAGAAGTAAACCACAATGAAATATATGAAGTATATGACAAAATATACATGTAGTATACAACAAGTAAATACATAGTGTACATTCAGCTCACTCTTGTATTAGTCTATTTCTTGAAAATTAATATTATCTGACATAGTTCACAGATTACCTAGTATCGGTAACACATGGAGTGTCGATAACACATGGAGAGTCGGTAACACATGGAGGGCCAGTAACACATAGAGTATCGGAAACACATCGAGTGTCGGTAACACAGAGATTCAATAACACACGGAGTGTTGATAACACATGGAGTGTCGATATGTTATGCCACCCCAAGTCACAAAGTCACCAAGATCACATTTTCACAAAGATAACATAGTCACCAAGATCACATTAAGCCATAGGAATGCACTCATAGCGCGCTTTTACCAGGAGAACTGACTACAAAATCCATTAGGTTTTATTCAAAATTACACAATAACACACTTAGAGTATCTCAAAAGGACCATCCTATCACATGGGTCCCAACTCTACAAACTATTTGTCAAATGGAAAAGAAGATTGAATAATATGGATATTTTAGTAAAATGGTCTGAACCAGGTCTAGTTTGGGTCTAACCATACCCTCTGGACCCAAACTTACCCGATTAATCCCAAATTTGATTGGCCAGATGGGCATGTTGGACTTGGGCTACTAGGCCACAAGAGCGGCCCGACCGCCCTAGTTCTACCTACTACATGTGCGCCAGTTTGATCCTTTAGACACAGCATTCCCTGGTCGTGCCCCTGGTCCTTGAGGTCCTCAACTGACCTCATGGGTCGCCTAGTGTCTCCTGGTCAATGTGATTACATTCTGCATTTCATGCGGTATTCATTACTTCACTACGTTCCCCACAACCATACCTTCATGGTGTTCATCCAAAACAGCTTCGACCCACATCCTAGCTCACCGACGTGACCTCCTTTTGTGGCCCCTAGTCACCACCCATGACCTCCACCAACATGGGATCCCATGTGGTCCTATATGGACCATAGCATGCAGCCTCTACCGGCAGCCTATTGCCACCACACGCTCCCCCTAGACCGGCATCTCCATCAGCATCCTACCCTCGCCCATGCTGCCCCACTAGCAGCCTGCCTTGAGTTGTAGCCATACGATGTCGTAAGTCACATCCTCTCATAAACCATACCATGATTTTGTCACAAATTCTCTATAACATTGTGTAGACAAATACTTCAATCATATATTTTTGCACTATGGATCGGGGGAGCAATGTTCGATCATTCTCATAAGGGTTTCAATTGTGATGAACGCATGTCGAGCATCATTGATTGAGGGGGGAGATAAAGCACACAATTTCCCAATGAACAGATCATGGACATTCTCATGAATTCCTTGATCTATTAATGTTAGAAGGTTTAATGAAGAACAAAAATATATAATCATGAAGATACATCTCCCACCTTTAGACCCAGCAATAAATTAAACATTTCATAAAAATGGTCAAACTCTGGATCAAACTATTCATTGATGGGTCTGCATTCATCATTGAATCTAATAGTGGAAGAGACAATCACACTGATATCAATAACCTACCTCATCATTGAATTTTTTGTTGATGAAGAATGAAGGTCTATGTCGTCACAGATCCTCAGTCTTCCAGTGTTTGTCGGAGAGATTTCAATCTCCTTGACTTAGAGAAATTCTTGGATTATGATGATAACCTTGAATTTCTATGACAAGGCTTATTAAACAAATGGGAATCTTCCACTACGTCATCACATAACATTAATTAAAATAAATAGTATCTATTTTGTTTCTTTTAACATCCAAAAAAAATTTCACAACAGACCCATGTTGGTTGTTTTTAGGCCCCGCCTAAGGTAAAGTCAATTCTCTAAATGGAACTGTGCCCTCATATTTATGTTTCGAGATACCATTTAGTAGTTATTATACATTTTTTAGGAAACCCTCTCACGCATGTTATTAAAAACATAAAATTTTCAATAAAATTTTTCTGGAAAACCAGACCTCAAAATCATAAGTCGTCTTAGAACCTAATCATAGAATTTTCCAAATTAATTTATAAAAAACTAAGGAAAATCCACTTAATTACATAATGGTCTAGTTTTGGTGATTTCAGGAAAGTTCTCCTCCTTTCCTAGATATTTGTATTTTGTTTTTCCAATAGTGATCCACTATAGTGGTGTTCCCATAATTTGGGTGTGGGTTGGGCTATGTTTTTATGATCCTTTAATGTAGTTTAGGTTGAATGATGAGTTATTTGTGCGGTTCTGATTTGTAGGTGTTTCTTCTATGCGTTATAGTGGAAAGTGAGATTAGAAATCTGTTTTACAGTTGGGAATCCGTTTTTTCTCTTTATTAGGTATCATGTGGGAGAGGGTTCCTCTTTTTTTCCTTTGGGGATATAGTTTTCACCAGCCTAATAAAGATAATGAATTGGTTAATGGAAATTGAAGGGGAATTGAATTGCATATTTTGTAGATTGGATTTTATTTTTGATGTTTTGATTTTGCAGGCTAACACTACTAGAAAACATCCCTATAGTAACATTTTTTCCAAAACATCATGGATATAGGCCTCACCTATAGCCACTGTTTACACAATGTAATGGCTCTAGACTTATCTATAGAAAGATTTTGAAAAAACCCTATCTATAGGTCATTTTTGTGTCTCTATATCAATGGTTATCCAAATTTTTGGATATAATAATTACAAATTTGCCTATTTTTTATAAAATATTCATATAGGTTTCCCATGCATGCCTCGGAAAAAAACCCATGAGAAGGGCGTCAGAATACCTAATTTCATGGATTGCATCATATTTCCATGGTTTCAAAAAATATATATAAATATATATATAAACCAATAATTATTAATAGAGAAGTCTTTAGGTGACTGGTTTCCAATAATGGAGGTAGAGGGTTCAAATCTGACGGGTGACATTTTTTTCGATGTCTGTAGCTACATTTTAAAAGGTTTTATCCATGGTTTCAAATCGTGGCAATAAGTCCATTCCCACCATGGAAAACCAATTTGGATATTTCACCAATTCTGCAACTATGGAAATTGGACTATTTACACATTGGACAACCATTACAACAGGTCTATTAGAATAATGGAAAATCATGGCTATAGTTCAACTCCCATGGTGGAAAACCATGGCTACAACCCATTAAACCATGGTTATATCTCTTACTATATTGACACACCAATTGGATACACATCCCTCTGAACCACGGATAATAGTTATAACCATGATTTTTACCTCAATAGCCATAGTTTTTTACTATGTCTATAAGTGATTTTTTAGTTGTGTGAATGTCCCACTGAAAATGATGGTTATTGGGGGATTATTTTTTGCACTGTAGCTGTGGAGTTGTGGAACCCTGGCTTGTTTTGTTTGTTTGGCATCACCCTAAAATGGAAATTGGCTATCCACATAAATGTTTCTAGTAAAATGGTTTCCCCTAGATTATGGATTGTGTAATAATTCATTAAATAGTGAATTTTAATTTGATAAAAATAACCTTGATAAATCTAAAAAATGTTATATGGTGTACTTTTTGGGTGATCAGGTTATGGGTTGGTGTGGGGATGATGTGTGTATAGATGTGACCATTATATATGGTGGTGATGTAATGTGTATTGTTGTGTGAATGTGTTGTGTGGTGGTTTGGGGATGATGTAGGTTGAGATGTGACCATGTTTGTGGGTGGTGAATTGATGTGTGTTGAGGTATGACCATGTTGTGAGGTGGTGATTTGTGGCCATGTCATGGGATGTTGATGTGTGGTGTTGATGTGGTTTTGATACATCCGAGAAAGTTATGGTGATGTGAGTCCAGTTTTCTTAATGAGGAGAATGGGTTGCTTGTTTGTGTTTTGTTGTCTTTTATTATCTTCCTAGGCGGTAATGGAATTGGTTAATAATGATTTAATTGGAATAGAATAAAATGGAATACTTATGTTGAATTAAAATGGGAAATGTAAAATTGGTTATGAATTAAATGAATGGGATATATAATGTAAATTTGAAGGTAAATGGTAATTTATGAAATTGGATTGATTTGATAAATAAAAAGGGCGAAATATGAAATATTTATTGTGCATTGTGTGGTTTTTTGAATTTTGTGGTTGTAAAAAAAGTGGCGTTTTGGTGAGTTGATTAGTGCTTTATGGTGAACCCATAATACGAGCTTGAATGTTTTTGTTATATATATACATTTTATGTTCCTTGTGATTTTCTATACGTAACCCACCCATATCGAGAACCATGTTCCAAAACCCATATATATTTTAGGGGGTTGTTTTCCCAAAATTCATGTGATGATGATGGTTGGATGGTCAATTTATATATCTTCCAATCGATGTTGATATGCATAGGCTATGAGGAAAAAAATTCAATAGTGAATTGTTGATATATGGTTGCGGTGTGATAGAGAATGAGGCTTTGGGAGAGATGTGGTGTGATGGCCATTCTATGGGGCAACGGGATGTGATGAGATGGGTTATGGTGGGGTCATTCATGGTAGGAGGTGTACATGAGTTTGATTTCATTCAGGTTAAAAATACCCTATTGTTTTGGTTTTTATTATGATGTGATGGCCCATGTGTCTTTGGGAGAGTATTGATGTGATGACCTATGTGTCTTTGGGAAAGATGTGATGTAATTTCCATGATGTGGGAAGTGATATTTGATATTATATGGAGGATATGGGAGCTACCATACAAACAATGATGGGGTGTGAGAATAGAAAATTAGTGGGAAAGTGGTTTAGGGTACTCTTTATAGATATGATTCATATTAGGTTATCATACATGGCTAGAGTTATTTGGATAGAACACCTTAGTGAGGGTGGGAGTAGCTAGCTAGTCTGTTTAGATTCTATTTGGATTTTCTATTTTCTAATAGGTACATTAGTATTCTCATTGCACATGTGCATGAGAGACAATGGTTTCTCTACTGAGTATGCTTGTATTCTCACCATATGTATATAAATCATTTTTAGGATTCCAAGAGAACTGTATGAATCATGCAGAACATTACTAGTCTTGACTCTTGGACTGTTATTATGTCTCCACTTTAACTTTACTTTTGGGTATTTACATTAGAGACTTTTATCTGTATCTATTCACTTTATACATACATTGTTGGATGGTTTTATTTTTCTTTTTTATTTCTGTCACAAATATGATTTTGTTGATACATCATATCACCCAATCTTGTTTTTATATTGAGGTTAATGCCTCCCATTTAAGATATTTGTATACCCTCAGTGCTTGTTACCAACCCAAGGACTACTAGAGGCTTGACTCATCTGTAATTATCTATTTCCCATCATTGAAACATATTTGGTTGGAGGGGGTCATGAAAGAGTGGAATCAAAGGTTTTGGTTTAGAGATTGGATGAATTTAGGAGTTTTCCACTATGAGGTTTTCATTGGCTGGTAAGGAAATAGTTTCAGTTTATCTTGGTGCGTGACATAAGACATATATACTGGATAAGAGATGAGATTTTTAGGCAACCCATTCTTATGTGCATGGACTATGAGCTTATTGAACAACCAAGTGATATGGACCTATTTGCAGGTTAGAGACATAGGATAAGTACATGCAACATGATTGACTTGTGATCCTATTTGAATTCTATTATTTTGGTAAATTTAAATATATTTTAAATGAATAAAGAGAATATTAATAAAATTCGATACTATTAGGATTATGAAATATTTGTCTTCCTTTCAGCTATGGATCTTTGTCTTCATCCGTGTGTGGTTCAGGTAGTGTATGTTCTGTAAGGTGACCTGGTTGATCACTAGAGGGTTGATCAGGCCATGGAGTATGATTACTGGTAGACTGAACTATGAGATTTTCAAAAGTAGGATTCCGGAAATTATGAGGGAAATGTTTATAATTTAGAGAGAGACATGTGGTTGGAAGAGTTGTAGATTGACTTCAGTTTATTTCATGACCTAATAGATTATTGGGTCCCATTAGAAGATAGCCTGATGTGGGTATCTGCATATCGTATCTTAGTGATCAGAATAAGGTAGATGTTTCATGGGATGAATTTCATAAAGTTAATTGAGTAGATTTACATTCATCAAGAATTAAGAAATTGAAGAGGTAGGATATTCTCTCTCTTTATAAAGGGAGTATATCAGTGATAGATCTAGGGATCAAGTTTAAGGACCTATTATGTTTTCCCCTAATCAATTTTTTAGATGAGGAGTCTCTTGTGAGATATCTCAAGGAGGCACTATGTCCTTTGATTTTGTATTTTGACACTCATTTTATATTGATGATGCATCTGAAGGTTTAAAATAAGGAAGTGGAAATCAAGAAGATGCAATCACAATGAGGCTTACCATGTGAGGGGAAACAACAGGGTTCTTCAAGGAGCATGGTTGTAAGTGGAATCTTTTATGTTACAAGACCTTCAATGTTTCAACTAGCGGGGAGTCAATCTTAGCATCTTCCTTTACAAGATTATTGGCCTAGTGGTTTATATACTTTTACTGGGTACTTTAGGCTAGTGTGATTTTTCTATGGGTTTCGAGGTCATCTCTAGAACTAGTGCCCAATGGTGCTGTGATATTCTTTTAGTGGAGTCATATAGGTTCAACATCATCCTTTCCAGTAGTTTCTAGCTAGGCTATATCAATAGTAGGGATAGTAGAATTAGGCTATGCTGATAGGATATGGAAAATGTATAGACCAACCTTGGGATCTTCCATGCGTTTAGGGACCTTGAAATGATCATGGTCGGGGAGGTGGTTGTCATCAATGTGGTTGAGGATCAAGGCATAGTCAGTTACACACAGTTGAGGCAGGGGCCCCAGAGGGGAAAAAGATCATTTGTGGTACACTAATCTTATCAGGTACCCTTGTTTATGCCCTATTTTATTTGAGACCATCAAATGCCTTTGTTTCACTCTCATTAGACTATGTTATGGGACTATATGTAGAGAGGATTCCAATTCCCCTAGTGTCGATTGTGCCAGTCAGAGGCCATACTGACTTGATTGATGTGTACTAGGGGTATAGACTAAGTGGGAACATTAGTATCATGTGGAACATTTCTTTATTGAGATTCAGTCATATAATTTCATTCTTGGAATCAACTAGCAGTATTATTTGTGTTCCATTATCTACTAATTTCTATGGAGAGTTGTATTCTATAATTTGGATGGATAATGTGTGGTTTTCATTGTAGATAGGAGTTATTCTGTTGGAAGAAGATGTGTGTATAACATTATTTCCTTGATGGGTGTTTTTTATATGAAATTAGTGGATTCTATGATGGAGGAACCTCTTCAGGGTTTAAGGTATTTTTTGGATGGTTTTCCTAAGGAGGTTGTGATGCTACCCCCTCGACATGATATTGGGATTGGCATAGACTAGTAGCACAATGCCTCTTTGAATTCGATGGATCCACATCAGATGAAACATTATGAGTTACATGAGTTAAGGATTCAAATATATGATATAATGTAGAAGTTTTTTATCCATTCTAGTGTGTCTCTGTGGGGTGACCTAGTGTTGTTCTTCAAGAAAGTGGAATGTAGTATAAGGTTGTGTATAGACTACCCAAGACTGAACCAATTTAAGATCAGTATTTTATGTCCTTTTTCTAGGATGGATGATCTTTTAAAATAGTTGATGGGTACTAGTTGGTTCTCCATGATTGATCTATAGTCTGGATATCACCAGTTGAGGGATAAGAAGGATGATATCTTGAAGACAACATTCAGATGAAGGTATCTGAACTTAATATTTGTGGTCATGTATTTTGGTGTCATGAACACACTGGATGTGTTCATGGGACACATAAAATCCATGATTCATGAATTCGTGGACTAGTTTATAGTTGTTTCTATCGATGAAATATTTATGTACTCAAATTCAAAGGAGGATCAGGCCAAGAATCATAGATCTATCTTGAAGGATCGTCAACACCACCATATTTATGGAAATTTTCCCAAGTGAAACTTATATACATGAGGGGAAAATTTAGTTGGGAATGTGGTGTCCAAATATGGAGTAGTTGTTGAGCCATTGATGGTTGAGAAAGTTGTTTCTTTGTCAGTCCCCAAGAGTGTGGAAATGATTTATATTTTCATTATTCTTATAAGCTATCAACAGTGGTTTATATCCAATTTATATAGGTTTGTAGTACCACATACACCTTTGACTATGAATGACCAAAAAAAATTTTGTACTGATCAGTGTCATATAAAATTCCATTATCTGAAATAGAAGTTTATCAATGACCTATTTCTTGGACTTCCATAAGAATGTTTTATGTAAGAGGTGTTTAGGGATTCTTTCCCACAAGGATTGGGAAGAATTTTGATGTAGTTGAGAGAGGTGATCTATTATGGGTATATGAAACTATGTCCCCACTAGAATAACTATTCCACCTATTATCTAGAGCTATTTTTAGTGGGTTTTGTGATAAAGTTGAGGTGGAAATACCTCAACACAAAAAAACATTGTGGTTTTCACAGACCACAAATGTATGAAATATTACTTTTACCAGTGAGATACGATTCTATGCTAGTATAGGAGGATGGAGTTTCATCGGGATTATGATTTTGAGATATATTATACCTCAGTAATGGGGAATGTAGTTGTCGATGTTCTTAGTGGGAATTCACTAAGATATGTGGTTAGAAGTATGTAGATGTTTGGAAAGGGATGAAAAATTTTGAAATGATGCATCGGGGGAAGGAGACTTTGATTTAGTGGGAGAAGGATACTTAGTAGGGATACTCAAAGGCATTGTTTATATGTGACGATGTTGGCCATAGTGATTCTCCTAAGAGATGTTCAGAACATGCTGTTGTTTTAGGGGAGGAAATTTGTTATGGTAACGATGCATGAGTAAGTCCTTTAAGAATATCATAGCACAAATATGGTGGTAATACTTGGAGTATCTATTATGTACCATGAATTGAGGACATATATCTAGTGGAAAGGGTTGAAAATATCAATACTAGAGTTTTTTTCTCAGTTTCTAGCTTTACAGTAGGTAAATTCCGAGCATCATGTTTTGAATGTTTGTTGCAACCTTTAGAAGTTTTCAAGTAGAAATCGGATGACATATCAATGGAATTGGTCATAATTTTACCCCATGTTCTGGGAGGTTGTGATGTTATCTATTTAATTTTGGATCAATTTAAAAAATCAACCCACTTCCTAAAAATTAAGGATTTAGTCACTGTGGATTTTTTGGAGAGACGATATGTGGATGATGAGGTTTGACCTAATGGGGTACCGAGGGCCATCATCTATGATCAGGATCATTTATTTACCTTGAGAGTCTAGTTAAGATTACAACATGATTTTAGATCCTAGTAGAATCCTATAACTACTTTCCACCAATAAACAGATGAGAAGATTGAGTGGACTACCCAGAAATTAGAGAATATGTTGTGAGATTACATCTTTGACGTTGATGGGTTGGGGGTATGGAACCTAGCAATGGTTGTGTTTACATACAATAAAAGCTGTCAGTCATCCATTTACATGCCTCCATTTCATGTGTTATAAGGGAGCCCATATCATTCTTCATTGCACTAGAAAGTGGTTGGGGAGTCAATAATTCTTGGTCCTAATGTGGTGATGAGAACGACTGAGAAAATCCAGTTTGTTCAAGAGATTATGCCGGTGGTGCAAGACTATTATAAGGCCTATATTGATCATAGTCATAGGCCACTCAAGTTCAAGGTAGGATGACATGTGTTCTTGAGAGTCCTCCCTCGATGTGGGAAATAAAGGCTTGGCCAATGGCGTAGACATTGTCCTAAAGTTTTGAGGCCGTTGAGGTGTTGGGGCATGTTAGAAAGTTGGATTATTTGTTGGAACTTCCACCATGACTAGACCTGATTCACAACACCTTCCAAATATCTCAACACTGTAAGTATCAGCACGATGAATCTCATTTCATTGACTGGAGAGAGTTGGTTATCAAGGATGGTGAGATGTTTGTAGACTGGACAATGGAGATCCAAGATCCTCAAGTGAAGGTGCTTCAGGGATAGATCATTCATTTGGTTCATGTGCTGTGGAGGCATGGTGGTCTAAAGGAGAGTACTTGGGAGCAAGAGGTTCAAATGAGTGTATATTACTCTATGCAATTTTGAGTAATTATCTACCTTGTTTGGTTTTGTTAAATTGTGTTTAGACCTTATTATTTTATGAGATTTTATTTTTCATGACTTTGTGATGTGTGATAATGTTCTGACACATGCAAAGGGGAGTACCAAATTCTTAATCGAGACATATTATAAAATGACACAATTGAACCCATGCGAGTGATTTAGTGCTACCTAGAGTGGATAATATCTTGGCATGGAGGATGAAATTCCCTTATTCACCTTTTTAGGTTAGTGTGGCTTGTTAGTCATGACGGTTTTTGGTTTGGTCCATGTGATGATTGGGTTGGTTATGTAGATGGTGATGTGGAAATGTGGCATTTTTGGCTGGTTCTTGGTGTTTTGGTAAGGTGGTGTGGCTGAGTATTGATGTGGTTATGTGGGATTTTTTGGGGGGTATTTCAGTTGGGTGTGTACGGAAGGGGGTGGTTCTTGGGGTGTAACAAGAACCTTGATAGGTATCTCATGGGGTGGTTGTTCATACACATTTCTTTTCATCAATTTTGGTTTTGATTCTTGTTGACAAGAATCATTTGAGAGGTATCTATTATAATGGTTCATGCCTTCCAGGCCAACTACATTACTGGTTCGAGGTTTTGGAGGTTCTTTGGTGGAGTCTTGAAGAGGTTTGGGAGGTTTTGTGGAGGTGGAGCAACAAGTGTGTAGCATCAGGGAGGTTTATAGTAAAAAATGGGGTTTACACATTAATATTGTAGTTTATAGATTTAGAAGCTAGCTATCATAATACTTGTGATCGGTGAGGGGCTGGGCATGAAATCAGTTTACGTCGCAATATGGGAATTTAAGGTGTAAGACAATTCTAACCCTAGGTGGCATGTTTTTAAGCGTGTTTTTTATTTTCAATGGGTTTTATGGCCCAAAGGTATGTTTTATAGTATAAAATCCATGACGCATGGAATGTACAACGTGAAAGTGTAATTTACACCATGAACTAGGCATTTTATAGGTTGTAATAGGTTTTTGGTCTATTATTCCCATTCAGATATTGCCTCTTCCTCTCATTTTGTAGAGAAACCTAAGATATTTTGAAGGATACTAAAGCCCTCCTTTTCCATATTTGAGCATTAGGTTCTAGTGGTTGAGTTTTGGTGATCCAAGGTGAGTTCTCCTCATTTCATTGTTTTTTTCTTGTGTTCTTCCCCAATAGATTTTCTATTCTTGTGTTTCCATAGTTTGAAGGTGAGTTGGGATCCATTTTGAGGACACATAAATACATCTTAGGTTGATCCATGATTTATTTTTGTGGTCGTGGTTTTTGGACATTTTTATATTCCCTTTATGGCATAGTGGGACCAGAAAGCTCATTTGAGGAAGAAATTCCTTATTTATCTTTATAATGTATAATGTGGGTGGGGATTTATCTATTTTATATTTGGGTATATAGTTTTAATCAGTATAATAAAGGTAAATAATTGGTTAATTTAAATTAAAGGGGAATGGATAATTGAATCTCTTATTTTTACAAATTTTATATTATTGTTGATATTTTGATTATAAAGGATAAATGGCCTACTAAAACTGGTGGTCATGGGAGGATTTTTTTCACTCTAGTTGATGATTTGTGGTACCCTTTATTGTTGCCATTTTTTTTTGAATTGCTCGAAAATAGAAATTGGTTAACCACTTATATTTGTCTAATAAAATTTTTTCCCTTTGATAATGGCTTATGTGATAATTCCATAAATAATGATGTTGAATGTGATAAAAAGCCTCTTATTATATATGAAAAATGTTATGTGTTGTACTTATTGTTTGACCGTGTTGTGGGGTGGTATGGGGATGATGTGTTTTGATATGTGACCATGCCATGGGGTAGTGATATGATGTATGTTATGGTCAAACCATGTTGTGTGGTGATGTGTGGGTGATGCATGTTGATATTTGTCTGTTCTATGGGGTGGTAATGTGATGTTTGTTTTCATGTAATCAAGAGGTGAGGTGGTGAGTTATGGTTGTGGTGTGGGGAGATGATATGTGCTTGTGATGTGGTTTTAATATGACTAAGAAATTGGTGGTGAGGGGAGGCTGGTTGGCCTGAGGATGGTTATTGGCTATTTTTTCGTGTTTTTTTGTTGTGCTAGTTTCCTAGATAGTTATAGAATTTATTAATAGTGATTGAAATGGAATGGTCTAAAATGTTTAATCAATGTCGAATTAAAATGAGAAATGTGAAAATTGTTATGAATGAAATGAATGGGCAGGATAATGGAAATTCCATGGTAAATGGGATTTCTAGAAATTGGATTTATATGATAAAGAAGAATGGAGAAATGGGAAATATGAATCTTGGCTTGTGTGGTGTTGTGTATATAGTGGTGAAAAATAAAGTGGTTATGGGGTAAGTTTGTTAGTTATATTTGGTGAACCCATAGGATAAGATTATTTTTTGATGTTATATATATACATTGTATGTTACCTGTGATTTCCTATATACACCCTTCTGTGTCAAACACCATTTTCTTACACTCATATATTTATACCAAAAGTGTTATTACCAACATCCTAGTGACGAGGATGGATGACTAGATACCCGCCCTTTCCCACTCTCTCTTCCAGGTGACGTTGACTTGCATGGACTATGACGAATAGAATTCAAAAGTGTATTGCTGAGATAACGTTGTGGTGTGATGACCCTAGTGTCTTTGGGTGGGATGTGGTGTGATGGTCATGTTGTGGGGTGCTAGGATATGATGATATGGTTATGGTGGGGGTTGTGCATGATAGAAGGTGGGAACGAGTTTTATGTCATTCATTTTTACAATACCCTAATATTCTGATTATTGTTGTGATGTTATTACTCAAGTGTATTTGGAAGAGGTATGATGTGATTTCCATGTTGTGGGGAAATAAGATGTGGTGCTGTATAGAAGATATGAGAGCACCAATACATATGACCTTGGGGTGTGAGGATGAAAAATCAGTGGGAAAGTGGTGCAGGGTACCATTTATTGATATGATTTATATTATTTTATTATACTTGGCATGAGTTATTTAGTTATAAATCATTATTGAGGATGATATTGGTTAGTTAAATTGTATAGGTGCTGTGGTTTTTCATATTTTCTCATGAGTGAATTAATATGGTATTTCACATGTGCATGAGTGTGTATGGTTTCCCAAAAAAGTATTATTGTATTCTCACACTCTATATATGAACTGAATTTTATGTTTTTAAGAGAACTACATAAACCATAATGGAAATTACAAGTATGGACCCCTGGACTGTTGTCTTTCCGCTGCTTTAGATTAACTTTTGGGTATATAATTTAAAGACTTTTATCTGTATCTATTCACATTATACATACATTGTGGGATGATTTTTAATTTCTTTTTATATTATTCCATGGAGTTACTTACGGTTGAAACATCCTATCTCTCAATCGTATTTTTATATAGAGGGTAATGCCTTCCATTTATGATATTTTTATACCCTCGGTGCTAATCATCAACTCAGTGCTTACTAGAGGTGGGACTCAGGGGTCATTATCTCTCTCCCTTCATTGTAGCATCCTTGATGGGATGGGGTTGGGACATAATTATAATTGCACAAAAACACACATATATTTTTAAATATCATGATATAAACTAAATATATAAATATATAAATATATTAAATATAGTAATATGGATTATATAAATACATTAAATATAGTGTGTATTTGTATTTATATATATATATATTTCTCTAATATATTTTATAATCTACTTAAATATCTACAATATGCATATATATATTTATAGTTATATATATTTGTTTATATATATATATGACTATTTATTATATAATATATTAATATATTAATATTTTTAGATAAAAAAATATTTTTTTAAAAAATATAAGTCATATTAAATTAAAAAATTAGTATCAACCTTATTTTCATAATTTATATAATAAAAAATTCTCAAATTAATATTTATTTATACAAATATTTAATGATGTATGTAAAGAAATTATAAATGTATATGTCAATATAATATATTAAAATTTTCTTTTTAATATTAAATAAATGAATATATGAGTATATTTAAATTAATATATGTATATATATAATAATTATTGGTGTTGTGAAGTAAATAATGCTTAATATGGGTGGAGACGCACATTATGTGGGAAAAGAAAAAGATAGGGAAATAGAGTGGTCAATGATGAAAGTGGAGAGATCGGGATGAAATATTAAGACCACAATGAGACATATACATGGGTTGGGTTTGGATAGATAAAAAACCAACCCATTAATTAATCAGGTATGAGCATGCTGACCTTGACCGAGCCCATTTATTAATTGGGCCTTGAAAAAAACCGTTCAATAATCAGGCCTTGAAAAAAAACTGTCAGAATTTAATATATTTTTAAATTAAATAAATTATTTAAAATAATCTCACATAAAAAATTAATATATTTTATTTGGCACATAATTTTCAGGTTTGTGGTGACCATTGGAACAGCTGCATAGGCTACCCTAGACGCTAATGTGTGTGTGTTGACCAATTCGCGTAGTGACAGGTATTTGTTAATTTAAGGTGTAAGATAATTCTAGCCCTAGGTGACATGTTTTTCAGCGTGTTTTGGATTCTCAAGGGTTTTATGGACAAAGGTAGGTTTTATACTATAAAATCCATGACCCATGGAACTTACAGCGTAAAAGTCAAATTTACAGCATAAGCTAAGCATTTTATAGGTTGTAATGGGTTTTTTGGTCTATTTTTTCCAATGGGATATTGCCTCTTCCTCTAATTTTGTAGAGAAACCTAAGATATTTTGAAGGACACTAAAGCACTCCTTTTTCATCTTTTATCAATAGGTTCTAGTGGTACAGTTTTGGTGATCCAAGGTGAGTTCTCCTCATTTCACAGTTTTTTTCTTGTATTCTTCCCCTAAATATTTTCTATACTTGTGTTTCCATAGTTTGGAGGCTTGTTTGGATCCATTTTGAAGAAACATAAATACATCATAGGTTGATCCCTGAGTTATTTTTTGGTCATGGTTTTTGGACACTTTTTTATTCCATTTATTGCACAGTGGGACCATAAATCTCATTTGAGGAAGAAATTCCTCATTTATCTTTATAATGTATCATGTGGGTTGGGATTTTTCTATTTTATCTTTGGGTATATAGTTTTCAATAGTATAAAAAAGATAAATAATTGGTTAATTGAAATTTAAGGGGAGAGGATAATTAAATCTCTTATTTTTACAAATTCAATATTATTGTTGATATTTTGATTGTATAGGATAAAAGGCCTACTATAAATGGCGGTCATTGGGGGATTTGTTTTCACTCTTGTTGATGATTTTTGGAACCCTTTATTTTTTCAATTTTTTTGAATCACTCGAAAATAGAAGTTGGTTAACCACTTATATTTTTCTACTAAATTGGTTTCACTTTGATAATGTCTTGTGTGAGAATTACCTAAATAATGAAGTTGAATATGATAAAAAGCCTCTTACTAAATATGGAAAATGTTATGTGTTGTACTTATTGTGTGACCGTGTTGTGGGGTGGTGTGGGGTTGATGTGTGTTGATATGAGACCAAGCCATGGAGTAGTGATGTGATGTGTGTTGAGGTCTAACCACGTTGTGGGGTGATGTGTGGGTGATGCATGTTGCGATTTGTCTATTCTACAGGGTGGTGATGTGATGTTTTTTTGATGTAATCAAGGTGTGTGGTGGTGATTTATGGTTTTGGTGTGGGGAGATGATGTGTTTTTATGATGTGGTTTCAATATGACTATGAAATTGGTGGTGATGGGAGGCTAGTTGGCCTGACGATGATGATTGGCTATTTGTTCATGTTTTTCCATAGTGCTATTGTCCCAGATAGTAATAGAATTTATTAATAATGATAGAAATGGAATGGTCTAAAATGGTTAATGAAAGTTGAATTAAAATGAGAAATGTGAAAATGGATGTGAATAAAATGAATGGGTAGGATAATGGAAATTTTTTGGTAAATGGGATTTCTAGAAATTGGATTTATTTGATAAAGAAGAAGGGGGAAATGTGAAATATGAATCTTGTCTAGTGTGGTGTTGTGTATTTAGTGGTGAAAATGAAAGTGGTGATGGGGTAAGTAGTTTAGTTCTTTTTGGTGAACCCATAGCATATGCTTATTTTTGGATGTTATATATATATATTCATTGTATATTACTCGTTATTTCCTATCTACACCCACCTATGTCAAACACCATTTGTGGACACTCGTATATTTATACGATAGGTGTTATTACCAACATCCTAGTGATGAGGATAGATGACTGGATACCCACCCTTTCCCACTCTCTCTTCCAGGTGATGTTGACTTGCATAGACTATGATGGCCAGAATTCAATAGTGTATTGATGAGATAAGGATGTAGTGTGATGACCCTGGTGACTTTGGGTGAGATTTGGTGTGATGGTCATGTTGTGGGTTGGTATGATATGGTGAGATGGTTATGGTGGGGGTTGTACATGGTAGAAGGTGGGAATCAGTTTTATGTCAATCATTTTAACAATACCCTAATATTATGATTATAGTTGTGATGTTATTACTCAAGTGTCTTTCGAAGAGATGTGATGTGATTTCCATGTTGTGGGGAAATAAGATATGGTGTTGTATAAAAGATATTAGAGCACCATGACGTATGACCTTGGGGTGTGAGGATGAAAAATTAGTGGGAAAGCAGTGTAGGGTACCATTTATTGATATGATTAATATTATTTTATTATACATGTCATGCGTTATTTGGTTATAAATCATTATTAAGGATTATATTGGTTAGTCAACCTGTTTAGGTGTTGTTTGGTTCTCATGTTTTATCATGAGTGCATTAATATGGTATTTCACCTATGTAAGAGTGTTTATGGTTTCCCTACTAAGTATACTTGTATTCTCACACTCTTTATAAGAACTGAATTTTATGTTTTTAGAAGGACTACAAAAACCATTATGGAAATTACTAGTATGGACCCCAGGATTGTTGCCTTACTGCAGTTTTTGATTAACTTTTGGGTATATAATTTAATGGCTTTTATCTATATCTATTCACTTTATACATGCATTGTGGGTTGATTTTGAATTTATTTTTAAATTATTCCATGGTGTAACTTACTATTGATACATCCTATATCTCAATAATATTTTTCTATAGAGGGTAATGCCCTCCATTTATGATATTTTTATACCCTCAGTGCTAATCATCAACTCAGTGCCTACTAGAGGTGGGACTTAGGGGTCATTACCTCTCTCCCTTCATTATGGCATCATTGATGAGAAGGGGGTTGGGACATAATTATAATTGCACACACACACACACACATATATTTTAAAATATCGTGATATAAACTAAATATATTAATACATAAATATATTAAATATTGTAACATTGATTTTATAAATACATTAAATATACTGTGTATATAAATTTATATATTTATATTCCTATAATATATTTTATAATCTACTTAAACGTCTACAATATGCATATATATATATATATATTTATAATTATATAAGTGTGTTTATATATATATGATTATATATTATAGAATATATAAATATATTAATATTTTTAGATATAAAAATTATTTTTCAAAAAAATATAAGTCATATTAAAATAAAAAATTAGTATCAACCTTATTTTCATAATTTATATAATAAAAATTTCCCAAATTTATATTTATTTATAAAAATATTTAATGAAGTATTCAAAGAAATTAAAAATGTATATGTTAATATAATATATTAAAATTTTCTTTTAATATTAACTAAATAAAGATATAAGTATATTTAAATTTATATATGTGTATATATAATAAATATTGGTTTTGTGAAGCAAATAATGCTTAATATGGGTTGAGAAGCACATGATGTGGGAAAAAAATATAGGGAAAATAGAGGGGTCAATGATGAAAGTGGAGACATCAGGATGAAATCCTAAGACCACAATGAGACCTATACATGGGTTGGGTTTGGATCGATAAAGAACCAACCCATTTATTAATCGGGTCTGATCACGCCGACCCTAATCCAGCCCATTTATTAATTGGGCCTTAAAAAACCGTTTAATAATCAGGCCTTGAAAAAGAATTTCGTCAAAATTTAATATATTTTTAAATTAAATAAATTATTTACAATAATTTTACATAAAAATAAATATTAATACATTTTATTTGGCACATAATATTCAAGTTTTTGGTGACCATTGGTACAACTTCATAGGCCACAGCAGACGTTAATGTGTGCATGTTGATCCTTTCACGTAGTGGCGGGTATATGTTAATTTATGTTTGGAGTGACTCATATCACTAGGAGTGATGACTTATATAGGAGGTGTGCTCCATTGATGCCGAAATCAGAAGAGGCGGATGGCGATCCTGCGTGGTAGATGACGTGTGTGGAGTGGGCGCATCATGTTGGGATTCATACGGGGGAATCACACAGAGATATAGAATGTTGGGTTCTAATCCATGCACAATGTTGTAAACTAGATAGAGTACCCATAACCTACTCAGTCTTGGCTCCCCAAATACTGGAATTTAGCTTCGTTTTTTTCAAGTCAATCTCAAGTATCAACAAAATTTGATTTTTAGTATTATAGCAACATAATGATTTGTTGTAAATCCTAATAAACATCTAGTTTTCTATTATATTTTTTTATTCAATATATATGTATTTAATTTAAATCTTGAGCCTTCGATCTCATGTAAAAATTTGAATTCTAGATTATGTTTGAGCTATATTATGTGTTTAATTTTTTTAAAAAGTATCATAATTAAATGGAGTTAAGCCTAATTGAGTAGCTTAATAATGCACGAGTTGAGGTTGATCTATGAAATCGATAATCAGTTGAGCATTGATCCAAACTCAAGAACTGAGTTCAAGTACCATGCTTGAGCTTGAGTAACAAGATACTCAACTTGACTCTACTCAATTACACCCTCCTGAATAATCACATGCATGTGGATGTAGACAACTCATAATGATGGGTTTCCTGAGGTTAGGCACCACTGGGTGTAAGGTCACTTCATGGCTCCATTTCCTTGAAAATAAAGTCCATTTACGATCATAATAAGGGCCATGTGTGATGGGGATCTACTATTGTGGGGGGGGGGGGGAGAGAAAAGTTTATTCCCTATTGATTCATTGGGTGTGTGTGTTTGTTTTCACTTTGTAGCTAATCTACCTAATATATATTATTAATAATATATATATAGTAATCATTAATAAAAATAAAAAATAATACATTAAAAAAAATAAAATTATAATATTTGTTCATCGGATTGGGCGGGTCGCTTAATGGGTCACTAAATAAAGCTTGACCATGAACCTATTATTAGGATGGATTATAAATTTAATCTCTTTTAATAATCAATCCAAAAAACATTAAACCGTAATAGGAATTTTTATTGGGTTGAGCTTATTGGGATAAGTGGGTCCCCTAATTCATGTACATATAGGTGTAGTCGCAACCCATCCTTGATCCAAATAGAGGGTATAGGGGTGACGATCCCACAACATAGACCCACATAAATTAGTTTTATATATGTACATATATCTGTGCTAGAATAAATATATTTTATAAAAAATATATATCATCATATAAAATATGTATTTAAGGATATTTTTTTTAAAATATCGAAATATATATAAATATATGATAATATAAATGAATATTATGTGTCATGCATGCATATATGAATACATCAATAAAGATAGAAATATATACTTACATAAAAGTTTTTCCCACAAAGTGGTTGGTCATGGTAGTGGGAAATGTACTACTACAAAACCATCCTTTTATAGTGATGTTATTTATTAGTTCCAAAAACACACACTGATAAATGTAATATTTATTATCACTAAATAAAGCACTCATAAATTATACATTTTATCAATGGTTTTATTTTTGCACTGTCAAAAGAATCCCTTATAAGTGTTTTATTTTTAGCACTGATAAATATTTACTTATCAAAAAGTTTTTACCACGGATAAAATGAAATAATTAAATAAATTAAAAATAAAGAATGTGTTTATTAATAAAACTATTAAAAAATTTCTTAATTAAATAATTATTGATAAAAAATAATTCATTGATTATACATTATTAAATATTAAACATTTTATTAATTAGATAAATATGAAAATTAATGTTATTAAATTTTATATATTAAATATATAGATATATATATTAATTCATATAAATTTGATTATATTTTACATAATCTGAAGGTGATTTACATTAGCTTTTTATATATTTATTGAATAATGGTATATAATTAATAATTAATATGAATTAAAAATATTGACTAATTGCGTAGTACTCGACATATAATTGATTGTCTTTTGATATTTAAATTTAATATAGAACAGATGTGTGTTATATTGATTTCACAAATATGTATCATTAAAGAATATTTACATACAATATTCCCACACACAAAACTTATCAATTTTTCAATATTGTTGAAGTGTACATATATTCTAAATTTATTCAATTTCACTCATTTTGTATATATATGCATGCAATAGAAAATAATATATTCATTAATAAAGTTGAAAATATATCTGTAAAAAATATTTATATATAAAGATATTTAAAAATAAATATATTTATAAATGAACATTCATTATATTTATACAATTATATATTTATAATTATAAATAAATAAATATTTTTTAATGGTATCTATATAATTATAAATTAATAATTATGTATATTTAAATAATTATTAAATTTATAATAAATTTACTTAAATAATGAATATATTTACTATATTTATATTAATATATATTTATTAACTTTATATATGTATAATTATATAATTATATATAATGAAATAAATAATATTTTTTTAAATATTACTATAAAAATAAATATATAATTATAAATAAACAATAATAAAATAATAATAAATATATTTAAAAAGGAATATATTTAGTATATTTATATTTATATATATTTATAAAGTATTTATATATATTTATAATTTATTTATTTTAATTATAATTATAAAAACTTTAATAACACTTCAGTAATAATTTCTGATAAAAGAATCTTTATCAGTGTTTTTTTTTCAAAATAAAGAGTTGGATTTATCAGTGGTATAAATTTAGTATTGATAAAAGTATCCCAATCAAATTTAAAATCCCAAACTATTTTTTAACCCATCACAATATAGAATATTTCCATAGAAGCTACTCACTGCTGGAGATCCTCTTCGATGAATCGATGGTCGAATAACTTCACTCGACTACCTCGAGACATCTCGTCCGACATCTGAAGAGGGTCTCATATTTTCTTCAACATAGAAAGGTAGGCCTTCAAATTTTATGTTTGTATTTTTGGTTTGGTTTCTGATTTATTCTTCTACAATTTTTTGTAACGAGACGAACCCCAACATCCACCCGAATAGTGCTAAAGGGGTCGGGTGTTACTACCTTAGGTGAACCTCCCCAAATGCCAAAGGATGACAACTAGCAGTGAGGGTGAAAAAGGTATAGTGGGGAGGTTATAACATCTCAGAAAAAAATAATGGTACTGGTCCAAGTCAAATAAAAAATCCATAAATACATAGAATATTTGAACCAAGCCTGCAAATCAGAAGAACACGAAAGACAGATAAATAGCAGAACAAATATATAAACAAGAGTCACTGAAGATAACCGAACCACATGCTGAACTCCAGTTCTAAAAACTATTCAAACAAAAAAAAACATCCATCTATAGTAGGTTATACATGTCAAAAAAATGGCACCCATGTCTAACTAACAATATCTACAAAATAAATTAAGCATGCTAATATAGGAAATAAGACAAAACAATGTAAACTCCAGCTAGGCATGACATCAATGTCCATACCATCTCCAAGAAACAACTAATATGATCCATCTCCTAAATCTGATATATTTCCCGCATGTAAATCCATAATGTCTACACCCATCCTGAAGGGTCCATGTAGGGTGTGAGATGAATCTTAGTAGGATACCAGCCAATTATGCCACTACTACAAAATGGGGCAAGGGAAGCGCTACACATTTATCATCCCTTTTTAAAAGCGCTGATAAAGGGGGTCTTTATCATCCCTTTTATATTTGTGCTGATAAAGACCACCCCCCCCCCTTATCAGCGCTTCTGTAAAAGCACTGATAAAGACCCCCCTATCAGTGCTTTTATAAAAAGCGCTGATAAAGGGTAAAATTCAAAAAAAATATAAAAATTTATTAATATATTAAGCTATAAATCTATTTATATAGATATAAATATAATATTTATTTTTTAAATATGTTTTATAAATGATGAATGGAAATCAAATATGAATGTATATGATATTTAGTAAAAGAGGCTTATAAAATAATTTAAAAAATATGTTTAATTAATAATTATGTAATTTTTATCCACTAATAGTCATGTAATAACACTTTGAGTATAAAAAAAAATTAAAAATAAATAAAAGATCAAAAATATGTTGAAAACACATCTCAAACTTCAGAAGGCCATAAATTTTGATCCTGGACTCCGTTTGTGCCCTACTGCATATCAAATAGAAGAATTCAATGATCTCTACAACCCTATGGAGGGGTGGAACCCGTTAAAGGTTTTTTAAGGCCGAAAAAGACATAGAAGGTCTATGAAACTGAGTTTTTAGTTGGGGTACCCCGATTCATTTCCATTAAAACAGATATAACTTCTGATACCTATGTCTGATAAATGTGTACCATATATCATATCGAAGATCGTTTCATTTTCTTCAATTTGACTGATTGTGGAGAAAAAACGGACTCTTGGATTTGAAGTTATGGTTGTTTAAAAATTCAAACGTCTCTAACTTCTGATCCAGATGTCCATTTTGCTTATACCACATATCATATCGAAGATCATTTCATGTTTGTCGATTTGACTAGTTTTGGATTTGAAACGGTCTTCTGGATTAGATGTTGTAGCAGTTTTAACATTCTCGATGACTTTTCACATCCACATTTCTATGTATTCATTCATAACTATATACATATATATATATATATATGTCTATGTGTGTGTGTGTTGTATATATGTATTTATTTATTTATTTATTTATTTATAAATACACATAAAAACACATATTCTATAAATTTATTTGCAATTAATATTATAAATATATATATAAATATACAATAAATATACGGATAAAAAATTATAACTATATCTATATATATATATATATTAATATATGAATATATATATATATAACTAAATAAATTTATATTAATATGGATCTGTATTAATATACGAATAAATATAACTATATATATATATATCTTGATATATCATTAAGGGGAGAACAAAACAAAATGTCTAATTGGTAAAGTTACAGCGCGCAAGGGGGGAGGTCATGTGTTCGAATTCCAGTGGTAGAAGGGTCGCGCGGGGGCAGGCGAAGCAGGGTGCAGCGTGAAAGTTAAGGGGGGCGCAGGCGCAGCGAAGTGGGGTGGAACGTGCAAACCACCCACAAATTATATTTTTTTTTCATTTTTTTCAATTTTTTTGACATTTACCAGCACTAAAAAAATTTCTCATAAAAGACCCATTTAATCATTGCTATTTTTAGCGCTGATAAAAGTACTCTTTATCAACACTTTTTGAGTGCTCATAAAAGGGACCCCCTTTATTAGCGCAACACTTTATATCTCCTATAAAAGCACTGATAAAGGGGTTTTTTAGCACTGATAAAAGCGGTTTTTGTAGTAGTGTGCGTACATAGTATAATTTTTAAGAAGGAAATAAGAAAACAGTAAAATGCACAAATAAACACAAACTCCACTGTTGCTCAGCAACCACTAGGGATTATCACCTGCTTCGGCCAACGTTGAAATCACAGTCACACAACCTGGCACCATGTGACCCCTGACACCTCGTGTCTCATGTTCTGATGTCCCGATGGTACACCCATGCAATAGTAACCTGGAACCATGTGGCTCCTGACACCTCGTGTCTCCAATACTGACATCTCCAAGGAGTAGTAACCTAGCACCCTGGGCCTCCTAACACCTCGTGTCTCTTGTACCGATATTCCGTAGTCACACCCATATAATCTAAAGGCTCTTCATGTTCCACGCGGCACCCACGACAAGCCCCCCCAAACTATAACCACAAAACAGAAACTATGGGGGCCTCTACCCACATGAGCAGTCAAAAACACCTAATAAAAGAGTCATCTATTTGCACAGGACCCAAATCACAAGTGACCGAATATCACCAAAAATAGAACCCAATCCACAAACTCTCTAGCACCTCATTCCCCAATTACCATGTCACTCATAATCTGATGACCTTTCCATCCATGTAACCTGAGCCCTACCCAAAGTGATAGTCACATTGCCTTAATCCAATGTCCATGATGTGTAATCATGTGGTTAAACCACCCAATAATATTAGCCAAGTCCAACCTGTGATCAAAATCCTTCAAATATATATGGGCCACGCACAAAACAACCCAAATTTTCTAGAATATACAATTAAGAAATTACATATTTATCACATTTAAAAAAATCAAATATATAGGAAAAACAATCTAAACAGTTGAATTGCACTAGCCCGATGACTATCACATAGCAGCACTGAGGGCTTGAATGCCTCTAACAAGCCTAATCATGCTTTACCAAAATAAACATACCAGTTTGAACAAAGTAGACCAATTATAACCATTTTGGAACCCGAGGACAAAATGAACCAATGAGCATCAGCATCTCACCAAACTCTGCTCAAGAAATTTAGGCCATAGGGTATGGCCAAAAGCATCCAATGGGTCTAACAATTAATTCAAAATGTATTAAAATCCCTAACGGGGTGTCTATCAAAATACCCGAAGTGGATCCAAATGACAAACCAGCCGAATTTCCCCAAAAACACAAAACAAGGTATGCACCACCTACCATAGACTTGTAGATGTAGGAACATTTGGTATTGATCTCCAATTCAAAACTGATCTTTGAAGATATATATTTCCGTCAAATTAGGGAAATTCTACATGGATAGAAATGGTTATGTGTGAGGAAAGGAGACATGAACAAAAGATGGTTCATGGTTGTATCCTTCCCAATGGGATCCCACAACCACCGAGGGATTGAAGAACATATTTTGGATGAATAATCTAGGAGAAGAAACATTCTTGACCACCCGGAGTGACAGAGTTCCAAAAATGGGGAAGAATAAGGTATTTTTAGAAATGAGATGTGACACTCTCCCATATAAACGAATAAAAAATAAAATTGTCTGGCATGTATTAGGGACTACATGTCGTGTATTATCTTTTCCATACTGCGACTTACGCAAGATTACTGGTCATCACACAACATCAATATGTCACATGGGTCAACACACAACAAAAACCCAACGGATACACAGAGAGGAATATACCCAATGAGTTAGAGAACACAACATTATGTATAGTAGGTTAATTTTACACGGTCTCGATAGGGAATGTACTAAGTCGGCACTTTGTCATTAGATGCCTAACAAACACACGGTGTGTACTTGGGAGTACATGGCGTGTAACCAAGAAATTTCAAGAATGGCCCGGTTTTCCCACTTTTCTAAAAAAACGTAAAAAAAGAAATGGGAAAAATAAGACCCATTCCTCAAATGAAGAACCGGGTTCTAAAAAACTTCCCCCTTAAATAAATTCATCTCTGAATTCCCATTCCAATGGTGGTGAAGAAAACTACAGACAACTCTGGCACAAAACTCAATCAATCAAAGGTCTATAAATCTATTACCCAGACCCATGGTCCTCCTGTGATGTATTGTCACCCCTACACCCTATCAAGAACCCCCCATGTTGTTCCCGACACCAAAAAGTTTCCTACACCACTTCGATGTACACCACCATGATGTCCAGCATCCCATGGATTCTAAAAAAAACCTAGTGCAATGCACCTCATGTTACCAACATCCTCAATGTCCTGATGCCCATGAAACCTCAAGTAATCCGCATCTACGATGATTCGATGCGCAAAAGACCGTCTATATATATATATCATGCACCTGAGATGGATCCAATCCCAATAAATAGTATATGGTCAGTCCACAAAAATCATGTGCACCACATGTAATCAAAACGGTCATTCATGAATAGGGAATGCAAAAACTTAAACAAGAACATGCCAGACATGCCCATGGAATACCTCCTACTGTCATCGAATCACCATCCTGTTTAGACTCTGGAAGCACCATGGCATGCACCTATCCATACATACGACTACCTAATGTCTGAAATCCCTATGGTATTGTTCCAGTACCCAGCCCCAAACCCCTCAGTTGAGTCCATATCTCTCTACCAAGTCCTCTACATGCAGCTGAGCCTTGACTACCCTCACCTGGTACTGATCATGAATCGGACCCGGATCCAACCATTTGTCATGGTCCATGATTGTCGGCTGTCTGAGAAGTCTGCATGCAGAACCTCTCTAGATTTATGACGTGACTACATGAATAACACTCCATTGGAGGCCTATTGCACTAATCCTGGACATTCAGTGGGTACCCACACTGAACGAAAACCACTGATAATATTCTACGGGGTAGTCTATTTAATCCCTTGGCCAGAATCCCATGGTTGAACTCTTCCCAACCTCGCTTCCTACTATCTGAACCATCATAGGAATCCACGGATCGACTCAAACATGATTTATCTACCAATTTTCCCTCATCTATGAGCACCTGATTCCCCACCTTCATGAACTTGGTCAAGCTGATGATATTTACATGCACCTTAATGGCATGACCTAATCCATCTTTGAAGCACCTCACCCACATAGTTTCATATCTTAACATACCTAGTGCAATGTGAGACAACTAAGTGAAGGTAGATTTGTAGTCCGTGATGGACATGTCACCCTACAGAATGATCAAGAACTCCCGAGCTCTCCTCACCCATAACATCTCTAGAAAAAAGTGCATGAAAAACCTATCCTCAAAGTCCTTCCATTCATGTCCTTCATGTTTTTGATCTTGATCCCACACATCCCACCAATGATTTCTTGATCTTCTCATCATGTATGTCTCCAGCTTGACCCTCCTCCCAAGAGGTGTCTCGAGTTTCTCGAAGATCATATTCATTCTCTCTATCTAGTTCTAATCCTCATGTGGATCATCCTCACCCTAGAAAAGTGGTGGGTTCTATGATTGGAACTATGTCATCATATTTTACATATAGGGATTTATATTCTGAATGCCTCGGTCAATCCCCTGCAAACATATACCCAGCTAGATCGAAGATGCTTGTCGAGCCATGACCCGAACGCTGCCAAACCAGGAAACTTCCCTACAGTCACTGGATCCAGATCTTGATCCTACTCCTGAGCCTATACTTACAGCTCATTCTCTACCTTTCCCTCAGGTGTCTGAACTCGATCGTGCTCCTACGAAATTTTACGATCACCCTCTTGATGTTCTATTGATCCGTCTAGGACGAACCCGTTGAATACCATAATTCCTCAGACATCCCACATTTATAATAATATATAAATATATAACACAGATAAGGAAAGTATTAAAGGGGAATCACATAAAAACTACCCTTACTCTCCCCACTGCAACCATGTACCACGACATCATGGCCTCCTTACCCACCCTCAACAGATCCATGTATGAAAAGTTACTCGGGCCATGATTATCCTAGTAACCATCATTTCTTCAAATAGATGACCATGTCATCCAATCCTAATAGCCACACTGCCTCAAACTGATGTCTAGGATGCTGAATCCTAGTGATCAACATCACCTCATTCATAGTACCTTCTTTCTCAAGTACTAGGCAGGCCCAAATGTCATGCCACGTGCAATTTTACATAATATAAATCGTGGGATATTACTTTTCAATACACAAGCATATCTATTTGGAATTTTACCTTTCACATTTCAAAAGCATCAATTGCATGGAAGTTGATTTTATTCGCATGGTATTATCACTTCACAAATCATACATGTAGTTATGAAATTAAAATACCCTAAAAATGTTCCTACCAAAAGACATAAAATCATGCCTTTACATACAGGACCAAGGACTAATTTCTTTTTCCCATACCTCACCGGGTTAAGGGTCACATATCGCAATAAATTACATCCAATATAATGTGAGCCACAGAGGTGAAAATAATATAAATAGTAATCTGAGAAAAAGAAAAAATGTGATTCCAACCCAACGTAACATGGTCCATCCCTCGTACCTGGGGCTATAGGAACGAATGCCCAAGCAGGAAACCTAGTTCCAATAACAACCTATCTCTAGTCTACCATATCCCAAATAGTTAAAAAAGTACAAATAAAAATGAATTCTCAAAAACAGTACTTGCCAGTCAAAAGATGCTACTAAATCACTATCAAGGACAACCCCTCTGATACAACTTTGTAACATCTCAGACCCGAACAACCATTTGAATAGTTCTAAAAGGGTCTTGTGTTACTACCTTAGGCGAACCTCCTCAAACACCCAAGGCTACTGACTAGTAGTGATAGTGAAAAAGTAATAGTTGGGAGGCTATTCCCTCTCAAAGAATAATAAAGGTACTTTTCTGAGTAAAATAATATAACCATAATGTTTCAGCAAACTCGAACCTGAACCGCTCAGTAAAAGAACATTTAAAAAAGATAAACAACTAAATAAATTTATAAACAGGAGTGGAAAAAGATAAGAGAATAACATGTTGTACTCCACTAATAACAAATACCGAAACAAAAAAACATGCATCCACAGCAGTTCATGCATGTCAAAAACAATGGCGCACATTGCTAATGAATAGTAGCATCAAAATATAGTAAGCAAACTGATATAGGAAAGAAAACAAAACAAAGTAAACTCTAGTTAGGCATGACATCAAGGATCATACCATCTCTATGAAACAGCTAATACGATCCAACTCCGGAAGCTGATCTCATTCATGCACGTAAATCCATAAAGTCTATATGTGTCCCGAGGGACCTATGTAGGGTGTGAGAAGAATCTCATAAGGATACCACCTAATGATGTGTACCTATTATATGTTTTTAAGGTGGTAATAAGAAAACATTTTGATACAAAAATAAAGAAAAACTCCACCAGATCTCAGCATCCAATGGAGAATATCACCTAGATTGGCCAATACTTGAATCTCACTCTTGAAGCTCGACACCATGTTCCCCCTGACACCTTGTGTCTCAAGTACCGACATACCAAAGAAACTCCCAAGCAATAGTAAACTAGTACCATGTGCCTCCTGACACATTATGTATCCAGTACTGACATCCCCAAGCAGTAGTAACCTGGAACCTTGTGCCTCTTGACACCTCGTGTCTCCTAAACCGATGTCCCATAGTCACGCCCAAACAATCTGAAAGCTTCTAACCTTCCACACGGCCTCTACGACAAGCACCCCCAAACTGTAACCACCTAATAGAAACTATGGGGGCCTCTACCCACATGAGTGGTCAAAACCACCTCATCACAGAGTCATTTATGTGAACACTACCCAAATAACAGGTGAGCAGTAATCACCAAAAATGGAACCCAATCCACAACCTCTCTGGAACCTCGTGCCCCTACCACCCTGTCACTCAAAATCTGATGGCCTTTCCACCCATGTAACCTAGGAAATGCCCATCCTGGCAGTCAAACTACCTCAATATGATGTCTACAATGCACAATCTTGTGGTCAAACCATCTAATAAACTGGACAATGCTCAACCTGTGTTCATCGTCATTCCAGAATTTACGGGACACACCAAACACAACCCAAATGCTCCAGCACATGAAATTATGAAATTACATGTTTATTAAATTTAAAAAAATCACATAAAATGGAAAAAAAATCTAAAAAGTTTAATTTAACTATCCCAATAGTTATCACACAACAACACTAATGTCCTGAATGCCACTAAAAAGACAAATATTTATTTAAAAAATTAAACATAGCAGTTTAAAAACAAAGAATACCAATTATAACCATTTCGGAACCCCAAGAAAAAATATCCCAATGTGCTTCAGCCTATCGCCCAGACCTTCTCAAGTAATTTAGCCAATAGGGTATGCCCAAAGGCATCCCATATAACCACCAATCAATTCAAAATTCATTAGGAGTTATAACATGGTCTCCCTCAAAATACCCAAAGACATGCCAAAGGACGCACCACCCAAATGTCCACAAAAACACAAAACAAGGTATTCACCACCTTAATTAGACTCGTAGACATATTAATATACGATATCAAGCGAAAATTCGAATCAAAACTTCATAGATCAACGTTTCCATCAAATTATGACAATTATACTTAGATAGAAATTGCAGCGTGTGAGGTAAGGAGACATGAACAGAAGTTTCCGCATGGGTTTAGCCTTCCCAATGGGATCCCGTAGCCACCGACAGATTGAATAACGGATTCCATATGAAGAATCTAGGAGGAGAAACATTATTAGTCCCTCACAGTTCCAAACAAATGGATGAAGAAGGTTTTTTCAAAAAGGATACATGACACTCTCCCTTGTAAACGAATAAAAAATAAAAGCACACAGCGTGTTTTAGGGACTACATGTTGTGTAGTAGCGTGTCTGTACTCCAACTTATGTGGATTTCTAGGTTGTCACACGGCTTCTATGCATCGCATGGGTTAACACACTACTAGGAATCAGCTGATTCATAGAAGAAAATACATAGTGTGTTAATGAATACTACATGCAGCCTAATACCTTATTTTTACACAGTCAACACACATCTTTTACAATGTGATAACATTGTCAGTACACGCCTAACATACACATGATGTTTACTTGGGAGTACACAATGTGTAACTTGGAAATTTTCAGAACTTCCTAGTTTTCCACCTTTTTTCAAAAACAATGTAAAAAAAGGCCCATAACTCAATAGAAGAACCAGGTTCTTACATTTTTTGATCCATTTTTTTATTTATTTGTGATGTTTTTTAGGGAATTATTTGGGGTCCATTGTTTATTTTTATTTTTGTGATCTGTTGTTTAGGGAACAATTTGTGGTCTGTTATTTGTATTGACTACCAATGTATGATCTGTGTTTTATATCTGACACTAAACCTTGGATTTATTCATTGTTGTCTTAATACTATGTTTTATATATTATTTCAAAATAATTTTTTCACATATATATATATATATGAATGTGTAGAAATTTTCATGTATACTATTTTTTATTGAATACTAATTTGAGGCACATTATTGGTTCCATAATGATTGCAAATATTCTGACACCATTCATCTATACCTTAGAGGACATGCAACTTCAGAAGCTATTTTTCAGGAACCAAGTTAGTGGAGTGATGTATGTTCTTATATTGGTTATCTAGTTCATCTTAGAATTCACTATGGTCCATAGTTTCCTTATGGATAAGATTCAATGTTTCTATCCCCAATTAATTACATGAGGTTTTATCACATCAATCCATCAACTTTGGAATCATTAGAGTTCCTTTGGATCATTTAATGTTTGAATATTAGATTTTTTCCAATTTGATATTTCATATTGACTATATGTGAGTGATTTTTTATACTGTCATGAAATGTGTATTTATCCATATATCTATTTCATCATTTATTTCTATAGTTTTCAGGTCTAATATATATGCCTATATCGGGTAATGTTGATTTTGGGTCTGCATGTCCATTAACCCCAAGGGTCATGCTTGAATTTTGTTCAACCTCTGGTACTAATTGTTTCTATTGTGGGGGACCACATCACATTTAACGTTTTTAAACCCACAATTTAAACCATCCTTTAGTGAATTTTAGGCCTGTTATATGTCATAAGATGATCTTACCTAGTGTTGTTTGGGAAATTTAGGCTAGGATCATTAAACAATCCCTCTTCTGGTTTACACCTATAAAGTTTAGTGACAATGTCCTTTTTTATATTCCTTTATCTCCATATATTTTTTATTAAATTCAAATAGCCCATAATATTGGATATTTAATATCGAGGTGTTCAAATATTCTAGATGAAATGATCCATATTTACTTTTTTAGAATTGTCTACAACATTCACTTTTGATAATTAATATCTTATTTGTATTTATTTATATATTGTATAAAATTAATCTTTTATGAACCCAATAGGATGGATATGAATAAAAAATGGATGCATGATAATCATTTGGAAAATGAATACGAATAACGTGTTAAACAGTTCATCAATTTTGCTAGAGGCCATGTAGAAGACCCTTCTAAAATCCTCTTTCCATGTTTACGTGGCTTTTAATCAATGAAAATTAGTCCAGAAGTGTTGGAAAAACATTTTATTTTTCAAAAAATTGATCAAATATCTAAATGTTAGACAAAACATGGGGATAACTGAATATGGGAGTCGATTGGGATTGCACTATGGTTTATGAATCATTTGATATGAATTCCTTTGTAAAAGATAATGGATATCACAAGGAAGAAATGACAATGGAAAATGAAGATGACTTTCATGATTTTCCAAAGTTGTTTGAGGATATAAATAGTTGTTCCATCAAACCATTTTATACCTATTATATTAAATACAAAACATTGTATGTTGTATTGAAGTTATATAATTTGAAATCTGGCAACGGATGGAGTGAGACCAACTTTACCGAACTACTTGGTCTTCTAAAAGATAAGATACGAGATGAAAATGAACTACCATGCTGAACATATAAAACTAAACAAATGTTAAATTCAATGGGTATGATCTTCAAAAAATTAACTTCTTATCCAAATAATTTAATATTGTTTTTCAAGGACCATAAATCACTCATCAAATTCCCTATGAATCACTAATCAAATTCCCTACTTGTGGCACATATCGATACATGAAAAACAAATCAAGACGTTTGAAATTTTTATGTTTATTTACTACCATTATAAGGATTATAATACTATATGGATGTTATGAAACCACAAGATAATTACCATGGCATGAATATATAATTATTAATGATGGGATCCTATGTCATCCACCATATTCCCCTTAGTGGAAGAAAATTGATTACGTGTTTACTGAACATGGAGATGAGCTGAGAAACTTTAATCCTGCAATATCTACAAATGCAGTAAATCCATTTTGTGTGCAAATTAGTACTCATAGTACATAGCCTAACATGTTGGTAAATTATAACTTTCTTCCATGGTTATGCATGAAGTCCAAATACATTATGTTGTATCTACTTATATCTGGACCATAACAACCTAGTAATGATATAAATGTCTATTTACCTCAATTGATCTAAGATCTGAATTTTATATGGGATACATGTGTTACAATTCATGATGCTCATAGAAGTGATGAATTAAAATTGTGTTCCATGTTGTATGGAATGATAAATAACTTCCCTAAATATGTATATTTATCATGCAATAATAGTAAAGGCGTGTTGGGGTGTCCCATTTGTGAAAAACGCACATACTCAATTCTGTTGAAAAATTCCTCAAAGACTGTGTTTTTAGTACATCAATTTATTTTACCTAAATGAAATAAATATTGATCTTATATGACGACATTTGATGGTAATATCAAAAAAGGTACAACACCATCTCCATCAACGAGTAATAAACTATACAGAAAAGTTAAAAATATTGACATTGTTTTTCGTAAATCATTTTCAAAAAACCATAGAAAATTAGTTTTAAAGAAGTGATAAATTTTTATTGAATTACCATATTAAAAGTTTTTTATTTCAATCATTTTCTTGATGTCATGAATGTTGAAAAAAAATTATTTGACACTGTTATTGGATCGTTACTAAATGTTCATGAAAAAAATGAATGATGGAATCATGGATAGGTTAGACTTGATTTAAATAGGGATAATAAAAGAGTTGGCATTGGTGAATGGTAAAAAGAGTGCTTTCATTATTCAAGTATCTTACACTCTATCTCGATATGAAAAATTGGCATTTTTACTTTTACATATGAGTGTAAATGTTCCACAGGGGTTTTCATCAAATATCAAGAATGTCGTGTTAACGACTAATTTGATGTTACAAGGACTAAAATCACATGAATATATTGTTTTTATGTAATATTTAATGGCTATTTCTTTTTATTGCATTCTTCATCAAAATGTACGATATACCTTAACCAAGCTCTTCTTTTTCTCGAAGCCATATTCAGTAAATTTGTAGACCCGGTGAAGTTTTCTATCATGAATGAGGATATTTCAATCATATTTTGTGAATTGTAATTGTTCTTCCCACTATCATTATTTGATATAATGTTCCACCTAATGGTTCACTAGGTCAGAGAGGTTCAACTATATACTCTTTTCCATTATATAGGGATGTAACCCATTTAATGGTATATAAAGATTTTGAAAGGGTATGTTAAAAATCAAAGTAGGCCAGAAGGTTGTATTGTAAAAGGATATATTTTTGAAGAAGATGTTGAATTCTATAACGATTTAATTTCTGATGGTGAAAGCATCAGTCTCCCAAAGTCTCATCAGGAGAGTGCCATATGGGTGAACAAATTTCTGGAAGATCTTTTGCAACAATTACCTTGAAAAAGAGAGAGAAACCCCATATTTACATATTACATAATATTGATGATTTTGATATATACATTGAAGTCCAAAAAAAATTACTAAATATTTGAAACCATCACAAGCTAAAATATTGATATCAGATACACATAATCAAGATTTTATAGTATGTTTCAGAGTTAAAATTTTTAAGGAGTTATCTTAAAATTTGATTTCAATTACTTAATGAATTCAATGGCTAGCAAGAGGAAAGAATGAAAATGTTATATCTTACACTGGGTTTGTAATCAATGCTTATATGTCCTATACAAAAGAACATTATGATTTTAGTACAATGAAAAATATTTTTATAATACTTGTGGATGAAGCGATGCACATATCTGGTTCGAAATATAGAAATCCAATTTATGAAAATATGTCATATTTTTCCATTATCAAACAAATATACAAGTTTGATTAAAAAACATTTAATTTGTGGCTTTTCATTTGAAAATGGGTTTAAAATATTAATGGAGTGAAATTTGGTGAAATGAGACTTTTGAAGGTCAATTTCAATTTAGATGGGGAAAAAGATGATCTGTTCACAATTGAATCACAAGTAGTGCAAGTAATTTATGCCTCTGATGCAACAAACAAGAATTTGATGATTTTCATGTTGAAGATTAAAATAAATGTTGAGCCAGATGAAAATTCAATCGAGGATGTCCCTTTAAATGGGACATCACAATTAGTTCTTGTTATTCTCACTGTAGATAATGTCTTATACATTAGAGGGGACAAAAATGAAGGTATTTGAATTCTAAAAAGTGGAACCAATTCCTTGAATCCTTTAAAAAAAATAAAGATATTTCAATGAGAATGTAAAGGTGTTTTTAATATATAATGTTTTCTTCATAGTTCTATATGTTCTCTACTACATAAAAATAATATAAATTAAATGTTTTATTACTAAAGGAGACAATGTCTTCTGCACATGAAGATGTTACCAATCCATAAAAATAACAAACTATAATGAAAGACACCCTTTGGATAGATGAAAGGGTAATTTTATGATATAATTTATTTATTTTACCAAAAAATTATATAATGGAACAATGATTATTAATTTTCATTATTCCTTAAAGAGTTCGTTTTTTAGATTATTTCTTCCCATTTGTCACGCCTTTGTAAAAAGAGAAACATCATTGTCTCTGCTCAATTACAGAGGTAATCATGATGTTTTCGTAGTAGAATCATTTTCCTTATAATTAATTTATTGATTCATATGTATATTTAATTTAGTTTTTTTAGTATTACTCTCATAATAATTGTTTTCTTATAAATGTGGATTCTTTTATTCGAGTTGGGGGGTGCTCTATCCAACATTCACACTCCTCCCTCAAAATATTTTCATCCCTACATTGGTGACTTTATCACTTTATTTCATGTTACCTCCATTACCTTTGCAGGAAGAGAAACTATGATACATATGCTCAATTACAGATGTAATATTGATGCTTTCATAATAATATCATAGTATATATAATTAATGTTTTATTTAATATCTATATTTAATTTATTTATTTTTATTATAACTCACATAATAATTGTTTTCATATACAGTTGGATTCTTTTGTTCAAGTTGGGGGTGATCTATCCAACTTTCATGCTTCTTCTCCCATAAAATTTTTTCACCCCTAGAGTGGGGCATTTATAACTTTCATTCATGTTAACTCCACCGCATTTTCAGGAAGAGCAACGATGATGCCTCTGCACAATTACAAAGGTAATATTGATGTTGAACAGTAAAATCATTGTCCAAGGAATTAATGTATTGTTTCATATGTATGTTTAATTTATTTATTGTTGTTATTACTCATATAATAATTGATATATTATTTAGGTGGATTATTTTGTTTGAGTTGGGGGTGATCAGCCCAAAATTCATGCTCATTCTCCCATAAAACATTTTCACTACGGTTGTGGTGAATTTATCACTTTCTTTCAAGTTACCTCCACTGCCATTGAAGGAAGAAAAATAATGATGCCTCTGCTCAATTATAGAGGTAATATTGATGATTTCATAATAAAATCATTTTTTATAGAATAAATTTATTATTTCATATGTATGTTTAATTTATTTATTTTCAGTATTAATCACAAAATATATTTTTTATTATATAGGTGGATTCTCTGGTTCATGTTGGGGGTGCTCTGTCCAACATTCATCCCTTTTTACACTAAAAAAACGACAAACTTCTTCTCTCCCAAAACATTTCACTCGTGTAGTTTTGACATTTATCACTTTATTTAATGTTGCATCCACTACTCAATCATAGAGGAAATCCTGATATTCTCATTGTAAAATAGTTTTCCATAGAATTAATGTATAATTTCATATTTATGTTTAATTTAACTCTTTTTATTATTACTCATAATAATAGTTTTATTATACAATTGGATTATATTTTTAGATTTGAGGTGGTTAGTTCAAATGTAATCATTAGATATTGGTAGTTAGACAAATAAAGTAAATGGAAATCATGGTAACATTGATTGTTTGTATTGTATTTGGATGTATGTAATAATTTATTATTTATGTTATTGTATAAACCAATGTTTGAAATTTCCTTAATATAGTGTTTTTTTCTAGCATTTATGTTGAAAATTTCATTTCATTTAAATTATGTATTGGGACATGTTTTTATTGATATCTAATGTGTTTAAATTGTTGAAGTGTGCTGTTTCGGAACACTATAGTGGAGTTACAATGTAATGTAATAGCACACTACAGTATGAACCTTTATTAGAACTTTTAAAAGAATTGATAAAGTGGAACATTACCAGTATTTTTAAAAGCACTGATAAAATAAAATTTATCATAACATTTAAAAACACTAATATTTGTTCTTTATTAGTTATTTTAGAATCATTGATTAAGGGTTCATTTAGACACCCTAAATTAAAGCATTAATAAATGGGTATTTTATTAGTGCTTTTCAATGAACTAATAGGGATCGTAATTATCAACAATTTTTTCAGCACTGATAAATGACACACATATCAACGTTGATAAAAGTCCTAGTATTTTAACATTCCTCAAGTTTTCAGTGATTTTATATCACTTTTAAAAGAAATTTTATAATTATTAATGTGCACTTTTGTAGTAGTGGGTTCAAATCACACATATTTTGAAATAATTGGGAATTTCAAGGTGTGTGGTAGAGCTTTGTGTTGAGTTATAGATGGGTGTGTTATGTAATGGGTAATGGTTTTTTAGATGTTTCTATTTCTCAAAATGAAAATATTTAAAAATATATTTAGATCCTTTATCATAGTAGAAATTAATGCGGATAAATGTTTGATTTTATATGTGCTAATAACAAATTAATAATACCCCCATTTAACCACACTTGTTTTGGTGCCAATTAATGTTTGGGGATATTTTGAGGGTTCAGAACATCCTTGTTTTCTCAGAGTTCATAAAATCTATTTCTAGCACTTTTAAAAACCTGATCTGTAATATTGTATCAAGGATGCTTCTTGTATTGTTTTGTCAAATCCTTGTGGTAATCCGGATTATCCACTAGCAACAAGATCTAAGGCATATTAAAATATTAAATATAGTGGAATCACATGACTTTAAACATGACCATATTGCTCTGAATTTTATAATAAATCTTTGGGTGTTATTATCAAATATGGATTTCAGGTTTTTGAAAGACATAAAAGTAATGCACCAACTTGAAATCCACATAACCCGTGACCTGAGCCAACGAGTCACATGGCCGCAAGCGTGCCACCTCATTGGTTAAAAGCTACCGACAAGTAGTGAGGGTCTAAGATGTAACAATGGTGATAATATACCCTTAAATCAGAGTGGAAGAACATATAGAATAAATAGATAACCAACAATAGAATCATATATGAACAAACATTATGAAAAATGGTCTAGTAACCCACCATAGCAGAAATCATGATATACAACATATATAATGAAAATCTCTAGAAGTATAAATAAGAAAATATAACTATGATAATATCAAAATAAAATATGATGATTCATATACAATTATGTAATGACATGCAGATATACAAAATGGGGAGATAGAGGACAAACATATACCACAGGCTATACAAAAATAGAAAAAATACAAAAGACTGATCCACTAGAATCTCGAGCATAATCTTGGTCCTCTGCTACCATGATATATACATTAAGTAAATAAATTTATAACCTGAATTAGGTTGCTTTCCTTTATCCATACACGCAGACACATAGTTTAATCGGGTACTATAGGTGGCCCAAGTAGGGGGTGAGATAAAATCATAGTAGGACACCACCAACGGTGTATAGATATAATCCAATATGTATACATAGAAACAATAGTCTGACAGTGTAAATAGTAATGATCAATTCTGAATAAATAAATACCAGCCAGCTCAGGTTCCTACATGACACATGGTTAGCCCTACCTACTTTGGCATAGGCTGGTATAATTTTATCAGTAACCATACATTTATATAGTAATAATATTTTTAGTATAAATATATATTTTATCCACTTATATGAACTATTTAAGCGAGGAAATATGTAGGCATAAACCTGAATACTAGGTGCTAGCTAGACCTGGGGAATATCTCAATTGTCCATAACCAATATAAAAAGCTATAGGCTCAAGAAAGGTCACATGACCTGAATCGCATAATGAATGAAAGATGTCATGATCAACAGTTGAGATAGGTGGAGTGATACATCATTTCCAACAACTGATACAGAGTAACATGGAAACTCATGCCTATCTTCTAGATAATAGTTTAATAGTGAGAGCTTCCATGATCAACACCTGATGTAAGAGAGAGTGAAACAACATGATCAACAATTCGCTTAACAATCATTCCACAACCAAAGTCAATAGTGTACTCATAGAAATAATGATATCCCGATTGATCACCGTATAAACATTATTGTCTTAAATCCCAATATATAAATGGGTTTCACAGTTCATATAATCGATATAATAAAAACATGCATCATTAGGAATGAAATTGATTCCCATTATTATTCATTTCATTTAATTCATCCAAAAAAGGGAAACCATATAGAATCTAATTCGTTCAATTAAAAGGTAAGGCAAATCCATTTATGAGAATCCAGGAATATATGGGGTGACTTAGTCCACTGAAAAATTATAAAAGTGTGGGAAAATCCATTTACAAGCTAGGCCAAACACTTATAAGATGTTCTATTCATTTAAACATTTATATTTATGGGGAAATTAATTCATTTCATGAAACATATTGGGTACCTTGGTAACACGATAACCGATCTGATTCTAGCATAGCCTGAAGTGTTTCCCAACTCCCCAAGGGTTGGAGATTAGGACTTGGCATCATACAACCTGAATTTGAGAATGATTTTTCCACAAAAATTATTGAATAAAAAATAAAAATTAGTATGAATATAAAAGAAAATCCAATGGGATATGTGTAAAAAAATTAAAACATGTTTAAACAACCCAAAGTACTACCGTAAAGTACCAGTAAAATAATATAGATAAATAGCCCACATCCCAATGGATGCAACTCTCCAAGTCCACAGATCAATAGTTAGAACCACCTCCAAGTGGTGATTTACCCCTACTCGTACATGGAAGAATATTATATAAAAACACTCAAAGGAATATTTATTGTGTGAGTTAAAATCTTAGAAGGGTCTCACCCAGGATACCAAAAATAATATGACAACTTTTAATAAACCAAATAAAGAGCTTTCAATTTTCAAATGAATAGGTCTGTAATTTCAAAATAAAATTTTAACAAATAATTCATTACATTTCCAATTATGGAATATATTTCAAATGAATGGAACAATTTCAAAAAAATGAATCTTTACATAAATGGATTAAATAAACACTTTTATATAAAATTGTTTATATAAATTTGAAGGCTTGTAAAATAGTTTACAAAAATTCGAATACATTTATTTCTCATATATAAAGAAATGATAAACATGATCATCTTCCAATTGGTATGATAGTTACATGTTATGAGATCCTCACACTTTCACATGACAAACAACCTTGTGTACACACTTCCATCATCACTAGCAATAGAGGACTCTTCAATTACCCACTAGGGAAGTAAGATATGATAACCAAAGTTTTTTTACTATTGTAAAGAATAAATCTGGTTCTAGATCATTCCCATCATAATGTGAATGTCCCAAATAACTCACTAACTACATAAGCTTGTATGTGATCTAATACAAATCAATGATGGAAAATTAATTATATAAAATCTTAAAATATAATTAAGTCTCATTCCCCTTTTTCAAAAATACAAATTTTCCATTGAAACATGTTTTTAATCAAACCTTTTATTTTTCCAAGATAAACCCACATTATTTCTATGAAAACCATTTTTAATCCATTTTTACAAATAATAATTTTAAATCAATTCAAAATTCTATTTCACAATTCAATTTTGTAATTAAACTCCCGAATTTAATTTCAAACAATTTCCATCAATTTGACAACAAAACACCTATTAAACGGAATTGGGTTTTTTTAACAATTTTTTGTCAAACCCATTACACAATTTAAATTTTACCAATTTTAATAATCACACCCCAATTCAATGAAATTGGGGGTTTTCCTATTTTCATTCCAAAATCCCATTTTAAAACCACAATTCAATAAAATTGGATTTTTCCTACAAACCAATTGATTGAAAATTAATTTAATTCAAAAAATTACATTTAAATAAAACCATTGGATTTAAACAAATATATTTAGGGTTAATAAAAATTAGGCATCATGATGGAATTAGATACCATGGGGTCAATGAATCTTGAAACGCCAAAACTGAATCACGATTTGCCGATAAAGAATGATGACAACAACAAAATGGGAATCAAACCTAGGTTTATGATCCCAAAAAGGAGGGTATTGGATTCACGTAGCAACATAGGGATCCACAGAACCATAGGGAAGAGAATAGAGAAAGAGGGAGATAGAGAACGAGGTATAGAATCTAACCAGGAGAAGTTAGAACAATGTTCTTCAAGATTTAATATTCTTTTGGGTGGGTGTAGAGGGGCCAAAATCGCCTCTTGGCTGCTCATGGGGAAGAAGAAAACATATGGGTCATGTTAGGTCTATCTGAAACCAAAAGTGTGGATTTAAGTACATTAAAGTTATATTTTTAGATTACTTAAATCCCATTAATGGTTTGTTGGGAAGACCGTCATGGTTTAACAAGTCGTGTAGATTAACTATGTGCCCTATTTAAATGATATGTACAGTTTATCCTATAAGGTTTTATGGTATGAAAAGCCATGAACCCACTTTTAAAAACCCCACTGCTTGGGATTTCATGGTTTGGGTCGAGAGGGCGCACGGTTTGGGAAAACTGTTCATCAACTATGTGTTGAGGAATAGATTTTTTAAACAATACATAATTTTATAAGATAATGGTTTTTGAGAAAAATACTCTATTTCTGTATGATGATTTAGATGCTCACAAATATCTGTATTTTTTATTGTAATTATTTTAATTTAATTATATTTCAAGAAATTTATATTCTTTATATTTTATTTCTAGAGAAATATTAACACATTTAATATGCATGGAATATTCGAAAAAGTTTTCAAAAATCATTTATAGCGTGTTCTGGAAACACTGTTCATGTGATACGTGCTCAGAAATCAATTTAGAGTGTTTTGGAAACAATGTTCACAAGCTACGCTAAGGAGAGTAGCATAAGGATGTAATCCATCATTTACTTTAGAGTTTATCCAAAAAGTATGGCCAAGAAACCATACATTATCAAAAATATATGAAAAAAGAATCCTATATTAGAAAGGAACCTTACATTTGGAATATTAGGAAAGTATGAAAGAAGAATCCTACGTTAATTTGAAACGTCATGTTTATTTCTCAAAAGTATAGTTAACCAACCTTACTTTTGTGAACAACCATATGTTTGATTGAAAAGTATGGATCATGAACTTTACATTATAATGATGAGAAAGGTATGTATTATATACCATTCATTTGAGAGTTGAAGAGAAAAGTATGGAAGATCAACCATACGTTTGAGATCAACATTACATTTGAGAGAAGCCTTACATTTTAGATCAAACTTACATTTGAGATCAACCTTTCATTTTGAACCTTACGTTTAAAGAATGTATGCTATGCAGTTCAAACCTACATTTGACATCATATATCTAAATTACGACTTTATTAATGAAATGATATTTAGGGAGATTATTAGGCAGATTTCGTGACAGATTAAAATCCCAAATTTAAAGCGAGTCTTTGACTGATTCAAAGTTGTTTATTTGTGACTCAAAGGATCAATTTAATATGATCTTTTCATGACTAATTTTCAGGGGAGTTACGACTTCTCTGTTATTCCAACTTTTGAATATCGTGAGTTATAAGGAAAATTTTGTGGACATAAATTTACAGAGGAAACAATCATCTTTATTCTATTTATACACTTATATTATTTTCTATTATAGATATAGAGGTGAATCATCGATCTCTAGGGTTTTTCATGACTGCATTTTTACAGAGAAATTCGATACATATAGATCTATTGTTACGAAGAGCGATAAAGATATTTTTTCTGAAGAAGATGAAACTTATTAAAGATTCACCGAATCTACATCAAATATCTTTTTTTAATCCACTACTGTTAAAATTGTGAATTATATTTCAAGATTTTCTGCAACTATATAGGCTCAGATGTACTTCTATATGAAGATTATTCTTTCTGAATATGAATATCCATCGATTGTTAATTGTGTGATGTTTCTATTATGAATAACAACTAGAATGTATTTCAAAGAACACATAATATTTTACTTTCAGTGATTGGATTGTCGTACTAAGCGGTGTAGTCGGTTTGGTGTATGGACCAAAATGCTCTGTTTAGCCACAAACTTGTAAAGGTGTCAAATACCTTCACTCTGTTGTGGAATGGTCTATTGATAAGAAGACCATATAGAGAAAATCTATATGCTCGTGGAGGAGAGCAGTTGTGGAGTGGACTAGGTGCCTTCTATTCCTCAAACCACTATACATCAGGTGTTTGTGGTATTAATTTTTCGCTACTTAATCTTTCATATAAAGATAAAAGGATGGATCATTATCTTCTGAAGAAATTTTAAAAGACACAATTCACCCCCCCCCCTCTTGTGTGTATTTGGTATTACACTATCCAACAATTGGTATCAAAGGAGGAGATTTTGTCAAAGATATAACAAGTTGAATGTCTTCGGATTATAAAGAACTCAATGGTTGATATACAAGAGGGTATGTCAATGGTTCAAGCTCCTTATATCAAAAATGAATATTATTGATGCCGGAAATCAAGGATGACCATTTATTTAATGAATCTTGGATATAGAGTCTTCACAAAAATTCTATCTCTTTATGGGATTCAAGAGAAACCTGAAACTTGGAGTGTTGATACAGAAGTAGAGTATGCCCTAAACTCAAAAGCCATGGATGCTATCATCTGTGGTCTTGGACTGGAAGAATTCAAAAGAGTGTCTCAGTGCCCGATAGCATATGAAATGTTTCATACTATTACAGTTTCTTATGAATAAACTATTAATGTCAGACAGATGAGGTTTGCTACTACTAAACTCAAATTCGATACATTTAGGATGTTTGAATCATAAATCATTACCCCGATGAATGTATGGATGACATAGATTGTCAACAACATCATTGCTTTTAGATATATGATTAAATAATATGATCAAGACCTAAAAGTACTAAGAGTACTACCACCAAGATGGAATGGAATTTATACTCCTATCAGTCAATCTGCACCTGTAAAAGATTTAAAAATGAGAGAGTTAATTGGAACTCAAATGATGTATGAGGTTGAGATGTAGGATGAATCAAATTTTCATAAGGTTCTAATCAAGATAGAAGACACTACCATAATGGTGAAATCTCAATCAAAAAGAAGAAAGATAAAGATAAAGAAAATAAAGGTGAAATTAAAATGTTCTGATTAATCTAATTTAGATGTGGAATTGGCTCAAATATCTAGAAAATTCAGTATGTTTTAACGAAGGAAAAACAGTTTTATAAAGTCTATTAAAAAATATGAGAAGGAAGTCAGATGATATGAGTGCAAGAAACATAGTCATATCAGACATGACTGTACCCAATTAAATGATGATAAGAAGATGAAATTCTTTTAGAGAAATGATTATGATCAAAAAATAAAGAAGGAAATGAAAGCTACATGGAGTGTATCTAAAGACTCTAGCAGCTCATCAGAGTCTAATTCAAAAAAAGAGGAATCAAACCTGAAATCCAATATGTTCTTTATGGTAGAAACTAATGAGGAATCAAATCACAAAAGCCCAATTAAAATATGGTAAATGGACAGTGGAAGCACTAGGAATATTAGTGGAAAATCATCACATTTTAGAACACAAAATCAATAGTATGGTTGTCTAGTAACATTTGATGATAATGACAAAGGCAAGATTATTGTCATTGGAACTGTTGGAGACCCAAAAGCTATCTCAATCAATAAATTACTCTATGTACAAGGATTGAAATTCAACCTGATATGTATCTCTCAACTCTATAATGATGGTTATATTGTTTATTTTTCTAACAATTGATGTTCTGTTTTCAAAGTTAAATTTCTTAAATTTAGATCACCTAGAACTGATAATGTTTATACCTGGGACATAAATTCCTTGTGTAAAAAAAGTAAAATTCTTAACTGCTAAGATAAATGAAATATGGATTTGGCATCTGAGACCTGAAAATTTATATATATATATATATATATATGTATATATATATGTATATGCTCTACAAAAGTTATCTAAGAAACAATTAATTTCAGATTTTCTAAGTCTCAAATTTGGATGTGATAGATTCTGGGATAAATGTCAACTTGGAAAGAAGCACAAATCATCCTTCAAAACTGTTAACAAAATTGCTACATCTAAAACTCTAGAACTTATCCATATGGATCTTTTTGGACCTTCTAGGGTAGCAAGATTGGATGGTAAATTATGTGTATATTTTTTAGTTGATTACTATTATAGATTTTCCAGGATTTATTTTCTAAAATATAAATAAGAAGTTTTTACTATATTTGAATGTTTTTTCATAGCTATCCAAAATGAAAAAGGTTTTAAAATAATTTCATTATGAATTGATCATTATGGAGAATTTTAGAATCTAGAAATTAATAACTTTTTATCAAATATGTGTATTGAAAACACATGCTCTGCTCCTAGAACACCTCAACAAAATGGAATTATTGAAAGAAGAATATGACTATTTACGAAATGGCTAGAACTATGATAAATGAATACAGTCTTCTTACCTATTTCTTGGAAGAAGTTGTATGCACAGCCTTCCATATAATGAATAGAGTATTAGTTAGACCAATTTTTGAAAAGATACCCTATGAACTCTGGAATAAAAATAACCTAATGGAATTTACTTTAATATTTTGGTATGTAAGGTTTACACCTCAAACACAAAGGACAATCTTGGTAGGTTTGATCCAAAATATGATGAAGGTATTATTGTAGGATATTCCTCTACTTCCAAAGCTTATTGTGCTTGTTATAAAAATTCAAGGATTGTTGAAGAATCAGTTCATGAGAAATTTGATGAATCTGATCCCTTAGAGAAAAGGAAAGACCAAATTGATGAATCTGACTCTAATGATAACATGAGACTTGAAAACATGATAGATTATTTTTAAAAGTATATGAATGAAATTCAGTTTAGTTCAGAAGAACATGATATTGAAGAACTTAATAGTGTAGTACATAGACAGTCTAGAGGCCTAAAAAATCTTCTTTTGTAAACTTTAATAGGTGACCTAGACATAGGAATAACAACTAGAATAAATTTAGGAAATCTTGTTGAATTTTCTACCTTTATATCTTAATTTGAAACTAGGTCTATAGAAGAATCCTTAAGTGATGAATATTGGATGATAGAAATGAAAGAAGAACTAAACCAGTTCAAATGAAATGATGTTTTGAAATTATTTTGATGACCAAAGAGATATCTAGTCATAGGTACAAAATTGGTCTTTAGAAATAAGAAAGATGATCAATGAATAATAACTAGGAATAAAGAAAGACTAGTAGCTAAATGATATAATCAAGAAGAAGGTATAGATTATGATGTGACCTTTGCACCTGTAGCTACATTAGAAGCCGTTAGAATCGTTTTACCCTATTCATCTCAAATGAACATTAAATTATTTCAGATGGATGTTAAGTTTGTTTTTTAAATTTTTATTTAATGGAAGAAGTTTATGATGACAAACCTCCTGGTTTTGAAAATTTAAAAAATTCAGATTCTGTTTTTAATGTTTCTAAAGCGCTCTAAGTCTTTAAATAGGCACCTAGGGCATGGTATGAAAGATTATGTTCATTTCTATTTAAAATTATTTTACTATTGTGAAAGGAAGATCCAACACTTTTTAAGAAAATTGTATATTTTAATGTTTTATTTGTTCAAACTTATGTAGTTGATGTAATTTTTGGATAAAAAAAATCAATACATTATCATGATTCTTCAAATTTAATGCAAAAGAAAATTGAAAAGAGCATGATGGTAGAATTAAATTTATTTTTAGGACATCAAATTTATTAAAAATATTTTGGAAATGTTTTGAATCAAAGAAAATACATTACTGATTTAGTAAAGAAATGTTTACTTCAAAACATCAAGACATATTCAGCTCCTATGTATACTAATATAAAACATGATTTGGATGAAACTGGAAATTCAGTTGACAACAAGTTATATAGATGTATGATTGGTAGTTTTTTATGTCTTACTACTAACAGGCCAGATATTATGTATTCAGTATTTCTTTATGTATGTTTTCAATCAAATCCTAAATAATCCGACTTAACTAATATTAAAAGAATTTATAGATATTTATAAGGAACTATTTTTCAATCTATAATTTATCCAAAACTTCTGATTTTTATTTAATTTTATATTTAGATACAGACTTTGGAAGTTTTAGATTATATAGAAAAATCAATCCATGGACTTATCACATTTTAGGAAAATCCATAGATTCATGGTATATAAAGAAGCAACACTCAGTTGCCTTGTAAATAGCCAAGGCAGAGTATGTATTTGCAGACAGTTGTTGTGCCCATGTTTTGTGGATAAAAGACACTCTTATAGACTTTGGACTAAAGTTTAATAATACACCTATTTTATGTGATAATACAAGTTCAATAAATATTCCAAAAACCTTATTAATCATTCTAGTACTAAACATATAGATATTAGAAATAATTTTTTAAGAGTCCATGTTCTGAAAAATGATATATTTTTAGAATTTGTAAATATTGAAATTCAATTAGCTAATATTTTTACTAAACCACTTCCAAATGTAAGGATTGATTTTATTAAGTGGGATTTAGGATTATTTATTTTTAAATATTTTTTTATTTTTATCAGTTTTTATTGATTACTTGTTTTTAATAATTTAAATTCATTTTAGTATGATTTTAAATTTATGTCGCATACATTTTTAATTTAAAATAATGTTTCATATATTTATAGTAACACCGGAGTCAAGGCTGTCATACCATTTTCAAATCTAGAACGGTTTCATTTTCTCAGAACCCTTTCGAATCACTGAAACCATTACCACTCTTCTCTTCCCATACCTGAACCATTGAATCCTTAACATTTCGAACCTTTAGAGATCTATATCAGAAATGGAAAAGGCCAAGAAGACCATTGAGCCAGAGACCAGCACGACTAAGAATCAGCGCATGAAAGTAAAGAAGATTCTCCTATGAAGGGTAATTGATTTAGAATGGCTATATTAGACATATATGATGCTACAAAAAGACCTATATTTTCAAGACCTATAACAACAATTTAATGGAGAGAACACGAAGTTTCTATATGTGGAAGAACTTCTTCACTTCTTTAAATTTTATTAGTTTTTCCTAGAAGAGGGGGAAGGTACTTTGATAGCAAAGATCAAGGTCAAAGACTTTTTTATTTCCTCTATGAAAATTGATCAAATACTTAGCTGCCCTCATGGGGGAGTATTTCACATTGATTTTAGGAATATAGGTGATGGTGTGCATAAGTCATAGGATATTATGTCTTTTCTTTTATCAACAAATGTAAGGAAGATGCTAGTGAATGACTTGGATCCGGACCAAAACATTTTGGTAAAGTTTGGGAAAATAGGGATTTCACCTCGTATGTCAAAAATGGAGAAAAACATATACACTAAAATATATATCATGTTTCTATTGATGACTAATAGCAAGTTAAAAATTCTGAGATATATGGTGAGATATCTCAATTAGTGCTATAAAACAAAAGAGAGGATGAACTTTTATCCCATGGGAAGATTCATTTCAAATATTTTGTTTAATAAAGATATGATAAATCTAGTGGATGCTCGAGTGAGATTCCACCACAAAAACAAGTTCAATTTAGGAACATTGAGAATGATTGGTTATTTAAGGGGAAAATCAAAGGCAATATTATGCCTGTAGGAGCAAAGGAAGGTGAAGAGAGTGCTTAAGCACAACCTGCAATGTCAAATGAAGCACCAGATGAATCGAGAGTAAGAAAGGTTTCACGGAGAATCAGATTTGAACATGTTGATACACCTACATATAAGGAATGTCAAGGACTTCATTGAAAAAGTCATAGAGTGGATCAAGTTAGGGAGGATCCTACTCAAACAAATGAAAATAAAACTGAACCACTTCTATGATATAGATTAATTAGAGAATCTATAGTACTGGACTTTTCACAACAAATAGTTTCTAATATTGAGGTGACTCCTCAAGTGGAACAAGAAATTATGCTTCCAGCACAAGCAGAAGCATAAGGAGAGGTAGAGGCTGAGACAGTACCTGGTGAAGTGGCAGTGGCTGAAACATTAGTTGATCTAGAAGAAACAATTTTAGAGAATACTATCATGGATGAATAAAATGATGATGATGCCCGTAAAGAGAAACCTTCAAAACATGTTGAAATTCAAGAAGAAAATTTATATGAAGTTCATACTGAAGTTTTAAATAAAAAAATTTATGTGGATGAGTCAGGGAAGGACTCTAAGGGAATATTGGTAGAAAAACTAGTACAGGGAGGGGATAAAGAGAAATGAAATGCTGATCACTGTCCCTTAGAACTGTTAGATCAAAATGAAGTTGAAACAGATAATCATGCACAGCGTACCTCTAATTTTGTGAATTAAGAAGTGGAAGAGATATATTTAATGTCGAGCAAAGGTGAATCTGAGAATGATGCTCTATGGAGTGCATTATAAAAGAAAAATATGAGATTTCAAAGATTAAAATAAAGTAATGTTTCAAAAGTAGAAGTTGAAATTTTCAAGAGGGAGGTGTGAAGTGAAGTAGCTAAGATAAAATATGAGATAGAACTTATGTCTGATTTAATAGAATTTAAATCATTCATTGAGCAACAATTAGCATCTGTCGGGACCAGGGAATCCAGTACATCAGGTTGTTCACTAGACTAGATAAGGATATTTCAGGCCATTACAGAAGTAATGAGGAATATGAATGATTGGTTTCAAGAGATACAATGAAATAGTGCTCCTTTATCTGTGTTATTGGACAATGAGAAGTTTCTTGTTGAACAATTGACTTCTAGTGAACTAGGTATTTTGACTTTTCTGAATCAGTTCACAGACAAGTTAACTCTATTTATGGACAAGGAAGAGAGGCTTCATGAGTTTTTCAGAGTCAATCTAATTGAATATATTCATCTAACAGAAGAAAATAGAGATCACATAATCCAATTGGGAGATGGATTGTTGAGTAGATTAAGATCTTATTTATTAGAGATCAAGTCTATAGTTCAGAGGAGATGAATCATACCCTTAACCAAACCGTGATTCATGTTGTTGTAGCTACTATACTTTTAAAATATTTTCAAAGAAGTTTATTGATGCATTTAAAATTTGTCTGTTATTTATTTGTTTTACTCTCTGTGTTACAAATTCATGTAATCCAGATTCAAATATTGATAAACAGTTAATAATAGAATTTACATAAGTTTAGTGCTACATTTAAATGTGTTATATTTTTTATTCAATAGTTCATTTTGATATCACAAAAAGGGTATAAATTTAGATAAACACAACATTTTATTTTAAAATAATTTAGAATTATTTTTATTTTCATTCAAAAAAGGGAAAATTAAAATTTTATTGTATTATTTTATATCTTTTAACTTAGGGGGAGAAATTATTTAAAAAGATAAAATATTATTTTGGGGAGAAATAATAATAAAAATTACTTTACAATTTTAAATCATTTATGGGAGAAGATTTTATTAAAAAATTAATTATTTTTTTATCTTTTACAAATTCTAAACTATATGTATTTAATATTATATATTCATTTCATTGGTTATTTTATGGGTTTTGTGATCATCAATAATTTGGAGAATTTGGAGAATGTTTTGTTTTCAACAATATATAATTTTAAAAGATGGAGATTGTTGAGAACAGTACTTTATCTTTTTATGATGATATTTATGCTAACGAATATCCTTATTTGTTATTATAATGATTTTACTTTATGTATATTTCAGAAAATTTATATTCTTTATATTTTTTTTTTTGAGAAATATTAAAGCATTTAATCCGTGTGGAATATTTGATAAAGTGTTCATAAAGAATTTTTTGTGTGTTCTAGAAACATTTTTCATGTGCTAGATGTTCCGAAATCACTTTAGTGTGTTCTAGAAACATTTTTCATACCCAATGATGAGGAGTGTAGAATAATGAGGGAATCCATTGTTTAAATTATAGGTTATTAGAAAAGTATGGTTAAGAAACCATACTTCATCAGAAAAGTATGAAAGTAGAATATTTCCTTTGGAAGGAATCTGGAATTTGGAATATCAGGAAAGAATTAAAGAATAATGCGACGTTAGTATAAAACATCATGTTTATTTTTTATAAGTATGGTTCACCAACCTTACTTTTCTAAACAACCTTACATTTGATTGAAATGTATGGATCATGAACGTTACATTTTGAAGATAAGAAATGTATGGATTATATATCACTCGTTTGAGAGTTGAAGAGAACTGTATGGAAGATCAACCTTATATTTGATATCAAACATACATCTGAGATCATCCTTACATTGGTGATCAACCTTACATTTGAGATCATCATTACATTTGATATCAACCTTACGTTTGAGATCAACCTTACATTTGAGATCAACCATACGTTTTGAACGTTACATTCATAGAATGTATGATATGAATTTCAACCCTACATTTGACATCAAATATTTAAATTACAACTTCATAGAAGAAATAGTATTTATGCATATTATTAGGCAGATTTCAAGCCATATTAAAAGCCCAAATTTAAAGTGCATCTTTGACTGATTCAATTCCATTTATTTGTGATTCAAATGATCAATTTAATGGGATATTTTCATGCTGAAGTTTCAGGGGAGTTATGATTTCTCTGTTATTCAAATTTTTTTATATCACGAGTCAGAAGGAGACTTTTGTGGATCAAAATTTACAGAGGAAATGCTCATCTTTTTTCTCTTTATATACCGGTATTATTTTGTATTATAGATATAGAGGCGAATAATCAATCTCTAGATTTTTTCAAAACTAATGTTTTGCAGAGACATTCGAGGCTTACAGATCTACTGTTACGAAGAGTGATGAAGATCAGTTTTATAAAGAAGACGAAACTCATTAAAGATTCACTGACTCTACATATAATATATTTTGTGAATGAGTTGTTGTTAATGTTGTGAATTATATTTAAAGATCTACTGCAACTGGATTGAATCAGATCTACTTCTATATAAAGATTATTCTTTCGAAAGATAACGATCCATCGAATGTCAATTGCATGTTGTTGCAATTGTGAAGAACAACTACAAAGCATTTCAAAGAACAAGTACACTTTTACTTTGGGTGATCAACATCTCATACTATTCTTTGTATTCGGTTCTGTGTATGAACCAGAAGGTTCTATTTTTCCTTAATCTTGTAAATGTGTCAACTGCCTGCACTCAGTTGTGGAATAGTCTATTGTTAAGAGGACCAGATAGTGAAAATCACCAAGCTCGTGGAGTAGAGCATTGGGAGAGTGGACTTGGGGACTTCTGTTCCCCGAACCACTATACACAATATGTCCATTGCTATTTATTTTTCACTACATAATCTTTGATATAATGATAGAAGGATAGATCACAATATTGCAATGAAATTGTAAAATACAAATTCCCCCCCCCCCTCATTTGTATTTGGTATAACTCAATCCAACACCATGAACTGGCCCAAAATTTTTCGAAACTTCTAAAATATCAAACTATTTACCCTCAAATGAAACCCAACCAATACATGATTAAAAATAGGGGGTTAGGAATACCAGAAAATTGTAACATGGTGTTATAATCCCCCACTATAGAAACTTTATTTCCCCAAAAATCATTTTCAGAAGATTCCACGCCAAAAATACTAGGTTGTTGCTCTGTCATCAGTGCCTCCCCTTCCACGTATCGTGATTATCAGAACTGTGCTACCATAGCATGTGAACCAAAGGTATATTCTTCCCACGAAGTTAGTTTGTTTTAGAGTCAACTATCAAGACTATTTGTTCAGTCATAGATAAATACTGCTTATCCCTAAGATCACGCTAGATCAGAACATGAGACGGACTAGATAGATACTTTTGTAGCTGAGATAAATGGAATATGTTATCGATCGATGTCAAATGTGGTGGAATTTCTAAACGGCAATTAACTTTTACCATCTTCACAACAACATTGAAAGGTCCCACAAAATGAGGAGAAATTTTCCATTTCCTCTCAATCCATCAATAAGAAAACCGGGGTGAATCATTCATGAACACATGGTTACCGACTGAAAAATCCAACAGTATATGATGACCATCAACATAAGACTTATATGAAATCTATGTTTTTTTCATTCTCTGACAAATCAACGGAATCCTTTATTTCATTTGTTTCACCATAGTTTGTCAAACCAAGGAACTTTAACAAATCTACGACCAACAAACTAAATATCTATATGGTATTCCATTTAATGCCTCAAGATAATCCATTCTGATCAAATATTGGTAAAAATTGTTATATACCAACTCAAGAAGCCCAAAATGATCATCCCAACCCCACTAAAGTTGAGAAAATAAATTCAAATCGTAACCTCAAGATTCTGTATAACTTTTTCCAGCCATCCAACAATGGATGGAATTCCATAATAAAAAAGACGTGAGATCCCATTACCTTATGAAGGCCTCCCAGAAAATGGGAAGCGAACCAAGGATCCTATCAGAGACTATAGTATATAGAACTCAGTGAAAATGAACAATCTATTTTTCATATTGATTTGATAACTCCTCAACTTTGTATGTATGATAAATGGGTATAAAGTGATCAAATTTCTTCATCTGATAAATCACAAACCATATCACATTCTTCATTCTCTAGGTATGTAGAAACCCAACCAAAAAGTCTACAGAGATATCATACCAATTCCCAGTAGTAACTGGAAGTGGCTGAATAAAAATCAAAGGTCATTTGTGCTTGGACATAACCTATTGGCACACATTACAATGAGAGACATGTTCAGCAATTCCCTATCTCATACCTGGACACCAGAACTGATGCCGCATGTCATATAACATCTATTGGGTTATTGGTTTCACATACCAGTGTGAATTGTAGAAATCCATTATAATAGATTCCATTTCTACAGACATCACCTCAAAGTGATTTTGATATCATAAACCACCCTATTTACAGAAATAACACTCAAAAATGGTCTCCCCTATATAAAGAGAGTCTCTAATGCTAAGTTAATCATCATTATGTGGTTTTTCCTATAGATTAATCTCGAGAAGAGAGAATTGAAACTGAACACGTGAAAAAAACATCATCCCATTATTCCAGGACTCAAATATGCAACATTGAAAAGAGAGCCATCAATTTCCACTCATCTAATGATTCCTTCATAGTGTTATTCAGAAGTTTTCTGTTCAAGGAATCTATGATGATATTCCATTTCCTAGGGGTATCGGTGTTTACAATGTAAAAATATTTCAGTTATTCCATATAACAACTTTTATGGAGATTCCAATCTTTCTGAGAGAATATATAACTCATGAATTTTTGATATGAAAACACAATAAACCTTTCTCCATAATGATAATACTTCCAACTCTTAAGCACATGCATCAAAAATACAAGGTCAGGGTTATAAGTTGCGTAATTTTTCTCGTGTGACATAAGTTGATGAGATCCAAAAGAAATGACATGCTCACCTTGAATAAGAACTCATCCCAAACCTGAACCTGATGAATCAAAAAATACCATAGAGCCCTACCCAGCCTCTGGAAGAGTCAACATCAGAACAACAGTAAAAATACATTTCAGCTCAAGAAAAGAACTCTGATATTTTTCAATGAATGTAAAATTTACTCCTTTTAGATTTGGAGTAGTCATTAGAGAAGTAAACTTTGATATGCCCATAATGAAATGTTGATAATAACCATCCAAAATTAGGAAGTTTTAAATCTTGAAAACATTTTGTGGTTGTTCCCATGTCATAATAGCCCTTTCCTTTTTTTACTATCAACTTGTATCCCATGTTCCAACACCATGTATCCCAAGATCATCACTTCCTAAATCTATAAATAAAATTTTGAATTATTGGCATAAAGACAGTGATTTAGCAAGAATCTCATAACTATTATTTGATAATGTACATGATCCTCCTTAAACCTAGAGTGAAAAAGTATTTCTTTTATAAATACTACCAAAAAATTATCTAGATACTCATGGAAGATCATATTCATCAAATCCATAAAGACTTTAGTAGAATTTGTTAAACCAAAAGGCATGACAATGTACTCATAATGATTATACCTACTCTGAAAGGTGGTTTTTGAAATGTAAGATTATTTTTTCCTCAACTGATGGTATCCAGATCGAAGTTCAATTTTCAAGAACCACAATCCCCTTTTCACTTAATCAAATAGATCAGTAATCTATGGCAATAGATACTTGATCATTAAAATAACTATATTGAGATTTCAGTAATCAACACAGAATAGAAGTGAACCATATGATTTCTTATAAAATACAACTTGTGACACACTTAGGTGTATACATCCATTATCTTGAAGATCCTCTAGTGGAGTCATTAACTCTGTCATTTCAACTATTTCCATGTAGTAAGAAGGAATATACAATGGTTGAGTATCATGCACTAAATTAATAGAGAAATCTACCTTTTTTACCGGTGGTAAACTAGAGGATTCAAAAGGAAACACGTCTAGAAACTCAACAACAACTGGAGGGAGACCACCGCTCAAAGATTCCTACACCCAATCAAAAGAAAACACATATATTACTTTCTCCAACTCTAGATAAGAAGGTGTGACTCTACTAGATCTTGGGTCCCATTATCCATGAAATACATGACACACACCATTGGTTGTAGTAAAGAACGCATGTTAAAGATGACTATAAATCCGGGATTTAATAGCTATGAGCCAATCAATCCAAAAAAATGAATTCAAGTGGTATCTTGTTGATAATTAGAAAACTCCATGCAAGCTCGACTTCTGATTGAGAAAAAAGAAAAATTATTCTATAAAGAAACTTATATCTCTTCGAACTAAGGGATCTAGTAATATATACGACATATGATAAAAGATCCATTAGAATATTTAATACATTAACAATGCATGTTTAAATAAAATAATGAGATCCACTGGTTTCAAATAAACAAGTCACTAATGAAAAAGATATAGAGACAATATCTCTCACAGTCACGGGACCTGTATCCAGTTCCTCTTGAGACTCTTCCACCAAGTGAGAATCTTTTTTCTGGATTCTTGGAGATATAACCATTTTATTCTTGAAGCATCTGATTTCCCCAAAATTTTAGGAGAATCTAATGATCATGTGCTACTACGTGGAGTGGAATAAATGTGGAATAATTTTTATGAGTTCCATGATCATCCATAAAACCACATACCTTGGGAAACTCTGGGAAAGCCCTATTTGAATGTCCTACATTTCCACACTGGTGGTAAATAAAAGGGCCTCTACCAGGTATTGTAGGAGGTCTAAAGTAATACTAATATTGAGATACACCCTTATAATCATCATGCTTCTGCTTTACTTTGATGGAAATCATACTTCCCCTAGGAGAGAAATAAACTCCTGATAACCTTGAATTTCAAGCCAGAACCATTTTAACCATCAACACTCTATCCATTACATCATCATAAGAATGAATATTTATAAATAAAACATTAGAATGAATATACGTTTTAAGTACCAACTGAGACCTTCCAGCCTTCATCCTGTCATTTGATACTATCTCAGGAAAAAAATGCACGAGCTCAGTAAAATGGTTTGGTACTCTATCATGGTTCTGTCCGTGGGATGAAGTTTTAAAAACTCTATAGCCTTGGCCAAAAACATCAATTTTGGATAGAGATAATTGGTGAAAATAAATTTTAAGTATCTATACACAATTTCCTCATGTTTCTTTGTCATCACCATAGGGTCCCACCATCTCATACTCCATCCTTCCAGCACAAAGTGGGGACAATTCACCATGATTTCATTGATTGTCTCCATGAACCCAAACGAATGATCCATCATTCCCAACTATTCCAAAGCCCATTGAGGATCATTTATTCCTTTTAACACTGCCTAATTTTGGAGAAGGAATTATTGAGATCTTTCCTAGAGAACATCCATTTAAGGTTCCACAGATGGATCCTGAATGGGAACTGGTGGTGGTGCCTATCTTAGATCATGGATAGTACACACAATCACCTCAACTATATTTGGTTCCACTGGAGGCTTTTTTCACTGAGGTTATGTATCACAGTACTCCGAGATCAGATATACACATCTTCTCAGAGGAATGATTCCATATAACATTAGAATATAATAAATAAGACATCATATGAACACTATAATAGATCAATGATGGAAATTAATCCAAATATATAGACAAACAAGATTCAGATTTCAATATATCCAAATAAATAGTAGAGGAAATACAAGCATTAACCCACAATACATCTTTACCGAACCACCCCATGTGACTTAAGGTTCCTTGAAGTGAGATCTGGATAGACACAAATCAAAACTACCTCCTAAGTAATAAAAGATTACACAAATTAATTTTGTCTTCCAGTGGAGAATATCAACTACATTTGATAACCTTTTATCATGAACCATCTCAGGTACCATGGTAATCCGATAACTAATCCATCCCTGAAATAGCCTGAAGGGACTCCCTAATCCCCATGTAGTGGAGATAAGTACCTGACATCATACAACATAAAAGTGGGGAATTGTTTTCCACAAACATTATGGAAGAATGAAACAAATCAGTATGCATACAAAAGAAACTCTACTGGGATATATGTACCAAAAGTAAAAATGGTATAAAACACACAAATTATTACAGAAATGTACCAGAAAAATATGACAGATAAACAAAATAAGTCTCAAAAGACACAAATCTCCATGCACATGGGTCAAAAATTTGAACTATCTCCAGGTGATGGTTTACCCCTGCTCAAACCTTGATGGAAATAATCTAGAAACACCTAAATGAAGAGGTAGGTTGTGATATAAAATCTTAGTAGGGTAACATAATGGATTCCATAATAAGATATTAATTTTTAATTAAAATAATAAAGAGCATTCAATTTTCAAATAACCATATTTGGAATTTCAAAATAATATTTTAAAAAATCAGGATTTAAATTTCAAAAAATGGAATACATTTGAAACAATGGAAATAGTTTAAACAAATTGTGATTTACACAAATTTATTAAAAAAACATTATTATAAAATAGTTTATATAAATCAAAAGGAAATTAAAATGGTTTACAAACAACGGGATACATTTATATCTCATATATGAACAAGCAATAAATATTATCATCCTCTAAGGGGTTTGATTGTTCTAGGTTATGGGATACTCACACTCTAAAGTGAAAAACCACAATGTGTACACATGTCCCTCGACACTTGAAAGATTGGAATCATCTATGTCCCAATGGGGAAGTAATATGTGTTAACCAAAGTTTTTTTAGTGTTTAAATGCATCAATATTGTTCTAGAGCATTCCCATCATAGCATGTATTCCCCAAATATCTCACTTACTACCTTGGCTTGTGTTTTCTCTTGTAAAGATTAATGATGAGAAATTTCTTTTTAAGAAACCAAAAATAAAATTAAGTACCATCCTCACTTTTCAAAAATGAAAACTTTTCATTTAAAAATAAAAATTGGTTTTAAATCAAAACACCACTTTATCCAAGGTAAAACCATAAGGTTTCTATCAAAACCATTTTTAATCCATGTTCACTAATAAAAATTTGAAATCCATTCACAATTCACTTTCAAAATTAAATTCAAAATTGAATTTCATACAATTTCAATCAATTTCAAAAAAAATCCAATTCAATGGAATTGGTGGATTTTATAATTTTTCCATTAAAACCATTCAACATTTTAAATTAAACAATTCGAATTTCAACAATTTACATAAACACACCGATATTTAATGAAATTGGGGGTTTCCCTAATTTCATCAAAAAATATCATTTTTAAAACCCAATTTAATGGAATTTATTTTTTTATAACTAACCAATTCAAATAAAATTAATTTAATTAAAAAAATTTCATTTAAATCAGACAATTTAATTTAGACAAAGTAATTTAGGATTACTACAAACTGGGCATCTTGACGGAATAGCCTACATCGGGATCAACGAATCTCGAAACACTGAAACAAAATTGGGATTTTTCGATGAAGAATAACATCAATTAAAATATGAAATCCAACATAGTTTTAAGATCTCAATATAGAGGTTATTAGATCCACAAAGAAACAAGGGGATCCAGCAAACCCTATAGAGGAGAATAGAGAAAGTGGGAGATACAGAATAGGGGGAGGAAAATAACAAGGATGAGATCAAACCAAATTTCTTCAAGATTTAATCCACTTCTAGGAGGGTGTATAGGGTCAAACATTACCTCTTGGATGACCATGAGGATGAATAAAACATATGGTGTCATCCTAGGGCTCTCCAGAACCTAAAGTGGGGTTTTAGGATTTTAAATTTAGATGTTTGGATTACCTAAATCCCATGCATGGATAGCTGGGCAGAGTCACATTGTTTGAAAAAATGTGCTGAAAAACTGTGTGCCCCATATAAATGGGGCACAAGGTTTTTCTTAAGAGGGTGTACTGTCTAAAAAACCATTTTCTAACCATGAAAAACCCATCTACATGGCTTTTATTGGATTGTCTTGAGCGGGTTCACAGTTTTAGAAAACCATGCAGCAGCCAATGTTTTTTGAATACTTTTAAAAATTCACCGAATTCCCCCTCAAATAAAACCCAACCAATGTATGATTAAAAATAAGGGTTTAAGAATACCTGAAAAATATTAAAAATATATTATAGGTTGACACCCCCAAAGGGATGGATATAGTTGAGGTCGATATCCTTTAATAACATGGAAATGGTCTACAAGAGTATAACATTATGCATATAATTATTTAAAAGGAAAGAACTCAATGTAAGGAAATGCGTGGAAAATATTGGTGTATGGAATATTAATAAAGCTATGAAAACAACTCAACTTTGAAGGAATAAAATTAGACCATCGATCTTAGGGATCTAGACAACTTCTCAACCAATAATAGATTTATATTCGATGTATATTGGAAGAAAAACAAAGAAAAAATCTGTAACATAAAAATACTATGAATGAGACTGCACCAAAATATCACAAAATATTGGAATATTATTGATTAAAGGAATTAATATGATTTGATTACTTCCGATGTAGATTCAATGATTTCAAAGAAACCAGATTTTGAGTCTGGATGAGGGACCTATAGAATTACCTATATTTGGAAAAAAGGAGAGCCATTGGAGGAGGAAGAAGAGTTCCCTTGATAGAAATGTGAGAATGAAATAAGGGGCGGGTATTTTACATTTTAAGGAAAAAAAAAATTTTTAACCTTCCTGACAGGGTCTCACAGTTTGGCCGCACAATTGACCAAACTACGATCCAGCCACATGCACCTCACTATCAAAGGGGGGACCCCACATGGAATATAAACATGGTCTAACTAACCATGTGAAAGCCATGGACAAGGAACAATGCCAAACCCCTTTGAAATTTGTATGGGCATGTGCCTGACCTCTCATGGTTGTAGAAAAACCATGTGGTCCCCTACTACCCACTGCAATTCCCTGCATGATTAGGGAGATTGTACAGACTGGGTAGCAAGGTTTCTCCTATCTATGTTACCCGGTTTGTTCTTCTAAATTTCAGAGCTCTAGGCTCCGAAAAATCCCTATATACCCTCATAACCATTATGAATCCATTAGGTAACATTATAAAGGGCAGACTAAGGAATTGACAAAAAATCTATATCTTGGAGAAACAATGGGTCATTATAACCTCACCTTCTTAATGAAACTCATCCTTGAGTTTGCCTTCTGAGGGTTAAGTGGTATCATCTATGATTACATCTGACCACTGAGCTTGCATATGAGCTTCCTGCTCCCATGTCTCATCCTTTACATTGATGTGCTTCTATAGCACACGTATTAAATATACTTACCTACCTCAAAGTGTCTTGATGCTCTGATCAATAATACAAATTGGATAGTACTTGAAGGAAGTATCTATATCCAACTCAACCTCATCATGATGGAATACGTGTTATTGGTATGGATAATACATGATAATCATATTCACATGAAAAAATTATTTATAAACTAGTATCTTCGAGGATGTTCTATCATTTAATCCATTTTCCAGATCCATTTCAAAACCTCAAAGTGTCCAACCAATCGAGGAAAAATCATACCATTCCTTTGAATATATCGATGAACCATCTTTGGTGAGACTCACAAGAAAACCTAATCTACGACCTCAAACTATAGAGGTCTTTGGTGCGTATTTAAATATAACTATTGTCTAAACTGTGCTATCATCAGGCAATTTCTGATCCATTAGACCTACTCTATAGTCTCATGGATGAGACATAGTCCAAGAAAAGATGTCTCACCTACCTTTAACCAGTACAAAGGTGATAAACAAATCCAACAATATGAAGATTCAAAAAGAGCCATCTCGATGGTATCCTGAAAGCTATTATTATAAGGGAACTCAACAAGGGGTATGTGTTTATACAAGAAACCCCCACATTTAAGGACACATTCGTGAAGCATGTCATAAAACACCTAAATCGTAAGCTCTATATGTCCATTAGTATAAGGGTGATAGGCTATGCTTAGAATAAACAATGTACCCAAGTCCTTATGCAACCTCTATAAGAATTTATTAATGAATAAATAATCCCTATAAAATATGATAGAATAGGGAACTCCATAAAGATACATGACCTACCTGACATATAGCCTCCATATCTCATCTACCAAAAATATATCACACAAAGGTACGAAGTGTGTGGCCTTATTTAAGTAGCCAATGACTACCTATACCGTACCATTTCCATGAGGTGATCGGGGTAAACCAATAACATAACCCATAAAACAATCAACCCATTTCCACTTAGGAATGGAAAAAATATATAAAATTCTTAAAGGTCGTTGATTCCATACCTTCACCTGATGATTGGTAGAACACAGAGTGATAAATCCGTTAATCTCCCATTTCACATTAAGCCACCAACACTAGTGACATAAGTATCAATAAATCTTGGTAAAACTAGGATTGAAAACCCAAACTAGGGAATAAAATTTATGAATTAGTTCCTATCTGATGTTAGCTAGGTCCCCCACATGCCCAAGAAAGCATCAGGTATCATCCTTATCAACAGTCTAACTAGAAGAGAAATTTTCATCTGAGATACTTTCCCTTAGGACTGGACCATTGGGATCTTAAATCCACTTCATTATCACATGTTCTATAAGGGTTGAGGTCATATCTATAGCTAATAGGATTGTCTTCCCATTATCCTCTTGAACCTCAACATGCACCTGTGTAAACAAGGCAATGAGATTCAAATCACCACAAGAATAATAAAATGCATATGTGTGAGGCTTATGACTTAAAGTGTCAGCTTCAACATGGACTTTACTAAACATGTAGAAATGCTAAAAATAAAATGATTTTTTATAATAAACCCATCTATGCTGTTCAAGATTCAGATCACACTATGTAAATCCCTATATAAGGATTTTGTTATTAGTGAACACCACAAAAAGTTCTCCATGATAATAGTGTTTCCTTTAGCATAAAGCAGGAATGCCTATAGCTAGATCGAGGTAGCATGTGATGTAATTCTTCTTATGAGTCCTCAACTAACGAGACCCATATGTGACTACACACTCATCATACATCAAAATAGATTCCAGCCCAATACATACTGTGTCACAACATACAGTAAAACTCCTCCCCAACTACGTCATAATTAGGATTGGTGATAAAGCCAATTTTCCCTTAAACTCCTAAAAGGATTCTTCATAATATTATAACCATAAAAATTTCACACCCTTATTAGTCATACTAGTAATCATTGCTTCTTGTTGTGATAAAAACTGAATGAAGCCTCTATAATATCCATCAAACCCCACGAAACCCCTTATATCAAAGACATTGTTGGGATTCTCCTAATAAACTAAAACACTTACTTTCTCTAGGTATATTGATACTCCTGACTCTGAGATGATATGACCTAGGATATAGGCTTTATCAATTCATAAGTTTCATTTTCTATGATTTTCATAAAGATGGTTCCCCTTAGGGTATTCAACATGATCTCTAGATGGTTGGCATGGTCTTGTTGAGAGTGTGAATACAATAATATATAGTCCATGAATACTACCAAAACAGAATCTAGATATGGTTGGAAAAACCTATTTTTCATATCCATAAAAACAATAGGTGCATACATGAGCCCGAATTACATAACCATATACTAATAGAGACCATACCTACACTTGAAGTTGTATGTGGTATTTTTGATGTTCTGACATACACGTGATAATAGCATGACCTCATGTCAATCTTTGAAAAAACATTTTCTCATTAAATTTGATCAAATAAATCATATATTTTAGGTAGTGGATACTATTTCTTCATCATGCTATAATTTAATAGATGGTAATCCACACAAATTCGCAGGGTACCGTCCACCTTATTGGAAAAAAGGATGGGTAAACCCCAAAGAGAATTGTTAGAGCATATAAATCTTTTGGCCTCTAGATCCTCCAGCTATTTGTTGACCTCCAGAAGCACTATAGGTGCCATCCTAAAATTATGAATGGGAAATGGTTATATTCCTTGCACTAGATCAATTTTATATCATACCTATTATACTAGAGGTAGACCAAAAAAATATGACTAGGATGAACTCATTTAAATGATCAACTACAGGAGGGAAAATAAAAGACTGTAACCCCTAATCATCTATGAAAAGACTAGAAATATCGGATGTCACTCTTCACATCCCCTAATACTCATTTCCTGATCGATTCGCTTGAATATCCCATTCACCATTTTTCACGTGCCTAATAACCTCTGATGATGTAAACATCACCCTCAGGGGATAGCTATCTATGTGCACTCAATAAGTAACTAAACAGTATATCCCAATAATTATATCAAACCCTACCATTCCAAGTAAAAAATAGATTCAATATGAAAATTCAACCACCTATATCAAGGGGATAATCATTAAAATGATGTATACTCTCTAATCATACACCCAAAGGGGTATTAAGAATCATCATGCCCAAAAAGTTTCAAATATTAAGGCTCTGAATCTCTATCATCATCTCAGATATAAAGTAATGTGATGTACCTATGTAAAATAAAGTAGGAACAGGATTATAGGCTACTAGAATAGTACCTCAAATAGTAGAATGTCAGGTTCTTGGCTCCTCCATGATAATCTATACAACATGTAACATGCCTATACTACGACCCTGAGTCACATCCTAATTACCCTAAGAAATCCTGCTCTACTAGTACTGATAATATTAAGTCTAATTACCTCTAACTTTTCCACTGCCTCAACCTTAGTGGTAGATGGTATTCCAACTACCTTCATGTAGAGATACTACTAGTCCCATTCTGGAACATAGAGTATCTGTAGATCTCCACACGCTAGGCATTGCTGGAAAGGTCATACTGAAGTGTTGGATATTACACATCCTATCATAGACACTACATTACAATGGATCCAAAAAACATTCAGGCTTCTTATGTTATAGATCCAAAAACCAATGCCAGGTAAGAAAGTTTTCAGTCCAAGATGCCTAAATATATCTACCCATGTGAGAAACCTCAAAGTGATGATTCTACCCACTAGTAGAATCCATGATAGATCTAGGTGATGAACTTCCCTAGTTCCCACCAATATATTCACTTAAATTTATCTAAGTAATAAGGGTCTGGTTGTTGATCTCACAAATAGTAACTAGTCAAAAGACATTGACCTATGCATGGATGACTTATACTATAGCATCCTCAAATTTTCTGGAGGTCATAAGATCATCACTAGATAAAGTAGGGACACAATTATGCTGATTATTAAATTGTTTATAATAAATTATGATATACCTGGATCCCTACTATAGGTTCATAAACTATCTGCCCTGGTCATCCTTCAGAGTTTGTGGGAAGAATTATTCATAAAATAACATATGTATGTTTTACCTGACCATATCATGATGTTGGTCTTCTGGGTAATAAAATCCCACTATCTCTTGGTAGAATCATGTAGAATATAAGTAGTGAGTTTTAACCTCTACATTAGAGGTGTCTATAGATGCTCAAAGATAAAAATCATGGACTTCATCCATGACATGATAACATGTGTTCCACCATCCCCCAAAAATGTGGGAGGATTCTTTTCTGGAAACTCTCAAGTCAAATCTTCCATAGTTGGGGTATGTTAAATTGAACCTTGCATATTTTTCATAATGTGGAAGGTGACCTCTTAATACTTTGAACTTATTCCCTTATCAAGAACAACAAGTGGCACCATAGGTGGTACTACCTGTGGGATCCCTAATGGATCAGGGCACACCACATCTCGTTCATGGTCTTTACCACCTTCAAAGAGTATAAATTGACTATATCATGGTGACATGATTATACAATTCCAAAACATGCCTCATATAGAAATTTAACAGTTGTAAATATCACAGATAGATAACTAGGATAGGTACATATCCTTCTTATGAATAGAACACACCTCCCTACCTACTGAAAAATCCAGGTCTAGGTGATGGAAAAAGACCAAAATTGGCCATAATAATGTAACAGACTCCCCAATACCCACTATTAAGGTTTGATCTGGGTCTAGGTCTTGTATCACATGTATAAGTTGACCATTTAATTCTAAAGGTTATATTCATTTTAAATTTCTGATAATTTATGTATTTAAATCTCTTTAAATGGTTGAATTATATGGATTACCATTTCCAATTTATAAGGGTTCATAATCCTTATAAATAGTAATGTGGCATCCACTTAATCATAACCATAACATGTTCTATCCCATTCCACCAATGGTCTATGGATCAATGTGCCACAACTAATTGCTCGTGGTGTCTTATTTTACTTATGGAGGAAAAAATTGTAAGGTTAAGGAAGACACATTAGGTTTCAATTATTGTTTCTCAGTAATTTAAGAAACATCAACACATTTCCATATATAATAATAAATGAAATAATAATGTACGATAGGAAAATTCATGCAGAAAATTCAAATGGCATGGAAAATGCATGGCGTATTAGTCTTATTGTGCCTATAATGTTGCATGTTATCAATACCTAATTTCAGAAAAACCAAATTAAAATAAATTCCATTGCATCAATTATAATTATAATAACATCACATGATATGTGTTCCTCATAATAGTGACGTCATATCACCATAAGAGGCATAAAAAATTACAAAAATAACTCATCCTATGTAATTTGGGTTTCCCCTGTACATGGGTTCGCTACTCCCAATCATATTCTTATTACCAGGTTCTTTTACCTCATATTCTTCTGTATAATACCCCAATAGCAAGACAAAGGAAATGAAAACCTCAATACCAATTTCTAACATCCCTGACTGGGAACCACTTTACCTGTGCCCCGAGCTGATGGGTTACATGGCCTCGAACGCACCTCCCTCTATGCCAGATTCTGCCAACCAGTAGCGAGGATCTAAGGTGGTACAATGGAGAGACTATACCATTATATCAGAGTTTCACAATTGATATAATAAATAAACTGACAAAATGAAAATCATACATAACCAAACACTATGACAACTAGACCAGTAACCCACCGTAGAAAAAATCATGATATACAATAGTTATAATGGAAAACTAATGAAACATAAATATGAAACAATAATTGCAATAATATAAAAAGTCCAATAGGATGAGTCATATATAAGGATTTCATATCATGATGATATAAAAAAGTAGAAAAAGGGGACTTGTATATATAACATGCAATAAGAAATAAAAAAAATACAAAATACTGCTCCACTTGAATCTTGAGCATAAGAACAATATTATACTCTCATGCTACATTCTATAAGTAAATGAATTAAACACCCAATGTAGGGTTCTTTACCTTATCCGTACAATCAGCCAAGTATTCTACTTGGTTACCAAAGGCAGCCCGAGTAGGGTGTGAGATAAAATCATAGTAACCCCCACCAACAGTGTCTAGAAATAATCCAACCTGCACAAATAGAAATTAAAGAGTACATGTATAATGAATAATGAACAATTATTAATAAATAAATACCATCCAGCTCAGGTTCCTATAGGACACTAGGCTGGATTTACCTACTCTGGTTTAGGCTTATATAAGTTTGATTAGTAACCATAAATATATCTATATATATATATAAATAATATTTACAGTATAGATATTTACTATATGCACATATATGAACTAAGTACAAGAGGATGTAAGTAGTTATATACTTGGTGTTGGTTGGACAAGGGGCATAACTCAAGAATCAATAACCAGTCTAAAGAGCTATAGGCTCAAGAAAGGGTACATTCCATAAATCTGTTAATTAATGTGAGGCATCATGCTCAACACTCAAGCTAGGTGGGGTTGGATTCCATACTGAAATCCTGATACATAGGAACATGGAAAGTCATGACCATCACCCATACAATAGTATAAGGGTGAGAGATTCCATGATCAACACCTTATATAAGGGAGAGTCAAATTTCAAGCTCAACAAGTCCCTTAACCATTATTCCATAGATAAAGTCAATGGAATAATCATAGTAATAATAAAACCTTTCATAATCAACTCATAATAATTATAATCAGCAAGCCCAATTTATAAATGGGTGCTACAATTCATATAATCAATATAATAAAAACATGCATAATTAGGCATGGCCATGCCACTAATTATTATTAATTTCATTTAATTCATATAAGAAAACCCATATTTATGCTAAAATGTTCAATTACAAGGTAAGTAAAATCTATTTTATGAAATTCCATCCACTTAAGGGGCGATTTGTTCAACTAAATATTATATAAGAGTGGGAAAATCCATTTGCAAGATAGGATGACAACTTAAAACGTGTTCCAGTCATTTAAACATTTATATTTAAGGAGAAATTAAGCCAACACACCTAGTGGGGTAGCTATAGTTGATGTAGACATTCTATAACTACCTAGAAATGGTCCATGGGTGTCTAATATCATGCATATAATTCTTTAAAATCAAGTAAATCAATTTAAAGAAACATGTGGAAAAGGTAAGTGTGTGGCACATCAACGAAGCTATGAAATCAACTCAAATTTCATGGAAAAATAGACCACCTACCTTAGGGAAGTAGATGACTCCTCATCCAATATAGGCTATAGATTCAAATAAAATTAGAAAAAATTAAAGAATAAATCAATGCCCTGAATATTGGTTGAATGATCTTGAACCAAAATAGAACAATAGATAGTAATAAAAATGATGAAAGAAATAAAATTGTTCAAGTACATACCGATCTGAATTTGATTCTTTTGAAGACAATAGATTTGGAGTTCAAGTGTGGAAGTTATTGAATTACCAAGCCTAGGAAAAAGGGAGATCCATAGGAGGAGGAGGAAGAGTTCACTCATTGGAAATGGGATAATGAAATAATGGGAGAGGTTATAAATATTTTAAGGTAAAAAATGTAATTTCACCCATCCTTAAATGATCACATAGTTTGGCCACACTATTTTCCCAACTATGCACCAACTGTGCACACCTCATAGTTTAAAGAGGGAACTCACACAAATTAATATGGCAGTTGAAATTTTGGATTCTATATAATTCAAATAAAAACATAAAGTAGAAGTTATGAATAAATTTTGTGTTTCCATGTACCTAAATTTTAATATAGTTGATAATAAGATTATACCTGGACAATTTCACATGTAACAAGTTATCATGAACAATCTGAGCTCTATTTTTATTTTTTAATTTAAGGTATTTTCATTTGTAATATCTTCTAATTTTTTTATTTGTGCATAATTTTTTTTTATTACTACACTTTATTATTTTCTCTCGATGTAATTTTTTTTACCCTTATGTAATTCACTATTTACCATTATGTATCAGGTTTACCTTTATGCAGCATCAGATTTACATTTATGTAGTTTTTTATATTCATGATAGTTTTAGTTTAGTTTTTACCCTTACATAAGGTTACCTTACCATTATATTACATTGTTACTACCCTTATGTGAGGTTTCATTACCCTTATGTGGTTTTCATATTTTTCTTAGGCGATTTCTATTACGCTTTTACCCTTACGCATACATTGCCCTTAAGCCATTACCCCTACATAATAGGGGTCCATGCTTTCTACCTTAGTAGAGTGGTTTTATTACTCATATGTTTTTATTTTTTACCCTTAAATCGGTGTCCCTAACCCTTAAATGATGTTTTTAATAGATGAATTTCACTTTTCACCTAGTGGAAATACCCTTACATAGTGCAAACCTTTGCAAATATTTTTTCATTGTTATTTTTCTATTTCGTAGGGCTCTCTAGAATGCTCTGATTGTATGGGTTGTTAGGCTATCCTATGTTGTTGTTTGTGGAATTAATGAACCACTATGGCCATCTTTTCCAAAGGAATTCATTTAAAACTAGATATCCCCTCATTCTACATTATTTTTCTCTTTCATGGTGATATCCATGCTCACCCTACCAACCACTGATTCTTATGAAATTACTTCTTGGCCTATCATGCTCCTCGACTACTCCTCGTACACCATTCATGGTGGTGTGTTGACAACAACACATCATATAGAATACTTTCCCCCATTTTTTGATCTAGGATCTACTAGATATGTGTGAAATATAGAATTTAAATGTGTTCCGTCATCATAAAGATATTATGACTATCAGATAGCTACCCTCTCCGACTTGTAAGAATTTTGGTTTTTTCAATTACTTATTTCCCTAAAATAGAGTTTCACCACTACTATTTTCTTGTTGCTAGTTTTTCATATATACAATTTTGTTGGAGCTTAATAGAATACATGTGTGTGTTTGTGTTGTTCTTTCACTATACACATGATCTAAAGAGACTATTTTATCTTCACTGTCCTAAATGTTTGGTGGGTCCCTGAACATCATAGAAAATTGATTTCCCTTTTTTTTATAGACATTAATGGGAATGAAATTATGTATGAATTAGAACACCTTACGTTCCCAAAGGAATCTACAACTAAAATAAAATTATCCCACGTTAAATGAATTTATGTGTTGAATGGGAAGACCCATTGTAGGTATCTATGTAGAATGCATGTGAGAAATATGATAACACATTTTTATGGAATCTACGATTGGGGAATGTTAGCTCCATGGGCCTTGAGGAATTGAGTAAATAAGGGCTGTTAAAATTTTTTATACCTAACAATATCCCATTTTTTGAAGATTGTATCTTAGGAAAATCTAAGAGGGTATGTCTTGGAATGTAATATTTTAATGCTTTTCAGCCATTAGAGTATATCCATTCTGATTTGTAGGGACCTTATAGAACCACATGCCACGGTGGAGGTTATTATTTTGTTACATAAAAATACAATTACTCTAGAGGAGTATGGATTTACATACTAAAAAACAAATATTTTATTTTTTTAATCCTTTAAAAAAAGGAAAACCATATTTGAAAAATTGGTTTTAATGAGGATTAATGTCAAGAGAATAGATAATGGTTTGGAGTACTTGTCTACTGATTTTGTGCAGTTATATCAGTATGAGGGTATAACAAGACACCAAACAACGAGGGATACCCCAAAAAATAATGTTTTAACTAAATATAAAGATAAACCAATTATTTAGTGGGTCTAAAAAATAAAAAATGATCCATCCAACCTAAATTGATTGGATAGAAGAAACCACCAAGGTAGTGTACCTGATTAATAGGTGTCTATTTTCTGATAATCATTTTAAACCCATCCTTCCAAGAACCACCAAAGATCCTTAGTGTGTATTTCTTATTTATACGTTAAAATTGATAAGTTAGAAGTAATATCTTTTAAGCGTGTTTTCATGGGATAGCCTGATGGTGTTTAGGAATATAAGTTGTCGGTTAAAAATACTAGATATTGAAGCTGTATAATCTATAGATATTTTTACTTTCATTAATCTAGTTCTATAAAATTCAAATCTTTCATACATTATAGTGATGATACATCCCATAATGAGACTATTTATCCCCATCCTTCAACTCAATTTGAGGCTTCTGATGAGCATCCTCCTCTTGTTTCTCATTATGAAATCTGAAATGAGTGTAGTTTAAATTCATATTCATATTCTGAGACTCCAAAAGATAATAGTTATTCCTAGTTTACATGATATATAACATGGGTGGTCATTAGATTTGTGTCCCTTAAATTAATTTATTAAATTGTTTTATTTGTTCAGTTATATTTAGCCTCATTCTTTAATTTTTAAATGAATCAGATTTTTTTTCCATTTTTAGCATATGAATAAGGTCAACACATGATCAATATAAAACATAATAGTGTGTATATAATATTTATAGATTCAACCACATAACTAGTGCACTTTTTCCCTAACCGCACACCCATACAATGCAAGGTTCTCCAAAACATCCACTGTAGGGTGTAAATTTGGTGCATGATTTGGCCAACCATGCCAAAAAATGCGTGCAATGTCTAAGCGGCTCAAAATTTTTAAATTCCATTTCTATCCCAATTAAATAAAACATAAAAAGGGGTCTCCTCACCCTCCCCTATTCACGTCACACTCTCGTGGATAGAAAGATCCATATCCATGAATCCCTCCTATATTCTTCCTCTTCTAAGATGATCCCCCACTAAGTTTCTTATGATTTTGAGTATGGTTCTCCATGGTATGACCTCCTCATTTTTCTCCCTTCCTTTATAATTATATTATTTAATAAATTCTATGGGTGAGGCTCTGTCAAACCCGAATCAACATGGGGGGTTCTCTTTTCGGTTCTGTTTATTTTTTTGGGCTCTTGAGGTGTGATTTGAGACTATTTCTTTTGGGAATTTATGGAAGCTGAAAATTTTCACTTTGTTTAAGGTAGGATTTGTCTCGTTCTTCCATTTTAGTTCTAATTTATTTATGGATTTAGTGATTTCTTGGCATATCTATATTTTATATGGTGTTATGTACCTCATTGTGTCTGGATAAAACCACAATTTTTAAATATAATGAGTTTCTCTTCAATTCCAAGTATGTTTTCCCCTTTTAGGATTTTAAAATCTATAACATTATTTGTATTGTGTTTTAATTTATTATTTTGTTATTTATTGATATTATTAAATATAAATAATTTTTCTTGAAAATGAAGTCAATATTCAAATAATTTAAATTCAAATTTAATGATTCTTCCTCTAATTACTATTATCTTTCTTGAAGAAAACATGATGAAATTATAAAAATATTATATTGTTTTCATAAAATTATCTTGTATATTCATATTGATATTTAAATTAACTATTTATTTTATATATCATTTAATAGAATATTTAAAACTTAAAGTATCAAAAAATTATTTCATGCTTAGTTTTTAATTAAAATTATTGGACTTTCTAATAACTTTTATCCCGCTGGATGGTTAAACCCATATAAATGGGTATGTATATATATACGTGTCTGTAAGAATTAATATGTGAATATATGAATTTGTGTATTGTAATATATATGTGTGCATAAATATATGTATATATGATTTCAATGGTGAAATTGGAACATTGGATATTGAAATGTGAAATTCAAAATTGGTTTCAAATTAGTATTTAAATGGATTTATTTTGAAAATAAAAATGATAAGGAACGATTTGAACCTTGAAAGGATGGTGTGATATTTTCTTATAGTTTATGGAATGTATATTCATTGATTGTGAATTAATTTTTAAGCCATATTTTCCTTGTTATAAAGTTTTCATTTTAAATTGAATTTAATTTTTTTTAATTATGTTAAAAGAGTTATTTTTTAATTTTTTATTTTAATAAAAATGGGTATTGGCTTGAAAAAGTATTCTTAGGGATTATTTTCACGGAATAAATTTAAAATTATGTTTATAAAAGTTTAATGAAATGTGATTTTATTTCAGTAAATTAAATCCTATTTTTTATTTTATTTCAAACTATCATGACAAGGATTCCCTATCTAAAATCTTTTATTTGGTGAGTGGTTACCTAGGACGCTTAGTGACCTTATTTCTCACACCTATCTGGATCATTTTTAGTTTCACATTTCACCCTATATATTTCTTCCTATAGAGGGTTGAGGTTTTATTAGTTGGATGATGAAATTCGTAGTCACATGGAGGTATATTTTACTATGTTATTATTTTAGATTCTTTTATCACATTGGACACTTATGCATTTAAGTTGTTTCTATGGATGGAGTGTAATAATAACTTTTGGTGGTCAAAGAAAACATATTTACTGGATCATTTTTGGGTATATTTTCCTTATAGGGGAGGGAGATCATGGGAGAGGGGGGTTGTTTTAACACGCTATTTATTAATTTTATATTTTTTTATTACATTATTATTTCCTACATTTTTCTTTTTTTCATGGTCATAGAATATACAAATGGGTCATGATTAAATTTTATTTAATTTCCACTACTCATTTTCTTAGTTATTTATTTTGTTAAATCATTCCCAAGTTGTGATTCCTTGATTCCTAAGCACTTTTTCCATTTTGTGGGGATCAAGAGAACCCTTTAAGCCTTATTTTTAACTAGTTAAATCCTTTGATGAAGGGATGACATTGGTTTGTTTTTGAAACAATAGTATTACATCTATGTTCTTAGGAGGGAATATGTTTTAGAATTCCTTTTTTTATTTGGGATTTAAGGGTATGTGGATATAGGATTATCATGACTGGGGAGGTACAAGAAAGAAGAGTCAATATACCTCTTTCACATTCATTGATCAATGATTCTTTGGGAAGTAGGGATTTGGGTATTGATTTTGTGTTTTTTAATAGTTTAATGGTGTGGGGATGATAATGGGTAGTGAACTTGTGGAACTTTGTGAGCATTCAGGGCCTAAAAATATATATCGAGCCTACATACATGGTTCATGATGATACCTCGTACCAGCTGTGTTCTTCACATATGGTCCACCAAGCCATGAAACCAAGTTGCAGATTGACACTTGTCACCACTCTAATTTTGGGTACAAAATTTTATTTATTTATTTTGTTCAATTTATTGTATGTTGTGTTGTTTTAAGAGAAGTGCGAGTTTTAATTTTTAAAAACATGAGTTTAAAATTTAGAGATATTTATTTTAAATGAAATAAATGAGTTTTTTCAAATTAATAAAAAAATTAAAAATTTCGATTTCTAATGAATGGATTTATTAAATAAAAAATGATTTAATTTTTAATGGGAGGAATCTAGTTTCAAACTAGAAAATAGGAGTTTTTGTTACAATTTTTTGAAATTTTTTCATGGATGTATGAGTTAATTTTATAATTTAATCATGGTGTTAAAGGTAAACAACATGTTCTAACACTAGAAAAAGCGTTTTTAAAATATTTAAAAATGATGGTAATTTTTTTATTTCTGATTGTAATTTTGATAGAGTATCTTCAAAATTTTATAATAATTTCATAGTGTTGGTTTTCAAAAAATGTATTTTTTCAAAAAAGGGAAAGGGGTTTTTTGTTTTAAAAATTATGGAGTTGAGTTTTTTAGTTTGAAACTTGGTTGTGTAATTTTAACTATAATTAATGGAAAAATGGTGTTTTTGTTCATATTTTTTAATTTAGAAAGTGTTATTTTGGGCCTATGTTTTGTGTTGTTTTTTTTGTCCTCATAAAATTGTTTTTATTAATATGGCTGAGTGTTTCCCCCTATTATTTCTTCCACCCATAGCCTTGATGTAATCTTGCTGTATATCGGTGGGGATTACCTATTTTGGAGAATTTTTTTTTGGAGACTGGTCTTTGAAAAATAATTTTCATATCATTATTACCTGCACATGAAATAACCATCATAGTTATATTTTGAGAATCCATTATAGTTACACTTGAAATAATAGTCATGGTTATACATGGCATAAACACAATTGTATATTTCTATAATCTCTTAGGAGAAACCTATTCGTTTAACTCCATCCCTTTACCCAATGAATTGGGGAGCTATAACTGACTCACCCAACCTTGGTTTAAAATAAAACCACCACTCATTGAAAAACATTTCCAAGAAGTATAACATAATATATAAAACATTCATCATAGAATCATTCTTTTCACCCATAATAAATCATTTCTACATATTTATATATTCATCCTATTTTAAAACCCCTTTTGAAAATAACTAGAATATAAGGAAAGAAGATTTTCCTTGGATAAATCATTAAATATTGTAATTTATCTTGAATATCAAATAAATCTATGATAGTGGGAAAATTTTTTGTTTCCTTATACATTAAAATAAAACCATCCTTTTATCATTTTTTAAAGATCATCAAAAAATTACATAAAACATATTCCTAGAATGAAATGAAACTATATAAAAAATTTCATTTATTATTAAAATATTTCCATATAAATATATCCATAATTCTTTTTTAAAAATTATGGATATTGAAGAAAAATAAAGTGTTTAAGAGAATCTTTAAAAGAGAATTTTAAAAAAAAGTCCTTTACCATGACTTTGAATCATCACATACATTCTTTATCATCCTAAATTATAAAATTAGGTAAATTATGTTAATTTTTAATAACATATTCAAATTTATTATTCCTTTTATTTTATCTCTTACTGTTCTATATTTAATTAATTAAATTCCCATTAGATATTTTGAGGATATTCGTTTCATTAGTCCAAAATGGATTCGGTAAGAGAACTATGGTCAAAAGGTAATTATTCCATAATATGTAGAATAAAAATCATGAAATATGTATCATTTATATATCAAGTATACTTTTAAAACAAATAATGAAATATTTTTTAGGAAAATGAATGATATTATAATCATGCAGACGGTAGGTTGCACACACACATGAGTATGGTTTTCATTTCTCAATGATCACTATTGAAAGAAGGTAAGTATCATTGAATTATGATATATTTTTCATAATATCATAGATATAATATTATTTACTTAATTATACACATATATATCATCCATGAGATTTGTCGATAAAAAAATGAATCGCATCGCTTCGTGGAGGTGGTAGTCCACATGCACGCACAAACAACTTTATCATTTTTTAGTGAATGGAAAGGTAATAAATTAAAATATAAATTATATTTTAATAAAGGTAATTCTTTCATAAATGTCATATATATATATATATATATATATTAATTCCAAAATTATAACTATCCATGATAGATGGTGATAGAAAATGAATTACATCACTTCATGAGGTAGTAGTCCGTCGTACAGACGAATGATTGTTTCATTTTCCATTTGATAAAAGACGATATAAATATAGGTTATGAAATTACGAAAAAAATATTATATTTAAGATAATAGTGTTATTATATAATCATTATTATGAAATATTTTAAGGAGGTGGAGGAATAAATAAAAAAATACATAGAGTTGCAAATTATATATCTTCTTTGGAAAATATCCTTTTTTCAACACCTTATTCCCTATAAGTTTGGTAGTATACCTAACAAATAACTATACAATGAGGGGGGGGGTATTACAGTAAGATATATTTTTTTTAAAAGGTTGATGTCGAATCCTCAATTTATTATTTAAAGAAATTACCTCTTTAGACTGGGTAGAGGGAGACCCATTACATAGCCCGAAGGCCCAAGGCCATGTGGCCTAAATACAAGGCTTAAAATCCCATTAAATGATCCAAAGGACCCCTTGGTGAACATTACTGCTATATTACCTGCACTGCTACAGTACCTGCTATAGTAAAGTCACTGATATAGTACCTGCTATAATCCCTCCGCCACTATAGTGTCGTCGCTGCTACAGTTCCGCCACTACTATAGTGGTGCTACAGTGCTGCTACAGTTCCCAGAAATTCACCCCTTCTAGGATTTGATCCTCGGTCTTTTGGATGCCAAGTAGGAGCCTGTACAACTTGGGTACAGGCTCGTTGGCTAGTAAGGTATATTTTGAGTTATTGACCAAAAAAATGTTTTTATGTATGAATTAAATGTAATAAAAGATTTCCTTTTATAAGAGAGGAGATAGACACTCTTGGAATTTCTCAAAATATCAAATCAATATAAAACAATTTTCAAATAAAAACGGGTCAGAAATGATTTATTTGAATATATTATGATTATGTAACTAAATAATTTTGTAAAATTAAAATTATATAGGTTTTTATTATTTTTTTACCCTTATCTTTTATTTTTAACCCTTCATTAAACCTTCTAAAAATTACTGAAATATTTAAATTTTCAACATTTTATTGTTTAATAATGTTACTATAAAAAAATGACACATAAATGTACCATGGTTAATTTCATTAAAATTCCCCGTTAATATGTATGAATAAAGTATTTTTAGTAACTTTATATTATTTTCCTAAAATGTAAATAATTTCAATTTTAGAACTATTCATTTACTTTGATTTTTTATAACTTCATTGCAAACAAGGAATTAAAATATAATAAATTACCATATCTGTCACATTTTATAGTTATCTATAAAATTATTTAATGACATTAATTATTTCGAATTATATCATTTTTAATATTTAATATCATTTATTTTATTTATTTATTAACTGAGTAATTACCACACCCACATTGTTTACGAATTTAAAGTAATTATTTATTCACTAAAAATTAAAAATAAATTACCATGATGAAGATAAATAATAAATATTTTTAAAACTATTTATATCCAAACATATCCTATGGTTATCCCGATGTTAAAAATATTATAGTTATTAAAAATAAGAGTGTGATATTTTTGAATTTTCTATTAATAAAATATTATAAAGGTTATAAACACATTCAAATGGGAGAATTACTTATGACCATATATTTTATGATTATGGATAAAATTTACTCAGGAAATAAAATTAGAGAATGTTTTGAGGTCATTTTATAGCCCTTATCATTTTATTTTTAACTTTAATTACCCAATTTCACCTTGACCATGGTAACAAATAGTATTAAGGTTGCTATTAATTTTGAAAAAATAATTAAAGGGAAATATTTACCAAATTTACTTCCAATTATTCAAAATATGGAATCCAATTTTAAACATTCTTAATAAAAATGTAGTAGAATATAATTTAAAATTAAATAGAAAAAATGCAATGAAAAACATTTCTTTAGAAAAATGTCCTTTTTAAATATAAAACGTGTTTAAACAAAATTCAAGCATAAATTTTATTTAAATAATCATACTTTTTTAATATTGAATAAAAATTAATAAATGAAATTTTAAAAATAATCCAAAATATAATTTTAATTTATAAATCCTTTAAAATAAAAACAATTTTCAATTAAAAATAAATATTTTTCACTATTCATTGAAAAATCAGTATTTTTAGAAAAATATATAAAATTTATCTTAATTTAATTTTGAAATCATGAATTCAAAAATAAAATATATTTTTAAAAATTAAAATTCTATAGTTTGAAAATTAAACATTGAAATAAAAACATATAATAAAATATTTTAATTGAACTATTTCCTTTTTGATTTTAAAAGATTTATAATGAATCTAAATATATTTTTCATGAATATTGAGAAATATGAAATTGATTTATTCTATAATTATCTGTGTTGTTACATTACCTATGCCACCTTGATGTTATCACATTTTATAATGATTTGATGTTCATAATTATGATCCTCACCTCTTCTATGTCACCATAATATTTCTATTGAATCCCATGTATTCATTTCATTATGGTATTCTTTTATTGTCCTTGTACTGGGATTTATAGATCACCCATTTATTTTGTACATCCATAGGATACCCCGTGCAGTTTTAGAATGGAAATGCAATTTTAAAATCACGTTATAGAGTTTTAAATGATGTCTTTGTATCCCTATTTTATGTTATTTTTCTAGGTATCTAATTTCACAATGATACTAGACCCTTCAATCATGTTTTCATTTAATATATCTTTTATTTTGTAATATATTATGAAATAAATTGTTTATTGGAAATGGGGTTTAATACAATTCATTTTCATAATATTTTAATGTTGAAGTGTGGGGGCGATGGAAGTCATAAAAAAGGGTTGTATTACATTTCCAGGAAAAAAACTGTGCGGGTTATATCATTGGTATTGGGAAATTATCATGATTCATTCATTTTACTTTTATTTTTTTTCCATATTCAAATGAAAAAAATATAAAAAAATGAAGAATAATAAATAATCATTAATGGATCAATGATTTTAATCATACGGGGTTAGGTGGTGTATGTGAGATTAATTACACGTATAACTATTTGTTTTTTTTAAAATAATCTGAAAAATTACATTGAAAAAATGATGAAAACGTAGAAAAAGTTAAATAAGGTACAAGTCATTCATTTTTCTTTCATTATTCATGATCATCTTATTGATGTTGGGAAGAGGATACTCTCCGTTTGAAGGAGATATTTTCATTACACATTACTTTTAATATCACTAATTATGATTTAGATTAAACCACCTATTTGATCCTGATTTTTTTACATAAAAACCTACCAGCATTAAGACTTAAATTCATCAAAACCATAATTACTAAGTCAACATACTTTATGTGCTTTTTTTACTTACAAATTGAACAAATTAGACCCTCTTTAGGCTTATGAAAAATATCACATACTCTTGAAATGAGAATAATTCTACTTAAATCATTTTATGTTGAGTGACGTGATAAAAAAATTAATTGTGAGGTAAATCACTAAATAGAATTCTTAATAATAATAAACCAAGGAACATTAATGGAATGAATATGAAGAACCATAATTTTTCAATAATAGTAAGTAAAGTACATGGGTTGATTATTTCATTGAAAATTTTAAAATTGAATTGTTATTTCATGTGAAGCATGAAAATTTAACTTTTTCATTGATAATTGTGTACATTAATTTTCTTTCAATTTAAATATTTGTAGTGTGGGTTCCCTATGGGAATTAATGTAGAAATTCAGTGCTCAAGGAAAGAATAGGTTATGATTTTTGGTATTCAATGCACTCATTTTATGATTTTTTAAAACATTTTAACAATGATTTTCATATATTTTTTATTGTTTTCCCCATAAATTAAATGATTTATTTAAATTTTAGAAATTTTCTTGTGAAAAATAAATTTGAATAAAAAGAGGTGAATATATTAAATATGGGAGAATTATAACTTTTTTAATGTATTTCTTACACTTACACATGGAAAAATGGTTATGTAGTTGTAAAATGATCTCTACCTTTACATTGGACAAATTTAAGGTAGTACATAATTAAAATGTTTGATTTTATGAGATATATTGGGGGAGCCTCTTTTTATTATTAAATAAAATACCTCTTTATAACTGGGTAAAGGTATAACCATTACATAGCGTGTAGGCCAAAGGATAAGTGACTCATGAACATGGCCAAAAAGGCCCAGTACAGTGTCATTCCTGCATCATCATGACTGCATAACTCAGCCTAAATCATGCCTACATCAACACTTACTTGTGTCTTCACCTTATTGTTTCACCACCTACGACAAAATTTTCCAAAGGGGATTTCCAATATTCGAACCCTAGTCTGTTGCATACAGGATTACAGTGTTTACCACTCAGGTTTTACCCAAAATTGCCTGAGAAATATAAGGGTAGCCCATTGTTTTTATGTGCTGGGTAAAGTTGAGTCAAGTGATAAATAAGTGTAACTATAAATTTAATGAGGGTATATAACAGTACATCCACCATTGAGTAAGGGTATCCAATGTGGCATAATGTTAAGACATGTCATGCATAAAGGTACCCACCAATTTCCATTGACTATGTAAAGGTATCAAATGTGACATGTAAGGTTAAATAATACATTTAATTAGTACATAATGGTAAAATGGTTCCTATATAAATGAAATTTTGGGTTTTCAATTTCTATGTAATGATACCCTGGGATTTTCATAAGTTACAGAGGAGAAAAGGATAGATAATAGTAGACAATTAATTTAAAAAATTCTCTATGATGTTATAAAATTATTTTTAATAGCTATGTAAAGGTAGAATTATATTTCCATATGGTGAATAAGGGTATATGAAGGCCACTACAATGCTGGAGAATGCCATCGCTACCACTGTTGAAGACTGAGCTCGATCCAAAGTGCCACAATGGAGCCCAATATCTCCATTGACCTCAATAGAATCTCAAAGTGATACCCTTTGATCATAATTGAACCCTATTTGAGAAGAAAGATGAAATTTCTATGTGAATAACATAAGATATGTCACACAAGAGCTATGTAGGGTTTTTGTGTTGGAAAAAGGGCTATGCGAACTTGAAAAAATGGCTACGTGAATCATAACCACCAGATTCAATCTAGAAAAAAAATATCTAAAAATGGGGATGAAGTCAAATGAAATTGATATTTACTCGATCTGAAGATATGTGAATTTGGGTGAGTCAATTCCCTATTATATCTCTTCAATATAAGAAATTAAAGATTGATATTTGGAAGGAATCAAAAGTGGAAACATTGATAGATTTTAAGGGAGAAAAATTCAATGATTTATAGTGATACAAACAGATATGATGACCGAAGCTTACAGGGGTTTATTCACATAAATATAGATGTTTTGTGCCACACTGATGGGATCGACCACTTGATCAAGAGCTCAATTATGTAGTTAGTCTTCTATTTGTATATATTTACTAATTTTGTTTAGTTTAGTTTTAACATGTAATTTATATGCCTTATTTTTAATTTAAGTGTTCCATTACATTCTCTCTATATATATTCCACTCTGAACTATTAGACTCTCCATGGGGAGTGATTGACCTGTGGACTTTACTTTGGGGAGGTTTTGTGGAGTTCTAAATTCTTTTCTTAAATTCTTAATATTTTAATTCTATGTGTGGAGAATGAGATATAAGTGTATGAGTGCAATGATCACCCACTATGACATGAATATAAAATTTTTCAATATTATTTAGTTTACATTCTTTCCCTCTAATCAGTTGACAAAAATCTCTTCACATGATGAAGTTGAGTTTTTTCAATGGATAAAAAAACATATAATAGAGCTCAATCCTGGAAGGTTACATACTCAATATTGAGGTGTGTCATTAACCTTGATTATAAGAGGAGGTTATGTTCAGTGTGCTAATGAATTCTCCAAGGAAGGAAAAACATTTCACTCAAAAAACTATTGTATTTTATTTAATAAATGAAATTTCATAAATTAATTATCAAATATAATAATGAATAACAATGTAACCCTAGTGTCCAGCCCTAGGACCAAGTCCTTTATTTCCTAGCTTCATTTTGTTTGAATCTACATGCTATTTTTAGTTTGTCCTTATAGTCTCTTTCTAAAATATTTCTTGTTGTTTTTATTAATTAATAAAAACAAAAAAGGTAATTAGTGAACTAGGAATATTGAGTGATTGACCATGAATCTCCTTAACTTACATGACCTAGGTCATCCACAGGGCTGTACTAGGAATAAAATAGTATTTATTGTACCAACATATAATAAGCATGCCATGAAACGTATCTACTAAATCATAATAAAACCAAGTAGAGTGATAAAGGATATCCTCATGTGAATGAAGAATATAATATTACCTATCACCTTATACATCCAAAAGATAGAATAAAACAGAACCCAAGGGAATTCCACTCTCATAATCTAGAGACCATTTCATAAAATGAAAAATATAATCATCAACATTCACAACGAAACATTTTTCATATTTTTTAAGAGATAAAATGTATGTTTCCAATTCCTTGATTCAATGAAATACCTAGTCGATGAGAATTATAATCTTCATTTATTTTCAATAGATGTTCTCTCGAATGACTCATTCTCCCTGTATTATTATTTTGTGACATATATTGACTTATATTCAATAGTTTACACAATTGGTTTTGAGTAATTAATTTATTATTCTATGGGGTTTCAAAACTGTATTTTTTTATTTTAATTAATGAGTGTGTTCATTCTTCGGTACCCTGATCATCAATGATTCTATAAAATTCCCTAAAATTGATTATATTTACTTAAATAATGAACATGAGAAAATACAAATTGTCATTGAACTCACTGTAATAAAATCAATTCCCTCAATCTACTAACTAGTGGTGTTGAAATTAAAACAACTTCCCTTTAATTTTAAATATTTATATATTGATGTTATTGTGTAATTGACTTCCATTATCACCGATAACCTCTCTCCAAAGAAGGAATTAAAATTTCTAGATCATTATAAATAGTGTAAAAAAGGTTACATGATGGAAATTGGGTAATATTCCTAGGATTATTATATCTATTTTCCTCCACCATATACTTTTATAGGATAAGTATAAAATTTAAAGAAATACAAACAGTCATTTCTTACCACTATCCAAGAAGTGGTAAGAATATTGGTTAAAAATTTACTTTTTTGGAATCATCTATCCTATATCAATTAGTATATAGGTTTTTACTAGTAAATATTATACCTAAAAAACTATAATAATAGTAGTTTCAAATGAAATGATTGAATTGGTTACAAAACATGTCTGACATAGTTAGAGAGATTTCGTTGAATAACATTGGACAAATAAATCCACATGAAAGGACCACATCACTCTACCTTATATTCACCAAATTCAAGAAATATTGTCTATTAATCCAAATTATTATTACCATGATGGATATTTGGGATATTTTAAAAAATATATATCCATGTAAGATCAAGGGAAAAAGTTATATGTTCATTTAAAACGAATTTATATAAGATGATTCCTTTTTAAACTATTCTGTTATCTTAGTATGTTTTAATGTTCCAAAAGATCAAACAAAAACTAATAGGGGGTGGGTGGGTCGAATCAGTTGTATAATTTTTATAAGTGTTAACACTTTTAGAGACATAATCCTTTAAAACTGTTAAATTTTATTAACTTATCATATTTTAGTAAATACTCATGCATGAAAAAGTATGAAAGAAATTAAAGAACATGAAATTTACAAGGTTCAGCCTCATTGTGAGAACCTAGATCCTTTCTATATCCACTCGCATGGTACTATGAAAAATTAGTAATATTAATTAGTTAATAAAACTTGTGAAAAATATTGTTATACACATTCTATCTCCCAATAAGAGTGATTATACTAACTCTTGCCTATTTACAGTGTTTTATGACAAACAATTATGCCAACAGAAGAATAAAGAGTTTGTTCAAACTAATCAACAAATATGATATCTAGATCCTCAATCTAATGTCGATGGGTTTGATTCTCTCAGTATGATGGGGATGGGTATGATGGACCCATTCCAAAGAATTCAGTCTGATTAACTCAGTACGATAAACCCATTCTCAATCTATATTACTCATTATTTTCTCAAATGAATATTTTGATATAAAAAAATCAGTTTTACAAACATCTAATAAGGTCACATTTTAGAAATAGAACTCTGATATTAATTGTTTGGTGCTCTGCCTTTTCCACTCACATGAAATGTTATGAAGTAAAATTGTAATGTGAATCTATTTATATGAATCCAAAAATGGAAATGGTGGGAAACTAAAAAATATTTCTCGCTTACTCAAATTAAAAAACCTGCAAATTTTACTCATTTTTGAACTTCATGTTTGACTATTTCAACTCTTCTAGTACCTTATTTAATCATATTGTGCCTTATTAGAATGTATCCTGCTGAAACTTATTAACTTATCTTTAGTATTATTGAACTTCCTTAGCTTATTACGATACAACTTGATCCAATCATTATGATGGAACATCATCAGTTTTAGTCTGATTGAATTTATTTCTCAGATTTAGTCTGATTTATTATCCTTCTCAGAGTTATTTTTATTGACATTCCTTCTCAATGTTAGTGTGATAAAACTTCCTTCTTAGAGTCAGCCCAATTATCTTTTGTTATTAGAGACAATCTGATTGACCTTCTTTAGCTTCAATTTGATAAAATCCTCATAATGATAAAATCCTCATAGTAATGGAATTATCATTATGATAGAATAATCATTACGGTAGAATTATCATTATGATGTAAAATCGTCTATACAACGTTTGAATTCTTCAAACCTCATCATCTATTACTCATTCATACTTCTATAAACAAATATGTCTGGTAATTATGGATCTGATTCAATATATATCTTGATTCATGGAACCAAGACAATCAATCTAATTTCTACATTTCTCCAAAATATTTTATCATGAGAGTTTTCATGATTGATGAGAAATTCATGATTGGAAAAGTATCATCCAACTCTAGTAAGAATGTATAATAACATTCTAACTCTTGATATCACTATCATATTTTAACCTCTTGAACAAAGTCATAACTTTATAACAACCATGTGGTAAATTAAATCTTGAATTTCATGATTATAGATCTATGGTTGATGACACATCCAACAAACAACTTGATATTTTTAACAACTTCTAAGACCAGTTCTTCTTAGTATGATACTCTGTGTCTAGTGCTACTTAGTCTGATCCTCTATGTTTGGAAACAACTTTATCAAAAAAAAATTATACCCCTTTGTGTCTGGGTTCGAACATTCAAAAAAATTCACTAGGTTTTCAAAAACATTGATTTACAAAATATTAGTTGTCAAAAAATATAAAACATTGTTTAAAAAATTATGAAGGTTCTTTAATCTCGTCTTTTGTACTTATTTAAAACACTCACTATCATTTGTTCCGACTCTTCTAAATTTATTCACAACTCAACATTTGAAAAAAAAATCATGTTTTTTTACTTTTTCCAAATAAATTTATTTCTCACAACAGAGTGTCTTGAAACCTCATTACTGGATAAAGTAATGTTTTTAATGAAATTCAATCGCTCGGTGATAAAAAAAATTTACAACCATGTAAAGATAAAACATACCACACTTTTATCCATTCTCTCTATTCTTTTTCTCTCCTCCTTGATTATAATCTCCCTCATTATCTCATAACCATGACATTATATTCATAAAATAATGATAAGTAAAAAATTATTATAGAGTAAAAATTTGTTACTTTTTTCACCCTTTTTCAAGAATCCAAATCTTATTGGGGTCATTCCTTATGAGATTTTGGAAGTCATTGGAGGATTCAGAAAATGAAAGTTTTTACTCAAATCAAAAAACATTAATTTAGGCATTGTCTTTGTGAAGATTTCAGAAATTGGATTCTTTTTTGAGATATATTCTAGAAAAAAATTTATAGTATAATATTTATCTTTTATAAAGTGAAAGTTTATATCAATGAGTTTTGATCATGAATGTCGGAAATGATTATTAGAAAGATCAACTACACTATGATTATCACGAGGTATCTTCAATGTTTTAGAAACTTTTTCTTTCAACTCTTCTAGATAAACATTCATCCACAACATCCAAGTACAAGCCTGATTAGCCACAACTTATTCTGATTCTACTGTGATCAAAGTGACTAAACATTTCTTCTTAATATTACAAATCACACAAAATTATCCCAAGAGAAACGATCCTTTGGAAGTTGATTTTCTATAATTACAATCTTCATCCCAATCAATATCAATATAAACAAGAATGTTTATTCATCAAAATATTTTGTATAAAATCCCATATGAAGTTATTCCTGTGATATATCCCAAAATTTTCATTGATGAAAACATATGATATTTTATTGGATTACTTTCATACTTAGCACAAAAAGTGACAACATAAAAAATATCATTGCTTGAGGCTATGAGATAAAGTAAAATTTGTACCATCATCAAAAAATATATTTGATTCACACTTTCTCTAGATTCATCTATACTCATCTTCATCACAATTGATATAGATGTATAAAAATATTTTTAATCTTACAAACCATAAGTTTTAGTATTTCCTTAGCAAACTTTTCATTTTATAAGAAAATGTAATTTTCCTTTTTGTTGAACTTTTAAGGAAAGAAGGAAAGTTAATTCTACCAACATTGAAATTTCAAAAGAATTATTCATTTCCTCAACAAATTATTTATTAATTTTTTCATCACCCAAAAAAAATTTATCATCCACATAAAGAATAATAATTAGTGTAATGGATTAACTTCTTTGACATAAAAGGTTATTATCATCATTTCTTTTATAAAACGTTGACATTATCAAACAACTATCAAGTTTTTAATACCAGGAACATGGGTCTTGTGTCAAACCATAAAAATCATTATTCAATTTATAAATGTTGTTTTCATCTTCACCGATTAGAAACCTAAAAGTTTTCTCAATGTAAAATTATTCTTTAATCTCACTATTTTGAAAGGATTACATTACATCCATCTGATAAAATTTGTATTTATGGTGATAAACCACTATTATAAATATTATAAATGTTTATAACCTTGCAATGGGAGAAAATTTCTCAACAAAATACAAACCCTATACCTATGAATATGCTTTAAAAATAATCCTTGTTTTGTTTCATGAAACTTATTTATTCTCATTCAACTTATTTCTGTAAACCCACTTTGATCGGGTATCACTTTTACCTTTCGGATGTGGTATAAGATCCCATTTATTATTTCCTTCAATTTAATCCAATTCTTCATTCATAGAATCTAAACATTAATTGTTTGAAGGGATTCTGAAACTGATTCTGGTTCTACATTTGAAATAAGTTAATTTTGATTTTCTAATATCATCTTTCTTAGGGTATTAACAAGAGCCTTCTGATTCCCAACAATATTTTTGGTCTCATCATGTTTTTTAATGTAGGATACTTCAATGTTCTTCTCCTAGATTCACTTTCCACATCTCAGGATTCACCTAAATCTTGATAAGTATCTTTTGATTCAATATAAAATCCATTGGAACTCTTCGTATTATCTTAGTCAAAATTATAATTAACTTTTGTTCAGGATTTTGTATTTTCAATAATTTTCAAATCATATAAGATACCCTAATTTTGTAAAAATTTGTTCAAACACTTGTAACTTCTTCTATTGGGTGAATAACCTATAAATTTTCATTCTATAGCTTTATTATCAAACATTCCATGATCTAGATTTTTTATTTTAAATAAACATGAAATTTTAAAAACTTTTAGTTATTTAAATGTTTTTTGTTATATAAAATTTCATAATAAGTCATGATGGATTATAGTCTCAACAATATCTTTTTTTAACATGTAAAATAGTATTAACTTCTCTTCAATAGATGTTTTAATGTTTGTATTATTCTAACATGCTTCTTCTAATTTCTACAAAACATTTATTCTTCCTATATGCTACTCTATTTTTACAATGAGGTATATGTAGAACTATATTTATGTTTGATTCCAAGTTTTATCATATATGTTTCAAAAGTACTTCATCTTAATTTAGTTCTATTATCGGTTCTCAACTTTTTTATATAAACCCCCAATTATGTCTCAACTCTCTTTAAAATACTCTAAACATTTCTAAAATCTCTGAATCTTTTTTCCAAAACATGATTTTGATCATATTATTAAAGTCAAAAATAATAGAGATAAATTAAATATATCATTTTTTTGATTGATTTATCATCAAGACACATTTATCAATATAAATTTGTTCAAGAGGTTTGGTAGATTGAATCTTAAATTTATTATGATAGTTATTAGTTATCTTCTAATTTTGAAAAGTTACACAAACATCTTATTCTATTCATTTCAATGATGGAAAACAACTTACAACATCATCTTTAGAGATTTTTTTCATGTTTTCCTGCCAAAGGTGGCCATGTATTTGGTGCCACAACTTATTTTCATCTTCAGCACTTAAGTAAGAGGAGTTCTTAAATTCATATATTTGGTAGATATTCTCATTGGTTTCTTCTCCTTTTATAATAACTTTGACATCATTAAAAATTTTGATAACATAATAATATTTTTTGAATATAACTTCTTTTCCATCATCAAAATGAAAACATACACTATGTATGTTATGTTTTAGTCCATAAATAAATAAAACCTTAAATTTCAACATTTTATCTTCAATATAATTCATTTTGATTCCTCTAATTTTTAGAAAACTATCATTACCAAAGAAAAAAACACCTCTATACTGATTTTCATTATGTTTTTAGATTTCTAAATCACCTATCTTGTGTGAAGAACAGCCACTATCAAGCAATTGTGGTTTTTTCATTTTCACTTTCTCTCAAGGTAGTCTCAATAGAAAATGTTATTTCACCATCTTTATTGATTACAAGTTACTTTTATTTTATTGTATAAAAAACATGTCCAAGATGAGTAGTCACGCATTCTTCAAAAAAATGGCCCAATTGATTACATCATCAATAAATTTATTTCAAAAAATCAAACTGATTTTTCATTGGAATGTTTCTAACATCTAGATATTTTAATTTTTCTAGTATATTTAAGTTAAGAAAGTTACTCATTCTACTATCACTATTTCTCCTACTCTATTCAGTCCTTCTTCCATGAAGAACTATGTTATTCCATAAATTATAATACATATTCTCATAGATTCCATAGAACCAATTATAACCATAAAATCTTGATTTTATATTGAATTAATATCATTACCTATATAAAATTTCTTCAGTTTGATAACTTCATTCTTATCTATCATAATCTAGAAATGGACTGCATTTCCCACAGAAAGAGTTTTCTTATAATTTATATGTGATAGGTTACATACATCCCTTCTCAAGCCATTCTTTCCCAACACTTTTCTTCTCAACTAAAATGTTAGAAAAATTAGATGAACCTTTATTTTTGGTGGGTGAGGATTTTACCTAATTCATGATTTGAAATTTATCATCAACTTTATAAGTCTCATATTTTACATTAGAATAATTTTTGAAATTTTCATTTATCTTAATTAAGGTTATTTTTTGAATCAAGATGTTTTTATCTAAACCTTCTAACTTCATCTTCCTTAGCTATCAGCTACTTTTTGAGACCTTCAACCATCATTCCCTATTCATCATTTATGAGTTTGTAACCTAATATCTCATGGATGTATTCTTCTTCTTTCTCAACAAGATCTTTTTCAACATCAGAAACATTTCCACTATCATTATATATAATTATAATTTCTTTATTTAGTGATATTTTTAGATCAAGACATGGAACAAGTTCTATTTTGAGCTGTTAATCTCTTTAAGATTCTTCACCTCATTCTTCTTCACTATTTACGTGTCTTAAAATTTCTAAACATTTTCAATTAATTTATTGAACTTTTTTGAACTTTCCTCCTCTATGTAATTGTTGTTAGTTGAGGCAGATTCAACCTTCTTACTCAGCATAATCCTATTTTCTCCAGTAATCATAATCTTATATTTTTTGGATGACTTTTATGCTATAGAACATTTTGATCCACTTAATACATTGAGGGTTTTCATCAGAATCAAATCATTATTATCTAACTTTATTCTTGGATGAATTCATAGAAAACTGTTTAATTCCACAACACTCAAAAAAATTTCGAGAAAATTTACATTAATACTTTCATCATCTTCTTCAATATTTCTTAGAAATGAGATTCATGCTTTTTCTAGTCAACACATTACCCAATGTATCTTTGGATTCATAAGGATCAACATCTTTTACATATAAAAATTTCATTTTCTTCATTACTTCAGAATAAATTTCATCTTTTATATTCTTTTTGATCATTATATATTTTTTTCATTTCACAAACGAAATTAAGTAAGTCATTAATAGATAAATCATCTTTATTATATATAGAGAAGAAATATTAGAATCAAACCCATCCAGAAAGTTTCTTATAAGTTTCCTCACAATTTTAGAATCTTTTAGGACATCTATGAATCCAATGATGTTGTAAACAATTTAATTTACTATGTTAAATTATTCATAAATATTTTATTTATATCATATTATTATTTCTTCATATGTACTATATGATATTTATAGCTTTGTTTACTTCACATTAGTATTCCCTTCAAAAATACATTCCACCTTTTCCCACACACTCTTTGAAGTTTTGAGACCATTCATATTTTTATAAACATTTTGTTACAAGGAAATAAGGATATAATTTATAGACTTTCCATCAACTTCAATACTTCTCTAATCAGCAAACATTGTTAGTTCATCATTCTCAATAGGTGTAAAACCAAATATAGAAGAATCAATAAATTCTAGTCCAAGAGATATGATATATAGAATCATTATATTCTTCCATGAAAAATAATTGTTTCCATAAAATTTAGTTATTCCATTACAATTGAAATAATTGAAATTATCTGTGATAAGGATTCAATAAGTGACCATTGCCTCTAATACCAATTGAATTTCCAAAGGATTGAATAATAACATTGAAGGTTGGGGGTTGAATCAGATATATACTTTTTATAAGTTTCAACAGTTTTTGAAACATAACCCTTGTAACCTATTAAAGTTCATTACCTTATAATATTATCATAAATACTCACGAATGAAAACGTATGAATTAATGTAAAGCAGATGATACTTACAAGGTTTGACCTCAGTGTGATAACCTAAATTCATTCCATAGAGACTCATCTCTCTATGGAAATGCATTAATATGAAGAAGTTAATACAATTTCTAAAAATCTTGTTAGACACCTATTATCTCCTGAGAAGAATGATTATATAGGAACTCCTTAGTTTACAAATTTTTCTTACAAAAAATTGAGTCAATTGAAAAGAATAAATACTTTTGTCAAACTTCTCTATAACTAATTTTTTTGCAATGTCATTCCAATGAGGATGGGTTAAATTTTATCATATTGATGGGTCAAGGTCTGATGGAATCAATATGATTAACTTATTCTAATAGACTCAGTACGATGAATCCATTCTCAATCTGCATTACTCAAACTCTTCTCAAATACCCAGTCTGATCATCCATAGTCTGATAAACAAAACATTCATATGTCCAACCATCTATTGAGGAATAATTCCAAAAAGATAAATTTGATAAAAAATTTATAGAGCTCAACCCTTTTCACTCATGTGAATGGTTCTGAAGTATGAATGTATTGTGAATCTATTTATAGTCAACCAGAATGTCAAAGGTGAGAACTGGAGATATTTTCTCGGTTACTCAAAATAAAAATCATCCAAAATTCACTCATATTTTAACTTCATGATGGACCACTTGAACTTTCCCAGATCCCTCATGAATCATATTGGGTATTCTGAGAATGAAACATTATTTACCATCATATCTTTTCTTCTGTACGATGGAACTTCCTCATCTCATTATGATGGAACTTTTTGAGATCATTATGATATAAATTCCTCAGGGTAAATCCAACTAACTTTTTTATTAGAGTTATTCTGATTGACAATCATTCTCAGAGTTAGTCCAATTCAATTTCCTTATCATAGATAGTTTGACTGACTTCCCTTCTTAGAGCTAGTCCGATTTACTTTCATTCTTAGATTCAGTCTGATTCAACTTCATCATCTTCATTCAAATAGAGTCAATATAATGAATGAATAATCATAATGATGGAATTAACATTATGGTATAATTTTAATTACTATGAAATTATCATTACTATGGAAACTCCACTATGTAAAATTGAACTTATTCAAGCCTCATCACCAATAACTTATACAAACTTATGAAAACATCTTTTTTTGTTACTTATATATCTCATGCAAACATTGTCTTCATTCCAAGAACTGATACCATATATATTATACATCAATTTCATCAAAATATTTTATCATGAAATTTATCATTATTTATGAGAAATTTCAGATTGGAAAATCGTCATTTGACTTTAGTTTGGAAGGTTTTAAAACTCTTTACCTAGTACAATCATTGTCTTCCTTCAATATCTTCAACAACTTTATGAATTTCTAAAACCCACAGTGTTTGATTATTCTTGAAGTTAATAGTGATAGATATGAGATCGATGATGGATCTGATCAATAATTTAATCATTCAAAAAACTTCTGTGACTAGTGATACTCATTTTGACACTCTGCATCTGATGTTTCTCATTCAGATCCTATGCTTCTAGAAAACAACTTTCTCAAAATAAAAATCATTTCTCCCCCTTTGTGTTTGGGTTTGAAATTTTATCTACTTTCACCCATTTAAAAAAAATTATTTTTACCAAAGATTATATATCAATAAATAGAAATCATTGTTTAAAACAAAACATCAAAAAGGTTCTTCACTTTTCCGATTTTTTGTTGATATTTTTGAGTAGCTTGATAACTGAATGTAACATTTCATAGATTATATTATAATTTATGTTTCTTTATTTGATGATTTTTTAGAATATTTATGTATTTATCTTCATTATTACATTAATATATATATCATATTAAAATATAAGAAATTTTATTTTATATTAGAGTGGGGGATATTACTTGGGAATGTCATTTCAAGTGCTGAAATTCAGGTTTATAAATTAGAAATTAATATAATTTCCTCTATTACATATATAAAATGTTTTTGTGAGGTTCCTCCTTTCTTAGATCACACGAGTTTTTTCGATCAATTCAACAAAAAAATTAGTAAGATCACAATTACCATGTCATGATTATTACCAAAATATGTTTATTATCTATTTGATAATAAATGAATTGATGTTTTTAATTCACTAAAAGGATTCCCATATCATCAAAGAAAATTAAACACTTTGGTGGTATCTTCCCTTTTAACTTATGTGTGATGGTTCTAAATTTAAAATTGGGGCAGTTTTATCACAAAGTTCTGAGAGGGATCATTATGTCATTTAAAATGCATCATGTACAGTAGACCTTTCCCAGGATAATGACACCACCACTGAAAAAGAGATTCATTTCATTGGGTTTTCTAAGGTTAAATTTTATTTATATATACTAAGGTCAAAATCCATTGTGTTTTATGATCGCACTATACTTTAATTTATCCTTAATAAGGCCATGGTTAATCCCCACCTCATACAATGGATTCTCCTCTTCATCACGTTTGAACTAGATTTTTAAGAAAATATAGGAGTGGAAAATGTGTCATTTGATCACTTTTTTAGAATTTACACAATATTGGGATACCATGTTGACTCATCCCTCCTGATTAGAGTGTTCTTCTTGGATGAGAATATTTTTGATGTAGTGGAACTTTCCCCTTGATATATTGATATTCTAAAACTTTTAACAGTATATTGGGTACCATATAACTTTATCACTGTATAATCCAAGAGTATTAATAATGAGTCACACTATTTTATTTGGTATGACCCATACTTACGGCACATTTTTAGTGAGCGGGTTATTCATCAGTATACTCACAATGATGAGCCAACATTATTTTTAATCTTCATACACAGTTTATCTCATGGGGGAAAAATTGGATCTCAACATACATCTTTAAACGTCCTTCAATCTTGAATTTATTATACAATATTTTATATATGTTCCCATCAATTACGTAAGTTGAGTGCATGATATAAATTCAAAAAGAATAAGTCTAGTGGGAATGAAATTCCCTAACAACCCATGTTATTTTGGGATACATTTGATGCATGTGGAATTAACTTCAAGTATACCTTCCCATATTAAATTATCTTGCGTTATATCCTATTGGCTATTGATTATATTTCTAAATGGGTAGAATAAAGGTAGGAGAGCATACAAAAATATAGATTTAAGAGTTGAGATAAATTAGACATGATGAATGTGAGAAGTGTCAGATCTATAAAGAGAAGGTAATGGTTATATATGATGATATTATTTTATCATTAGATGTTCAATATTTATGAGAATACCCAAATTTGAAATTCTATGATTATATCCTCTCATGTAAGATTCATTCCCAATGGACAGTTCTATATACTTTATTTAACATTTTCCTTTTGGTTTAGTATAGGATTTTCATAAGTAGAGTACTAAAAGGTTTACCATCAATGGGAACTACATTAAATACTTGTGTAAGGATTTTCTAAAGCATAATATAGAGTAACTACATGTGATGGATTGCACCCATGACATCACATAGAAGTTTGTCCCTTATACAAGCCTTTATTTATTTTATTATTTATTTAAAGTTTTTATATTTAGTACAATGTGATTTTTAGGTGTGTGGGAGGGAGACATAATATAGTTATGATTAAATTTTTTTCATAACTATAGTAAAATAAAAACTAAAACAAAAAACAATAACAAATAAAATCATATTTCTATTTTTTTATTTTCTTTGTTTTTTAGTTTAACGTTGAACATAAATTGAATATCCATAATCATTTTACATACTCGAGTAAAATGTGATGGAAGTTCCAAGAATGTTGAAAAAGAATTTCAAATGAGTTTAGATATTAAAAAAAATTTCAAATATTTGAATGTCAAAATATTCTTAGGAGTTTAGTGTATTTTTAATCTCATGACTCATGAGAATAGAACAATATAAAATTTCACCAACCGCAGAGGTGATATTAACCTATTTTTTTAATACTATTCATTGTACCCTTTTTTTATTGATTTTTTTTTGTTTTTCATCTTGAACTCTGTTTTATAAATTATCATTAATTTTGAGAACAAGGAAATATTCTAGTGAGATTAAAGTATCTATTTGTTATTGATTCCCTTTTATTATCCATTTTTAACAAATACCCTTACATTTTCCCTTTTAATACCCATGTATTCATGAAATACCTTCTAGGAATCCATATTATAAGTCCATTTTTCCCACCTACTTTCAATATACTTTAACCCAAATCTGTATTTTTTTCATTGTCTTAAAACACTTTTTATGGTTGATTGTGAACGTTACAAAAATTCCAAGTATATAATATACCTTCCTAAAATACCACAAAATAAAAAAACCATCATAAATCTCCAAATAAAAAATAGATTTAAATTTTAAACTAATCTTTGAGGACACTTCAATTCTAGTAACACCAACTCAGGCCCCTCCACCATGTGGATCAAAGACTAACATGTCTGTTCAGAGCATGTCTGTATCAATGATTCCTTTAGTAACCATACTCATTTTCCCATCACGATCATGAAAAACACCATTTTAACCACTCTAATCAGAATTATAATTGTCGGCCATTCATAGGAGAAAATGATGACTAGCCTAGGTACCTTGAAAACACAACTCACCACCATAGACTTTGAATCCTTCATCGAAGTGAAAATAAAAAACTTTAATCACCCGCCCAAACAGTTGAGACCACTCAAAAAACACCTCATTGAAACTTTATCATGACAATCACATTAGATAGACTAAGAAGGGAGCACTGGACTAGGATGCCAGAGCAGAGTTGAGTAGAGGGTGCCTCGGCTGAGGACAGTGCTGGAGACCACATCGTCATCAATGGGGGAGAAACAAATATATACCACAATCAACCATAGAACCCAAATTATACAATCTGGAAGAACCAAAACCATAAAACATGCTCCTAGAGTAAGAATAAACCCAATAAAATAACAACCAGTCCTCATATCGGAGCTTAAAACAAACAAACTGAAGTGGCCAAAATATTAACAAGGACCATGAGTAGAGAATGTTTTTCTCCCTCTATCACAATCCCAAGTAGGCTCCAATCCTACATCGATTCCAAAAAAAATGGATTTCAAATAGAATGGGTTGGCCAGTAAGGGTAATAGAGAAGATAAGAAATAGATACCCCCACCGATGTAGACCCAAAATATCTAAAATTCTACTACACAGACCCATATTGGAGGTCCTATGTTACGGGTTAGACCAAAACAGGGGAGGTGAGCAATAAGATATATCCAAACCTACATTCTGAATTAATTGAGAATGATGGAAGGATGAAGTAAGAGAAAGAAGAGAATAGAAAACAATGTGAAGTGAGGAGTGTCATCACAGTTGGCCAGACACACAAAATCTTTTGAGAACGAGAATTGGATGCATCGGGAGCACCGAGAGCTGAGCGAGTGTGGAGGCATCACCTCACTCCTAGTGTAAAGATATAGTCCCTGTTATTATTTTTTACCTTTGATCATTATTGTTCAAAATGAGTGTGGTAGAATCATGTTATATCATGTTATTATGGGGATGATTTACATGTATGATAATGTGGGGAGATATTACTATTTTATTGAAGGTTCACAAGTTATGTATATTTTATTATAATACATTTAATTCCACTTTAAAAAAAGTTGAGAAAAATGAATAAATAGATAATGGGATTGAATTCTTCCATTCCTTCGTTTTTATAACTAATGATGAAAATAAAAAAGAGTGGTCATGAGTTAATTTTCATTAAATATATATTATTTTCATCCCAATATCTTAAAAAAGAAATAAAATGTATATAAAAAATTTATAAAATTGAAAAAAACAATAGGACTAATATTTATTTTTAATTAATTTGATATGAATTGTGGTATTATCATTCCAAATAGAAAATTGAATTGGTGATTCATAATTTGGTACTTTTAGTGAGGAATCATAATTATTATTGAATAATTTATTATGAATTGTATTGTAAGAGAAAAAAATCCCTTCATAAGCCCTAATGTTTTTCAAATAAAACCCAAAAACCCTAGGCCTCACATGAATTTCTCGATAATCCCCATGACTGGTAAAATATTCTTTATATATTGTGCTGATACTTTGTATTTGACCAATCCAATGGTATGACTTACATTGTTTGGAGTTGTCAATAAATTTTCATATATTTAAAATTTTAGATATGATTGATTTATTTTATGTTAGGTTGTGATATGTTTCATAGATGAATGGGTAAAATTTATTAAATTTGATTGTGAGATACAGAGGATGATAGGATAGTTTATTTCCTAAAAGAGAAATGACAGATTCCACTTTGAAAATAATCTTGTATATTTTATCACTTTTGATTTATATATGAATTGGTATTTTAATATTTTACTCCACTTTGGAGTTAAAAGGATTCGATGTTGGGGTGTGATTAGACAAAAATATATTGTTTATTTTCACCCTTATACTTGTGATTTACAGTTTTTATGGGTTTTAGTATACAATTATTTAATAATTTTATACTCATTATATGTTTTATATTAAATAGATTAATACACAATGAAAATTTCAAAATTAAATTATTGTTCAAATGGACATCATGTGTGTTTTTTATGACATAATTTATTACACTAGTCTAAACTTATAAATTAATTTTTATAGGATCTTTGTTTAATTGGATATAATTTACTCATATAGTTAAGTATATGGATCAAAATGCAATAATCCTTTTGGGTCTCACGTAGAGAAGAATGTTTTAGCATGGTAGATTGCACCATACATCTATAATTAGACCATATACCAGGATAAGGACCTCTTATTTGGATGATTATTCCGCAATTAAAAACATGAATCAAAGGGTCATATCACTAAACAATTTAAAACCAAGATTTTGAGGATATTTTGGTTCACTACATTGATAAAATGGATTTAAATTTTTTGGATGGATAACTCACCTCAACCCATAGAGCATTGATTTCTTCTAGCTTTATCTTGTGTAAAATTCCTTTATAAAGAGTATTATCTCTTGTTATCAAAGTATGATAGAACATATGGTAGGATAGTAATTATTGGGATGTTCTACCATCCATAATATGTTTTTCTATTTTCCATGGAGTTCAAAGCTCTTTATGACCCCTCATGGAGGAACTTGATGTAAATCCCATGTTTTGTGTTCGTACATTATTTAATTATATTATAAATTCCAATTTTTATGTAGTTTTTAATCAAAATTTATTCTCTTATATTTGAGTTATGCATTGGTATGTCACAATTATATTCAACAGATCATGTTTTTGAATTCTTGTTTATGTAATTATTTCTATATTACTTTTTTCAAGCTTGATGTTTGTGTGGATCGTATTAGTTGATCAATTTTTTGTTAACAAAATCTTTAAACATTAAATATATTGTATGAAATAATGTTAAAAAGGATATTAAATTTTGTAAAACACATTGAGTTTCTTATATGTTACCTTGAAGAGTTCGATTTATGACATTGTACGTAAATCACTGAATCATTCGCATCAACTGATATATTACATTGCATCTTTAGAAGAACTATAAGAGGTATCATTGTTGAAATCACATAATAATATAGTTTTATTTATTGAAAATCAAATATTAAATGATCAAACCCTTTCCATTATAGTTATTATCTATAGGATCATATAATTATATAAGCTAATCACATTTTCATAAGTTATTTGAAATCATACTCTTTAACATCATAATTATTCGTTGTTACATAATCCCAAAAACCCATTTCATCAAAACCCCTTTATGTTTTTTACAATTAAAACACTATTTTAATGTTTTTTATCAAGGTATTTTTAATTCCTAACCTATGTTTCCTTATATACTATATAAATTGTATAAAAATTAACAACTAATTTGACGCACTTGATAACAAGATCAATTCCTTGACCCAAATCACTCTACATAAATCATCTTGATGCCAAAATTGACCTTAAGATCCACTACCTATATTAAAAAAGATTCCAATTAGAATCAAGGGATTATTGTGTTATAGTGGGGAGACTACACCCTTTGAATATAAATAATAATAATAACATCAATATTATATATTAGGAAAAACACTAAATAACAAGGAAAATTAAAACCATTGAAAAACTCATGGAAATTTACTAAGAAATTTCAATAATAAAAAATTATCTTTTTTCTACTAGGCTAATCACATATTTACATGTACAAAATGTATGTTTCGGTCACATCATAAGCATGTTTGTGGGTGTACCCAACATTAATTTTTGTCGTAAAAGACGATCAATGTGAGATCTATCACGATAATAAAACGCCAAATCATCGGAATAGAATGAAGAATGAAAGAAAATAGGGGAGTCACAAAACCATATAGAAGATTATCATATGTTGGTTACAATTAATTTAATTAAAATACAAGAATTACCTTAACGGAATTCTCTCTCTGTTGATGTTTCCTTTCACGATCTGATGTGATTCGTCATTGTGTCATAGAATCCTCGTCTAGGATTCCTCTAGCGATGATAAAAATGTGCTCTATGTATCTTTGGACAACACTAAAGGGATCTTTGGGTTCCAGTGCGGAAGATCCTCTGCTTGCGATGTCCACCTTTGATCGCCTTGAGAGCCGCTTGCAAAGTGCTCTCCTTGATCCGATGGTGGAGGACATCTCTCGTACCGTGAGAGCGTTCTTGGAAGAAAATAATTCTCTATTGGATTGAGAGCATTCTCTAGATATGTTGTGCAGAACAACCAAATATTTCTAGGATAATGAAAATTATATAATTGGGATTTCAATTAAAATTAATAATAAAATGAATTAATTACCCAAAAGAATTTATTCATTTCATTAATTCATAGTAAGCCCCCATGTCTAATAATAATAGTTGACTATTATTATTATTTGACATGCACCTAGAAAATCAAAAAAAAATTATTTAATTAATTAAATAATATTATTCTCACATATCCCTAGAAGAATTACATGGCATGTATATTAATATACAGGAAGTGTACTTTTTTTTTCAATTTTCATTATTTCCTTAACCACATTTATTAGACCTTGAATAATGGCTATATAAGTCTAAAATAAATATCAATTAATTTCACGCTAATAAATATATTATTTCTCCCAAAAAATATTCCCTTGAAAAAATTGTGTCAAAATAAATACGACTAGGAATCCCTGAATAAATATTAATCCAAAATCAGAAATAATCCTTTTTTAACTTGTTAAATTAATATATATCTGAGATACTTGGACATACTTAGTGTGTGACCCTCTATGACCCTTTCTCAGTGTAATTAGGCCGAGCCTGCCAAAATTCCCAGGTTAACATCTAGCAATACACCAAGGCACCCATAGAGAAATTAGTTAAATACGCAATGACATGTCACCTCATTCAAACACATACCATTTAAGGTAATCCCTTTATCTCTATAAATCTCGAATCAAGCAGGTTGCATGATATTGTCATCAACCCATGCGCCAGATTATTCTTTATTTGACTTTCTAGAATTGAACTCTTCCTTTAATTACCATGGCCATGGATTTATTTAGGCTATATAAATTCCATTAAAGGGCCTGACATATCTACTTATATTAGATAAGATAAGGGAAAAATCATTTATACCATTATCTATTAATGTTGTATTACTCTTGATGCTCCAAATGTATCATAACTCGCCCTAAATAGTATGTCAACACAGATTTATTCAATACAACTAAGTGTGCAAGTTGTAATACTGATAAATAATAATCTAAAAGTCTAATGACCAATACATACATCTGCATATTGGATCATCCAATGAAAATATGAAATGTGTATTTTCTGTTGATGGGTCTCGTTCTCATAATATCCTCCTGGATATTACTAAGGGCGCACACCACGGGAAGGTGCCTCAAAGTATTATGAGTCCTCAACACTATTGGCATGTATTATTTGTGTCCCTCAAATAACATCATCTGACTATTGAACATATATTCAAGAACATTCTTATGGAACTTCTCGATTCTCATCAAATCAGGGGTCTGGTATGACCTTTTAGTGCAACAAATATCCTTAGGACATTATCACATGCATTTTCAAACATAAGAACAATCAAGACGTGATAATGTATTTATTAATGAATAAAGTAAAAAGTATTTGGTTCTATCCCATGAACTCCAACAGACCTTCACTTGGAATAGAACCAATTATTAATAACCATTAACCAGCTATCTCTCACATGATATTCATGCTTCTAGTGAGATAGAATTTTACTCATGGGGTCTTCCACGTTCTCTTCTGTGGAATCTATACTACCTATTACTTTACCGATTTCATATAATTCCATCAATAGGTGATACTTTTGGAATATGAAATTTTCCCATTGATGTGACCATGGTTCTTTTGCAAGATCCTTCACAATAGTATTAGCAGAATATAATAGGATAAGATCTTTAACACTAGGCACCATATCAAGCTCTCGGACAATGTTCGGAAAACATACATCATTTTTTGTTGCATTAGTAGCTGTAATATATTTGGACTCTACTATGGAATCGGCGACAACTAGTTGCTTTGAACTCATCCAACTCACATCTCCTCTATTGAGACATAAAACAGATTCAGATTGCAACTGTAAATCATTCTGATCTGTCTGAAAACTATTATCAACATACCCTCTGATGACAAGATCCTTGTCTCCTCTATACACTAGGAACATTTCTTTAGTTCTTCATAGATACTTGAGGATATTCTTAATAGAAGTCCAATGATGTTCTCCTGGATCTTATTGATATCTTCCTACCAATCGATGTGCATACAAAACATCAAGCATGGTACATAACAAGGAATAAATGATGGATCCTATAGCCGAAACGTATGGGATATTAATAATTATATATTTCTTCTATTGTGTCTGAGGGCACATTTTCTTAGCAAGATGTATTCCATGTGACACTGGAACCAATCCTCACTTGGATTGTTCCATACTAAATCTCTTTAGAATCTAGTCAATGTATGTACCCTGACGTAGTCAAAGCGTCCTCTTGGATCTGTCACGAATGATATTGATCCCTATAATGTGGGCTTCTTCACCCAAGTCCTTCATGGAGAAACCCTTTTTCATCCATTCATTAATTATATATAAGACTGGTATATCATTACCAATAATAAATATGCTTTCAACATATATTAATAGGATAACAACCATATTCCCATTAAACCACTTATAATCAAATGGATCACATTCATTCTAAATTAATTAAAATTCTTTTATGGCTTCATCAAATCAAATTTTCAATGACCTAGATGCATTCTATAATAATTAAATGGATTTATGAAAATTTCAAACTCATTTGGCTTCAAATGGCGTCACAACCCCTTCTGGTTGTCTCTTATAGACATCTTCCTAATGGTTCCTGTTATGGAATGTTGTTCTAACATTCATTTTCTAAATCTCATAGTCATGGTAAGCTGTTATGGAATGTATGATTCTTATGGATTTTAATATGGAAACTAGTGAGAAGTTTTTATCATAGTCAATTCCTTGATGTTTTATGAATCCATTAGCCACTAGCCTTTCTTTATAGGTTCAAACATAACCTTCCATTTTTAATTTTCTATTGAATACCCATTTTCATCAAACAGGCTTTGCATCTACTAGATCATCGACCAGAACCCAGACATAGTTCTACAACCTGGATTATATCTTAGAATTTTTAGATTTTATCCATCATGTAGCTTCTGAGCTTTCTTCTACTTCCTTATAGGAGAGATCTTCATCATTGTCTAATAATAATGATTCACCATTCTCAGTGACTAGGAATCCAAATATTTCCCGATCCCTTACCACTCTTGAGATCCTATGCAGTACTTCTATTTCTAGAACGTCTTCCACAGGGACCTGTGGAACTTGTTCTTGTACCAACCCTTATGTATCTTGAGCATCAATTTCATTGAAGTCAATCTTCCTCCCTCTATACTTTTTGAGAATTTGGTCTCTACCAAAAAATATGACTTGTCTGTCAACAATAACTTTCTTTTATGAAGGGTTATATATGTAATATCATTTAGTTTCCTTGGGATATCCAATAAAGATACACTTCATTCCCTGAGGTGCTAGTTTGTTTCCTAAAAAATAAATAACAAACTCCTTACATCCCCATTCATGTGTGTGCAATAAAATGGTTTTTTTCAATTCCATAACTTAGAGAGAATTCCATTTTCCACCATATTTAGGACTCATTATAATATGTATGTTGTTGTTTGCATTGCATATCCTCAAAAGGATAATGAAACATCTGTATGACTCATCATCAACCTCACCACGTCCAACAAGGTGAGGTTCCTCCTTTCACTAACACAATTCCACTATGGTGCATAAGAGGAGTGAGTTGAGATAGAATTCAAGACTCCTGTAGAAGATAAATAAACTCTTGGTTCAGATATTAACCACCTCGATCCGATTGAATCTTCTTTCTATTCTTACAAAGATGATTCTCTACCTCATTCTTGAATTCATTAATTTTCTCTATGGTTTCTGACATATATCTATTTATGTAGATATAGCCATATATATTAAAATAATCAATAAAATTAATTAAGTAAGAATATCCACCTCTATCTTTTACTGGAAATGTTCCAGACACATCCATGTGCACCAATCATAGATGCTCTGTGGCCCTTTCACCTTATCCACCAACATGAATCTTGGTTATTTTACCTTGTAAACAAGCGTGACATATGTCAAGTGGTTTTAACTCAGTATAGTCTAAATAAAAATCCTAGTAGGGATTTTTCAGGCACTTCGTGGTTACATGACTGAGATGGTGATGCCACAACTGGGTGTTGTATGATTCATGTGAATTTGATTTTTTTGTCAATTTGAAACACATGGTTTTCATAATTTAATACATACAAACTATTATTCAAATGATCCATACCATAACATATGTTATTCTTATAAATTAGACTACCCTTATATACAAATTTAAAAATAAAACAATCCAGATCCAAACAAGATACATAAATTATATTCTCGGTTACAGTAGGTAGATAATAACAGTTACTTAAAAGAAAAGTCATTCTAGTGGGAAATGAGAGATGGTAATCTCCAATGGACAATGCAACTAGCCTCGCACCATTGAAATATTGAAGATCCACCTATCCTCTAGAAATCATTCGAAATCTACATGGATCCTGTATTTGAATACATAAGTGATCCCCACAAGCTATATCTAATACCCAATGTGTAGAAATGGAAAGAATACACTCAATAACGAACACACCTTTAATGTTCCCATGCTTTTGGGTGTAGTTTCACTTCCATTGGCCTTTCTTTCCGCATGAAAAACACACCGCCTCCGGTTCCTTCCCCTACCTCTGGATATTTCCCTTCTTGGTGGGACGATGATCAGGGGCTTCAGACCATTTATGAATCCTTGGCCCCTTTCCCTTGTCCTTACATTTCATATTCATGATAAGGGTTGTGGGATTTTCACTCCCCATATCCTTATCTACCTAGCGAATTAAGGTCAGAAGTTCTAATTGAATCTTCTCATTATTTTTCATGTTGTAGTTTAGAAAAAATCTAGAGAAGGTTTTGGGCAGTGATGATACCATGAGATATGTGTACAAGTCATCTCGGAACTTAATCCCTAAGATGTCTAGGCATTCAATGTAGCCATTAAAATTTACTACATGAGGCCTAGATGGAACAGACTATCCAAGCATAGTAGTGAAAAAAACATTGGGGATCTCATATCTCTCCTTTCTCGTCTTCTCTTTAAAGAGATCCTAAAGGTGAGGGATCATGTAATACATGTCCATGTTTTCAAGTTGCTTCAAGAGATCATTAGACATGGCAGATAGCATGAAACATTGGACATCAATGGCATCGTATATATGTTTCATATATAGAGATAGTTCCTCATCACTAGTCTCTTTTCCAGGTGAAACTGTAATAGGCTATTCCAGTACATACAATTTTTTCTCGTGGTGAAGGATGACTCTTAAACTCTTCTATCATTCCTGAAAATTGGTGCAGGGGATAAGGATTTACTTCTTGAGAATAGTTCACAATGGTATGTTTGAAATAATTTTTATTTCCATTTCTATAAATAAAGATGATCAAAGGTATAGTACATTATCATAATAAAATTGGGACAAAAAAATAAATTATTACTTATTAGTCTCCCACTATTTTATCAAAATCTAATAGCCCTCACCATTGAATTCCAAATATTCTGTTACTAGAATATTTAAGTTGCAAGGATCAATATTTCCCTTCGAATTAACCCAACCAGGTTTGGTAAAGAAACTCTTAGGGTTTTAGGTAGTCATTCCAAATTCTAGCCACATTAACTCACATCTCCTTGATCTATTGAGTGGACTCCATAATCATGAAATCCATTTATTTTGGATTTCCTCAACCTTTTGTTCTTGTTCACATCATGTCCTAATGTGGTAGTCAACACTTGATGAGAACCAAGTATAGTCAACCCAAAACCTTGAATTAGAATTCGCTAACAATTGAAAGAACCCCAACTAGTGTTGGTCAAGCACATTAAATTATGGTTCGATTCTAACCAAGATCATGGGAGGATATACCAACATAATATTTCTTTGATGGATTTTATCCTTATACGTAAATTTACATTTTCTTATCATTGATTACATGAATTTTAATATTATGTGGGATATAGTTAAGTGATTAACCATGTCTAATATAATATTTACGCATAAGCCAGTCATATTTTAGTTCTATCTCACATGCTTGTTTAATTCATTAATTGTGTGACTGTGGCAAAAGATCCATAATAAACAAACCATGCAACAAAAACAAACAAAATAATTGTTATGATCCTGAGCTTGTTCTATTGTTTAGTTTATCTAGATGTTGATAAAGTAACCCCATACCTAGGTGAGAAACACCTTGATCCTTTTGGGTTAGTGTTTTTATCTTTCCCTTATCCACCTTTGCATCTCCTTGGGTTGGTTTCACCTTGGCTCCAAACATGAGTTTCCTCCTCTATCTTGGGAACTCCATACATTACATATGCTTTTATCTCACTCACAGAGGAGGGTTAAAATGGGGTTTTACAAAAAAAAATTGGGCATGTGGCCCCAACATGTTAATAGGAAGAAGGATCATAGGAAAATAAATTTAAATTAAATAAATAAACTAAAAAGAAACCATTCACATAAAAAGGTCTTGGTCAACCTCATGATCATCCATACATGCAATGATATTTACGCATAAATAAATCTAGAATTAAATTCTTTAATTGATCTTGTTTATGATAAATCACGCACAAATCAATTAATTATCTTTAATTAATCAATCCTTTTATCTTAAACCATTTTTTTGAATTTTCTTGAGATTTCATACATCATGATTTTAGATGAATAAATTTATTTAAAATTATCTTTTTACGTAACTTGTACCTTTGGGGAAACCCGGTGAATTCCTATTCATAATTACCCAATGAATAGGAATGAGCATTACACAGATGTTAAATTAAACACATATATTGAAACACATATCACGTGTTGTGCCTCTGCTTTACACTCATACTATGGTACACGTATAATGAGTTTGTATTTTATAGTAGTAAATTTTAATGAATCGGCATAATTTCCATGAGTACATGATGTGTAGTTCTGACTACATGGTGTGTACGTTTTTAACCATCCATCTAAAGTACATGTCTAGAGATATTGCATGTAGATATACTTTGAAAATCTTCAGATTCCATGACATGTTCTATGGGACACACTCCATGTAGTATTCGCGTTACACGGGTTCCATTAGGGTATGCCATGTATGGGGTACATGGTCTAACCCTAACCCAAAAGAACTAAATGCCATGTTCACTGGTCCACAAAATGTGTAATAAAAAACCTGTGTTCCACCAATTCATGGTCAACACACAGAGTCTTAAAGAATTACATAGAATCCAATGACACAACCTATTTTGGCGGACTGTCCTGGTGCATGAAACCAATAGTACACGGTGTGTAATACTTAATACATGTCGTGTGTTCTGTTGTTCTTTAGCCAGGAAGCTTTTGCACCTCCAGATGAGATTCTCAATTTTATTTTATTCAAAATTAAAAGAAAAAACAGTCTCCATATGGTGAATGAGAAACGAAAGAGGAGGAATAGATCTCTAGATTTAGATCTATATAATGATTATATTGGATTGAAACAACTAGAATATTAAATGCGTAAATCACCAACGAAAAAATAAATAACTATAGTCCACTATATGAACCCTATAATACCACTTGTAGGTTATGGGCACAACATAAATTCATTGGTCAGTGTACCCAATATTAATTTTTGATGTAAATGATGATCAATCCAAGATCCATCACGATAATAAAATACAGGATCATTAGAATAGAACAAAGATTGAAAGTAAAGAGGGGAGTCCCAGAACCATAGGGTGGGTCATCATATATTGGTTATAATAAACTTCATTATAAGACTAGAATTACATAGATTTAATTCTCACTCCATTGATGTTTCTTGTCATGATCTAATTTGATCCGTCATTGTGTCATAGAATCCAAGTGTAAGATTCCCCTAGCGGTGATCCAAAAGTACTCCATGTATCTCTGCATGTTGTTTTAGGGATCTCTAGTAGCTAGTGCAGAAGAGCCTTTGCTTGTGATGTCATCCTTCAATTGCCTTGGGAACCACTTAAAAAGCACTCTCCATTTTCTGATATAGGATGATCTCTCTCGTACCATGAGAGCGTTCTTGAAGAAAGTAATTCTATTTTGGCTTGCGATCTTTCTCTAGATCCATTGTGCACAACACCAAAAAATGTCTAGGCTAATGAGAATTATATAATTAGGATTTTAATTAATTAGAATAATAAAATTAATTGATTACCAAAAAGCATTTATTCATTTCAATTAATTCATAGAAAGACTCTATGTCTAATAATAACAGTTGACTATTATTTTTACTTGACATGAACCTAGAAAATTACAAATAATATTATTTAATTAATTAAATAATATTATTTTTCACAAATCCCTAGAAAAATAAAATGAAGTGTATATTAATTTACATGACGTGTACATTTTTTTCAATTTTTTATTTCCTCCACCACATTTATTAGACCTTGAATAATGCCTATTTATTTTTCAAATAAATATCACTGCATTACCCACTAATAAATATATTATTTCACCCAAAATCAATTATATCGAATAACTTGTGTCGAAATAAATGTGATCAGCCATTCCTAAATACATATTAAACCACAATTGGGAATAATCTTTATTAAACTTGTTAAATTAATATTTAACTGAGATACTTGGACACACTTAGTGTGTGACCGTCTAGGCATTTTTCTTAGTGGCATTAGGCGTAGCCTGCCAAAATTCCATGGTTAGCATCTAGAAACATGCCAAGGTACCCATAGGGAAAGAAGTAAACACCACAATGATGTGTCACCTCCTATAAATGCTTACCATGTACTGTATTCCATTTTTCTCAATATCATGAATCAAGTAGGTTTCATTCTATTGCTATCAACCCATGTGCTCGATTATTCATTCTTTGAATTCCTGGAATTGAACTCTCCCATTCTTTACCATATCCATTGATTTATTTAGGATATATGAATTCCATAAAAGGGTCTGAGATATCTAATTCCATCATGAAAAAGAATGGATAAATCCTTTCTCGCATTATCTAGTATTGTTGTATTACTCATGACTCACCCAATGTTTCCTACCTCACTGTGAACAGTGTGTCGTCATAATTTTCTTGAATACATTTATGTGTGCAAGTTGTAATAACCATTAGTAATAATTATAATGTTTAAAGACCAATACGCACACCCACCGATAGGAACATCTAATGACACTAGGAAATGTGGATTTCTTACTGGTGGGTCTCATTCTAATTATATCCTCCAGGATATTACCAAGGGAGAACACCATGAGAAGGTGACTAATTTTTTTATGAGTCCTAACCCCAAATAGATTCCATTATTTCTGTCCCTAAAATAACATCCTTCGGCTATAGAACATATATTCAATAATAGTGTTTTGGCACTTCCAGGTTCTCATTATAGCAGGGATCTGCTATGACCTTTTAGTGAAACAGTTATCCTTAAGACATTATTACATGCATTAACATGTAGAAGAAAAATTAATATGTGATAAGGTATTTATTAATTAATAATGTAAAAATTATTTGGTTCTATTCCACCAACTCCAAAACAAAATTAATAAAAATGACTACCATCATAACATTGAGAAACCACTTAGCCCGTTTTCAAACTATGTCATCTATCTAATGCACCATGAAAAACTTCATCCACTATACTCCAAGTTCCATATACTTTCCCTTACATATATCACAAGGCATAGAGTCTTCAAACGTATCATAAGTTCCATGCAGGGGGAAAGTATGAACTTAGAAGGACACCACCAATGGTGTAGCTAACTAATATTCATACATATACAAGTTTATGAAAATAACAATAAAAAAATTAAAAACTCACTCCAATAATTCTCATATAATACTGAGTGATATATTACCTACATTGTCTAATGCCAGTGTGGAATGATACATCCTCAGTCTATAATATTGAAAGTTATTCCCCCCAACAAATTCTATTTCTCATGGAATCACCTTCCGAAAGAAATCACAATATACCAATGTCATGTTGAAAAGCTAAATCACAATTCAAAAGTATTTACTCATCGTTTACCACTCGCAGGTCAATATCCCTAAAACATTATCGGCCCTTATACACCTTTCCTTTAACAAATCTATCTCATAAACACATGTAACAACCATAGATTTTAGATCCATTAAATTTATATTATCTTCAATGTCTTGTTTCACACGCAACACTAGAATAAAATGAAACCATGATTTGTCTAGGAAATTAAAACATAGCCATTGAATTAGTAGGTACGAATAAGAACAAACTAATTAAGAAATATATAAATATATATTTTTGTATACAAATTCTATTTTATACAAAATCACTTAATTCATTATCGTATTTAAGAATCATGATTTTTATGCAATATAATTTTTATTTAAAAAACTAAGTATATTGATGTTAAATGATGATTTTAAAAAAATATAACATTTAGTTATTAATTATAGATTTTTTAGTGTTTCATATAAATTTAAAATAAGAATAAATTTTATTTTAATATATTTTACTTTCTAATAAAAATAATTTTTCATTTTATTTTATGATTTTATATAAAAATTAAATAGAAAATTATAAAAACAATTTTTTTTTTAAAAATAAAATTTTCAATTTATAATTTATATATTATTTTAGGATGTAATTTCTGGATTTTTCTAAAAAGATTTTCTTCTAGATGAATAGTGAAAACATTTATTTTACTAATAGTGTCACTTTTAAGACATCAGGGCATCAGTGTTTTTAAAATCCTTTTTAAAATTAAAAATATAATTTATAAAGTGAAATAATTATTTTAAAATAATACTTTTATATATAAAACCCATGCTTAACATCATATAAAATTTCAGTAATGTTTTAATAGAAACTATTTTTCATCTATTTCTTTTAATAAAATTTTCACATTGTGAAATTTGTTTTTTAGATTAATTTAGGATTAATTAAATATCATTTGGTTAAGAATAAAAATTTTAATATAAATATAATCAATAACATTGATAATTTGTACTGAAACATAATTCTTATTCTTTAAAGATACTTTTTTTCTTCTAAAAACTGGTTTTTACATGTTATATGTGCTAAAAAAATTAATTTCTATAAATCATTTAAATTTTATTTTATAAAATTAATTAAATATTTAAAATAATAATTATTAAATTATTAATTAATTTAAATTATAATGTTTTTCATTAAAATTAATTTCAAAGGGTGATAAGGGACTAACCACGGTATGGGTAAATTCAGGTAAAAGTGGTTTAACATAGTGAAAAAGGTTAAAAAATTTGAAAAACGTTTTTTATATTATATATTGTATGTATTATAGGCCTTATATATTTCCTTAAAACATTATTTTCAATTTATGTATCCTTGCACCTTGAATAATGTTTTGATATTATTGAGAAAAAATTAGTTTTAAAAAATTTCCCCATATCTTCACATATAAAAGGATACAACCACCTATCCATTTCTCCACCAATTAAAAATCCTTGGATATACTTCTAATATACCCTAGTGTCTCATAAATTCCATCCCCTTGAATTTTAATCTAGGGTTTCACCAAAAGACCTAGCTGAGGAGCCTCAAAGAGATACCCAAGAGAGAACTTCCAAGGGAAAGTTAAACTATAATCCCAACTTTTTAAAGTTGTCTTTTCTTTTATACCCATATATTCCCATATATCTATGAGAATACGATAAAAAAAGAATTTTTAATATGGATTAATTTTATTCTAATAATTTAATATCCATTTTATACTTTACTCTAAGATTATTTAGAAAAATAAAAATGTCGCCATGCTTGTTTTTAGACGACCACCTCCATGAACGCCATTTTTTGGTTTTAATGAACACCCAACATGGTTGAATATAAAAATTTATTTATTTTTTAAAAATTATATTTATAAAAACTATAAATATTATATAATGACAATATATGACTATCTATATGTAACAAAAATAATAAATGGTTATAGAAATTTTACCAACCTCAAATTGACATATAAAGCCACCTTTCATAATTTGAATATTTTTGGGATAGAATTTAATAATATATAAGTATTTTAACAATTTAATAATAAATTAAATAAAACTATATAATTACATATTTCATTAATTTTTTTATAACACCTATGACCATGTACAACAAACCAAAAGAGTTACTAAGAAATTTACTCGACAACCTCGAGTAACCGATGTAAGAGAAAAATATATTAAAAATAATTACCAAAAGATTATAGGTGGACCTTATTATAAAATATATGAATAATATTAATAGGTATATATTTAATGAGGTAAATTTAATTATTCATGAAGTTATGGGCAAGTGAAAAACAGTTTCAGACATGTGGTAAAGATTTATTCTCAAAATATCCTTCTCTAAGACATATTTTATTTTATGCACATATTTTCATGTAAATAGTGTGAATACTGAAAAATGGATATATAATCATAAGTATTTTATTTAAATATGATATTTTAACTGTAAAATAAATATATATATCTCTATATTAAGGGTACATAATTATAGTTTTTCTTAAGTAGTAAGCATTTCATGTCAATATCCCTTTATTAAGGCATGATTTGATATTATGCACTACTATGTATTTTTATATTGTAACAAATTACCCCTGACTTACAATATAAAAAATTATTATTTTATTTGAAAATATGAATTCCATTCATTCTCTTTCTAATTAGGGGATATAATTGATGTATTCAATAAAAAATATAACGGTATTTCATTACTCGAATAGATTTTTTGAGTTTTAATGTTTCTCATTCAATTAAATCATTAATTTAATATGGTATACCCTATTTATATATTTAGAGAAAATAATTTATTTAGGTTTTCCTTAATGTTGTGGTATAATCCTTTTTTAAAATGAAACCATGTTATGAATAATTCACAACCATTTTATTGACAATTCCCCCCCCCCCCCAAGTCCATAATTCTCTTTCTAGCCAATGTTATCATTTTAAATTGGAATCCTTATTCTATTATATCTCATGTTAAAATGATATTTAAATTATTATATTTTCAAAATACTTTTTTATTATATTTTTATGATGTGGGATTCCAAAAAAAGGGGTTTTAAAACATATTAGGGATCTTTTATACCCCATTCATGACTTGACGGTTTCAAACTATTTTGATTTATTTCCATTTTTATGACATCTTATTCTCATATATATCTTATAGGTAGTATATATATATCTTATATATATACCTATTATAATAACATTTTAATTTTTGGGGTTATACAAGTATTTAGTTCCCTTTTAAATCCCCTCTTTTAAGAAAAACATATCCCAGTGAACATTCCTATTTCCAATCTAATATCATGAATAACCATTATAATATTTTTTATACCATGTAAAACTTCTAAAAGTAATCAATATTTTATGGATTACCCACTTGTTTTAATAATAGTTTTTTGGAAAATAATATGCTCCCTTTTTATTTAAATAAATCCTTTACTTATTTCATAATGTTTCACCCAGGTGTTGCACTTCCATTCTCTATTCATCATATACTTATCCTGAATTTTATAATTTATAACTCCATGTTTAAGACCTATGTCCCATTTTTAAATCATAAAAGTTTAAAATTATTATTTTCCGTATATTAATTGGAATATATATGATATATCCTTCATTTATTTCTTATGATAAGATTGTGAATCCCACATCCTTATTCGGGGTTATATCATGTTTAAGATTTATTTATAGATTCTTTTCCTCTTATGGTTCATAAATACATGTGTATATTATAATCAGATTAGTGAGTCCATTATATCTCCCAATTAATTGGGTAATTTCAATATATCAAGAGATACCATGTATTTTGCATGAGCGATTAGCCTAATGATACTATGTTGTGAAGGAACATAGCCTATATTATGTTTTTTTGGTGGTTAGCATTAACAAAAACTTATGATGTCATGTTTTATGATGTTTCCACATGTTTATGATCCCATGATCTTATGATTTCATTTACATAGGTCATGTATCCCTGTTTTTATCATTCTATTTACGATGTGATGTTATGAATATTGACACTCATGTTATAATTTTTTCTATGATTATTCCCTTCTTGGGAATTATACCTCACCGTCTTTCTTATGTATTTTCCCCTAGGTGTCCTATGATGTTTCATATGATTTAGGGGAGTTAGGTGTAATATGTGGAGCTTTAAACAAAGATATCGTTTTAATATTTAAGAAGATATATTAATATATATAATAATCCAAAGAAACTAGAAATTCAGATCCATGGATTGTATCGTTGTGAATGTATGTGACAATTCCTGAATTAAAATGCATTTAAGGAATGGGTCGCTATAATTAGAATTGGATAAAGTTATTATTATATTTAGGGATTCAAATTATAAAGCATTACTAAAACCTTACAGACATGTATATGAGATAAAAAATCATAGGATAACATAATTTCCATTTGGTAAAGTTGAGGTTGTGGGATTTAACCGAAAAATTCATCCTTATATGGATACTCAAAAGTTGATAGAGGCTATAACATATTTGTACATATGGGTAATGACCATGAAGAGGGTGTGTATTTTATTTAATCAACCATGAATTGGTTCATGAAAAATAGGCCAAACATCACATATGGATTTACACTCCAAGTGGATATAGTTTGGTTAATAATTTAATATTTACAAATAATTATAAAGGATTTATTTATTTATTAATTTAAGGGATTAGGTAAATAAGTATTGGATAATATAACTTAATGTAACATTGGAAGAAACAATTGAGGTATATCATTATCTAAGAGTGACATAGTTGTAATTAATGTATCATAGGATAAAATAAATGTGTCATTGAATAAAACATATGAGGATTGAGATTTCATATTCATATACCATGATTATTTTGGACAATATAAAAAACTATTTTTGTTTTACTATATGGTTAAAACAAGATCATGAGGATAAATATGAGAAAGATATGTTTCCTAGAAACCACTATGTCTTGAAATTGAAAAAAAGAGCATACATAAATGGTTGAGAATATTGGTATATTCATGGTATGATTGAAATGGTGAGTTTTCTAGTATTACATAAGGTGGTGAGGTTGATACCATAAAAGAAATAAATTTTGATAATCATATATAATTTCAATAGTAAGTGATACTTATAGATGGTATTTTTGTATACAATAAAAGTAATAAGGGTTATTTGAGGCATCTAAAGACATTATTCAGTATTTCTACTTTAAATTTTTTGACATAAATATTTAATGCAATCAATAGCATTGAAATGTTATTTTATAACAAGGTTATATTTTTTGGTGATTACTATTTATGAAAACGTGATTTAGTTATAGATAACTATTAGGATTGATATAATATATATGTTTAGGTAATAAATGGTTGATTAATTTTGATAAAAGTGAGTTAGATAGTTTTTATATGATTGAAATTTATTATTGTAAAAAATTATATAAAACAGTTTTTATGAATTTTAGCTCATTTTTTCGGGTATTAAGATATATATTGACTAGTTAGAGACTTTATTGTTAATACTATTTGATAATTAAAGATAGAATTAATTTTTTTAAGAATATGATGTTTCACTTTGGTTTTAGGATTTGGATACTTAGGTAGTGTTTGAAATATTATTCACATCGGATTATATGATTAGTGTATAAAAGATCAATATCATTTGAAAAAAGTTAACTAAGATGATGTAACACCCCAAGATTTCATAGTGTGTTATTTCTTCAAAATAATTCAATAACTTGCACTACACGCAACACCAAGTTCAAGCACACCATGACTTACCAAACAAGTCTTTCAAAAGATGTTATGAATAGTATTAACTAAATTTTAAACTTTATATAATCCTTATAATTTTAGAATCCATATTATGAGTTTCTTAGACATAATGTAAGAACATATTCATTTTCAGTATTGCACTTTTACCAAATTTTAAAAGTGAACCCATTTTAAATCCAATATTTTAAACTTTTATATATTCAATTTGACTAAAAAATTTACTTTTTAGAATGGAGACATCAAAAATTTACAATTACATATCCCAAGATTCTACGGTATGCTTCTCTTTGAATAATGTGATAGCGTGTGTTGTACGCAACATCGAGTTCTGACACACCACAACCAATCAAACTAGCCATTATGAATAGTAATACCTACTTTTTGAAATTATATATATTTTATATCTCAAAATGGACTTCATTTTTGGATTCATAATATCAAAATTATCCTAAGTTGATTTTTTGGTATTTTTCTGAGAACTTCCAATTTTTATGAATAGTGAAAAATACATAAAAACAACTTTTTTAATCAAAATAATTTATAGTGATAAATTATATTATTGAGTGGTTTTAAAGTATAATTAGAATATATTTTTACCATTTTATCCAACGGTGTTCATTATAATTAATTTCACTTTGAAATTGGACATAAACAATTTTCAATCTTTTGATATATATTGTTTCTTAAAAACATGCTATTTGTTGTGACAGCGGGAATTAATTATAAAATTAATTAATGCAACTTATATGTTTGGAATTTTATAAAATAGACATCATTTTTGAATTCGGAATATCAATTATAGCTTAGGGTGAAATTTTGGCATTGTTCTGAAAAACTTCAATTTTGATGAATAGTGAAACTACTAAGTGGTAGTTAAAAAACTGAATTTTTTCATAAACTTAATTTTACCGCTTCTGTGAATGAAATTTCAAAAATCCAAGAGACATGGTTAATATCAAGAAGTAAAATGTTGTTCAATGAGATGAAAATAATTTTTGGTGAATAGTAACTTTTTACTTTTATTTACACAGTTAAAAGTAAATAGGGTAATTAAGGGTAAAAATGATATTAATATTACCCTAACACATGTCCTAATTCTATTGGACAAGTTTATCTCAACTAAAAACAACCTTAGGAATAAAATATTATCATTTAGGTCCACTTGGATTAGATTAGGACATTTATTATTATTTAATTCAAAGAAGAGTTAAAAGAGTTAAAATCAAAGTTTATTTACTAAAACATTTTTAATATAGGGTTATACATTAGATAAATTCGATTGTAAATATTCATTAGAAATATAATAAGATTTCCTAAATAATGATAGTTTATTTATAATTTTTAGACATTAAATATTTTAATTTATTTATGACACAATGATGATGCAGTAATTACCATAATAGTGAAATATTAAAATAATTGATATTATAAATACCCAAATAAATATAATTTGAGGATTTTAATGAATTAAACTAATTTTCTAGGATAATATGACATATTACTATTTCTTTAATTGACTTTTTTTAGAGTAATAACTCTTTTATGAGTTTCACAAAAATCAACGATTGAATACTGTCAAAATTGACATAACAGAGTTTTTAAAACAAATATTATATTATTAATTGATATTAAATTCTTAAAAATCTAAGGTTTGGCCAAGATAATTATATCGTGATAGTTGTATCATTAATGGACCACTTGGGGGTCTCTTGGATGTATATAGTATTTTTATTAACTATATAATATAAAAATACAAGGTGACATGGTAAATGTCAAACTAATTAACTAAGAGTTAAAACTAAAAGATAAGGTTAATATAATCACCCAAACCTGTCTAAATTATATTGGATGAATTTTTTTCTACCTATACCCACCTTAAAATTTAAATAATCCACTTTTGAGATATTAGAAACCGAATATGAATTTATTATAAATTAATATTTCTAGCTTTTCCAAACGTGCCCCTCACCCCTCTTATAAAAGGGCACTCCTCCTTCTCATTTCTTCACAAATTCAAACCTTTTGGTTTGGCCAAACTCTGCCCAAATACTCTCCCAACTTCCCTCAATACAACCTATAGGCCTTAGTTTGATCATAAATCCAACCTAAGGAGCCCTTTTGATCAAATCAAAAGGAAGAACCCGAAGAAGAGGAAATGATTTCACCACCCTTTTCAAAGTTCCTTTCTTCTTCCACTTCTTCTTCCTTTGTTATTACCATTATAAAATAATAACTCCAGTATCATATATATACTGTGATGTTATTATAAATATGGTACAACCATATTCAGTATTCTATCCATCCTTTGAATAACATGTCACCATACGTGCGTACGTGCGGCTTACCGTCTCCACGTCGTGGTGTAATTGTTATTCAATAAATTATTATTTGGATGGGTATAATAATGATGTGTAATTCATGTAAATAATAAATATAACATGATAATGATTCTTTATGTATTATATACCATCCAATTATATATTATTTTAATATCAAAAGAATGATATTGTCGCTCGTGCGTACGTACGGACTACCGTCTCCACGAACATCATGAGATTCATTCTCCATCGTATCAATTCAAGTATAATTCTCATTTGATGATTAATAATATTATCTAAGGACTTGATATTATTCTGGATATGATTAAGATACAACCTATCCATTACAAACATGGCTTACATAACAAAACATATAAAATAAAACGATTAAGTTAACACCCGAAACAACGATAATACTAAGATTTTATTAACAAATCAATGTTAATAGATCATATATGATATCATATTAATGTATATGATTCTTGTATAATTTAATAACAATTATTTCACCATTATACAGGAGGTTAACCTACCCCATCCAAGTAAAAGTACAAGGTTAGGGTTATTTCACAATCTCTTCATTATCCGAGGTTGTTTATACATAATAATCTATTGAGATCTCTTAATCATCCTCATCCATGTTTCTTCAAAATGTATTTCAAAACATTTTTAATATTTAAAAGAATATGGGTTAAAGTCATTTATACCCTTGTTTGAATTTTTATAAGAGTTTTAGAAAGGAATATTTCCGTCATTTTCCAAACAAGGTGATTTTTAACCATTTCGACAGAATTAAGGTAAGAATGTTTTTTTAACTTATACGGTGGGTGCAGTTATTTTCCGCCGTTATAAAATCGTTGAAGCTTCCCTTACAAGCCTATAGGAATATTTTCAAAGAAAATTTTTTATTTAATAAATATATGACTCTTAAATGATTTCAAAATAGAAAGATATATTTCTCTAAAAAGAGTTTTAATTTCATCTATGTCAACATCCTTTGATGGATTTTACGCTTATTTGAAGTTCATTTATTATGATACAAAAATTCTATATTGTGCTGAAGTTTTTGTGATATGTTTGACTGTGGATGTGCTATTTTTATACCATTAATTGTTTATAGTGAAAGTATTGACATTTCGTATGCTAGTTTTAATACGAATGTTTATGTTATATTTAAACCTTTTCATATGGGAATGCATTAGACTTAATATGTGACGGGTGGAGCCCGGTATAGCTCCTCGATGCATCGGTAGGTCTCATGGGAAAAACTAGTGTCTTGGCACAAGGCCTTGGAAAAAATTTATTTTTAGTCTTGGCACGAGGCCTTGTCTATGTGGTTATGATAGTCTGGCATTATGCATTCCATCATTATGAAAGTGGTTATTGATATTGCATGTGATTATTCGATTAGTAGAATGTCCATGTGAATAACTAAATGGAATTATTTCATTTTATTTTTGCCATATTATGTTGAAGTTCATTTTTAAAATGATTTTGTTTTAGTTATACATTTCCTTAAATGCTTAATCTTATTTATGAAAGTTTTCATTATATTGTTATCCTTACTGGGCATTTGAGCTCACCCCATTCAATGTTTTATTTTTCCCAGGATGTGAAGAAGTAATTTATGAATGACCTGCAAGGATACTATGGGGGGATATGAGTGTGTTCTATAAAGAAAATATGTTGTTGTAGTAGTTTTTCAATTTATGATGTAATGTAAAACTTTATGAATATATCTAGTGTTTCCAAGGCTACTAAACCAATCGGTTATTCGAGATTTGATCCTTCTTGTGATCATTCCAATGTTATGTAATAATGCACCAACTCTGGGTAACTGGGGTTGGGGCGTTACAGTTGGTATCAGAGGAAGTTTAGTACAAACTTGGAAGCTAGGTTTAGATAAACTCTGATTAGAGCACATAGATTTAAGATGGACTTTGAGGATTAGTATATAAGAACTTCCTAGAATTTTGGTATTGTATAGATTTTGGGAGTTTTCCGAGAAATACATCCCTGTCTGGATACGAGCAGGTAGAGGTGGCTCTAGCACAGATGTACCTTGGGGTAAAACCCAAAAATACCTCTTTGAGCTAGACTCAAACGGGAACTGGTGCACGACAATGGGCCTTTCTGCACTCTTGGTTACGACACTCCCGGGGGATATGCTTGTGATAATTCTCATTTTCTTTACAAACCATTATGAAGGGTTTATGAGTATATACTTCCTCAATGGAGACATTTTTATGATTATGGATTATATCCACAAACTATTTAATTTATGTTATGTGTTTTACAAGTTTGTGATTAGGTAATGTTATTCATAAACTAATGTAGTGTATGCCATTTTTTCGAAATGGTGCCCAGTAGAAGGAATGAGAACTCCAGCAATTCACATGATACAAAGAGAAAGAAGGATCATATATATCATGGTCTTAAGCCATAATTTATAAGATAAATAGTCTCGCATGTATTATCATCATATGAAGAAATAATATCATGTGTTGATAAGATAAGTAAAGAGTCTAATTAGTCCTATGACTTTGAAGGGAAGCAAGATAAGAAAAGTATGGAAGGGAGAAAGATGGATAAAGGGAAGATGGAAAAGAAGAATTTTCCCATATGTGATAACTGTGGAAAGAAACACCCTGAAACTTTCCTTAAAGGAATGGGAGTTTGTTATAAGTGTGGAGGAAAAGGGCACAAAGTACGTGACTGCAAGGGTAAGAAAATGGTTTCAAATTTACAATGATTCATTTTCAAGGAGTTTGGACACTACATGAACCTATGTCCCAGTCATCAGACTATGCCGCAAATGATGCTATTGGATAATAATAAAGTTATGATACTACCACAGATGAAGAGGAACGATTAGAGTTCTTGTATTGATTATGTTATTTGAGTGTTGTATCAACAATGTACTTTTTATAATAATTATGGAGTATATAAGGATTGTACTACAATACTATTTCATTAAGGACTTGAGATTGTGTGGAACAAATCAAAGTGACTCTATAGCAGGATAAATTTTTGGAAAATATATGGTTGATAGAATGATAAACCATAATATAGTTCTGATACCGAGGTAGTGATTTTGGAATAATACATGATTGATTTGGATAAATTATATTGGATATTCTTGACTACCTTGAAACTGATTAATGATTTGTATATTCCATCATTGTTAGGGTTTACAACATTTTTGGATTGAAGGAGTATATCTATTATTCTATAAGGAATAAGGGATCATGATTGTAATCAATAAGGTTTTATGGTAATTCAGGATGTTGTAGTGTTTTAAAATAATACATGATGAAGGTGATCAAATGTTATTACGAAGAAAAAAAGGATCTTCATTGTTTTTACCTTCCTTATAAATTTTGGACTGAAGTATTTTGGATAGTTCTAGTTTGGATTATTTTGGATTGCCATAAAAGGACAACACGGAGGTCGAGCGGCAACCCGTCGTGTCCGGGAAGGCCATGAGATTTGAACCCACAACCGAAGGGCGACAAGGGTGTATCACCTACCACTGACCCATGTGATGTCTTGGTTTGAATAATGTCGTTTTTTAATGGTTCTTATAGATGAATTATAAATTCATTTTTTTAACCCTATACGAATAGGATAAATATGATATTATTTTTAAGTTCTATTATCTTTTAGAGTAAAAGATGAGTTTGTGGTAGAAATTAGTTAAGGTTTGAGACTCTACTTATCAAGTGTATATTTTTCTTCTTCTCTTACTCAATGACGAAATTAATTCTTATACTTTAGTGAAGGGATCTTAAAAAAATGTGTTATCTTAATTCCATATGTTTTGTTGAACCGATGGTATTTTAAATCATCATACATTGTTCAATTTAAGGCCCTCAATATTACACTTGATTGTGATTGATAACCTCAATCACTACCTATAAATATTTACATTTTTCCTCCAATTATATGTCTTTAATTACCAACAATGTTCTCTAAATAGAGATCATAATTTGGTGGTGACACTTTCATTTCTCTTTTCCTCATATTAAGACTAAACTTTATCAACCCAATTTCCGATGTGGGGTTTCCCACAAAGATATTTTATATATTCAACCTTTTATTTTCAAAGAACAATTTCAAATTGCGAGGATGCAATTTATTGAAGGAGGGGAGAATGTAACACCCCAAGATTTCATAGTGTGTTATTTCTTCAAAATAATTCAATAACTTGCACTACACGCAACACCAAGTTCAAGCACACCATGACTTACCAAACAAGTCTTTCAAAAGAGGTTATGAATAATTTAACTAAATTTTAAACTTTATATAATCCTTATAATTTTAGAATCCATATTATGTGTTTCTTAGATATAATGTAATAACAAATTCATTTTTAGTATTGAACTTTTACCAACTTTTAATAGTGAAACCATTTTAAATCCAATATTTTAAACTTTTATATATTCAATTTGACTAAAAAATTTACTTTTTAGAATGGGGACATCAAAAATTTACAATTAAATATCTCAATCTTCTACGGTACGCTTCTCTTTGAATAATGCGATAGCGTGTGTTATACGCAACATCGAGTTCTAACACACCACAACCAATCAAACTAGCCGTTATGAATAGTAATACCTACTTTTTTAAATTATATATAATTTATATTTCAAAATGGACTTCATTTTTGGATTCAGAATATAAAAATTATCCTATGTTGAATTTTTGGTATTTTTCTGAGAACTTCCAATTTTATGAATAGTGAAAAATACTTAAAAAGAACTTTTTAATGAAAATAATTTATAGTGATAAATTATTTTATTGAGTGGTTTTAAAGTATAATTATAATATATTTTTACCATTTTATCCAATGGTGTTTATTAGAATTAATTTCACTTTGAAATTGGACATAAACAATTGTCAATCTTTTGATATATATTGTTTCTTAAAAACATGCTATTTGTTGTGACAGCAGGAATTAATTATAAAATTAATTAATGAAACTTATATGTTTTTAATTTTCTAAAATATTCATCATTTTTTAATTCAGAATATCAATTATAGCTTAGGGTGAAATTTTGGCATTGTTCTGAAAAACATCAATTTTTGATGAATAGTGAAACGACTAAGTGGTAGTTAAAAAACTGAATTTTTTCATAAAACATAATTTTACCGCTTCTGTGAATGAAATTTCAAAAATCCTAGAGACACGGTTATTATCAAGAAGTAAAATTTTGTTCAATGAGATGAAAATAATTTTTGGTGAATATTAACTTTTTACTTTTATTTACCACGGTTAAAAGTAAATAGGGTAATTAAGGGTAAAAATGATATTAATATTACCCTAACACATGTCCTAATTCTATTGGACAAGTGTATCTCGACTAAAAACAACCTTACGAATAAAATATTATCATTTACGTCCACTTGGATTAGATTAGGACATTTATTATTATTTAATTCAAAGAAGAGTTAAAAGAGTTAAAATCAAAGTTTATTTACTAAAACATTTTTAATATAGGGTTATACAATAGAGAAATTTGATTGTAAATATTCATTAGAAATCTAATAAGATTTCCTAAATAATTATAGTTTATTTATAATTTGTATACATTAAATATTTTAATTTATTTTTGACACAATGATGATGCAGTAATTACCATAATAGTGAAAAATTAAAATAACTGATATTATAAATACCCAAATCAATATAATTTGAGGCCTTTAATGAATTAAAATAATTTTCTAGGATAATATGACATATTAGGATTTCTTTAATTGACTTTTATGAGTTTCACAAAAATCAACGATTGAATAGTGTCAAAATTGACATAACAGAGTTTTTAAAACAAATATTAAATTATTAATTGATATTAAATTCTTAAAAATCTAATGCTTGGCCAAGATAATTATATCATGATAGGTGTATCATTAATGGACCACTTGGGGGTCTCTTTGATGTATATAGTAAGTTTATTAACTATATAATATAAAAATACAAGGTGACATGGTAAATGTCAAACTAATTAACTAAGAGTTAAAACTAAAAGATAAGGTTAATATAATGACCCAAACCTGTCTAAATTATATTGGATGAATTTTTTTCTACCTATCCCCACCTTAAAATTTAAATAATCCACTTTGGAGCTATTAGAAACCGAATATGAATTTATTATAAATTAATATTTCTAGGTTTTCCAAAGGTGCCCCTCACCCCTCTTATAAAAGGGAACTCCTCCTTCTCATTTCTTCGCACCTTCAAAGCATTTTGGTTCTGCCGAACTCTGCCCAAATACTCTCCCAACTTCCCTCAATACAACCTAGAGGCCTTATTTTGATCAAGAAGCCATCCTAAGGAGCCCTTTTGATCAAATCAAAAGGAATAACCCGAAGAAGAGGAAATGATTTCACCACCCTTTTCAAAGTTCCTTTCTTCTTCCACTTCTTCATCCTTTGTTATTACCATTCTAAAATAATAACTCGAGTATCATATATATACTGTGATGTTATTATAAATATGGTACAACCATATTCAGTATTCTATCCATCCTTTGAATAACATGTCACCATACGTGCGTACGTACGGCTTACCGTCTCCACGTCGTGGTGCAATTGTTATTCAATAAATTATTATTTGGATGGTTATAATAATGATGTGTAATTCATGTAAATAATAAATATAACATGATAATTATTCTTTATATATGATATACCATCCAATTATATATTATTTTAATATCAAAAGAATGATATTGTCCCTCGTGCGTACGTACGGACTACCGTCTCCACGAACACGATGAGATTCATTCTCCATCGTATCCATTCAAGTATAATTATTATTTGATGATTAATAATATTATCTAAGGACTTGATATCATTCTAGATATGATTAAGATACAAACTATACATTACAAACATGGCTTACATAACAAAACATATAAAATAAAACGAGTAAGTTAACACCCGAAACAACGATAATACTAAGATTTTATTAACAAATCAATGTTAAAAGATCATATATGTTATCATATTAATGTATATGATTATTGTATAATTTAATAACAATTATTTCAAAGTTATACAGGAGGTTAACCTACCCCATCCAAGGAAAAGTATAAGGTAATGGTTATTTCACAATCTCTTCATTATTTGAGGTTGTTTATACATAATAATCTACTGGGATCTCTTTATCATCCTCATCCATGCTTCTTAAAAATGTATTTCAAAACATTTTTACTATTTAAAAGAATATGGTTTAAAGTCTTGTATACCCTTGTTTGACTTTTTATAAGAGTTTTATAAAGGAATCTTTCCGTCATTTTCCAAACAAGGTGATTTTTAACCTTTTCGACAGAATTAAGGTAAGAATGTTTTTTTAACTTATACGGCGGGTGCAGTTATTTTCCACCGTTATAAAATCGTCGAAGATTCCCTTACAATATTATAGGAATATTTTCAAAGAAAATGTTTTATTTTATAAATATATGACTCTTAAATTATTTCAAAATAGAAAGAGATATTTCTCTAAAAAGAGTTTTGATTTCATCTATGTCAACATCCTTTGATGGATTTTACGCTTATTTGAAGTTGATTTATTACGATACAAAACTTCTATATTGTATTGAGGGTTTTGTGATATGTTTGACTGTGGATGTGCTATTTTTATACCATTCATTGTTTATAGTGAAAGTATTGACATTTCGTATGCTAGTTTTAATACGAATGTTTATGTTATGTTTAAACCTTTTCATATGGGAATGCATTGGACTTAATATGTGACGGGTGGAGCCCGGTATAGCTCCTCGATGCATCGGTAGGACTTAGGAGGAAAACTAGTGTCTTGGCACAAGGCCTTGGAAAAATTTTATTTTTAGTCTTGGCACGAGGCCTTGGCTATGTGGTTATGATAGTCTGGCATTATGCATTCCATCATTATGAAAGTGGTTATTGATATTGCATGTGATTATTCGATTAGTAGAATGTCCATGTGAATAACTAAATGGAATTATTTCATTTTATTTTTTCCATACTATGTTGAAGTTCAAGTTTAAAAGGCTTTTGTTTTAGTTATACATTTCCTTAAATGCTTATTCATATTTATGAAAGTTTCCACTATATTGTTATCCTTACTGGGCATTTGATCTCACCCCATTCAATGTTTTATTTATCCAAGGATGTGAAGAAGTAATTTATGAATGAACTTCAGGGATAGTATAGGGGGATATGAGTGTGTTCTCTAAAGAAAATATGTTGTTGTAGTAGTTTTTCAATTTATGATGTAATGTAAAACTTTATGAATATATCTAGTGTTTCCAAGGATACTAAACCAATCGGTCATTCAAGATTTGATCTTTCTTGTGATCATTCCAATGTTATGTAATAATGCACCGACTCTGGGTAACTGGGGTTGGGGCATTACAGTTGGTATCAGAGGAAGTTTAGTACAAACTTGGAAGCTAGGTTTAGATAAACTCTGATTAGAGCACATAGATTTAAGATGGACTTTGAGGATTAGTATAGAAGAACTTCCTAGAATTTTGGTATTGTATTGATTTTGTGAGTTTTCCGAGCAATACATCAATGTTTGGATATGAGCAGGTAGAGGTGGCTCTGGCACAGATGTACCTAGTGGTAAAACCCGAAAACACTGCTTTGAGCTAGACTCAAACGGGAACTGGTGCACGACAACGGGCCTTGCTGCAATCTTGGTTACGACACTCCCGGGGGATAGGCTTATGATAATTCTCATTTTCTTTAAAAACCATTATGAAGGTTTTATGAGTATATACTTCCTTAATGGAGACATTTTTATGATTATGGATTATATCCATAAAATATTTAATTTATGTTATGTGTTTAACAAGTATTTGATTAGGTATTGTTATTCATAAACTAATCTAGTGTATGCCATTTTTTAGAAATGGCGCCCAGTAGAAGGAATGAGAACTCCAGCAATTCACATGATACAAAGAGAAAGAAGGATCATATATATCATGGTCTTAAGCCAAAATTTATAAGAGAAATAGTCTCTCATGTATTATCATCATATGAAGAAATAATATCATGTGTTGATAAGATAAGTAAAGAGTCTAATCAGCCTTATGGATTTGAAGGGAAGCAAGAGAAGAAAACGATGGAAGGCAGAAAGATGGATAAAGGGAAGAGGGAAAAGAAGAATTTTCCCATATGTGATAACTGTGGAAAGAAACACCTTGGAACTTGCCTTAAAGGAATGAGAGTTTGTTATAAGTGTGGAGGAAAAGGGCACAAAGTACGTGACTGCAAGGGTAAGAAAATGGTTTCAAATTTACAATGCTTCATTTGAAAGGAGTTTGGAAACTACACGAACCTATGTCCCAATCATCAGACTATGCCGCAAATGATGCTATTGGATAATAATAAAGTTATGATGCTACCACAGATGAAGAGGAATGATTAGTGTTCTTGTGTTGATTATATCATTGGAGTGTCGTATCAACAATGTACTTGTTATAATAATTATGGAGTATATAAGGATTGTACTGCAGTACTATTTCATTAAGGACTTGAGATTGTGTGGAACAAATCAAAGTGACTCAATAGCAGGATAAATTTTTGGAAAATATATGGTTGAGATAATGATAAACCATAATATAGTTCTGATACCGAGTTAGTGATTTTGGAATAATACATGATTGATTTGGATAAATTATATTGGATATTCTTGACTACCTTGAAACTGATTAACGATTTGTATATTCCATCATTGTTAGGGTTTAAAAAAATTTTGTATTGAAGGAGTATATCTATTATTCTATAAGGAATAAGGGATCATGAATGTAATCAATAAGGTTTTATGGTAATTCAGGATGTTGCAGTGTTTTAAAATAATACATGATGAAGGTGATCACATGTTATTACGAGGAAAAAAAGGATCTTCATTGTTTTTACCTTCCTTATAAATTTTGGATTGAAGTATTTTGGGTAGTTCTAGTTTGGATTATTTTGGATTTCCATAAAAGTAAACCTGAAGGTCGAGCGGCAACCCGTCACGTCTTGCAAGGCCACGAGACTTCAACCCACAACCGAAGGGCAACAAGGGTGTATCACCTACCACTGACCCACATGATGTCTTGGTTTGAATAATGTCGTTTTTTAATGGTTCTTCTAGATGAATTATAAATTCATTTTTTTAACCCTATACGAATAGGATAAATAGGATATTATTTTTAAGTTCTATTATCTTTTAGAGTAAAAGATGAGTTTGTGGTAGAACTTAGTTAAAGTTTGAGACTCTACTTATCAAGTGTATATTTTTCTTCTTCTCTTACTCAATAAAGAAATTAATTCTTATACTTTAGTGAAGGGATCTTAAAAAAATGTGTTATCTTAATTCCATATGTTTTGCTGAACTGATGGTATTTTAAATCATCATACATTGATGAATTTAAGGCCCTCAATCTTACACTTGTTTGTTATTGATGTCCTCAATCACTGCTTATAAATATTTACGTTTTTCCTCCAATTATATGTCTTTAATTACCAACAATGTTCTCTGAATAGATATCATAATTTGGTGGTGACACTTTCATTTCTCTTTTCCTCATATTAAAACTAAACTTTATCAACCCAATTTCCGATGTGGGTTTTCCAACAAATATATTTTATATATTCAACCTTTTATTTTCAAAGAACAATTTCAAATTGCGAGGACGCAATTTATTGAAGGAGGGGAGAATGTAACACCCCAAGATTTCATAGTGTGTTATTTCTTCAAAATAATTAAATAACTTGCACTACAAGCAACACCAAGTTCAAGCACACCATGACTTACCAAACAAGTCGTTCAAAAGAGGTTATGAATAGTATTAACTAAAATTTATACTTTATATAATCCTTATAAATTTAGAATCCATATTATGAGTTTCTCAGACATAATGTAAGAACAAATTCATTTTTAGTATTGAACTTTTACCAAATTTTAATAGTGAACCCATTTTAAATCCAATATTTTAAACTTTTATATATTCAATTTGACTAAAAAATTTACTTTTTAGAATGGGGACATCGAAAATTTACAATTAAATATCCCAAGCTTCTACGGTACGCTTCTCTTTGAATAATGCGATAGCGTGTGTTGTACGCAACATCAAGTTCTAACACACCACAACCAATCAAACTAGAAGTTATGAATAGTAATACCTACTTTTTAAAATTATATATAATTTATATTTCAAAATAGACTTCATTTTTTGGATTCCGAATATCAAAATTATCCTATGTTGAATTTTTGGTATTTTTCTGAGAACTTCCAATTTTTATGAATAGTGAAAAATACTTAAAAACAACTTTTTTAGTGAAAATAATTTATAGTGATAAATTATTTTATTGAGTGTTTTTAAAGTATAATTAGAATATATTTTTACCATTTTATCCAATGGTGTTCATTATAAATAATTTCACTTTGAAATAGGACATAAACAATTGTCAATCTTTTGATATATATTGTATCCTAAAAACACGCTATTTGTTGTGACAGTGGAAATTAATTATAAAATTAATTAATGCAACTTATATGTTTGTAATTTTCTAAAATAGACATCATTTTTGAATTCGGGATATCAATTATATCTTAGGGTGAATTTTTGGCATTGTTCTGAAAAACTTCAATTTTTGATGAATAGTGAAACTACTAAGTGGTAGTTAAAAAACTGAATTTTTCATAAAACTTAATTTTACCGCTTATGTGAATGAAATTTCAAAAATCCGAGAGACACGGTTAATATCAAGAAGTAAGATGTGGTTCAATAAGATGAAAATAAGATTTGGTGAATAGTAACTTTTTACTTTTATTTACCACGGTTAAATGTAAATAGGGTAATTAAGGGTACAAATGATATTAATATTACCCTAACACATGTCCTAATTCTATTCGACAAGTGTATCTCAACCAAAAACAACCTTAGGAAGAAAATATTATCATTTAGGTCCACTTGGATTAGATAAGGAAATTTATTATTATTTAATTCAAAGAAGAGTTAAAAGAGTTAAAATCAAAGTTTATTTACTGAAACATTTTTAATATAGGGTTATACATTAGAGAAATTCGATTTTAAATATTCATTAAAATGATAATAATATTTCCTACATAATTATAGTTTATTTATAATTTTTAGACATTAAATATTTTTAATTCATTTCTGACACAATGATGATGCAGTAATTACCATAATAGTGAAAAATTAAAATAATTGATATTATAAATACCCAAAACAATATAATTTGAGACTTTAAATGAATTAAAATATTTTTCCAGGATAATATGAAATATTAGGATTTCTTTAATTTACTTTTTTCTAAGTAATAATTCTTTTATGAGTTTCGCAAAAATCAACTATTGAATAGTGTCAAAATTGACATAAAAGAGTTTTTAAAACAAATATTATATTATTAATTGATATTAAATTCCCAAAAATCTAAGGATCTGCCAAGAGACTTATATCATGATAGGTGTATCATTAATGGATCACTTTGGGGTCTCTTGGATGTATATAGTATGTTTATTAACTATATAATATAAAAATACAAAGTGAAATGGTAAATGTCAAACTAATTAACTAAGAGTTAAAACTAAAAGATAAGGTTAATATAATGACCCAACCCTGTCTAAATTCTATTGGATGAATTTTTTTAGACCTATCCCCATCTTAAAATTTAAATAATCCACTTTGGAGCTATTAGAAACCAAATAAGAATTTATTATATTTTAATATTTCTTTCTTTTCCAAAGGTGCCCCTCAGCCCTCTTATAAAAGGGCACTACTCCTACTCATTTCCTCACACCATCAAAGCCTTTTGGATCGGCCAAACTCTGCCCAAATACACTCCCAACTTCCCTCAATACAACCTAGAGGCCTCAGTTTGATCAGAAATCCAACCAAAGGAGCACTTTTGATCAAATCAAAAGGAATAACCCGAAGAAGAGGAAATGATTTCACCACCCTTTTCCAAGTTCCTTTCTTCTTCCACTTCTTCTTCCTTTGTTATTACCATTCTAAAATAATAACTCCAGTATCATATATATACTTTGATGTTATTATAAATATGGTACAACCATATTCAGTATTCTATCCATCCTTTGAATAACATGTCACCATACGTTTGTACGTACGACTTACCCTCTCCACGTCGTGGTGTAATTGTTATTCAATAAATTATTATTTGGATGGGTATAATAATGATGTTTAATTCATGAAAATAATAAATATAACATGATAATGATTCTGTATATATGATATACCATCCAATTATATTTTATTTTAATATCAAAACAATGATATTGTCGCTCGTGCGTACGTACGGACTACCGTCTCCACGAACGCGATGAGATTCATTCTCCATCGTATACATTGAAGTATAATTCTCATTTGATGATTAATAATATTATCTAAGGACTTGATATCATTCTGGATATGATTAAGATACAACCTATCCATTAAAAACATGGCTTACATAACAAAACATATAAAAGAAAACGAGTAAGTTAACACCCAAAAAAACGATAATACTAAGATTTTATTAACAAATCAATGTTAAAAGATCATATATGATATCATATTAATGTATATGATTCTTGTATAATTTAATAAAAATTATTTCACCATTATATAGGAGGTTAACCTACCCCCATCCAAGGAAAAGTACAAGGTAAGGGTTATTTCACAATCTCTTTATTATCCGAGATTGTTTATACGTAATAATCTACTGGGGTCTCTTTATCATCCACATCCATGTTTCTAAAAAATGTATTTCAAAAAAATTTACTATTTAAAAGAATTTTGGTTAAAGTCATTTATACCTTTGTTTGAATTTTATAAGAGTTTTATAAAGGAATCATTCCATCATTTTCCATACAAGGTGATTTTTAACCTTCTCGACAGAATTAAGGTAAGAATTTTTTTTAACTTATACGGCGGGTGCAGTTATTTTCCTCTGTTATAAAATCATCGAAGCATCCCTTACAAGCTTATAATAATATCTTCCAAGAAAATGTTTTTTTTTATAAATATATGACTCTTAAATGATTTCAAAATAGAAAGAGATATTTATCTAAAAAGAGTTTTGATTTCATCTATGTCAACATCCTTTGATTGATTTTAGGCTTATTTGAAGTTGATTTATTATGATACAAAACTTCTATATTGTATTGAATGTTTTGTGATATGTTTGACTGTGGATGTGCAATTTTTATACCACTCATAGATTATGGTGAATGTATTGACATTTCATATATTAGTTTTAATACGAATGTTTATGTTATGTTTAAACCTTTTCATATGGGAATGCATTGGACTTAATATGTGATGGGTGGAGCCCGCTATAGCTCCTCGATGCGTCGGTAGGTCTCATGAGACAAACTAGTGTCTTGGCACAAGGCCTTCGCAAAATTTTATTTGTAGTCTTGGCATGAGGCCTTGTCTATGTGGTTATGATAGTTTGGCATTATGCATTCTATCATTATGAAAGTGGTTATTGATATTTCATGTGGTTATTCGATTAGTAGAATGTCCATGTGAATAAGTAAATGGCATTATTTCATTTTATTTTTGCCATACTATGTTGAAGTTCAAGTTTAAAAGTCTTTTGTTTTAGTTATACATTGCCTTAAATGCTTATTCTTATTTATGAATGTTTCCGCTATATTGTTATCCTTACGGGGCATTTGAGCTCACCCCTTTCCATGTTTTATTTTTCCCTAGATGTGAAGAAGTAATTTATGAATGACCTGCAGGGATAGTATGGGGGGATATGAGTGTGTTCTATAAAGAAAATATTTTGTTGTAGTAGTTTTTCACTTTATGATGTAATGTAAAACTTTATAAATATATCTAGTGTTTCCAAGGATACTAAACCAATCGGTCATCTGAGATTTGATCTTTCTTGTGATCATGCCAATGTTATGTAATAATGCACCGACTCTGGGTAACTAGGATCGGGGCGTTACAGATGATATTGCTTAAGAGAGTAATGTAGATGTCACATTGGAATTTATATATATAATAATAAATATTGTAATAATACCCACTCTTACACTCATTAGTGTGAAATAATTAAAATTTTAAGGATTCAATTTATTTAATGGGGTTTAATGTAAAGACCAATGATTTTGGATCCATTAAATTAATATTATCTTAATAACTTTTTTCACACATAACACCAAATTGAATTAAAATTATGTTATGTTTTGATCGTTAAAACCCATATGTTGAATTAGTTGGTATGAATAGGAGTAACTTAATTGTGAAATATATTAATATATATGTATATACATATATATATTATTAAATTTAAATTTAATCATTTCACTTTCATATTTAAGAATCCACCTTTTTGGATGTTGTATTTTTTATTTATGAAAACTATGTATATTGTTGTTAAATTATGATTTTAAGAAAATATAAAATTTATTGACTAAATATATATTTATTAGTATTTTATATAAATTTTAAATAAGAACGAAAAATATTTTTTAAAAATTCATTTTCTAAGAAAAACAATTTATCAATGTATTTTATGATTTCACTTAAAAATTAAAATATAGAATTATAAGATTTAAATTTTTTGAAATAAAATTAATTTCATTATTTATAATTTTAATATTTGTTTAATATTTTTCTAAAAAATTTAGTTTTAGGTGAATAGTGAAATATACTGATTTTACTAATATTTGTGACTTTTCTGACATTGTGACATGAAATTTTTTAAAAAACTTTTTAAAATAAAAAATATATTTTATAAATTTAAAATAAATATTTTAAAATAATAATTTCATATCCAAAATCCATTCTTTACATCTAAGAACATTTAGTTCATGTTTTATCAAAATTGATTTCTCGTTTCATTATTTTAATAAAATTTTCACATAGTGAAATAACGTTTTAAATTTATTTCAATCTTAATTTAATATTATTTGAATAAAAATAAACATTTTCATATCAATATAATAAATAAAATTTATATTTTTTTCATAAACATAAATCTTATGCTTAAAATATATTTTTCCAAAAAAATTATGTTTTTAATTTTTATGATCTCTAATACTAAAATTAATTTCTCTAAATCTTTAAAATTTCATTCTATAAAATAGTTTACCTATTTTAAAATTATAATAATTAAATTATTAAATATCATAATTTTTAATTTTTTAATTTAAATTATTTTCCATGGGTGAAAGTGGAGTTACCAGGATACTAGTAAATTTGGGTAAAATTTGATTAACAAAGTGAAAATGGTTGAAAGATTTGGAAACAATGTTATATATTAGTTGTTAGAGAGAGTATAGACCTTATGAATTTACCCACAAAATTATTTTCTTTTTTTGGACCCTTTGGTCTTGAATAAAGTAGTGATATTATTTAGAAATAATGAGTTTTTACAATATTGCCCTTTTCATCAATAATAAAAGGAGTCAACATCCTCCCCATTTATCCATTCATCCCAAAACCTTGCCTTAACCAAAAAGTTTCTCTAGTATATCTTCAAAACAATCCTAATGACTTTTAATCCTTTTTATCAACAAAATAAAATGCTAAGAAGTTTTATGTAGTTACCCAAGGGAGAACATCCTAGGGAAAGACAATATTATTAGCCCAAATTTTTTATGTTCTTTTATTATTATATACCTTCAATGTACCATATAAATATGAAGGTATGATAAAAATAATATTATTATTATTATTAAATTTTATTATACAAATGTAATATCCATTTTATACTTTCCACCAAGTTCATTTAGAAAAAAAATGTCATCATGTGTATGCGAAGACTTCCACCTCAATGAACAACATGTTTTTTTTCAATGAACAACCAAAATAGATGAATTTAAAATTTTCATTAGTATATAAAAATGATATTTTTTGACATTGCTTTTATAATTTAATGATAATATATGAAAATATATTAGTAATATAAATAATAAACAATTATTGTAACTGTAACTGCCTTAAATTGACTTATCAAGGAACCTTTCTTAAATAGGATAATATATATAAGTATTGTCCTAATGGTATAATAAAGGACATAAAATATATTTTTTTTGTATATGATGATTTTATTTGAAAATTGTCTGACCATGTCTAACAAACTGAAAGATCAACGAGGAAATTAATCAAGCAACCCCGAGTTACCGAAATAAGTGAAAACTATATTAAAAATAAGTACCATAATATTATTGAAGTAAATTCAATAAAAATTAATAAAATTATTGTTTATATATATAATTAACATAATATAATTACTCATGAATTTTAGTGTAAGTGAAAAACTCTTCCAGACATGAGGTATGGGTTTCGTCTCAAAATATTCTTTTTTTGAGACATAATTACTTTTATGACCCAATTTTCATTTAAATAGTGTGTATACCTAGAGTTGGATATATAATAGAATGTATTACCTTTATTCATGGAATTTTAAATTCTAATTCAATCTTTATCCTTATTTAAAGGGGTTATTATAATAATTATTCCTAAACTATAGGGGTTTCCTCTTAATCACCCTTTATTTATACATGCTTTGATATTATGCCCAAATATTCATGTTTATGGTGTAAATACTTCCCCCATGACTTATAATTTCAAATATTATTCCTGAAATTGGAAAATTCAATTCCATTAGTTATCTTCCATGTTGTGGGCCATGATTTATTTCTTCCTTAAAATATAAGGTTATTTCATAACACTAACTAATTTCTTGATTTATAACATTTAACCATGAATTTCATCATTCAGTTCATATATTATACCCTAATTAAATCTTGGGAAATTAATTTTTATTCAATTATTCCTTATTCTTGTGTTCTAATGCATTTTTAAAATTCCGTTATGTTAAGAATAACTCCCATTCATTCAAACGATGTGTTGCACTCATTTTCCACAACTTTTCTTACGAATAATGTTCTCCTTTTTAATTATAAACCACATTAAGAATTATATCATGTTTAAATATGATTTTACTTATCATATTTTAAAAATAATGTTTTATTATATTATTTAACTATGTGTTATTTCAATATAATATTTTTAAAACATAAAAGGTAACTTCCATACCTTCTTTCTGACTTTCTAATTACACACTCTCTTTTTATATCACATATTATGTTATATTATTTATATGTAACTATTCTATTTTTTGTATATTTTTACCTTTCATATATACCTAGTTGAATTTCTTTTTCATATTTTTTATATAAGTCTCTATTTCCTTTCAAAATTACCACTTTTTAGTAATCACAATTTAATAGAACTTTACTATTTCATGCTTTATGTCAAACATCACTCCATATAATGTTATTAAACCATGTGTATCTTCAAAAAACCATAATTATTTTTTAGGTAACCCTAATTTTTAATTCTATCTTAATTTGTAAATCATATGTTTCTTCCTTCTATAAAAATACCCTTTACTTATTTCATAATGTTTCACCCCAATAGTTCACTTTCATTCATTCTTCAGCATACTTTTCTCTAGAATATTATAATTTGGAAATCCTTGATCAAGAAATATTTCCGATTTACAATTATGAAATTTAAAAATGATTTATTTCATTATTTTCTTGAGAATCTATAAGATATATATTTCAGTTCTATCATAATAAAAGATTTAGAAACCCACATTATTATCCCCTGTAATACATGTTTATTATTAAGGTATGGATTAATTTTATCTATTAGAACACATATGCATGTACATATTATGATGTGATGTGTGGGTTTGTTATATCTATATAATGTATTGGGTATAGTTAATATATCATGACATACCATTTATGGTGCACAAGCGGTTAGCCTAAGAACATTAGGTTATGATGGCGATTATCCATTGTTATATTGTCTTGGTGGTTATCCTAGAAATATAAATATGATGTCCTGTTTTTTTTTGTTTCCACATGTTTATGATCCTATGATATTATGATTTCCTTTCCTTATTCCATATTTCTATGATTTTTATCATTCTATTTATGATATCTTTGTACACCTCTTAAGTCAAATTTGATTATTTATTTCCATGATTATGACCTTATTAGGATTTTTAGCACACAATTTTCCTTATGTATTTTCCCTTGGGTACCCTGGGTAGTTTTAAAAGATCTATGGGAGTTAGGAGCACTATGTAGGGTTTTAAAAAAATGTTGTTTTTATATTTATGATAATGTATTTAGGTATATAATCTTCCAAAGACACTAGACCACTAGATTCTTGGATTATATAATTGGGAAATCATGTATTAATTCATGAATTAATGTTTGTTGAAGTCCAGGGTATCTATAGTTCAATATGAAATAAAGAATTATACTCCCATCATGTGATCTTACACACCACCAATAATTTCCCACTATGGTTTCACCTCCTCAATTATGATGGTCAATACCATCCGAAATGATATTTAATCTATAGAGGATTCCCCAAGTTGGTTTAATATCTATAAATCAAAAAAATTGTTCTTTAGATTAAATTAATTAATGGAATTTTATTAAAGGGAAAAGAAACCGTAGCAGAAACATACAAACAAGAAACACCAAAACCATAAACAATGGTTAATGTGAACAAGAAACAAACCAAATCATACAAAAACCCATTAAAATAGGGTGAGATCTGGGATGAAAGAAAAATAAACAACAAACTATCCACTGGGAATGAACCCAGTGATGCTCAGCCCCTTCCTCTCCAGCCGCCATTGCCACCATTGAAGATCTAATTGATTCTGGTATTATCTCCTCATCCTCATTGTTTAGGTTGGATACAATAGCGCCAGTGGAAAAAATAAACACAGCGGCTGGATCTTGTCTACTTTCTCCATGACAGAACAAGCTTCAGTGGCCCAGGCCTGAAAAAACACCTTCACACCCAAGGGTATACAACCTAGTTGATTAGAGATATCATAAAAAGAGATTATATGACATAGTGAGTGTTCTTAAGTGGTTTTTATCATTTCAACCCAACTTCTTTCCCTGTGATAGCCTTTATTTGTTTCTAGATAATAATTTTGGACTTTATATAATCAAACCCAATCCACTGAGAAAGAGGACTAGAGGGTCACACACAAAATGTATGTGTGACTATAGTTAAATTATATTTAATTTTAATAGTTAGAATATATAATATTTCAAGACTAAGGAATAATAATTTTCTATTATTTACTGATGACAAATATCTAGTTACCCATTATATTAAAATTATAATATATATTTGAGATAAATAATAAATAAATATTAATTAAATAGACCATAAAATAGAATATTATTTTTCTCTTCTACATTCACATAGTAAAAAATAATAAACTGTTACATGAATATTAAAATAAATATTTATTTACAATATCAAGATAATTAAATTTATAAATTTATTTAATTAATAATATTTATTATTCAGGGTTTATTGAGGAGGATAGTTTAGATAAGTCAAACACCCATATACTAGAATGATATAAGGGTTAGATATCATTTAAATTGATATATTTATTTAATAATTTTTTATTCAACAATTTGTTTTTATAACATATGATGAAATATTATTATTTTCATTATATTCATTTTAAATATATTGTATTTACTCTTTAATAATGGACCTTTGTTCATTAGTCAATAAAAAACGATTGTATTATATATTCCTATGATATATCATTTTGCTGGTGTGGACAGATTTGAGGATTGTGCACAACACCATTATACATAGCGGTCTATGTCAATAAATAACATATATGGGGTTCCCTCAAGACCAATATAATTATACATCTCCTCCTCAATTTCTAGATCAAGAGATTAAGAGATGTGATTTTCCGGACTAAAGGATCCCATGTTACTTTCTACAAGAAAGAATCTAGGAAATTAATGCCTTCATGTGAGTACCAAGAAACCCATTGATGATTTTATTAGATCAAGGAGAAAATGTGGATCACCACTATTCGAATTATATTTTGGATCATCTAAGAACAACTAAGGTACAACTTATACAATATACATTTGATAAACAACTTCATTTGAGAAAGATCTAAATACTGAGGTATTTTATTATTATTAAATTGATTATAATTATAACATGAAAGAACCTATATTCATGGTTATGAGATTATTTTTCAAGATTATTCAGGTATATTTATGTGTTGTGATCATTCTTAATCATGTTATTGTCGATTAGTCATTGAATCCAAAAAAAATACATGTTGGGAATGAGTTTGACTGATGCTTATGTTATTCCTTCAACATTAAAATGGAACATTGAAAATAAAAAGAGGTATGTAAATATTTTATTCACTGGGAATGAAAATATATTTTTATTTCTTACTGAATACACATTGTTATTTTAATTAGAATATAATGGGTGACTGAATATTTTCAATCGAAAACCCTTAAATAAATATAATTCTTTGGTATTGAGAATATAATTTATTCTAATTTTTAAATTAAAAAATAATAAAACTAAGATCATGATTTCACTTTTTGTGTAACCCTATTGGACTCTTTCATTGTGTCATTAGGTGAAATTACTTAAATTTCAATATTTTCATTCATTAATTAAATATTATTTGCGATGAACCTAATGTATCTTACTTCATAACAAGCATAAGATATAATGATTTTGGGAAATACATCAAAGTATTTGACTCGTGATATGCATTAATAATGATATAAAATATAATGATCGTCACACACATTCACATATTGGAACGTCTAATGACATATAAACATATGGAATTTCTACTGGTGGGTTTATCCTCATAATCTCTTATCCTAGAGATTACCAAGTAAGAACTTCTTGAGATGATGACTTGTAAACTTATTATTATTAAGTATAATATAATAAAAAATACTTTTTATTTTATCATAAAATGTTTTAGTAACTAAATTATATAATTTATAAATATCGTCACATCACTTCAAGGTTCTCAACATAGAAGATAGTTTGTATGACCCTTCAGTGTGATAAATAGTTAGGAAAATTATCACATTAATGTTTCATATAATATAAATTAATATGATATAATATATTTATTAATATAAAATACTTTTAAAATATTGGTAATCTAAATTAAAGAGTAGTTGGTACTAGGGAAGCAACTATAATAAACTCCCACCAACACTTGATCTAACTTATAATAAATGTTAGTTCACTATATCTCATATAATATTCATGTCTATATTGATATAATTCATTATTAAATGGGTTCTACATATTCTCCTCTATTTAGAATTGGTATACAATGACCCCACCTCTCAAATAAAAATCCATTAAGATATTCTACCTATAATGTATGTTATTTCTCTGATGATGTTATCTTGTCTCCATAGCATGATCCACCATAGAAATATTATCATAATATATCCTGATAGGTTCATTATATCTAGATACCATATCACTAACATGGATGAGTTTATGAATCCAAAATTATTCTTTATTTGTATTAAATTTTTTAATATTATATACAATTGAGCTTAAAAATTACATAATGTCGAGTTTTAGTCAAAAAATAATTTCTTTCACATTACAGATCTTTTTAGGTTTAGAGTTTTAAATAATTATACCATAATTCATACATAACATCTCAAATACTAAAGATTAGACAATTATACTCAATATCCATTTTTTCACAAATTGAAACTTTTTTTGGAATCAAACATCAGTTATTTCCATGATCAAACTTCACAATTTATCCCTTTATATCATCCCTGTCTCTATTGTCCCTTAAATCTTATAAAAAAATTTAAACATAGGATGGCCAAAATAAATCTCTGTAATGGATACAGAAATAATATAACAATTATTCTTGTGAAAACAGGAAAACCCATTAAAATATTTCAACAAATTAATACTTTTCACCCACAATAAGTATCAAATACTTTCATTATTATATAAGTTCATTGATTATCATTTTTTGTAAATATAATATTACTATATAACCAATATCAAGCCTATAAAATAAATAAAGGTATAATGGGACATACTTATACTTGTCACTCATCTAAATAGAATATCCATTTTTTCGACTTCCATACATGTCACTATTAAAAATGGAATAACCATATGAACAACTTCTATACCCAATGAATATTAGGTTACAACGTAACCACCCATCCTTAGTTTATCAGAGAACATCCCATCCTTTTTATATCAAGAACCCACTCATCAAATGTACAAGTAACATTATATAATAATAACTTCTAAAATCTTCCAAATTTCAAAATATCACTCTAAAAATTTCATTTACACTCATAAGAAAATAGATAATGTTATAGAAAAAATCAATCGATTTTTAAAATCCATTTTCAATAAAAAAATACCTAAAAAAGAAAATAAGAGTTTCTTTAAAAAATGTATGACTTGTAGAAGACACCATAAAATTTATTTTATAATACTTTTATATCCATGTAAATAAATATCTAAAATAATATCAAGAATATTGATTTGGAGAAAAAAAATATTTCTAAATAATAGTGTCACATGCCACTTTGAAATACTTGAATCATAAGCCCCATGAATGAATAAAATTTAACAAAACATTAAAAAACATGAGAATAAATAAATTCATGATATGATATGTGAAAGGTGCTACATATACACCAGATAAAATAAGGTGGGTGTATAAGATAATGATACTCCTCAATGAAAGGAGATTGTGTTGAAGCCCCTTATCTTGAGTCCGACTTCTCACATACAATCACGATATTCCTCTTCTTAAGATGATCTCATTTTCATAACGCCTTAAGACCACTAAGCATGGTGTTCTATCTAAAATAATATCTATTTAATATGGGTAGGTATTATTGGAATGGATTTGGGTATGTATTGATTAAACCAAATTAGTTTTGAAGTGTTAATAAAAGAAAAGAATGAATTCCCTTTTTTAGCAGAGGGGAGGGGAACTCGCTGAATTCTTCAAAGTATTAAATTAATATAAAATAAATTTACAATAATATTGAAATAAAACATATTAAATTTCTAAGATAGAATGATTATGGGTCTAAATCCATTCATCCAATGATAATTAGAAAAAAATACCATTTTTTAATCCATATCATTTTGTTTTTACCCTTATTAAACCATTATTGTTCTTATTGTGATATCATGTAATTTACAAATTGAGGGTAAATATAATTAGTATAAATTAAAAAATCCAATAAATGAGTAATTGATGAAATTTTGATACTTATCCCAATTATTTGTAAATATTTTTGATATTTTTTATTTTTATATCATTTAATAATTTCTTAAATATCATTATTTTTAATTTTTAGAATATTTATTACTTGAATTTTTAAAAAATTCATTAAAAATTTTAATATTCGATTAAACACTTCTAAATAATAAATAAAATGTAAATTTATTGTATAAAATTTGCCTATGAAATTAATTATATCAATTTTTTTTATTTTAATATTATTAAAATTAGTAATTTTATATTTCTATTATTTAAAAAATTATTGCATCAACCTTGTGTAAGCCTTTAATGTAATTATTTATTTTTTAAAAATTAAAATAAAATTACATTGATGAATATAAAAATTTTACATTTCAAAATAATATTTATAGTAAAACATATCCCTTTTGTAACCCCATATTAAAAATATTTCACATGTAAAAAAAAGTATGAAAAATTTGCCTTTTTATTGAATAAAATACTATAAATGGATAAAAGTCATCCTAGTGGATAAAAGATGTTATAAAATCATCCCAATGATGTTTTTTTGATAATTAATCATAAAATAAAATTATTACACGTTTTAGGGTAATTGTTTCTATAAGGCGTCGACCTTAAACCTTACTTAATATTGAATGAAATGAATAATTCACATTGAGGATCTTTTCAGGTTTAGAGTTTTAGAGAATTAGAACATAACTATTACATCTCAAAATATTAAAAAGTAGACACTTCTACTAAGTTTCCATAGAATAAAAAACTCTTAAAAAGAAACATGTCTAGTTCCATGTTTTATATAGCATAACTTTCCCTTGATCCCATCCTTGACCCTATTCCACATTAAGTCATGTGAAAAAAATTTCAAAAAAACTTGGGGTGAGCATAAAAATCTCAGTAAGGGATACATAAAGAATGAAAACTATTAGTTTATCCAAACAACAAGTAAACCATGTATACTTTATCAAAGTAATACACTTCACCTTTATAAAGTAGTAAAAATTCTTCACTGAATAAAAGATCATTACTTACCCTTTTGTAACCAAAAGATTACCGTAAAACCCATATAAATATCACATAACATATAAAGGTAACTTCGGACATAAACATACTTAAATTGAATAACCATACGGTCGACTTCCACACATATCACTTAATGGAATAGCCATATGGCCGACATCCATACCCAATGCATTAGAGGTTATAACGTAACCACCCGTCCTGGTATTCACGGCACCACCCGTCATATGGTTTATCATGTAACCACCCGTCAAATGTTCAAGTACCAATATAAAATCATAAAACATAAAACAAATATAATGGAAAGAAAAAATTTCCACACTTGGATCATAATATATCACATAAATATATTGACATAACAAATCCATTATAAAAACCATTTTCAATACCAAAATACATAAAAGAGTATATGGTATTTATTTCATTTTAAAAACATTACGGCTTGTTGAGGAAGCCAAAGACCAAATAATACTCGCGGCGGCGGAGAAGTCATTGTCGCTGCATACATACGAAAAAAACAATCCCTTTTGTCGTTTAGTAAAACGCTTCGTATAAAAAGATTCCTTTTGAATAAACGTAAAAGTCAAAGGGGTTTATACACCGTATTAAAGGAAGTGGTGTATAAAACAAAAATATTCCTCAATGAAAGGATATTGAGACGAATTCCCTTACCTCGGCTCTAACTTGACTCGATCATTCTTTAACGTCCTGAATAATAAACTTGAGTTAATTTCTACTTGATTAAGAACCTTTTTCAAGTTAATTATTCATTTTATATCACTAATTACCATGTTATGAACATTATTTAGTCATTTAAGTTGATAACGGTCGTTTGTCGATATTTTCTACTTGAGTCAAAAGTGAACTTCTTACAATTACATGTTGTTCATGTGGTCAAGGGTTCATTATATACAGAATGATATTAATTATTTGGATATCATATATGTCATATATATCCATCATATACATTTATTTATAATATTACATAATCATTTAGATGTATTAAATGAAATGCACCGTTCATGGAGACGGTAAGCCGTACGTACGCACGAACACTACTTTCATTTCTTTGTCATATTAATGGAATTAAAACTAAATGAGAGGTATCTATATTTTAATTCAGGAATTATATTCATCATTTATATGTAACATAAATCATATATAATAACTTTAAATCCAACCTTTATATGTCCCACATATGGCATTAACGAATCAAATCACATTGAGGGGGCGGTAGTCCGCACTTCCTAAAATGAAGATATCGCGTATACCCATAATGGAAGCCATGAAGGTGTTACATAAATGAAAAATACAGAAGCTTAAGGAAGACATAAACATATTATATATCATATATAAATATAGTGACATCTTAATGGACACCTTTGAAGGTGTTGGAAGAATATTGAACAATCATCGTTTCGTGAGGCAGAAATTCTCCATCCACAGAAACAGTATGTTCTTTAACCATTAGATGTAGGTGTGTGTAAGTGTAGCTAGAAAGCCTCTTATAAACACATCCTAGTATATTGAAGATACTGGATTTGTTACAAAAGAAATGAATAAAAATAGTTTAGGGGGTTGGAGAAACAAAATAAAACAAAAGGACACAAGTGAAGACATTACCTTAAAATCGGGTAACTCTCTTAGATTTGAGCTCAAAGGAATCCTTGGGAAGCCTTATGCCCAAAGTGAGGCTTCTAAGAGTTATATAGGGATGTGGAGAGACAAAATAGGTAGTGGTTAGCCGAGCCAAAGGCTTTGGAAGTGTGGGTAAGGTGGTAGAGGTGGGGGCATTTTATAAGAGGAGAGGAGGGGCACTCTTGGAAACTAAAGAAATGTTACTTTATTTTAAAATGAGTATCAGATTTAAAAGGTCCCAAATTGATATAATTCAAGGATAAGGTGATAAGGGTTCGAAATATACCCAACTGATAGGTTTTTGACAAGTTTAGGTCTTAGATTTTACATTATCTTTTCATTTTATATAAATCGTTAAATAATGAGGTAATCGCTGCATCATCATGGTTACATAAATAATTTAATTTATTTAGTGTCTAAAAATTTAAAAAAAAATATCATGATGTAGGAAATCTATTTATATTTTTAATTAATACTTATAGTCAAAAATATGACTTGTATAACCCATTTAAAAATTGTTTTAGTAAAACAACTCATGTTTCTGACATTTTTACTTTAACATTAAACAAAAAAATATTAATGTTATTTTCCTTCCAAAGTGGCTACATGGGGTCCCCGAGTTGAGACATGGATTTTATCGGACGGCCATGACATATCAAATAAGGGTAGGACATGTGTCTAGGTCATTCTATATTATTAAAACATTATTTTTACCTTAAACTACACTAATTACCTCTAATCGCGATTAAAAACATAAAAGTTACTATTCACCAAAAAATTATTTTAATCCCATTGAACAAAATTTTACTCCTTAATGAAAACCATGTATGTCGGATTTTTGAAATTCAAAACACAGAGGTGGTAAAATTTCATTTAAATGAAAAATCAGTTTTTATAAGTACCACTTAGTGGTTTCACTATTCATCAAAAATTGAAATTTTTCAGAAAAATACCAAAACTTCACCCTAAGTTATATTTGATATTACGAATTCAAAAATGAAGTATATTTTACAAAATTCAAAAGATATAATTTTCATTAATTAATTTAATAATTAATTCCCGTTGTCATAGCAAATAGCGTGTTTTTATGAAACAATAAGTATCAAAAGATTGACACTAGTTTAAGTCCGATTTCAAAGTGAAATTAATTCCAATGACCACTATTTGATTTAATGGTAAAAATATATTCTAATTTCACTTTAAAAACAATTCAAAAGACAATCTAATCATATAAATAAATTAGATTAAAAATGGGTTTTGAATTAAAATACAACATTTTACACTATTCATTAAAAAAATGAACTTTATCGGAAAAATACCAAAAATGTACACAAAGTTAATTTTGATGTCCCGATTATAAAGAAGAGTTTTATTTGGTCCAATAGAATGTATAAGAGTGAACAAAACTATATTTAATGACGGTTCACCATCAAAAGGCGATAAGTGAACCTTTAGTGAAAATTAGGGTATATATGCCTAAAATTGAATTCTTTCCATATTTTAAGACTTTATCTTTTATTAGATAAATGTAAAAACATTTAAAAAACATATATAATAAAATTTTAGTTATTTCTATTCATTCCTGCCAATACAATGTCTATGTGTTAACTACCATTTAAAATAATATTATTTTATTACTAGTGTGCAACGTAAGATTTCAATGAAACTCTTTGTTGCGTATCGGGTACGCTATCGAACATAGAAACCCATTTAAAGTAAAATTAATATTTAATTCATAAAAATTAATAAATATGAAAATTTATTATTCTTTATTTACCTGGGATGTTACATCCTTCCCCCTTTTGGTAATTGCGTCCTCGCAATTTTATTCACTTATCAAAATAAGTGGGGGTATTTATCCCTCATAGAGTTTTCAGATTCCCACGTTGCCTCTTCAACTATATGGTTTTTCCAAAAAACCGTTACCTGGTGAATCACCTTATTACGTAACACTTTCTCCCTGAGGTCAAGAATCTGGACTGGCTGTTCTTCATAAGATAGGTTCTCTTCCAGCTGAACTACCTCTGGACTCAAAACATGACATGGATCTGGCATATACTTTCTCAACATCGAAACATGAAAAACATTGTGTACCTGAGATAAACTCGGAGGTAATGTCACTCTTTATGCAACTGATCCAACTCTCTCCAGAATTTCACATGGTCTAATTAACCTTGGACTCAGCTTTCCTTTCTTACCAAATCGCATCACAATTTTCCATGGAGAAACCGTGAGAAAAACATGATCACCTACCTCGAAAGATAGATCCTTCCTCCGTTTATCCGCATAACTTTTCTATCTGCTCTGAGCTGTACTCATGTGTTTCAAAATCAACTGAACTTTTTCTGCCATCTCTTATACCAATTCTGGTCCCATCAGCTTCCTTTCACCTACTTCATCCCAAAAAGCTAGAGTTCGAAACCGCTTCCCATAAAATGCCTCAAATGCTGCCATCTGTATACTGGAATGAAAACTGTTATTATAAGAAAACTCAACCAAAGAAATATATTGCTCCCAACTTCCCTGATAATCCATAGAGCAAGCTCGTAGCATATCCTCCAAAGTCTGGATCGTTCGTTCTGACTGAACATCTGATTGAGGATGAAAAGTTGTACTAAAATTTAATTCAGTACCCAAAGACTTCTGAAGGCCTTTACAAAAGTTAGAAGTGAACCTGGGATCACGGTCAGATACAATGGAGAGAGGAAATCCATGTAACCTGACTATCTCTTTATGATACAAACAGGAAAGTTGATCTAGGGAAAAATTATCTCGTATGGCAAGGAAATGAGCATATTTAGTCAAGCGATCAACAATAACCTAGATTTCATTATTACCTCGAGGTGTCTTCGGCAATCCCAAAATGAAGTCCATGGATATATTCTCCCATTTCCAATCTGGCACTGGTAAATGTTAAAGCATCTCTTTCGGTAACTACCACTCTGCTTTAACCTGTTGACATGTCAAACACTTCACAGTAAAATCATCAATATCTCTTTTCATTCCATCCCACCAGTAATACTCCCGCAGATCCCTATACATCTTAGTACTGCTAGGATGAACTGAAAACGGGGAACTATGAGCCTCACATAACAACTCATTCTTCAACTATGAATCACCAGGGACACATAATCTCTTCCCAAACCTCAAAACACAATCATTATCAATGTTGAATTCAGGAAACTTACCCTTCTGAACCAGCTCTACCTTTTTCTGCAACTCAATTTCTTCCCTCTGTGCTTGCTTAATTCTGTCTGATAGGGATGATCTCACTAATACCTAAAACAATACAGAATAACTTCCTACACCAACAACTTCTATGCCAAAGTTCATCAAATCAAAAACCAAAGGATCTCATTCCAAACATAGCATGGTTAATGAAGCATTACTTTTTCGACTCAAAGCATCAGCCACTTTATTTGCTTTTCCCGGATGGTAATGAATTGTGCAATCATAATCCGTGATTAATTCCAGCCATCTCCTATGTCTCATGTTCAATTATTTCAGAGTGAATATATACTTTAAACTTTTGTGATCAGTATATATTTCACACTTTACTCCATACAAATGATGCCTCCAAATTTTTAGAGCAAAAAAAACAGCAGCTAATTCCAAGTCATGTGTATGGTAATTTACCTCATGAGTTTTCAACTAACGTGAAGCATACGCAATTACCTGATCATTCTGCATAAGGACACAACCAAGTCCCTTCAATGAAGCATCACTATAGATAACAAACTCACTATTCCTGGAAGGATGTTCCAAAATTGGAGCATTCACCAATCTTCATTTCAACTCCTTAAAACAATCATCACATTCTTTTATCTAGATAAACTTAACACCCTTCCGAGTTAGCTTAGTCATTGGACTAGATAACCATGAACAATTTTCAACAAACCTTCTGTACTAACTTTCCAAACCATGGAAACTACGAATCTCGGTTACATTTGTGGGTCTTGGCCATTATTCAACAACTTTTGTTTTAGCAGGATCAATAGTTATGCCATTTTTTGAAACAATGTGACCCAGGAAAGGAATTTTTTGTAACCAAAACTCACACTTTCTGAATTTTCCATACAGTTTCCTTTCTTTTAAGGTTTTCAAGATAACCTTTAAATGACTTTCATGCTCCTATTTAGTTTTAGAAAACACAAAAATATCATCAATGAAAACAACCATAAACTTATCCAAGAACTCGTGGAAAAATCTATTCATAAGTTCCACGAATTCAGCTGGTGCATTGGTTAACCCAAAAGGCATAACTACACATTCTTAATGGCCATATCTAGTGCAGAACGCAGTATTAGAAACGTTTGATTCTATTACTTTCAACTGATGGTACCATGACCTCAAGTCAATCTTTGAAAAATACTGAGCTCCCTGGAGCTAATCAAAAAAATCATCGATATGAGGCAAAGGATACTTGTTCTTAACAGTAATGTTATTTAAGGCTCTATAATCAATGCAAAGTCTCATTGAGCCATCATTATTTTTAACAAACAAGACAGGAGCACCCCATGGTGATGTGCTAGGTCGAATGAAACCATTATCTAATAACTCCTGCAATTGATTCTTTAACTCTAAAATTTCAACTTGAGCCATTCGATAAGGGGGTTTTGAAATTGGCTAAGAATCAGGAACTAAGTCAACAGTAAATTCAACTTCCCGATTATGAATAATGCTAGAAAACTCATCACGAAAAACATCAAGATACTCATTTACCACTGGCACATCATTAATCTGAACAGTTCCTTTATTTTCAACAATATGTGCAAGGTAACATACATTTCCATCTTTTACTAGTTTCTCAACTTCCAGATATGTTATCAAAATAAAGGGTTCATTCTTGTACACAAACTGAAAATCTTTCTAAAAAGAAACCATTTTAGCTCTATATTCAATCTTAGCATGATAAACAGAAAGCCAATCCATGCCCAAAATAACATCAAACTCTTTTAGAGGAAAAACAATAAGGTTTACTGATAGATTCTTTCCTCACACAAGGATAGAAAGTTTCTTATAATTCCTTTTTGTCTCAACATTCCCTCCGGGTGTTTTTACCATAAGTTCAGGATTCATAACTTGAGATGGAATGTTCAATTTACTAGAAAACTTCTCAGAAATGAAAGAATGTGTAGACCCTGAATCAAACAACAAATTGGCATTTTCTGAACAAACAAACAGTGTACCTGATACTACTTCATTCGAGGTCCCAACATCTGCTGAAGTAGTTGCAAAGGATTTCACCACCCCTTTCCGCTTATAGTATGGATGATTTCCCTCAGTTGAGTTCTTCATTAGACACTCATTTGCATAATGACCCATTTCATTACACTTAAATCATCTTACTGCTGACTTTTCATTGCCTGCTTGATCATCTTCATTACAGTTACGAGCAATATGACCTGACTTACCACACCGAAAGCACTTTCCAAACTTGGATAAACATTCTCCAGGATGAATTTTACTAAAATTCTCACAAGATGGATATTTGGTTTTCTTACCTCCTTGCTTCTTTGATGAATTCTTCCCCTTTGCCTGCAAACTATACCTCTTATTCTGTTGTTTTTCAAAGAACACCTGATCGTCGGCAAATTCCATTTCCACCTTCTCCGCACATCGAACATGTTTTTCATAACTTTTGAACTCACGAGAAGCTAAAGCCCTTCGATACTTTGGCTTTAACCCTGAGTAAAAACGGTTTATTTTACTATCAAGATCTCGTATGAAGTTTGGAGCATATCTTGCCAATCGAGTGAACTTTGCTTCATAAGCAGCCATTGAGTCATCCTCCTACCTCAATTATAGGAACTGTTTTTCCATCCTAAGACAAACCATCTTAGGAAAATTTTTCTCAAGAAACATACCTTTGAATTCTTCCCAGTGAAGATCATCAATCTCATCACTATCCTTGATATTTTTCACCACCAACCACCACTGATCAGCTTCACCTTCAAAACGGAAAACAGCAAGACTAACCTTTTGATGTTCTGAACACCCCATGACATCAAAAATATTCTCCAGTGCTTTAATCCACCCTTCAGCATGAACAAGGTTAGATGATCCTCTGAATGATGGGGGATGTTGCCTCATGAAATGTTCCACCACATACATGTTCCTCTATAGTTGATCTGACTGATCTCATGCATGGATACCACCACTATTTATAGCCTAAGTCAACTATGTCATCACTACAACAAACTGTTCAGTTCTGATTCCGACCATCTCAGGTTGCTGATTTGGGAGGTTGTCTTCCTACTGATTTCGTCCCAACATAGCTTTTTTGTTTCCTCTATAGAAAACCATTATGAACTCAGAAATATCTTAGGCGAAGCAACATGGTAATCTTTAAATGCTATATCATTTCAGTCATACCATAAATTAACTTATAATTTAACAATTTTCTAACTCTTATTGTTGTCTAAACTGACCTCTGATACCAACTATAAGGCCCTGGCCTTAAAACTTAATTAATATTGAATTAAATGAATTATTCACATTGAGGATCTTTTCAGGTTTAGAGTTTTAGAGAATTAGAACATAACTATTAAATCTCAAAATATTACAAAGTAGACACTTCTACTAAGTTTCCATAGAATAAAAAACTCTTAAAAAGAAACATGTCTAGTTCCATGTTTTATATAGCATGACTTTCCCTTGATCCCATCCTTGACCCTATTCCACATTAAGTCCGGTGAAAAACATTTCAAAAAAACATGGGGTGAGCATAAAATGCTCAGTAAGGGATACAAAAATAATGAAAACTATTAGTTTATCAAAACAAAAAGTAAACCATGTATAATTTATCAAAGTAATACTTTTCACCTTTATGAAGTAGTAAAAACTCTTCACTGAATAAAAGATCATTACTTACCCGTTTGTAACCAAAAGATTACCAAAAAAACCCTTATAAAGATCACATAACATATAAAGGAAACTTTGGACATAAACATACATAAATGGAATAACCATATGGTCGACTTCCACACATATCACTTAATGGAATAGCCATACGGCCGACTTCCATACCCAATGCATTGGAGGTTATAACGTAACCACCCATCCTGGTATTCACAGCACCACCCGTCATATGGTTTATCATGTAACCACCTGTCAAATTTCCAAGTACCAATATAAAATAATAAAACATAAAACAAATATAATGGAAAGAAAACATTTCCACACTTTGACCACAATATATCACATAAATATATTGACATAACAAATCCATTATAAAAACCATTTTCAATACCAAAATACATAAAATAGTATATGGTATTTATTTCATTTTAAAAACATTACGTCTTGTTGAGGAAGCCAAAGACCAAATAATACTCGTGGCGGCGGAGAAGTCGTTGTCGCCGCATACGTACGACAAAAACATTCCCTTTTGTCGTTTAGTAAAACGCTATGTATAAAAAGATTCCTTTTGAATAAACGTAAAATTCAAAGGGGTTTATACACCTTATTAAAGAAAGAGGTGTATAAAACAAAAATAAGCCTCAATTAAAGGAGATTGAGACGAAGTCCCTTACCTTGGGTCTGACTTGACTCGATCGTTCTTTAACGTCCTGAATAATAAACTTGAGTAAATTTCTACTTGATTAAGAACCTTTTCCAAGTTAATTATTCTTTCTATATCACTTATTACCATGTTATGAACATTATGTAGTCCTTTAAGTTGATAACGGTCGTTTGTCGATATTTGGTACTTGAGTCAAAAGTGAACTTCTTACAATTACATATTGTTCGTGTGGTCAAAGGTTCATTATATCCAGAATGATATTAATGATTTGGATATAATATATATCATATATATTCGTTATATACATGTATTTATAATATTACATTATCATTTAGAGGTAAGAAATGAAATGCACCGTTCATGGAGATGGTAAGACATACGTACACATGAACGCAACTTTCATTTCTTTGTCATATTAATAGAATTAAAAATAAATGAGAGGTATGTATATTTTAATTCCAGAATTATATTCATCATTTATATTTAATATAAATCATATATAATAACTTTAAATCCATCCTTTATACGTCCCACATATGGTATTAACGAATCAAATCACTTTGAGGGGGCGGTAGTCCGTACTTCCTAAAATGAAGATATCGCGTATACCCATAATGGAAGCCGTGAAGGTTTGACATAAATGAAAAATAAAGAAGCTTAAGGAAGAAATAAACATATTATATATCATATATAAATATAGTTACCTCTTAATGGACACCTTTTAAGGTGTTGGAAGAATATTGAACAATCATCGTTTCGTGAGGTAGAAATTCACCATCCACGGAAACAGTATGTTCTTTAACCATTAGATGTAGGTGTGTGTAAGTGTAGCTCGAAATCTTCTTATAACAACATCCTAGTATATTGAAGATACTGGATTTGTTACAAAATAAATGAATAAAAATATTTTAGGGGGTTGGAGAAGCAAAATAAAACAAAAGGACACAAGTGAAGACATTACCTTAAAATCGGGTAACTCTCTTAGATTTGAGCTCAAAGGCATCCTTGGGAAGACTTCTGCCCAAAGTGAGGCTTCTAAGATTTATAGAGGGATGTGGAGAGACCAAATGGGTAGGGTTTGGCCAATCCAAAGGCTTTGGAAGTGTGGGTAATGTGGTAGAGGTGGGGGCCTTTTATAAGAGGAGAGGAGGGGCACTCTTGGTAAGTAAAGAAATGTTACTTTATTTTAAAATAAGTATCTGATTTAAAAGGTCCCACATTGATATAATTCGAGGTAAGGTGATAAGAGTTCTAAATATACCCAACCAATAAGTTTTTGAAAAATTTAGGTCTTATATTTTACATTGTCTTTTCATTTTATTTAAATCGTTAAATAATGAGGTAATCGCTGCATCATCATGGTGCCATAAATGATTTAATTTATTTAATGTATAAAAATTATAAAACATATATCATGATGTATGAAATATTTTTATCTTTCTAATGAATATTTATATTTAGAAATCTGACTTCTATTACCCCATTTAAAAATTGTTTTAGTAAAACAACTCATGTTTGTGACATTTTTACTTTAACATTAAATAAAAAGATATTAATGTTATTTTCCTTCCAAAGTGGATCCATGGGGTCCCCAAGCTGACACATGGATTTTCTTGGTCGGACATGACATATCCAATAAGGGTAGGGCATGTTTCTAGGTCATTCCATATTATTAAAACATTATTTTTACCCTAAACTACGTTAATTACCTCTAATCGCGATTAAAAACATAAAAGTTACTATTCACCAAAAAATTATTTTAATCCCATTGAACTATATTTTACTTATTAATGATAACCATGTATGTCGGATTTTTGAAATTCAAAACACAGTGGTGGTAAAATTTCATTTAAACGAAAAATTAGTTTTTATAAGTACCACTTAGTGGTTTCACTATTCATCATAAATTGATGTTTTTCAGAAAAATACCAAAACATCACCCTAAGCTATATTTGATATTCCGGATTGAAAAATGAAGTCCATTTTACCAAATTCAAAACATATATGTTGCATTAATTAATTTAATAATTAATTCCCACTGTCATAGCAAATAGCGTGTTTTTATGAAAAAATAAGTATCAAAAGATTGACACTAGTTTAAGTCCGATTTCAAAGTGAAATTAATTCCAACGACCACTATTTGATTTAATGGTAAAAATATATTCTATTTTCACTTTAAAACCAATTAAAAATATAATATAATCATATAAATGAATTAGATTAGAAAGATGTTTTGAATTAAAATACAACATTTTACACTATTCATTAAAAAATGAACTTTATCGAAAAAATACCAAAAATTTACACAAAGTAAATTTTGATGTCCCGATTATAAAGAAAAGTTTTATTTGGTCCAATAGAATGTATAATAGTGAACAAAACTATATTTAATGACGGTTCTCCATCAAAAGGTGATAAGTGAACCTTTAGTGAAAATTAGGGTATATATGCCAAAAAATTGAATTCTTTCCGTATTTTAAGCCTTTATTTTTATTAGATAAATGTAAAAACATTTAAAAAACATATATAATAATATTTTACTTATTTCTATCCATTCCCTCCAATACAATGGCAATGTGTTAACTACCATTTAAAATAATATTATTTTATTACTAGTGTGCAACGTAAGATTTCAATGAAACTCTTTATTGTGTATCGGGTACGCTATCGAACATAGCAACCCCTTTAAAGTAAAATTAATATTTAATTCATAAATATTAATAAATATGAAAATTAATTATTCTTTATTTACCTGGGATGTTACAATTTCAGATTTATAATATTATTTTTACCTTTAATTTCCTGATTTACCATTAACTATAGTAATAAAAATATTACTAAAGTCACTATTCATATTTTAAAAAAATGGAAACAATTTAATAAATTTTATACATATGAATAAAAATATATAATAAACATTTCACAATCCAAAAAACATAATTTACTAAAATTAATTTATTGTTATTTATGTTAATGGAATGAGAAAACAAGTTTTTAATGTAAAATATTTTAAAATATTGAAATGTTTTTATATCCAAATTCAATTTGAAATTGATTCCAATGAACTAAATTGGATTAAAAGATACAAAAATGATCTCATATACTTTAAAACCAATCAATAATACAATTTAACACTATAAATAAATTTTATAAAAAAGCAGTATTCAATTAAAATGCTATATTTTTCACTATTTATCAAAAAATGAAACTTATCATAAAAAATAAAAAATTAATCCTAGGTAAAATATTATATTATTGTTAAAAATAATAAGTTAATTTTTTTCAAATAAAATTTATAAAACTGTAAAATACTAAAATGAAAACAAGTGCGCTATCAAAAGGAGAAAAAACTTCCCTTTAAGAAAAATATTTCTTTTATGTTTAAAATTAGCCTTATTATTATATCATGTATATAAAACACATAAGATTAATTTTAATCATTATATTCAATATATATAAATATATTTATTTATTTCATTAATATAATCCAATAAGAATTTTTTATTTTTACAAAACACACTTGTGCACATTTAAATATTTTTTCAGAAAAGATTTTTATTTTATAAATGGTTCTATTTTCATTTATAAATAATTGGTCACCAAATAATTAATTATATATACATATTAAACCATATTTTCATAATTTTTTAATTCATTTTTTACCCAATAATGGTCCAACCTTAAACATTACATAATCATGTTTTAGGTCAAGAATTTTACTTTATATCACATTGAGGATTTTTCAGTTTTAGATATTTAAAGAATTAGGCTACAACTCATAAATAAAAAAATCTTATAAATAATAAGAGGAAACTTCCAAAAAAATATCAACTTTTTATAATCAACTACTTTTAAAATGAATCATGGTTTATTTTTATGTTCATTTGTCACAATTTTCCCTTGAACCCATCATTGTCTATATTATCCCTTAAATACTATGTAAAACATTTTAATACTTAGGATGAGCATTAAAAACTCATAAAGGGATACACAAAGAAGGAAAACTATTAGTCTTGTGAAAACATGTAAACAATTATTACTTTATTATATAGTAACATTTTAAACATTTATACAAAAGTAAATACTTTCCTTAAAAAAAACTCAATACTTACCCTTTTTGTAATCATAATATGACTGTTAAACCCATAATAGGATTATATAACACATAAAGGTGACTTGGGGCATAATTATACATTTATGTAATAACTATGTGGTTAAATTCCATACATGTCACTCTTAAAAAAGGAAAAATCCATAGGATATACTTCCATACCCAATACATTGGAGGTTATAACATAACCACCCATCTTTATTCTATCATAGAACCACCCGTAAAATGTCCATGTACCATTATATAAATATAACACATAAACTATTTGAATTTTCAGCATTTCACTCTTAAAATTTTATTTGAAATAAAAAGAAACCATTTCATTATATTAAATTAATAATTCTTTCTTAAAACCATTTTCAATACAAAAAATACCCAAAACAGGAATAAGTTATTTCCTTTTCCTCTAAAATCATTAAGGATTGTTGAGGATGCCAAATTTCAAATAATGGTCACAACTATGGGGAAGTTGTTGTCTCCATACACATTAAAAAGAGCATTCCTTTTTTAATTGGTAATGAAATTAAAACAATCCATATAGAAAGATTAATTTTCAAAAAAAATTAATGATATTAAATGTCAAAGGGGTTGTTTATACACCTAATAAAAGAAGGTGGTGTATAATATCAAAATATGCCTCAATGAAAGGAGATTGAGATGAAGTCCATTACCTCATGTCTTATTTTAAAATTATTTTATTTATATTCATGAATAAAAAAAGTATGTTAATTATTTACTTCTTGTATATCCCTTTTAATGTTTATTATTCTTTTTATATCACTTATCACCATATTATAACAATTACATAATTTTATTTGTTCACGTTGGACGTTTTGATGATATTTGGTACATGAGTCCAAAATTACATTGTATGATGTCTATAAAAAAAGTGTTATTTATTTCATCATTTAATGAATAATATTCATGGAATATATGAGACTTTCAAAAAATAATTATACTTTTAAATCAAACCATTTACGTATGGTTATGAAAAATGAACAATGTTGTAATCATGGAGACGGTAGGCCATACATTCACATGGGTAAAAATCTCGTTTTTCATTGATCATTATGGAAATAAGGTAATTATTATTTTATATTTAAATAATTACAATAATATTAAATTAGTAATTTTAAATATTTTTATATATATCAAACTCGTGATTTGGTGAAAAAAATGAATCACGTCACTTCGTGGAGGTGATAGTTCACACGTACGCACGTACGCACGAACGACGTTATCATTTTTATGTTTAGATAAGGTAAAAATGTTATTTATATATATTAGTTTATTATAATGATAAATATTTCATAAATATCATACATAAATATTAATTTCATTATTATAACCAGTCTTGAGAGACGGTAATGGAAAATGAATTATATCAGTTCATGGAGGGGATAGTTCCCACATACTGATGAATAATTAATTCTTTTCCAATTTGATGGAAGTGAAGGTGGATTTATGTGAGGATATTAAAATAATAAATTTTTAGTATATTTGTTCTACTGTATTTTTTATATCATCATGATTGAATAAGATTTTATGGATGTGGAATAAGAAGTAAAATAGAAATACTTGATTAAGAATGATACCTTTCCTTTGGATGATCACCTTTTATTAACACTTTAACACATCTAAGGAGGATTTTATGGATAAAAAATGCCTCAAGAATATGGGTAGGGATTATGGGAAGGTATTTTATCAGATATGTTTTGAAACAAAATGGGTTTGAACTGTGAAGAACTGATAGAATGTAGTGCCTTTTATAAGAGAGAGGAGAGACACTCATGGAATTCTACAAAATAAAAATTTAATAAAAATTAATTTTTTATTAAAAAGGAATCCAAAGAGATTTATTTAGAATTTAGAAAGATTTTTGGTTGAAATATAAGAATCTAGTGAAAATTAGATAAGTTTTTAATATTTTTTTATCCTTATCATTTTGTTTTAACCCATTTTGCTCCAATCGTTTAATTATGTAATTTAACCATTGAGGGTCAATATACTTACCATAACATTACAAATAGACAATAAAAGAGTTATTTCTGACATATTAATTTTTTTTAAATATTTGGAAAATTCTTTTATTTTTAGAAATTTTGTAACATTGAATAAATTATTTTATATTTTAAATACCATTAGTGTCAATTTTGATACTATTCATTTCTAGATTTTTTAGAAAATCATAACTTCATGATATTTTAAAACTAAATCTTTGAAAACATTACTAAAATGTCAATGTAATATATAAAATTAGTTGATGTCATCAATTATTTCAAATAATAGTTATTTTAATATTTATAATATCATTTATTTTATGGATTCATTAATTAAGAAATTACTACATCGTCATTATGTCACTATATAATTAAATTATTTTTTCCTCAAAATTATAAATAAATTAAAATGTTTTATGAAATAATTTTATATTTCTAAATAATTTTTTATTCTCTGATACCCCTTTTATAACCCCATATTAAAAAACATTACTTGTTAAAAACAATAGTGTAACAAAAATGATTTTTCGTTGAATATAATATTATTAATGTATTAAAGTCATCCATGTGGCTCCCAGTGGTCCTAAAATATAATCAAGGAAGTTATTCGTCAGAAAAAAAGTAATAAAATTAAATTAGGATAATTTTTTGGGTAATTTTATATTTTTATAATATAATTTTTTCATTTAATTACTCGATTTACCCTTAACCATTGTAATAACAATTATTACTTATGATATTATTCATAATATACAAAAATAAAAGGTACCTATTTACATAATTTGGAACTTCTAAATGAAAATATTGAATCCATTTGTGTAAATTTAAAACACAAACTGGGATGAAATTAATTATAAATTAATCTCATTGATGAAATAATGAAACATGTTATTAAAGTAAAATGTCCAAAATTTCACATTGTTTTTATATCCAATTTCACTATGACATTTATTCCAATGATATATATTAGATTAAATGATAAAAAATGATCAAATTATACTTTAAACCCATTAATAATATTATTAACACGTTAAATAAATTTATGAACAATTAGTTTCTTATTAAAATGGATTATTTTTTTCAATATTCATCAAAAATTGAATCTTATCAAAAAAATAACAAAAATTTAACCAAAGTAAATATTTATGTATGTATTTGAAATAATAAGTTAATTTTTTCAAATATAAATTATAAAATTAATGAAAAATATATTTAAGTCAAGTGCGCCATTAAATGGTGATAAAACTGCTTTTTAGTAAAATAATGTTTTTTTACAATAAAACTAGTTTTAACGTATGTGATGCTAAAAATTGTATATCTTTTAATTAGTATATATTTACTAAATTAAAAGGACTTATTTTCTCATTACATGTGTTTTTATATTAATCCCCCATTTATAAATGTTATCCTCTTAAATTTTTTCACTTATCAAACAAGTGGGGGTATTTTTCCCTCCTAGTATGTTTAGATTCCCATATTACCACTTCAAATATATAGTTTTTACTCAAAAACTTAACATGAAAAGTTAAATTATTCTACAAAACAATCTCTATGTGTTCATGAACCAAGAATAGTTATTCCTCATAAGAAATATTCTCTTTCAAATGAACTACTTGTGGACAAAAAACATGATATGGACTCGACATATACTATCTTAACATGAAAACATGAAAAACATAGTGTACCTAGGACAAACTCAGAGGTAAAACCAATTAGTTAGAAAATGATCCAAATTTATAAAGGATTTTATATGGTCTGATGAATCATAGACTCAACTTCGCCTTCTTACCAAAATGAATCACAGTTTTCAATGGATAATCAATAAGAAAGACATGATCACCTACCACGAGAGATAATCTTTCCTCTAGTTATCCACGGAACGTTTCAACCTACTCTAGGTTGTCTTCATATTTATATGAATAAATTAAACTTTCTCTACCATTTCCTATACCAATTTTGGTCTTATCAACTACCTTTCACCTCCTTCTTCCCAAAAATATGTTTTTTGATACTGCTTTTCTAATAATGCCTGAAATAGTGCCATCTGTATATTATAATTAAAACTTTTATTTTAAGAAAACTAAACCAAAGAAAGATCTTGATCACAAATTCTCTAGAAATCAATTGAAAAATCACATATCATATCCTCCAATATCAGAATTGATCGTTCTGACTTCCCATCCGATTGAGGATGAAATGTTGTACTAAAATTTAATTCAGAACCAAACAACATCAGAAGGGCTTTCCAGAAGTTAGAAGTGAACATGGGTTCATGATCAGATACAATACAGAGGGTAAATACATGTAGCATGAATATATCTTTAATATATAACCAAGAAAGTTTATCTAGATATTGAGTCTCTAGAATAGGAATAAAATGAGCAGATTAAATCAATTGAGCGATAATTTCGAAAATAACATTGTTACCTCAAGAAGTATTCAGTAATACCCTTATAAATTCAATAGATATTTTTTACTATTTCTACTCCAGAACTATAAAAGAATAAAAAATACCTTTTATTAACTACCACTTTAATTTAACCTATTGAAAATTAAAACATCTCAGGGTAAAGTCAGCAATATCCCTTTTTATTCCATCCCACCAGTAATACTCTCGATGGTCTACATATATCATAGTGTTTCCCAATAGAACTGAAAACAGACAATTATAAGAAATAATTAACAAATATTTCTTCAATAGTGAATCAAAATGCATACATAATATCATTCTAAACCACAAAACACAATCATCATCTATTTTAAATTTAGGAAACTTACCCTTTTAACCAATTTTTTATTTTTCTAAAACTCATGATCATCCTTTTACGCTTTATTAATTTTGTATGATAGAGATTATAGTACTAAAACCTGAAACAAAATAATATAAGTTTCTATGCCAAAAAATTACAATAAAAAATCATAAAATCATTAACAAAAGGGTCACATTCCAAACACATCATGGTTAATGTCATATTACTTTTCTGACTCTATGTATCTGCCACCTTATTTCCCTTTTGAGGATGGTAATGAATCATGCAGTCATAATCTTTGACTAGTTCCATCCACCTTCTCTATCTAATGTTCAATTATTTCTATGTTAATATATACTTCAAACTTTTCTGATTAGTATATATTTCATAATTTATGCCATACAAATGATGCCTCCAAATATTTTGAGACAAAAACAAAAACAGTTCATTCCAAATCATGTTTAGGGTAATTTATCTCATGATACTTCAACTAACATAAAGAATAAGAGAATACCTGATCATTTTAAATTAGGACACAACCAGGTCCTCTCAATGAAGTATCACTATAGATAATTCATTCCCCATTTCTAAAAGGCATGACCAAAAATAGAGCATTTACCAATATTCTTTTCAGTTCCTAAAATAATAATCTCATTCTTTAATCCAGCTGAACATTACTCCCTTAAGAGTTGTCTTAGTTAATGGTCTAGATAACCAAGAATGTTTTTCCTAAAATTTTCAATAATAATCAATTAATATAAGAAAACTATGACTATCTATGACATTGGTAGGTCTTGGCCACTCTTCATCATCTTTTTTTAGAAGGGTCAATAATTATTCCATATTGAAAAAAATATGTCAAAGGAAAAGATTTTTTGGAAACCAAACTCAATATTACTAAACTTTATGTATATTTTATTTCATTTACAGTTTTCAAAACTATCATTAAGTGACATTTCTGTTTCTTTTGGATTTTTGAATATACAAAAATATCATCTAAAAAAACCACCACAAAATGATCCAAAAACGGATGAAAGTCTCTTTTAATGAGATTTATAAATACAATAGGTTCATAGATAACCCGGAGGGAATAACTATAAACTCATAATGCGCATATCTCATCAAGAGCGCTCTCTTTGGAATGTCATCCTCTAATACCTTCAGCTGATGGTACCCAAGCCTCAAACCAATCCTTGAAAAATAATAAGATTGTTGGAGAAGACTAAATAAATCATGAATATAAAGAAAAGGAATTATATTCTTAATAGTGAAGTTATTGAAGGCTCAATAATCAATACAATGTCTCATGGAACCATTATTATTTTTCAAAAACAAAATAGGATCACCTCATGGTGAAATGGTTAGTTGAATAAAACCTTTATCAAGTAATTCTTACAAATGTATTTTCAAATACACCAGTTCTACTAGAGCCATTGGATATGGGGTTTAGAAATAGAATTATCACTAGAAACAAAATTAATAGTAAATTAAACCTCCCAACTAGGATAAAAACAAATATATACATTAAAAAAACATCTGTAAATTCATTCACTACTAGAATGTCACTAATCATAGCTATTTCTTTATTTTTACAACATGAGCTAGATAAATTTCACAACTATATTTAATAAATCTCTCAACATATTAGATTCTTATCAATGATATGAGATTCATGAATAAAACTTTCTTGGTTTTTCAATAAATTTTTTCATAATAAACAAAAAGATAATCCATACCCAAAATGATATCAAACTCCACTATGGGAAGTTCAACAAGATTTAGAGGAAAGACCATCACATCATGATATTAAGAAGATTCCTATAAATCTTGGTTTCTTTAATACTTACACCATAGTTCTTACCAAATGTTCTATATCACATTCAATAGTTGATATTTCCAATTTACTTAAAAATCATTCATAATTGAAAGAATGTGAAGATACAAAGTCACATAGATTATTGGAATATTAAAAAATCGTAACATGCATGAAAAAAATTCATTTTATGGACCCACACAAACCATAGTAGTATAAAAATATTTTTCACTCCCTGTTTCTTTCGATCATGTCATTTTCCACCATGGGTAATCAACTTTTGACACACACTGGCATAATTCCCAAACTCATTATAACTAAAGAATCTTACGTCTGGTTTTTCATTACTTTCCTGATCATCTCCTTTTCAGTCAAGAGATATATAAGAAGTCTTTCCACATAAGAATAACATCTAATACATTAAAATACATTCTCTAGGATACTTTTTACCAAACTTATCACGAGATGGAAACATAGTTTTCTTACCTTCAGACTTATTTAATGAATTCATTCCCACTGCCCACCAACTGGACCTCTTCTTTTTCTTGTTCTCATAAAATGAATGATCATAAAAAATCTCCTATTCTGCCATCTCAGCACATCATTCAAATTTCTCATAGCTTTTGAACTCATGAGAATCCAATAAAATTCAATATATCATCTTTAATATTTGTTAAAAATGATTTCTCTTACTTGTTAGATCCCATATAAAATTTCGGATGTACCTTAGAAAATAAGGAGATATTCTTTATACGCATCTATGGAGACTTCCACTTGTTGCCTCAATTCCAAATATATATTTTCTATACTAAGTCATTTATCTTTAAGAAACTATTTCTGAAGGATGATATTCTTAATTTCATCCTATTCCATGGAACAAATCTCTTCACTTTCTCTTATATTTTTATCCATTGACCACCACATATCAACTTCACATTCAAAACGATAAATTGGAAGAGATACCTTTTAGTGCACCGAACAACCCATGACATTTAATATAGTTTTTAGAGATTTAATTCGTCCATCAATATTCATGGGGTTAGACGATCCTCTAAATAATGTGTTATACTATCTTATAAAATTCATCAATATCCTCATATTTCACTGCGGTAGATCAGGTTTCTCTCTTGCATAGATTCCAACAATAATTATTTCCTAATTTAACAGAGTTTTCACTGCAAAAAAATACTCACTTATGATTCCATCCTTCTCAGGATGCTAATTTGGAGTGATTTTTTCTTCTTCATTCCTTCCCAGTACTGTTTCCATGTTTCCTCTATGGAAAACCATTTTTTAACATACATATCTTAGAGGATGAAACATACTAATCTTAAAATGCTATAACATTTTTGACATGACCATAATAGAAAATATTTAAAGGGTAAGATATTAATATTACCCCAACCTCTAAAGTTACTTAAACCCTTCTATGATACCAACTCTAAGGACCCGAACATAAACATTATATAATAGTGAGTTAATTCAATAATTTTAATTTTTTTACACTTAGAATATTATCAGTTTTAGAGATTTAGAGAATTAGGCCATAAATCATAGATAACATAATCATAGAAATACAAAGTAGGAACATTTGAATAGTAACCATTTTTTCATAAATCATAAATATTAAAATGAAAAACAGTTTCTTTTCATTCTTGATCATCATAATTTCCCTTGATCCCATCATTGTCTTTATTCTCCCTTAAATATTTTGTAAAACATTTTAAAATAATGGATGAGCCTAAAAACATAGTATGGGATATTCAAATAAGTAAAAATGTTAGTCTTGTGAAAACATGTTAATAATGAATACTTTATCATAAAGTGGTATTTTTCACCTTTAAGATGTAAAAAATAACTTTCTTAAAAAATGTCATCACATACACTTTTTCTAATCATAATATTACCATAAAACCCCTAGAAATAATATATAACACATAAAGTTAACTTGGGATATAATTATACTTAGAAGCAATAACCATGCGATCGAGTTCCATACATGTCACTATTATAAAATGGACTAACCACATGGTCGACTTCCATACCCAATGAATTATAGGTTATAACATAATAAAATGTCCTTAGTTTATCACAGAACCACCCATTCATGGTTTATCAAATAACTACCCATAAAATTTCCAATTACTATTATATAATTATAACATAATAAATATTTCAATTTTTTGTGTTTTAGACATAAAATTTAATTTGTAATCAAAAGAAATCAAATCATGTTATTGAAACAATCATTGAATTTTAATACCATTTTCAATACCAAAATACCCAAGAAAATGGAATATGTAATTTTTTAGAGATATCAATGATTGTATAGGAAGCCAAATATCAAATAATAGTCAAAGTGGATGAAAAGTAATTTTCACCGTATACGTTAAAAAATAACATTCTTTTTATCATTTGTAAAGAAAGTCAAACACTCTATATAAAAAGATTCATTTTGAAAATTCTAGAATTATATTAAAATTAAAATGGTTTTTTGTACACCTTATAAAATAATGTGGTGTATAATATGAAAATATGCCACAATTAAAGGATATTTAGATGAAGTCCCTTACCTCAAGTCTGATTTCTCGTGTATGTTCTTTATCTTTCAGAATAATAAACATAAGTTAATTTTTAAATTTCATGAGAAATATTTTCAAGTTTATTTTTTATTTTTTATCACTTATCACCATATTATAACAAATACATAATTATTTATGTTCATGTCATTTTTTATGATGACATTCGGTATAAGAGTCCAAAATGACTTGGTATGACGTATATAGCCAAAAGTTGTATTTAGTCCATCATCTCCAGAATAATATTCTTGATATAATAATCACTTTTAAAAATTAATTTTAACTTAAAATAAAAGAATTTTTTTATGTTTATGAAAAATTATCAATGTTATAATCATGGAGACTGTAGGATGTACATACGCATGATTACCGTTCACATTTTCATTGATCATTATGTAAATAAGGTAATTATTTTACTATCTTCCCAGAATGATCACAATATAAAAACAATCATATTAATAATTTAAAATATACTTATATATATATATATCATACTTGAGGTGTTCTGAAGAAAAATGAATCACATCGCTTCTTGGAGGTAATAGTTCACATGTACGCACAAAAAGCGTAATAATTTTTATGTCCATAGAAGGTAATAACATAATTGATTTATATTATTTTATTATAGTGATAAATATGTCATGAATATAATATATAAACATTAATCCCATCATTATAAATATTCTTGAGAGATGGTAAGGGAAAATGAATTATATCTGTTCGTCGAGGTGATAGTTCACACATACACACAAAATATTAATTATTTTCTCATATGATGGAAGTGGAAATAAATTTAGGTGATAATATTAACATAATAACATCTTAATATTCTTATTATTATGTATTTATTACATCATTATGGTTTATAAAAATTTTAATAAAGTGGAAGAAGATATAATGCAGAAATACTTGATTAAAACGACACATTTCCTTTGGATGATCACATTTGATTAACATATTAAAACCTATAATGAGGTTTTCTCTATCGAAAATAAGGCATAAAGAATGTGGGGAGGGATTATAGGAAGTAATTTTAGTATATCATGCATGATCCAAAATGTTTTTTAATGGTGAATAATTTATAGAAAGTTGTTCACAATTATAAGAGAGGGTAGGGATGCTTTTGGAATTCGTTAAAATATTAAATTAATAAAAATGAATTTTACATTAAAAATGGTTAAAAAGTGATTTATTTAGAACTTATGAAGAGGATGGGTATAAATAAAATCATCCAATTAAAATTAGATACGGGTTGAATAATTTTTTAATCCATATCTTTCTGTTTTAACCCTTTTAATTCTTACCATTTTATTAAGTAATTTACACTTTGAGGGTCAATATACTTACCATAACATAAAAACCGACTAATAAAAGAGAAATTCAAGAAATATTAGGTCCTAATATGGTATTTCTAAAAAAAATTATCATTAAATAAAATATTTAATATTTTAAAATACCTTTTGTGTTAATTTTGACACTATTCTTTCATTGAATTTATTAAAATACCACAACATCAATATATAGTCAATAAAATCTTTTAAAACATCAATAACATGTCAAATAAAATATAAAATTCATGGATGAAATCAATTACACCAAATTATATTTACATTAATATTAATAATTTCATTTATTTGATTCTTTCATTAATTATGCAATTTCTGAAACAACATTGTGTCACTATTTAAATTAAATATCAATTCTCTAAAAATTATAAATAAATTACCATGACATAGATAATAATTTTATATTTTTAAATAATTTTTTTAGTTGATGATATTCTATATATTACCTCATATTAAAAATACTTTAATTTTTAGAAACAAAAAGTGTTACAAAAATGACTTTTCTTTTAATAAAATATAATAAATACATTAAAGTCATCCAAAAGGCTAAAATTGGTCTCAAAAATAGAACTATTGATTATATTGGTTAGAAAACACTCATAAATTTAAATTAGGACTTTTTTTGGGGTAATTTTTATAATTTTATAATATAATTATTACTTTTAATTACTCGATTCATCCTTATCCATGGTAATAAAAATTATTATTAAAGTTACTATTTATAATGTCCAAAAATAATAAATAACTATAGAAATAATTTGGAACTTATGATTAAAACTATGGAATCTATTTTTTTGAATTCAAAATAAAGAATTAGAAGAAATTATTTAAAAATTAATCATGTCGATGGAATAAGAAAATAGGTTTTTAAAGTAAGACATTCAAAAGTTCGCGTAGTTTTTATATCAAATTTCAATGTGAAATTGATTCTAATAACCTAAATTATATTAAATGATAACAAATTAATCTAGTTATACATTAAAATAAATGATTAATATTATTAAACACTTTAAATAAATTTGATTAAAAAAAGTAGTTTTTAATTAAAATTTATAATTTTTTCATTATTCATCTAAAATGAATTTTATCCGAAAAATACCAAAAATTTATCCAAATAAAATTTTCATGTCCCAATTAAAAATAATAAGTTTATTTTTTCAAATTTAAATTATAAAATAAAAAAATAGATTTAAATCAAGTGCTCTATTAAAACGCGATAAAACTGCTTTCTTTAAAAATAATATTTTAAACATAAAACTAGTTTTTTTATAATCTATTGAACATAGTGTATATTTTAATTAAAATATAATTAAAAAAATTAAAGACTTATTTTATCATTACCTGGGTTGTTACATACCTTCCATTCTAACAAATAGGTTATAATGCTTAAATTTTAATGACAAAATGTAATTGTTCGTTTAAGTTGGTTGTGGTATTTTTGGTATGCTATCTAACATAGCCTGTCATTTTTTAATAACAAGGAATGTTACATTCTACCTCCTATAATAAATTTTGTTCTTATAATTTAAATTCATGCATGGTAACCAGGGTTCAACAATTCATAATACCTTTATTGAAATCCTATATCGGAAAAAAGAATTAATACAACTTCCACTTTAAAAGAAAGAAAGGGAAATATGAATGTCCCCTAATATAGAGATACTATGATTCATTGTAGGAAATCATGAAAATGAAAGAAAATAATAACTATAAATTTACGATGGAGAGTGACAGAGAACACAGTCAAGAAAAAGATAACATTCTCAAAACCATAAATCTGTGATGGGTAAAAAGGACACCAATTTATTAGTAATAACATTAAATGGATAACATTTTTTTAAGACCAATTTCATAGATTTTAAGAATTTTATTACTCCCTAGACTAAGAACATTAAAAAAAATTACATGAAAATTATAGTTTCATCCTTTAATATTTTTTCTTTAACTTCAATGGTTATGTTATACCCCTCATTTGTATCCCAACCCGTAATTACCTCAACATATTAATTCCAGAAGTATTTTATATCATTTTATGTGACATTTAATCTTATAATTATTTAATAACACTACTCCAAGAAGAAATAATGTTGTAACATGATCATGATGTCCACCTGATTTCATTGTCATTTTTTCGAATATATATATGGTCCGCATATTAAAATATTGATTTAGATATTCCTCAAAGTACATTGCTTATTTTTTCAAATTAAACATTTTACAACTAGGATTTTATGGGTGTTTGTAGTGAAATAGTGTTGGAAATTAATTTTTTCTAAGATATAATTTCCAAACATCTAATAAAACATGTTTTTTATAAAACATTCGGACTGAGTTTGTTTTTAAATATTTATTCAAGGGTCATTTTAATATACCATAACTATGTTCTTAATGTATATAAGTTAAAACCAAATACAAATTGGATATGTAAGGATATCCTTTTTTTGAAGCTTTATAAAAAATCATTATATGCTTCAAAATCTTGTAATAAGGTAAAATATTTAAAAATTCCTTGTTAATATTTCCCTTTTCTGAAAATATGAGAATATTCGGAAAATATGATTTGACTAAAAAAACCTGTGAACCACACTGGTATCATGGTATAGAGGCGGTGTTTGATATTTCATACAATTTCTTGCAAGATATTTTTATTTAAGAAAAATCATTATAATTATTAGGAAATGTCTTTAAAATAATTATCGCAGTCATGTCACCAGGAAGAGATAAAAATGTTGTTCAAGTTCCTATTCCTTATATTTATATCTGACTATCCTCGATATAAAAAAGATAATGAAAAATGATCTAAGTAAAAGAATATACATAAAAAATTAACCTATGATTAACCAAATGTCTTAATCCCTAAAGTTGTATAAAATTTTCCATTTATAGAAACTATATTGTCCCATCCTTAAACATTACATAATCAGAAGTTTTAGTAATTAAATTAAATTATTTCACATTGAATATCATTTTAGTTTTAGGGTTTTATATAATTAGTCTATAATTCATATATAACCACACAAATTTTACGAAGAAGACAATTTTACTCAACAACCATTTCACAAATTAAAAAATTTTAAAAATAAAACATGGATTATCTACATGATTAAACATCACAATTTTTTCTTTGATCTCATCATTGTCTATATTATCCCTTAAAACATGTTAAAAAACATTTTAAAATTGGGATAAGCATAAAAGGATCTATATGGGATATAAAAGGAAGTAAAACTATTAGTTTTTTGAAAGCATGAAAACCCATGAAAACATTATCATAAAGTAATAATTATCACCCTTATGAAGTATTAAATACATTCCTTTATAAATAATCTCATTTCTTACCCCTTTTTAAATCATAAGATTACCATAAAACCATATTAATCATAAAAAATAAATAAAGGTATATTGGGACATAATTATATATGTCATTAAAATAAATGGAATAACCCTATGGTTGAATTCCATACATGTCTATCTTACAAATGGAATAATCATACGTTTGGATTCCATATCAAATTAATTATAGGTTTTAATGTGACTACACATCCATTGTTTATCATTGAACCTCCAAAACTTGTTTTATCATAGAACCAACATCAAATGTCTAAGTATCATTATATAATCATAAAAAGTAAAAACTTCAAATTTTAAACATATTAATCTTAAAATTTATTTTACACTCATTAAAAAAAACATGTCATATAAATAATCAATCCATTTTTAAAACCAATTTTTTTTAAAAAAATACCTAAAAAAGGAAATGATGAGTTTCTATAAAAAACATGAAGGCTTCTAGAGAATTACATATTATTTAGTTTATATTCCTTTTATAACCATATAAATAAATATGTAAAATAATATCAGGATTATGGAAATTGAGGGAAAAATTATTTTTAAATAAAATTACCCTATACAACTTTGTATTACTTCAATCATCATCCCGATGAAGGAATAGCATTCAATAAATCATTAAATAGCATAAGAATAAATAAATTAACTATATGATATGTTAAAGGGGATGTATATAAACCAAATAAAATAATTCGGGCATTAAACATCAATATATGCCTCAATGAAAGGATATTGAGATGGATTCCCTTACCTCGAGCCAGACTCGTCACATACAATCTTTATATTCTTCTTCTTCTTACGATCTCCTTTTCTTTAAACCTTATTATGACTAAGGATAGTGTTATGCCTAAAATAAGATATCTATAATTTGGGGAGTGATTACAAGAAGGTATTTGGTAAGATTGTATTTAGTAAAAAGGTATTTTTAAGTGTGAAGAAAAGAGAAGATTGAGTTACCATTTATAGGGGATGGGTGGGGCACTCTTGGTAATCTTTAATGTATTATATTGATATAAATCAATTATACAAATTCAAATCGATTGAAACATATTAATTTCTAATATATAATGATGATGGGTTGAAATAAATTCATACCATGAAAATTTGAGAAGTTTTTACTATTTCTTAACCCTTAACATTTTCTTTAAACCCTTATTTAGCATTTTTAATTATTTCCATCATACTATGTAATTTACAATTTGCGGTTTAATATTAATAATATAAAATTCAAAAATACCACTAAATGAGTCATTGCTGAAATTTTAATACTTATCTAAATTATTTGGCTAAATGTTATATTTTTATTAATTTCATATCATTTAATATAATATTTTTTTTAAAATACCATTAATGTCAATTTTGATATTATTCATTACTTGACTTTTTAACAATATCATAACAAATTGATATATTAGAACCAAATATTTTAAATAATATATAACATGTCAAAGACTTCTATAAAATTTTTGGTTGACAATAATTATTTTATTTTTTTTTATTTCAATATCTTTAATATCATTTACTTGAAATTTCCATTGATTAAAAAAGTATACATCTTTCTTTCCTTTAAAGTCATTATTTATTTCCTAAAATTTTTAAAAATATTAAAATGACACATATAAAAATTTTAGATTTAAAAAACATATTTGTATTAAGACATATCTAATGTATAATCCTTTATAAAAAATATTATACTTATTAAGAAAAGTACATTAAAATTGGGTTTTCATTGAATAAAGTACTATAAATGGATTGATGTTTTCCAAGTGGATCTAAGAAATCATAAAATCATCCCAAGGATGGTTTTTGTCGACAATAAATCAGAAAATAAAATTAGGAAAAGATTTGGGTAATCTTATACTATTTATAATATTATTTTTACCTTTAATTACCAAATTTAATCTTAATTGTGTTAATAAAAATATTACTAACGTTACTATTCATATTTTTTCAAAAAATTAAAACAGATCAATTTACTAATTTTTTATCATATTATTCCAAATATGGAATCTATTTTTTAAAATTCAAAACATAGAAATGGATGAAATTAATTTTAAATTAATATCGTTGACGGAACGAGAAAATGAGTTTTTTAAGTAAACTCATTCAAAAAAATGAAATGTTTTTATATACATATTAAATGATAAATTGATTAAAAAACTAAATTGGATTAAATGATAAAAAATAAATCTAATCATAATTTAAAACGATTAAAAAATTCAATTTAACAGTATAAATAAATTTTAAGAAAAAATAGTTTCCAATTAAATTGCGGTAATTTTTATTATTCATAAAACATAAAACTCATCAAGAAAAATAAAAAAAATAAAACAAAGTAAATTTTTATATTATTATTTAAATTAGTAAATTTATTTTTTCAAATATAATATATAAAAGTGTTAAAAACTAGATTTAATGTAAGTGTGCCATCAAAAGTTGGTAAAACTGTATTTTTAGAAAAATCTCTCTTTTATGCATAATATTGGATTTATTCAAATATCATATATTCAAAACACATAATATGAAATTTAAAAAATGTATTTAATATAAACAAACACACACACAGATATATATCGTTAATATAATCCAACAAGAGAGTTTTTTTTATTTATTGGTATGAAATACACTTGTACACATTTAAATGGTTTTTTCAGGAAAAAAATTTCCTTTAAAAAGGGTTTTATTTTCATTTATAATTGATTGGTCACAAAATAATTAATTATATATAAATTTGTACACAGTATTTTCATAATTCAAATAATCATATTCATTCATACCATTCTAACGACAAGGTTATACTGTTAACATTTAAATAATAATATTTAATTCTTTGTTTAAGCATGATGTGGTGTATTTTGTATGATATCTAACATAATATTTCATTTAAAAAAACAAGATGTTAAAAATATACTCAAATTCTACTATATAATTAGTGAACACTGCTTGATTTGAGCCATTCTAGCCAATAAGTCCTCCAATGAGGGTTAATTCATATCCAAATTATGATTTTAGATCATTTTGATTTATTTGGAAACTATCATATGTATATCCCTTAATGATAATATTTTAATCTCCTCCATAAACATGGAACTTTTACTTATTATTCCTTATATACTTTTGGATAGTCTTGACTTCCATCTAATTGAGGTCTATTGGGTCTCTTGACATCTACCTACTGTGCTCAAGGAATAGGAAATATCATTCCTACTACATAACATGGAATATATGACTAAACCTATATTTATTACATATAGGATCCTTCACATATTCTCAATATCCTCCTCCATCCAAGGACTAATTTTCTTAGAGATATATATTTCATCTAACATTGGAAACAATCCCTTATTTGATTGTTTTATATTGAATCCCTTCTATATCTTGTCAATGTGTGTACCTTGACCTAGTAAATATAACCTATTGGATATATCTTGATCGATGATAATCCCAATAAGGTATGTAAATTTACATATTCTATTCATGGATAAGCATGTGTTCCATCATTCCTTAACAGACTATAAAACCAATATCTTATTTATAATTAGTAATATGTCATAACTATATACTATTATAATAATGAATTAACTCCCACTAGATTGCTTATATACACTGGACTCATATTCATTCTTTACGAAACCAAATTCCCTTAGGACATAATCAATGTGAATGTTCCATGTTAATAATGTTTTTTGAATCAATAAATGGATCTATTCACTTTATATACCTTACTATAATTCTTTAGAGTTACAAACCCTAGTAGTTTTGTCCGATAGACATCATACCTAAGGATCTTGTTATGGAATTATGTTTTTATATCCTTCTTCCATATCTTATAATCATAGTAATATATCACTAAATGAAAAATTCTAGTATATTTTATCATAGAAACTGAAGAAAGGGGTTCATCATAGTAAATGACATGATGTTATTTAAACCTTTTATAAATAATTCATAACTAATAGGTGTCAAATTTTCCATCCATGTTTAGTTCTTCCTTGAATATACATTTTTAGCATATGGGATTATATCCATTGAAGTATCCACTCAAATCTATAATTGGTTTTGGTTCATGAAATCCATTTTATAATTAATTCCCACTGGATTCCTAGAAGATTTTGAGCTACTAACCACCTATTTAAAGGAGGAGTCACATCATTATTAACTAGTTATGTACCACCTTTCTCAGCAATTATAAAACAATAATTTTCATGCTCATTGACCACCTTGGTGCTCCATTGTAGTACGTATCTCTCTAGAATGTTTTTATATAAGGATTAATGGAAACTATTATTGTTCCAACTCCTATGTATCTTTATCCCTAATTTAATTGATTTCTATCTTTCTCCCAATACCACTTTTATTTATTTTATCCCTCTCAATAAATAGAAATTGTTTATTAACTACAATTTTTTTTGAGGGATCGTATAGGTAATATCATTTAGTTTTCCTAGGATATACTACAAAGATAAACATTGTCCCTTAGGTTGAAATTTGGACACTATATATAGCCTTAAAAAACACTTCACAACTCCAAACTCATATATGTGACACAAAGGTATTATTCCATAACAATTTTCATATAGAATATGGTTTATAACATTTGTCGGAATCTAGTTTAGTATATGCACAACCTTTTGTAGTGTGTTTCCCAAAAGGATAATGGATGAATTTCATGACTCATTATTGATATAACCAAGTATGACGTGGAAAAATTCCTAATTTCACATACATAATTTCATTTTCTTATAAAAATAGTATTGAGTTGGGATAATATCCCAAAATATAGTAGATAATAAATGAATTATTTGTTATGATATTCTATACCACAATATGATTGGAGTGTCTTTGTCTTCTTACCAGGTTTTTTAGCATCTTCATTATTGTATTCCTTGAATTTCTCAAAGGAATTCAACTTATAACTGATTTAGTATACATATCCATACCTACTTAATTAATTACTAAAATATTTATGTATGTGTATCAATCCCTATCTTCAATAGTAAATGTTTTACAATAATATGTAAGAAACAATTCAAGAATCTATGTGGCTCCTTCACCCTTCCACTAAATAGTGATTTATCAATTTTACCTTGTAAATGAGCATGAAATATAAAAAATTTTTGTTTAAAAGAATCTAAATACCATTCTTGATATAGTGTTCTCAAATTATTTTTTCACATGACCTAATTTTTGATGCAATAGCTAGGCAAGATAAGAGTCCTGAAAACTAGATGTTTTTTTAATTTCCAACACTGAATATTTGTTATACAAAAAATAAATACCATTATTAATATGTGACATACCATAAAATATAATATATTTGTAGAAAAAATATCTTTGATTCCCTATTTTAAATATAAAATCATCTATATTTTTATAATATACAAAATCAATGTTTTGGGTACCCTTATAACATAATAAAAGTTATTTAAAAACTATGTCAATCTTATTGAAAATGTGATGTGGTAGTTTCTAATAGCCACTAAATTTGTTTTATAACTACTGATATCTCATAAATATAACTCACCTCATTAAAGTATTCTAAATATACATGGTTCCTATAATAGGATACAAATGTGATCACAAAAATCAGTATATAATACTCAATTTGTAAAAACAAAATATTTTCACTCGATAATGAACACAACTGGTGATTTTATTTTCTTATTTTCCATGGCTCTATTCTTCTTAAAGTAGACTGTATTTCCACATGAAAAACATATGGAATATTTCTACCTTTCTTTCCCCATTACATTCCTCCTCTTAGTTATATATTTCAATGAATCCTTAGAGTTAAAGTTAGTCTTGGGAATTTTTTTTATTTTTCCCTTCCTCTTATTCACCAAAACTATAAAAGGATATTCTCACTTAATTTAATTATCTATATGAAAAATAAGAGTTAGGAGATCTGTGAGAGACTTCATAATTTTTGTTATATTAAAATTAATAATAAATTTGGTGAATCATTAAGGGAATAAATAAATTGTGATATTATTGTGTAATTAATTAGAAAAATTAAACTCTATAATGTTTAGGAACTCAATTTAGAAAATAAATAGCATTACCCATAAAAAAATTATAAGAAATTTTATGTTTTTATATATTAAAAAAATTATTATTAATATAAAAAAGTAAAAGAATAAATATCAAATGTGTAATGAAAAAAATGGATATTATTAAACAATTAATAAAACATTTTAAAAATGATATATGAAACAATGATATAAAGCTCAAGGATCAAAATTGAATAAAATCTAATTTAAATAATAGTTTCTATATATTGTAAACAAATTTAGTTTTAATGAAAGTGGAAAATCAAAATAATTCAGCATCAATTTGGATGTAGGAGAATCAAAGTTAAGGTGCATCATAATTTTGAAATTCAAGATACATATAAACTTAGAAAAAAATTAAAAACTAACTTAAAGGAAAAAAATAATGTGAATTAACATATGATTTAATTTTTATTAAACTTTAATGGAATTCATTTATTAAATTGTACAAATTAGTACAATATCGTCTTTTTCATTTCATTTAATATGATCTAAAGAGAAAAACATTTATAACAACTAATGAATTGTATGTTCTGTACAACTATTTAATTGGTTTCTAAATGTATAATTATAGGAAATATCTACAATATTAAAAATTTGTATCCTCATAGATTGTTTGGTTTTAGATTATAGTGTTAGAAAAAATTTCAATATGATCTTTTGAAAATTGAAATGATATTAGAATAATATACTGAAGTTATTACACTGAAGGGAGATATTTCAAAAATTTATGCCTTTTGATTTCCTATCAAAAAAACTAAATATAAAATTATTTTAGGAAACTATACATATTTGTGGAGATACAATAATATATATTACAGTATTTTCTATATCGGTTTCATCCTCAGTCAACTTACTTGATTCAAAAGTATATATATATAACCAGAATACTTTCAATTAAATTTTTGATTATTACATATGTAACATAAAAAGTATTAAGATACATATATTTTCATATATAATTTTCTAACATAAACATAATCATCTTCTAATTAATTGTATTTAAATTATATATATAATATTAAAATCATTAATATGCATACCCCTTGAGTTGTTAGAGGTGCTGATACTGAAGCCTCTCTTGAGTGAGTCCTCTTAGAAGACCATAAATTAAATGAACCTAGAGGGAAAAAATAATGATATTAAAATTAAGGAAACTTTTAAGGAAAAAAACATTTTATAAAATCTTCAATTTTATTGATTTTACAATCCTGAATAAAAAAATTTGATGGTAACATTTATAGCATATTTCATTAGAGTATGAATGTATCCTAATTTTCCTGAAACATTTATTTGGTAACTAAATATTGGTATTAAATCATATTAATATCAATATAATAATAGTACATGCACATACATGGAAAATAAAGGCATACACTTCTTAGTAACAAAGAATAATTATTGACTATGTTTGGTGGAAAAGGGACTCCTACATTTTTTACATAACATATATTAATTTTTATTATTTTGAGTTTGAAAAATCAATTAATATTTGTTCAAAACTTACCAAAAGTTAACATAAATCAATGGCATATTTTCTAATGGTAATATGGATTGAGAACTGTCACACAACACTATTAGAGTTAAGGAAGAGCGTGTAGTAATATTTTTTAATCGTCATCTAAGACTTTTTCCCTTTCTCTTGGGTGAAGTATTAGAAATTTATACATTTATAAAGTGGAGTGGAATACGTACAAAAAACAGAATTATCTAGTAGCATATTAAAGTTAAAAATTTAATAGTGTAATGTTATTTATAGAGTATTCATAATATCTATTGAATTAAAACATTGATATTGTATTGTAACTATAATGTTAAATAGAGGGTCAAACTAACCATTGATTAAAAAATCTGATAGTGGAATTCAAAATGAAATTTTTATATTATTACCACCATAATAATTTTGATTTATGTTATCAACATTAGGAGTATGATTAAGATAATTTAATGATCTATGAACAATAGATGAACCTTTTATACCTGATAAATCTTAAATAGGTTCAAAATTAAAACATGTCTAAAAAAAGATTTAAAATTTTAATAAATTCAATCCTAAAGGAAAGGAATTGAGGCCAAACCCAAAATGTTGTCATGTTTTTTTTAATAGATAGCTTACCTTGAGGACACATTTTGATTGGTAGAAATTTTTGACATCTTTTTTATGGTATCGTAATGATAGTGTAAATATATTTTATGGAAAGATGTTAAGGAATTTTTGTGGGATTAGAAAAGAAAACAAAACATACATAGTAAAAGTAAGTGATTTGAACCAAAAATACATTTAATGAGTTTTTTTTAGGGAAATACATTAATTTGAGCAAAAAAATACATAATATAAGTAATTTCATTCATTAAAAATGTGTAGATGGTATTTATTGGTCCAATAAGTGAAATTCATTTTACGAGGAACTAAATCGAAATTATGGGAATTAAAAATATATGAACAATAAAATAAATATGTGAAAAACATGATTATACAGGATACATACATAGTATTCAAAAAAATGATAGAATAGTATGACAAGTTTTTTTAGACAATATTTAATGTTGGAAATTTAATATAGATTTTGAACAAATTAATTGGGACAAATTTCAATTCAGTGAGTGCATGATGTTACCTCAAAGTCACTTAATGTATAGATGAAATTGTTTAATCAAGGTGATGAATATAGAATCTATTGACGAACCAATTTAATAGTGTAAGATATAAACTATTGAATTAATTTAACAACCAATTATTATTGGAAAAGTACACAAATAATGAAGAATATAAATAGGAACACTATCATCTTATTGTTGGAACATAACATACTGTGATGAGGTAAAATAAAAGAATCTTAATAAATCCAAAGAATATCTCATTCACTGATGAGTAGCCTAGAAGTGGAGATGTGGGTGGTTGCAGGACACCAGAAGGTGGATGTGGGTATCCATAAGGTGGAGGTTAAGGTAGAGTTGAAGGTAGAGGTGGGTAGCTGCAAGGTAAAGTCTAGTGGTTTGAAGGAGGTGGCAGAAAATTATAGCAGGAGATAAAGGAAGGTTGTAAATGGTGAGTGTCAAATTAGGATGTGGGTAGTGGGGTGCGACATGATGAGGAATAGGAGAGAAGATGGAATGTAGAGGGAGACAAGTATGGGGATATAGAGAGGGATAATTGGGGAGTGGGTGAGCAAGATATTAGGGGAGAGAAGGTATCATAGAGGGAGATAGGGAGAAGGGGAGATTGATGGAAAGTGTAGGGAATCCGTGGAGCAGGAAGTTGAAAAAAATATGGGAAACAATGTTAAGGAGGAGATGACATGTGGATGAGAGCCAGAAATATTTCTATTAGTTATTTATTTTGTTCATATTAGGTTTAAATGGAACACCCACATAATGTTTTCACATAAAGAGTGAACTGGAGAACTCTAATCAATCCTCTATAGCTCTCTCTTAATAAAGATCATTTAGATTCATGGGAATTATTTATGCTCTCATTTATCATGAAACTATATGAGTTCATCAGAAAAGGATGATAAAATCAAACTCTAGATATATAGATCATAATATAAGTTTTTCAAGAATATATATATCTCTTACCAATAGAAATATCTTCTGCAATCACCTTCTTAGTAGGTAGAAAATGAATTGGGGATCCTAGAAAAAATATTCTCTTCCTGGAATAGTATAATGTGCAAGCTTTTATACCTTTATTAGATGTTACTACATGGGATGATATTTTCATTTTCTAATATAAATAATTGGTATATAGAGTTCAACAAAATTTTAACTTCTCTACCAAAAATATTAGTATAATTTTATGACATTATCAGGATTACAAAAATATATGAGATGAAAAAAAAATTATTTTTCTTATTAACACCCATAAATTTTACCACGTCTAATATCCCACACCACTGAACATAGAATATAATATTTGATATTTTTTTTTGAAAAGGATCCATATTTTTATTATCATAACTCAAACCATTTTCATGATAATCATGAACATGTTTTTAAGCAGGTATATTTTCCAACTACTTACTTGTAGCTCCTTGATCTGTTGAGTGGAATCTGCAATACTAAAATACCAACTTGGATTTACTTAAACCAATCCTACAATTTTTTAAATATAATATCTATATTATATTAATTATAAGTTTTTTTAGGTAAGACTATAATATCTGTTTTGACTCTAGGATAATTAAAAGTCCACCTAAATATGGAATGAGTGACACTTTTACTATGGTTTCATACTAACTCTGAAAATTGATGAATTGTGATTTAATATTTATATAAGTGTTTTCTTATTATGATTATATTTATTTATTTTACCCTTTAAATTAATTTATAACACTATATGGATTTTACAAAATTAATATTCCTTGTCATTGATAAAACAATTTATACCTAATTAATTTATTTTGTTTCATCTTGAATATCATTATCTTATTTAGTTTATGTAATCACATTTAACATCATATAAACAAGAATCACATAAAATATGACCACTAATTTAATAAAAAAAATAAAGTGACATTATCTTGATATTTCAAATGGTAGATTTTTCAAGCAGTTGATAAATCAACCTATAAATCTAGAGAAAAACTCCATGAGTTGGGTTTTGATCGCATTATAGTATTCTAATACTAAAATTTGTATCCTATTGGTTGGATTCAATATAACTCAGGTTTGGAACCAAAAATTATCCTTGGAACTATAACATATATATGTCTTATACTCATATAAAAATGCAGGGAACTGGGGTTATGAGATACATAAAAAAACACAGGTACACATGTACTGCATAATAATTATGAGAGAGATGTGTTATTAGACATCATATTTTAATAAAAATGTATGACATGTAAAAAACATGAAATAATATTAAATTAATCATAAAACCAATATACAAATTATTTGGTTAAGCTCTTGAGTAGTCACATTCATGTGACATCACATTCATAAATGATAGTATTCATTCCGAATATAATTTTTAATTAAGATAAATTTCTCTTGAATTAATAATCAATGCTATTTTTAATGAATGAATTAATTATATTAATTACTAATCTCAGAAGTATTAGAGATATATGATAATACCATCTACTATAATTTTAAATAAAATAAAATAAAATTATTTTATTTAAATTACTCAAGTACACATAGTGTACCTGAGATAATTTGACATGTACCCTCCCAAACTACTCAGTGTCTTGAAAAATCCTTCGCATGTATTGTTTATTCACACAACATGTAGAATACAAGACATATCATTTAGATAAAACATATGTAGTTATAAAATTCCATATGATTAGTCATATCATTGTTTATTGGCATATTAAATGAGTTAACATACCCAACATGTACCAATTGAAATTTCCATGTAACTTACATGATGCGTATGAAGGACACACAATTTGTAGTTCTAAAATTTATCTAGAAATTAATTAATAATTAAATACTCTCTAAAAATATACACCAAAAATTTATACTACCTAAATTTCATTCAATGTTTTTAACTCCAAAATTAATTTTATTTTCTATAATTAATTTACAAGGTTTGTAACCTATCTTGGAGTGTACTACACATAAATGGGTACGAATTACATGACATGTTTACTGGATACATGATTTGTAATTATTTCTAGACATTTTACATTACACACCTAGGGTAACATTGTGTAATCTATATTGAAAAATACAACAATTTATGATATGTAGATCGACTACACACAATGTAACAATAACTATCACTTGTTGCTCAGATAACAGTAATCATATGATGTGAGAACTAAATACACCTGGTATGTATTAATTACACACCACATAAATTGACAATATTTCCACAAAATCATGTGTAAATTGCGTGGAATGTACATTTCACTTTTTAATCCCACAAAGAATTGGCCACCATAGTGGTCAATAAGCAGTGTAATTACACACCACTTAATGAACCCCAGACAACATGATAGATTATTGTAACTACACATGTGTGTGGTTGATTGATACTAAATAATGTGTAACAAGGTTACATGGAATGTAATATTTTTATATATCTAGAATCTAAAACAACTCTGTGTCAAATATATAAGTGTAATTCACCCATTATTATTATGTTCATATTTATATGACAATGAATGAACTCGTTATCTCAAAAAAAGGATAAAGAATGAAATAAAAATTAAAAATTTACCCAAAAAATCATGATATTTATAATTAAATTAAATAAATATTAATCCTAGTATGACCACTATAATAGAACATAAAATATCTATGAACAATGAATGTTCTGGTAAATCCCATATCTGATATGGATTTTCAGAGATTTTTTGAATAATTCACTATAACATAACGAATTATCATTTCCACTAACTAAAACAAGACTAAACCACCTTATGTGTAGCGACACCAACCCCAGTATCCAAGAGCCAGTGTATGCATTATTGAATTGGAATAATATACAAGGAATCTCATTCTAAAGGACTGAATAGTTTAGTTGTTTTGGTAAACTAGATACATATTTGTGTCTTGTATTACATTTCAAAATAAAAATTTCAACAAAATTTTTTTCGATAGTAAAATTATTACCTATAAAATATCATTGCACACCAATCATAGTACACTTCATAGATTCTTATGGAAATGAAAAAAAATAAGAGTGATATCATATTCTCGGTAAGTTTTTGGTAAAATGGAATCTATTATGAATCAATAATCATAAACAACATGGAGAGGTAAATAACTAAACACACATTCCATTTGAATAAATTGACTATCAGGATTATATAATACATAACCAATATGGAGAGTTAAATAACTAAAAACACAATCCATTTAAATAAGTTTACTATCATGATTAGATAATCCATAATTAATATGTAATGGTATATAAGTGAAAACAAATGGTATTTAATCAATAATTGATAATGAAATACATAAAGAGATAATATCCTAGAGAAAACAACATGGATAATAATAAGAATGAAATTCTAAACGAAGTAAATTCTTAATTATTAGACGTCATGATCTCAGGAATCATAATAACTCTACCCTCAATGTAGGTCCAAATAAGTCCTCACATATTTCAAATGATTGATTTAATTGATGAATAAATATGCCTTATCAATAAAAATCTACACAGAGTAAAAAATAAAGATTTATCAATATTTCCATGTTAATCAAATAACATCCAATGAAAACATTATATGAAATATGGTATAAAATTTAGAAAATAATCATATCTATGATATAAAGAATATGTATATTTAAGAGAAACACTGTATGTAAAAAATGATATATGCTTTAGGAAATAATCATATCAATGATACAAAGAATATGGATATTTAAGAGAAACACCAAATGTAAAAATGATATAAAGATTTAAAAATAATCATATCTATTATAAATATTATATTGATATTTAAAGGAAATGAATTGTATAATGACCACAAGAGGGATAATATTTCAAGGGAAAGCTAATGACTATAAAAAATGAATCAATAAAGTGAATTCCAATACTTTCTTTATTCAAAATGATCACAAACCATCCAAAGGTAGAATAAAGATGAAATAAATACAACATATCTCTTAAGGATCATAAATAAAATAATTGGTTGATGTTTGTGATGAATATAGACACAAAAAAATGTCACTAAAAACATTCTTGCGGAAAATAAAAAATTTTATATTGAAAATAATTTTCAACTAAATGTTCACTAAAAAATTGAAATATAAATTTATTTAAAAATAACCTTTAAATCTTGTAGAGTATGTTTTAAAATATCGATTAGTCATGAAATTGAGAAATTATATACATTTTGATCATATAATAACAAATATTTCACTCAGATTTTCAGTAAAAGCTATTTTTTTAAAACTACATGAATATTACATTAAATACATTTTGTTAAAAGTAAAAATAGGTGAAAATTTCATACTGATCAGTCTTCTATTGATGTAAAAGAAGCATGGATGGATCTAGTGGTAGTACTGGAAAGTGGAATTATTAGGGAGCCACCATCACCACTTGGTATTGCGGTAGAAGTGGCTCAAGATAAGGTTGAGGAAACTAAATATATCAAGTTAGAAGGTCATAATTGATTATTGGAACTGGAAGAATCATATAGGTTTCTATTAGGAGACCAAGAAGAAGGATATTGACCTAAATATTCACCTATATTCTAAGGAATATATTTTAGAGGAATATTTTTATATTGATTTTTCAAAGAAATATGCTAATATAATATATGAGAGATCAATTTTTGGGGATCATAATGATGATCATATTTATTGTATCAACAAAAAGATCAGATATTGGCTCATAGAACCCACAAGGGGAAAAAGAAATCTAGAAGAACACATTCAGACCTATAACATATTATCCTACCACTTAGAGGATATCATCAAAGTTTATTAAGACATGAAGGAAACATCTATCACATAAATCATACATTGGGTGAGTAATTCAAATATTTTAATTGTTTTCTATAATCGATCGGTAATTTCCTAAATGGTTTGATACTAGTTACTAGTTGTACTATTATTGTGTCATCACTTTCCCTCAAAAGTGCCTTAATATATATATATATATATTTATTTATTTATTTATTTATTTATTTATTTAAATTTTCATTCTGGGTAAAAAAAATCTATAAATCTATTTGGAAATGTAAAAAATATTTCGAAAAATGTTTTCTTTTGAATAAAATTGATTTATGACCGAAGAGAGAAATTATGTCATGTTTTATTAAAAAAATATTAATAATATTAATTACCAATGAGTGGGAAATGATACTTTTTACATGAAAACAGCATGGATAACCATAAGAGTTGAAAACTAAATGAGTTTATCGTGAAATTAATAAATACATTCCTTCAACTAAAATTCATGAAAATATAATCTCCATTATAATGTGATAGTGGAATAAACCCCTAAAAAGATTACATTGTTGAAGTGGAAATTAATAAATGAATAAATTATGTGTGTAAAATGTAAATACACCAAAAATAAGTGGAAATAATATATATGATAATAAAAAACAATTAACGTCATAATCGTATAATATCAAATATAATAGAGATGTAATATAACCGAATGGAAATAAATTGAGTTTTGAAATTCATTACGAATTGGTAATTTTCAATTCAAATCAACTTCGATGTAATAATTAAAACTTAAAATTAAATACCATTAGTTATGATTTATTTATCATATTACATGTAAAAGGGTGATTATATACACCATATAAAATAATTAGGTTTTTAAAATTACAATATGACTTAATAAAGAGAAATCGAGATGAAGTCCCTTACCTCGTGCTTTCTTTTGGTTCGACGTGATTTAAACTCCTATATAATTGTTTTAATAATGTCAATATTTTATAAAATATTTATAATAATATTTATAATATCATATATTATCTTTTTATAACATCTTATCACCCATTTGTTAATATCCTTTCATTGTTTTCATTGTTTCAGGTGTTAATTGCCTTGTTTTCTCATTCATGGTTTCTGATGAATGTTCTGGTTACTGTTCATTTAATATAGTTTTATAATATTATGAATAAAAATAATGAAATAATTATCATATTTATACATAAATTAAACTTAATCAATCATGAAATATGTTTCTAAAATTCGATGCAAGTTACATTCATGGAAATATTAGGTCGTACATACACATGGGTAACGTTTTGATTTCTCAACAATCATTATAGAAAGGAGGTAATAACTATTTTATCATTAAATAATGCTAATAGTATTATATTATTTCCTTAAATATAATTATATATACCATCCATGTGTTGTGGTGATGAAAAGAGAGGCATATCGGTTTATGAAGGCGATAGTCCACATGTACATAAATGATTTTATCATCTTTAAATGAGTGAAATAGTAAGAAATAAAATGATATATTGTCTTTTAATAATTATAAATTTTTTTTTAAATTTATAATTATGTCATTTATATCACATATATTTATTAACATTATCCTATTACCTTCTATATAAAGTGACAGTGTAAAACGAATCCCATCATTTCATGAGGTGATACTCTGCCATACACATAAGACACGTAATAAATTCCCCTATGAAATGGAAAGTAAAAAAGGTATAAATATCATATATATACTTATTAAACATCATCATAACCAACTGTGAGAGGTGGTAATGTAAAAACGAATGACATCGATTTGTGAGGCGGTGGTCTTTCGTACACATGAAATATGATTTCATAACCCATTTGATGAATGTGGGGATGGTTTTTATTCTTTTATTTAACATTAAAACATTTTATTAAATGTATGATACCAATTTTAGAATGTTATAATAAATTTTTTATAATTTATGTATGTGGGGGAAAAAATAAAAAAAATCCCAGTGAAGAACGTTGCCTATTCCTTGGGTAAGCTCTATAGGATTGCATTAAACTCCTACAAAGTTTGTATTTTTTAACAAAATAGAACTTACATGGTAAATGTTGGGAATTTGGAAAGTGATTTGGGAATGTATTATAATAATTAAAAGGGTTTTTATGTGTGAATAAGAGAGAATAGGGGTGACCTTTTATAAGTGATATGAGTAGCACAATTATAATTTTTGGAAAGAAAAAGGTGTACATGCTTTTTCACATTTCACAAGGGATAAAAATGGATTACTTTATTGTTTTTACAATTAATTATAGTAAAAAAATTATTTTTAAATTAATATATAATATAAATCAATATGATTCCAAATATTTAATCAAGTTTGACCAATTTCACTCATATTAGTAGAAAATATTAATTTAAATGTAACACTACAGGCGCAATGAGAAAATGGGTTTATAAAGAGAAAATATTATAATGATTACAAAGTTTTTATATCAAAATTAAATAATAAAATTTTTAAAATTAAAAAATTGGATTAATATATATATTATTAAATTAATATTACTTTAAAACCAATTTAAAATATAATTTATCTTTATAAATAATATAAAGAAAAAGGAAATTTTAAATTATAATTCAGTATTTTTCACCATTAATCAAAAAACTAAACATTTAAAAAAACCAAAAAAAATCCCCCTAAGATAATTTTGTTATTATAATTTAAAAAATTAATTTCATTTTATCAAATAAATTTTCTAAATTTGGTAAAAATTATTTTTAAATTTTGATCATAAAATGCAGTTAAACTATCTTAATGAAAAAATATAGTTTTTCTGAAAATATTTCTTTTTTATTTTAAATTATTCTTATTTTATATCTTGTGAATGGATAGAAATAATTTTCATAATTTTGTCAGTATAATTCATACCCTTAAATTCAATAATTTGGTTGTGGTGTTATATTATATTATGAAGTGCATTGTGTTGCATTTGTTGTCAATGAGGCATGAAGTTGTCTTGGAATGAATGGAAGTCAGGGAATGTCAAGATGTGAATGACAAAGGTTGTGATGGTGTTGGTGATGAATGGAGAATGGCCATGGAACATAAAGATGTATGTCACTTAGGAGATTCACTAAGTGACATAGGAGATGATGGTTTGAAACATTCTCTAAGAAAATCTGACGATTGTTGAGCTGATCTTTAAGTTCAAAGAACTTGTATCCTGATGATACAATGTCACAACATTGATTGAAGACCATGCATTGTCTTCACAATGCATGAGGAGTTGAAGAAGCAAGATGTTCCATCCACAACTACTAAGTGGATGATGTGCACTAATGAAGTCCATGTACTAACTCTTAGTGCATGTGAATTGGAAGTGATCCAATTTGATCTCTGATTAGATCAATGAAGATTATTGAAGAATTTATGTGATTAAGGAGCTCGGTTGAAGATGAAGACCCTTCGGGAATTCCACCTCCTAAGTCTAGAATATATGTTAAGGAGGGTTTGTGGATTCTAATGAAGAAGATGGAGAATATGTGTTAGAAGAGAAGAAATAAGAAGAATAGAGGAGGAGGCATTTGGCATTTGGCATGTTTTATATGGAGAAGAACTTTGTATTTCACAAAGTCCTATTCTGTCCCTTTGCCAAAAAATTGGCCAGCCAAGGCACCTTGGGGGGTTCAACCCCAAGGCATGGGCACTAGGGCACCACGCCCGGGGGAACCCCGTGGGGCGAGCCAGGGCGGCAGGGCGCACCCAAGGACACCGCAAGGGCGCCAGGGGCACGCCCGGAGGAGCGCAGTGTGCATAGTGGGCGCCAGTGGCGCGCCCGCGAGGAGCAGAGGGTGGGCGCAAGAGCGCGCCCGCTAAAGAACTCGGTGCGGGGCGGCACCGAGAGGGGAGGAGATTCAACTGGCGGGTTGAGGGAGCGCCAGGCTTATAAAGCGCGGAAAAACCGGCCGCGGATTCGATGTGGGACGCGCATTTTTCACCCGGAGCGCATCCTGGCCGTCCGACTCATCGCGCGGCTGATCACAGCCGCTCATCGCATCCTGCGCGAGATCTCCTGATCGCGGCCGTCCGAGGATATTCAAACGCCTGATCCGACGGCCGAGAGCTCGTCCTCTACCTCGAGCTCGTCCGAGGTCTCCCCGAAGCCACCCGCAGCCGCCGTCAAACCAGAGGCCACCCGAGCACCGATTTCGAGCTCCGGGCCACCATTTTCAACGCCGAAGGGTCCATTGAGTTCGTCTGGATGTACTGAACACAGCCATGCTATAAAATATGCATGCATGCAACGAGGGGAGCATTTCGAGTTCAGCCGAGGCAAACAACGTTGCCGAGGCCTCGGTGTATTCGAGCTTTGCATGATTTGTGCCTAAACAGAGGCCGTGCATGCGTTATAAATCGCATGCACGAGGAGGAATAAAATAATGAAAGAACCCGCATTGGACAGAGGAGTAAATTCAAGATTTGGAAGATTTTTAAAGACCCGAATATCTCAGGATTTTGAAGTTAGATCACGCGGAAGTTTTAAGCGTTTCTCTGCCTATAAAAGGATCACCCGAGGCATGAAGAGGCTTGCTGATCCTTTGTTGAAGATCCGGAGTCCCGTGAGGGCACCGTTGCCTCGCGAAGAAGACCCTGCGCGCACCACTTGCGCGGCAGCAGCCCGAAGCCATTCTTGGCTTCGTGTGTTCCTTTTGCGCATCCCTTGCGCGAAAGAAGTGAAGGGGAGACCCCTGCGCGCTAATCCTTGCGCGGCAGGAAGAACCCAGGGTCGCGGCACTCTGCGCGCCCACGGTTGAAGCCCAAGGTGCTTTGCACCCGAGGTCTTGCACGCCCCTGTGCCGTGCTCCTTGCGCGCTCGAAGGCTTGCACACCCGTGGCTTGTGCCTTGCACGTGTGCGCCTTGTGGCTTAAGCCCACCACACCTTGCGCGGCTGTCCCTTGTACCAAGACACCTTGCGTGCCTCCTTTGAGATCAAGGCAGTATACCACACTCATTTTGTGTGTGTATGAAGTGAAGGAGTTCGGGTTGTGTTTTACACACATTGTGTGTGCCAAAGAAGGCCGAAGCCTTGCGCGGCAGTGGAGAAGAGGAGAAGCACATGGGCGGTGTGTGTGCAAAGTGGACATGAACACACCTTGGCCGAGACTTGCACTCTATGTGTGCATTTGAAGAAAAGGCAGTAGCCTTGTGTGTGTGCTAAGTGAACAAGAAGACCACAACTAAACCTAAGTTAGTGTGTGTCAAAGAAAGAAGAGGTCATAGCCAAGATTGTGTGTGCAAAGTGCAAATACACTCTACGGGCATTTTTGTGTGCAAGATAAAGTGAAAGGCCAAGTGTGTGCCAAGTGGTTAGAAGACCACACTCATTAAGTGTGTGTATAAAGTGAGAAAGAAGTTGGCCGAAGCCTAGGTGTGTGCACAAGAAGGGAAGAAGGCCATAGGCATTTGTGTGTGCAAAAGAACTAAAAGGCCGAACCTAGTGTGTGCACTAAAAGTGTAAACACCTAGAAGTAAAATAAGGAGTGACCCACACTAAAGTAGAACACACTCTAAGTGTGTAAACAAATTGGTTAAAGTGTGTGAAGGAGAAAGAAGGTGTGTGTGCTATATTTGATTACACCCTTTGTGGGTTTATTGCACCAAGAGAAAGAGGAGAGTGCATGCATGCATGCATGCACGTGCACACGTGAAGAAAGCCAAATCAGTGGTGTGCATCTGAGACTGGACCAGACTGAAGTTAAAGACATCATTTGTCTGAGTATTCAGTAGTTGGAGAGAAGCCGGGTCATCCTTAGAAGAAGGTGATAAAGCCCGAGCTAGACGAGAAGACCCTGATCATCACAAGTGATCAGAGGTACAGAGCATGCATGCATGCATGCACGTGCACACGTGAAGAAAGCCAAATCAGTGGTGTGCATCTGAGACTGGACCAGACTGAAGTTAAAGACATCATTTGTCTGAGTATTCAGTAGTTGGAGAGAAGTCGGGTCATCCTTAGAAGAAGGTGATAAAGCCCGAGCTAGACGAGAAGACCCTGATCATCACAAGTGATCAGAGGTACAGAGCAAGGCCAGCAGTCTTTATCCCAGACTGCTGAAGATACTTGAAGAGCTGAACAAGAAGAAGAGCTACTCATGTGACTCGAGGAGCCAGGAGAAGACCCTGTGGGACTCAGGGAGAAGAAGTCTTCAATGGGATTCAGAAGCAGGCCAGTGGGACTCTGGTAACACTGTGTGAAGCAGTATAAAGACCCTCCTGTGGGACTCAGGAGAGATACAGTGGGACTCTGTATCGACCATTGTAATTTTAACAGGTTATAATGGAGAATCCATGCTGGGAGAGCATGGCAAGGATGTAGGCCTTTGGTGCCGAACCTTGTAAATCCTTGTGTCCAGTGCCTTTACATTTACTGCATCATTCGTGGAAAGGTGAGAGATACAAGAAGAGTGGATCGAGGCTTTAACCAGCCATAGAGGTTTAATTGATTAAGAATCAATTAGTAAAAAGTTTTAAAGGATCACTGATTCACCCCCTCCCCCTCTCAGTGATTCACACTGATCTGGGCACTTCAATTGGTATCAGAGGGAGGTTACCTCTAAAAGATCCAAGAGAGTCTTTATGAAGTGCAGATTTGAGAAAATGAGTGACCAGCCTCAAATGGAGATATCTGCCAAGACTCAGAAAAATAGAAAGAAGAAACAGGCCAAGAAGATGAAGAAGAAGGTTGCTGCAATCAGAGAAACTCCTTCTATGGAAAGAAATGTGAAAGTCACATCAGATGACAATTCCTTTTATCATTCTTCTGATGAAGCCTGCTCTAGCTGTGATGAAGATGGAAGGAACAATGATCTTCTAAATGCAATCAAATATCTTCAGAAGAGAGTCCCCAAGGAAATTGCAATGTGTATAGCTACAGGCCTCCTTGATCTTCAAGAAGAAAAATTACAGCTAGAAGATGAAGCCAATTCTCTGGAAGTCCAATTGGCTAAAAGGGTTGGCATAACCAACACTCTCAGAAAGCTGGTAAATGCTAAAGATGAAACAATATCTCTTTGCAATGAAAGATATGAAGATACTTGTGAAGAATTGCAAAGAAGCCTTTCTGAGAAAGAATTCTTTAAGACTGTGGTCAAAGATGTTTTCCATGCACTGGAAAAGAGGCACAAAGTGTCAATGGTTGTCAGAGATGCTCAACTAGAAGACAAACTCAAAAGGGTGAAGGAGCTTGACAACTCATTGTTTGAATTAAAGAAGGTGCATGAAGACCAGATAAAGAAGCTGGAAGAGAAATGGGAAGGAAGGCTAAGAACTATTGAGGATGAGAAGAACTCCCTCAATATGAAATGCTTAGAACTGGAGGTGATATTGAAAAATCAGCAGTCACCCAAAGCCAAAGACTCCCAGTCAGCTGAAAGGAGAAATGTTGCTACTCAAGTATGCATTGAGCAGGATGATTCTAAAAGAAAGACATCCTCTAGTGAAAGTGAAACAACTTCTAAAAAGAAGGTACCATCCATACCATCTTGTACTCATACTTCTAAAAGTGTTTCTACTAAAAGTGCAGGATGGAAGAATGATTCCAAACAAGTATGGATGAAGAAAATGAAGAAGCAGAGCTCTCCTGAAGCAGCACAACAATTCAAGACAAGAACCCAACAATCAAAAGGACTGAAGAGGTCAAGATTTGTGGGTCAGTGTTGGTGTTGTAACAGGTATGGGCATTGTGCAAAGGATTGTTGGTACAATCCACTGAATGCCAAAGCACTGAGGAAGCCCATGCCAAGGGGGAGCAAGCCAGAGGAAAAGAAGCAACATCCACAGGTCCAGAGACATCTGTTTACTGCTAACAGATTTGGATTACTTGACAACATCTGGGATGATTGCAAAAGTGGTCAAAAAGATATATGTCAATCTCCAACTGTATCCAGAGCTCAAAAGAAGAAAAGATCACAGAACCTGGCCTAGAGAGATTCCTTGGGAAGCAAGAAGAAAGTGGAAGATGCTCCCAAGAAGATTATGAAAAAGGAAGAGAAGACCTTGGAGTCTAAGTCCAAGAAGGGTGAGTCATCCAGTAGGACCACCAAGAAGACATGCTTCTACTGTGGAAAGAAAGGTCATACCATGGATCTTTGTAAAGAAGCCATGAAACTAAATAGAAGCAGACTGAACTCCAAAAGACAATCAATCCAGAAGAAGAAGGGATTGATTGAAAATAAGTTGCCTAAGAGAGGTAGCTTAGCAGCATCCAAAGAACCATGTGGAACTTCCAGAACTGAGGCCACACTTCCAAATGATTTACTAGTCATATGGCCAAATCAGTTGCAACTTGCCAAAGATCTGCAAAGAGCTGAAGATGAAGTTCTGGCAATTGCTAAGGCAAAAGGGAAGAAGAATATTTCACATGAAGATGTATTGAGATCCACACCAGCACAACCATCATTGAAGATCAAATGTTCAAGTGTGAAGACTGGTGAAAATGGGACATCTCGGTTGAGAGAATCTTCTCAACCTTGTTGTTCACATTGATGAACCAAGGAGGTTCCATCTTATTCCCTTATACTATTGGTATTTACATGTGCTAACATTGCAGGGAATTGAAGATGATGATCATTCTCAGCTGGAGGATGGTTTGGAAAGAATTTAGTGCACCCCTTGAGGGGGAGCAAATCTGAAGAAGATGATGTTCTAAAAATATCATCTTGAGATAGTGAAGGTATTCCAATTATGCTTTCATCCCTTGTTTCTTAATTGAGTTTATCTTGTCAATTAAGGGGGAGTATGGATTGAAGACAAATGGATGAAAGGGGGAGCTTTATCTTTGCACTGAACTTTCTAATGAGTTTTGTGAAGTATGTGCAGGATTTAGCAATTCATTGGTATATCTGAAAAATTTCAAACCCCTAAGCATGATCTCACATGTACAGTGAATTTTGGACATCTTTGAATTCCTTGGTCATATCACTCTTGTTTTCTACACCGGGTTAGCCCAAGTAGACTTAGAGTTGGTTTACTAAAGGTTCTTTGCTAAAGAAGAACATGTGACATCATCCCTCTCTGTCAGTGTTTTTCAAGAAAATACTTTTCAAAGGGAGGAAGAGATTTTTGAAAGAGAACCACACCACACCTTTGCATTTGATTGCCAATAAGGGGGAGAAAATATTGGCACACATATTGACCCATTCATATGTGCTAAAGGAGTGTATTGACAACAAATACAAAGGGGGAGATTGAAGTGCATTGTGTTGCATTTGTTGTCAATGAGGCATGAAGTTGTCTTGGAATGAATGGAAGTCAGGGAATGTCAAGATGTGAATGACAAAGGTTGTGATGGTGTTGGTGATGAATGGAGAATGGCCATGGAACATAAAGATGTATGTCACTTAGGAGATTCACTAAGTGACATAGGAGATGATGGTTTGAAACATTCTCTAAGAAAATCTGACGATTGTTGAGCTAATCTTTAAGTTCAAAGAACTTGTATCCTGATGATACAATGTCACAACATTGATTGAAGACCATGCATTGTCTTCACAATGCATGAGGAGTTGAAGAAGCAAGATGTTCCATCCACAACTACTAAGTGGATGATGTGCACTAATGAAGTCCATGTACTAACTCTTAGTGCATGTGAATTGGAAGTGATCCAATTTGATCTCTGATTAGATCAATGAAGATTATTGAAGAATTTATGTGATTAAGGAGCTCGGTTGAAGATGAAGACCCTTCGGGAATTCCACCTCCTAAGTCTAGAATATATGTTAAGGAGGGTTTGTGGATTCTAATGAAGAAGATGGAGAATATGTGTTAGAAGAGAAGAAATAAGAAGAATAGAGGAGGAGGAGGCATTTGGCATTTGGCATTTGGCATTTGGTGATGAATGGAGAATGGCCATGGAACATAAAGATGTATGTCACTTAGGAGATTCACTAAGTGACATAGGAGATGATGGTTTGAAACATTCTATAAGAAAATCTGACGATTGTTGAGCTGATCATTAAGTTCAAAGAACTTGTATCCTGATGATACAATGTCACAACATTGATTGAAGACCATGCATTGTCTTCACAATGCATGAGGAGTTGAAGAAGCAAGATGTTCCATCCACAACTACTAAGTGGATGATGTGCACTAATGAAGTCCATGTACTAACTCTTAGTGCATGTGAATTGGAAGTGATCCAATTTGATCTCTGATTAGATCAATGAAGATTATTGAAGAATTTATGTGATTAAGGAGCTCGGTTGAAGATGAAGACCCTTCGGGAATTCCACCTCCTAAGTCTAGAATATATGTTAAGGAGGGTTTGTGGATTCTAATGAAGAAGATGGAGAATATGTGTTAGAAGAGAAGAAATAAGAAGAATAGAGGAGGAGGCATTTGGCATTTGGCATGTTTTATATGGAGAAGAACTTTGTATTTCACAAAGTCCTATTCTGTCCCTTTGCCAAAAAATTGGCCAGCCAAGGCACCTTGGGGGGTTCAACCCCAAGGCATGGGCACCACGCCCGGGGGAACCCCGTGGGGCGAGCCAGGGCGGCAGGGCGCACCCAAGGACACCGCAAGGGCGCCAGGGGCACGCCCGGAGGAGCGCAGTGTGCATAGTGGGCGCCAGTGGCGCGCCCGCGAGGAGCAGAGGGTGGGCGCAAGAGCACGCCCGCTAAAAAACTCGGTGCGGGGCGGCACCGAGAGGGGAGGAGATTCAACTGGCGGGTTGAGGGAGCGCCAGGATTATAAAGCGCGGAAAAACCGGCCGCGGATTCGATGTGGGACGCGCATTTTTCACCCGGAGCGCATCCTGGCCGTCCGACTCATCGCGCGGCTGATCACAGCCGCTCATCGCATCCCGCGCGAGATCTCCTGATCGCGGCCGTCCGAGGATATTCAAACGCCTGATCCGACGGCCGAGAGCTCGTCCTCTACCTCGAGCTCGTCTGAGGTCTCCCCGAAGCCACCCGCAGCCGCCGTCAAACCAGAGGCCACCCGAGCACCGATTTCGAGCTCCGGGCCACCATTTTCAACGCCGAAGGGTCCATTGAGTTCGTCTGGATGTACTGAACACAGCCATGCTATAAAATATGCATGCATGCAACGAGGGGAGCATTTCGAGTTCAGCCGAGGAAAAAAACGTTGCCGAGGCCTCGGTGTATTCGAGCTTTGCATGATTTGTGCCTAAACAGAGGTCGTGCATGCGTTATAAATCGCATGCACGAGGAGGAATAAAATAATGAAAGAACCCGCGTTGGACAGAGGAGTAAATTCAAGATTTGGAAGATTTTTAAAGACCCGAATATCTCGGGATTTTGAAGTTAGATCACGCGGAAGTTTTAAGCGTTTCTCTTCCTATAAAAGGATCACCCGAGGCATGAAGAGGCTTGCTGATCCTTTGTTGAAGATCCGGAGTCCCGTGAGGGCACCGTTGCCTCGCGAAGAAGACCCTGCGCGCACCACTTGCGCGGCAGCAGCCCGAAGCCATTCTTGGCTTCGTGTGTTCCTTTTGCGCATCCCTTGCGCGAAAGAAGTGAAGGGGAGACCCCTGCGCGCTAATCCTTGCGCGGCAGGAAGAACCCAGGGCCGCGTCACTCTGCGCGCCCACGGTTGAAGCCCGAGGTGCTTTGCACCCGAGGTCTTGCACGCCCCTGTGCCGTGCTCCTTGCGCGCTCGAAGGCTTGCACACCCGTGGCTTGTGCCTTGCACGTGTGCGCCTTGTGGCCTAAGCCCACCACACCTTGCGCGGCTGCCCCTTGTACCAAGACACCTTGCGTGCCTCCTTTGAGATCAAGGCAGTATACCACACTCATTTTGTGTGTGTGTGAAGTGAAGGAGTTCGGGTTGTGTTTTACACACATTGTGTGTGCCAAAGAAGGCCGAAGCCTTGCGCGGCAGTGGAGAAGAGGAGAAGCACATGGGCGGTGTGTGTGCAAAGTGGACATGAACACACCTTGGCCGAGACTTGCACTCTATGTGTGCATTTGAAGAAAAGGCAGTAGCCTTGTGTGTGTGCTAAGTGAACAAGAAGACCACAACTAAACCTAAGTTAGTGTGTGTCAAAGAAAGAAGAGTTCATAGCCAAGATTGTGTGTGCAAAGTGCAAATACACTCTACGGGCATTTTTGTGTGCAAGATAAAGTGAAAGGCCAAGTGTGTGCCAAGTGGTTAGAAGACCACACTCATTAAGTGTGTGTATAAAGTGAGAAAGAAGTTGGCCGAAGCCTAGGTGTGTGCACAAGAAGGGAAGAAGGCCATAGGCATTTGTGTGTGCAAAAGAACTAAAAGGCCGAACCTAGTGTGTGCACTAAAAGTGTAAACACCTAGAAGTAAAATAAGGAGTGACCCACACTAAAGTAGAACACACTCTAAGTGTGTAAACAAATTGGTTAAAGTGTGTGAAGGAGAAAGAAGGTGTGTGTGCTATATTTGATTACACCCTTTGTGGGTTTATTGCACCAAGAGAAAGAGGAGAGTGCATGCATGCATGCATGCACGTGCACACGTGAAGAAAGCCAAATCAGTGGTGTGCATCTGAGACTGGACCAGACTGAAGTTAAAGACATCATTTGTCTGAGTATTCAGTAGTTGGAGAGAAGCCGGGTCATCCTTAGAAGAAGGTGATAAAGCCCGAGCTAGACGAGAAGACCCTGATCATCACAAGTGATCAGAGGTACAGAGCAAGGCCAGCAGTCTTTATCCCATACTGCTGAAGATACTTGAAGAGCTGAACAAGAAGAAGAGCTACTCATGTGACTCGAGGAGCCAGGCGAAGACCCTGTGGGACTCAGGGAGAAGAAGTCTTCAGTGGGATTCAGGAGCAGGCCAGTGGGACTCTGGTAACACTGTGTGAAGCAGTATAAAGACCCTCCTGTGGGACTCAGGATAGATACAGTGGGACTCTGTATCGACCATTGTAATTTTAACAGGTTATAATGGAGAATCCATGCTGGGAGAGCATGGCAAGGATGTAGGCCTTTGGTGCCGAACCTTGTAAATCCTTGTGTCCAGTGCCTTTACATTTACTGCATCATTCGTGGAAAGGTGAGAGATACAAGAAGAGTGGATCGAGGCTTTAACCAGCCATAGAGGTTTAATTGATTAAGAATCAATTAGTAAAAAGTTTTAAAGGATCACTGATTCACCCCCTCCCCCTCTCAGTGATTCACACTGATCTGGGCACTTCATATTATGATTCATTTATCCTTAGTACAACGTGTTCTTTAAGCTATCAAAGAGATTAAATTTAAATAAATGTATTTTTTGGGTTTTTTAAGATCACTGTTGAGTGTCGCATATGCTATATAAAAATGTTAATACTTTTAAATCTCATGGTTTTATATTCTCCCTACCTAACAGAAAATTCATCTTCATAATTTAAACTCGATCTTGGTAATCAAGGGTTTGGAATTTAGAAATACCATTGTTGAAAACCCCACATCATAAAAGGGTTAATAAATTTTTATCTTAATAAGAGATAAATGGAAGTACAACATAAAATGATATTAATATAAATCCTATAATTTCCAAATTTGTGATGACCCATGATTACTAAAACATAAAAGTTAAGATAAACCTTAAAGGTTATGAATACCTTTAAACTAGAGTCCAAGAAAAAATGTAATGGAATTATTTCTCAAATAACTTTTTTTATAGTAAACCAATGGGTTGAATTCCCATATTTTTTTTCCAAAAAAATCTGTAATCATGTTATATTCCGAACCAACAAATCTTCAAAAAAGTTGTCTAGGATTTTAAACTTATGATCAAATATAAACTCAAAAACAAAATATGGTATCCACAATGCTTATGTTAATTAAGAGATATATTATTATAATATTTAACAAAATCCTTATATGTTTCATTATCCTTATAAACAATATTTCATTGGTAAAATATATTTTTACAATTTAATTATTAAATTCTAATACCTAAATACATAAATTGTTTTATTTTAACATGGGTCCTTTTTTTCTAATGGATAGCCTTTAGAGGATGGGTTTGACTTGAATAATTCATATTTTCCCTAATGTTAAGAGAACTATAAGTGGATCCCTTAGAAGCAATTTATTTCCTTCTATCATAATCATCATTTTTCCTCAGTAATTTATTTCATTATGACCATTTTTTCACACATAAAACATTTTACCATTCATTTGAGACACCTTATTTTCAATTTAACTCATGTTAGGTTTAACCTGGTCCATTTAGTGTCATCGTTTATTCAAACACTTCATAATGATTTGTAAAGTAAATGTGAATTATTCTAATTATATCCACCTTGTATGTAAATATAGGTTTTTTATGTGGGACCTATTTACATGAATTGGGATATGATTGGGTCGTGACTGATACACCCTTTTTGAGGTATTACCCCTAGGTACAAGTCTCCTAGAACCGTGTCCACTTTTAGTATCCATAATTGGTTGTATTTTCAGGAAAAAACACATAATAATTACCTCTACAAAAATATAGGATGTTATTATATACTTATCTTAAAACTCCATCATATGATTATGCTACATAATCTATGTTTTACTAAATATAATTCCTATGGTTTCTACTAAACTTGCTCTGATAGACGCTATAGTGACCCAGACCCCTATAGTTGTGAGTCAGTGTCTTATTTATTATGTTGTCATAAAATACAAGGAATCACATCCCAAAGGAATGGATAGTTTAGTATTATTGTTAAACTAGATACATAATTGAGTGTTTCATTACATTTTAATAAACAAATTAAAAAATATTATTTTGATAATAACATTATTACCACTAGCATTTACTTTTACATCAATCATAGAACATTTCTTGGAATCCTAGAGAAAAGAAATCCAAATAAGGGTGAGCTAAAATAATCAGTAAGGGTAAAGTAAATTGGAATCTATAATTAATCAATAAGAATAAATATCATGAATAGATAAATAAATAAGAACACATTACATTTAGATAATTTTATTATCATGATTAGATAATACATAATCAACATGGAAAGGTAAATAACTAAAATCACATTCCATTTAAATAATTTGATTATTAATATTAGCTAAACAATAATCAATATAGAAAGATAATTTACTAAAAAACATTACAATAAATTATTTACTAAGAATGACATACATCCATAGATAATATCATAGAAAAAATATCATGGAAAATAATAGTAACAGAATTATCAGTAATTAAAATGCTTAATTGTTGAACATAATGATCTCAGGAAATATGATACCTCTACCGTTAAGCCCTTTCACAAGATATTTTAAAACAACCTGTAAAAATCCATTTAATTTGAGGTTAATGATTCCCCTCATAAAACTAATGATGTATCAAGGGTTTATATAATTCTAGGGATCACCCTTCACTATAGGTCTAAAGCATTCATCATATATCGAAAGATTGATTTAATTCATGAATCCATATACCTTATTTAAAAATATCCATATTGACTAAATAATATATATTTATTAATATTTATTAGTTAATCAAATTAATTTCAAAGTACACACCATATTAAAAAAAATTATACAGTTTAGGAAATAATCATATCCATGATATAATTAATATGGATATTTAATATAATAACCGTATGTAAAAATAATATGTGGATTAAGAAATAATATTATCGATGATACAATGAATTTTAATATTTAATAGAAACACCATATGTAAAAATGGTGTAATTTTTTTGTAAATAATAATATCCATGGTACAGATAATACGGATATTTATTAGAAATGAATTGTACAATGATCGAAAGAGAGTGAATGTTTCAAAGGTAATTTAATGACTATAAACAATGGATCAAGAAAGTGAATTTCAATAAATTATTTGGTAAAAATGACCATAAAACATAAAAACAAATAATATAGATGATATAAATACAACATAACCCAAAGTGGATCATAATAACAACAAAGGGTTTATGTGGATGATGTATACAAATACCATACAATTTTCATTAAAAACATTCTTGAGGAAAATAATATTTTTTAAATTGAAATCCATATTAGAAAAAAAAGTTCATAAAAAAAATTGAAATTAAATTTCATTAAATAAAATTTTAAACTTATAATGGATGTTCTAAAACATTTAATTGTTATTAAGGTAGGAAATTCCAAACACTACCAAGTACGTTAAGACAAAGATTTCTTTCACTGTTTTGGTAAAATCCAAACGAGCCTTGTTTTGAAAACAACATAAATATTTCATTCAAAATTTTTTCATAGAAAGAAAAAATGGTATAAAATAACATTAATAAATCATTTTAAAAATACTAAAAAAATTTAAAAACAATTTTATAAAACCTAGTTTTGGAAGAAAACGAATTATTGACAGAAGATATAAATAAATATAGATTTTATCAAAAATAATTTCTCAAAAATTTTAATTAACAACGAGTGAAAAAATGGAAAGTTTTAATTGAAAAAATAATGAATAACCATATTATAAGAAAATTAGATTAGTTTATCATACAATGATAAAATAAATTCCTTCAACTTAAATTCATGAATTAATAACATCGATTAGAATGATACTGTGAAATAAAACCTAATAATGATCATAAAATTGAAGTGACAATTAATCAATGAATCAATTATGTGTCTAAAATTTAAATCCAAATAGAAAAATGGAAATAAAATATAAGATAACTTAACGTAATTACACATATAATATTATAATTTCAAAGACAATAGAGAGGTAATATAACCCATTGAAAATAAATTTATTTATGAAATTAATTTCCACTTGGTAATTTTCTAGTCAAATCCTCTTGGATGAAATAATTCAAATTGAATATTAAAATAACATGAAGTGAGAAGGTTTTATGATATGAAAAATGATAAATATATACACCATCTAAAATAAATTAGGTGCATAATAATACAATATGACTTAATAAAGGAGAATTGACACAAATTCTCTTACCTCATTATTCCTTTTGGTTGAACATGATTTAACCTACTGTATAATAGTTTTAAGAATGTTATTATATTATTCAATAATCATAGTCAAATATATAATATCATATATGATCCTTTAATATCATATTATCACTGGTTCATTAATAATATTTCATTATTTTCATTATTTCTCATGTTAATTGCCTTGTTTTCTCATTCATCCTTTGTCATGAATGTTCTAGTTATTTTCCACAGTATATAAAATCATCATATAAATAATAATAATAATGTAATAAATATAATATTTATACATAAATTATACTTTTGAGACCCATCATGAAATATTTTTTTGAAAAATGAAGTATATTACAATCATGGAGACCGTAGGTTGCATGTACGTGTGGATAATGTTTCCATTTTTCATTGATCATTATGGAAATGTGGTAACAAATATTTTATTTCTCCAGAATCATCATAATAACATATTATTTCATTAAATATATCTATATATATATTCCATGTGGTGTGGTGATGAAAAGAGTGTCACATCGCTTCATATAGGCTAGAGTCCACACGTACACGAATGATGTTATCATATTTATGTGAGTGAAAAGGTAAGAAAAAAATGATATATTATATTTTAATAATGATAATTATTTATTGAATATAATGATTATTTTATATATATCAGATATATTCATTAAATGTATTCTTATTACCTTTCATGTAAAGGATTAGTAAATAATGAATCACATTGCTTCACAAGGTGGTAGTCTACTATACACACGAGAAACATTATTGTATCCCCTATGGAATGGAATGTGAAAATGTATATCTGTTATAGTGAATAAATATTTATAATTATGTTATAAATACCATATATTTATTTATTTCTCTCATCACACCAACTGTGATAAGTGGTAATGGAAAAATGAATGACATCAGTTTGTGAGGCGAAAGTCTGTTATACTCACGAATGTTGATTTTAAAACCCATATGATGGATGTGGGGATGGTTATAAGATATTACGTTATTATTAAAACAAATAATTATATTTAATATACTTATTTTATTATATCATCATGTTTTAGTAAGAATTTAATGGTGTGGAGGAACAAATTAAAAGAAAAGGTTTGATGATGAACATTCATTACTACAAATCGAGTCTTTAACAACACTAGTAAAATATATTTATCTAATATATTGAAGCGATGATAATGAAATAGATATTAAAGTTTTGGATTTAATATCACTCATAAAAAGAACTGATAATGGGGGCCTTTATTTATAAGATTAATTTTTTTAATATATAAAAAATAACTAAATATTGTTATATATTTGATTATAAATAATAGAACATTGTGAAAAATGATAAAATTTAAAATATATAATATCAATACAAATGTAAAACCGGTAAATAAATTTAGTACCCAATGAAAAAGGGAAAATACCCCATTAAAGGAGTCATAAAATACATAAAATGTTAAAACAAATTGAGATATAAAGGCTAAACACCCTATTTTAGAGGCCTAATAGTCCTTTTTGCCTCAAAACAGGTGATAGAGGGATAACATGGGTCATTGAGGAATATATTTCATCTCAAGATTCAATTTTATATGTTCTATTTCCTAAAAAAGTGCCCAGATCATAATTTATGGCAATTTAAAAGGCCATCAAATGTGGAAAAGGTGAGATACGATGACTATACAATTAGTGTTGTCCTTGAAAAATGTTTTTGGAGGTTTATATTGGTTACCAAGGTGTAGATATTGTCTAAAGATTTTATTTTATATATGTTATTGTCTGAACAGACACCAGAATCAGATGTTATAATTGTTAAAATTTTATGTAATTAGGGTACCCCGACTAGAACTCGGCTTTGGAGGCCTTTTGGTCCGTTTTGGGGGTTGAACATAAGAAAAATCTCACAAAACTCAATTCATACCTCTAAAGTGTAGATCTCATCGTAGGCTTCAATTTGATATGTTGCGGAGCCCAAATGGTCACCAGGATCAAATGTTATCTCTATTTAATGTTTGAGTTTGATTTCCTACTTTTTTTGAAAATATAATAAATTTTTCCTTTCATTATCCCATTATTTAAATCTCATGTGGTTTTAGCTTGTTTCATAATATTTTATTCGATTGGTTATATAGATGAAATAGACTCTTGGATAAAAAGTCATGGTTATTTTATGTTTTTAGGTTTATATAACATTTTTATGGGCTTTAAGGGTTTCTATAGTTATTATCAGGTTACAGGGTTTTTTTTGGTTTGTAGGGATTTTCTAGATTTATAATAAATTTTCATTAAATATCCTATATATTATGTGTAATCGCCTATTTATCCTTATGTAAAACATATTTAATATATATATATATATTGTATTTGTATCAAAATAAATATCTTTATATATTTTTTTAATGTATTTTTTTGATGACATAATATTTTGAAATATACCCTTAAACATTATTAGTAAAAAAAATCACCGATAAAGGCCCCCTTTATCAATGTTCTTTAAAAGGGATCAAAAATTCCCTTTTTATTGGAACTTTTTTACTAATACTGATAAATGAGAGCCTTTTTCATTGCTTTTTACAAGAAATGATAAATGGATTCCTTTTATAATGTTTTTATATAACTAAGAAGGGATTTTTTAACAAATAATTTATGTAGCACTGTTAAAACCCTAGAGCAAGACAAATCTCGCTTTCTAGTAGTGATTACCTCTTCCTTGGGTAACCTCCTTTGGTTTACAAAAAAATCCTTCCTTGAATTATTAACCTAATAAGTCTTATAAAATTATAGGATGGATGTTTTGATGTTATTTTGGTAGGAATTAAATGAACCAAAAGGCTTTTAATATTTTTAATAAGAGAGGATAAAGGGTGGCATTTTATTTGTGAGTAGAGGGATACACTGGTTATTTTTAAAAATAAAAAGGTGTATCAAAATTTTTCAAATTCCAAAATTTTAAAAAAAGGATTATTATAAATAATTAGTAATTATAATTTCTAAATATGGCCATCCAATATATTTTAGAGAATTTTATAGAGAATTTTAACCCTTAACTTTTTAGTTTCACCCCTGGTAAATCAGTTTTTACCTTAACTGTGATAAATATTTTTTCTTCATTTTACTATTATTTATGGTCAAAATTAATTATAAATTATTATATAATATAATAATAATTACTCCAAATATGTGATAAATTTTTCATAATTTCATTCACAAAAATGGAAAATTTTAATTTAAAATTATTCCGATATAGGCAATGAGAATGCATGCTTTCAAAGGAAAAATGTTCAAAAGTTTACAAACTTTTTAAATCAAAATTCAATATAAAAAATAATTCAAATGAATAAAATTAGATTAATATATATATATATATATAATTGAACTAATTTTACTTTAAAACTAATTTAATATATAATTTAACTTTACAAATAATTTAATCAAAAATGCAGTTTTCAATTAAAATTCTATATTCTTCACTTTTAATCAAAGAATATACAATTTTGGAAAAATACAAAAAAATAACCCTAAAGTAATTTTTATATTATGATTTCAAAAATTAATTTCATTATATAAAATAAATGTTATTAAAGTTGTAAAAATTAATTTTTAACTATGTATGCAAAATGTGGCTAAATTGTCTTTTAGAAAAAATACAATTTTTAGAAAACAATTGTTTCTCTTTTAAATGAATATTTTTTTGATTTATAATCTATAGATAAACATAATTTTTGAAATTTATATGTACAAATAAATTTAACAGTTAAGTTATATTCATATATTATTGTATGTTTCATTTAAACTAATGTTTTAATTGTTCCACAAGCTATCAAAGAGATTAAATTTAAAGAAATGTTCTTTATGGGTTGTTTAGGATTAGTGTTGTGTTTCACTTAAACTATTGAAAAAATTATATTCTTTTAAAATATATTGGTATTAAATAATTGTTAATTTTCTATGTATACACAACCCTAAAAACCTCAACCCTCATGATGAGAGGCATTTCCGTCCACAAACAACCACAACCTGGTGAAACTCTATTGTAGCCCACATTAATGGTCAACACTATCTGCACTCCTCAGCAATCCTTTTCACATGATTCCTAGTGATATATATAACTCACAATTACATGGGATACTCCCAACATTTTCCCAAGGAAACATGTAAATTATTAGAACCTAAGACTTACCACTTTATAACACACGACATCAAGACCATCATGGATTGAATGTAAAATTTAGAGAAATCATGATATAACCAATCATATCTACGATTTCCCGTATGAGACTATCAAAGGGTATCACTGATAAATAATGGAAACCAAAAGTGGTTCCATTTATAATCCCATTCATAACCATACCCACACCTATTTATTACACATATCATAACACATGTATAACCAAGGAGACAGTTAGGCACATACTTGCTGGAGTATATGGAATAACACTTTCCAAAAAACTCTATCCAGTTTAGTTTCAATCTAATGAATCAATAAAATCTAATATAAACACTATTTTGAGTAACAATTATTATTAAAAAAATCAGTGATATTAACATTCAATAACCACTCCATGTCATCTGTCATTACCCACAACAAACTCTGAAACAACCAATGTGAAGATCCACCATGGATCAAAGATGAACTAAAATAAAGAAATAAGTAATGAATAAGAGGTAAGATATAGGATATTATAATGTATTACAGTTGAAAACCTACATTACCTCTATGTTTCAACATATCTGAACTACCAAATCTTGTCCCATAAACATATACTTTATGTACTCACTTTGATAGAAAATATAAAATCATCGATATAACCATAATTAATTACTAAATCAATAATTATTACTCATTCTCTTACACACCAAAAATCTTTTAAGGTTTAGATATATAGATAGTTAATAAAACTAAATCACTAGAAAATCAAATGTTCATTATATCTTTTTTTCATTACCTGTTAATATAAATTGTTAATCCATAATAGGTATTCAATATATTCCATAAAGTATTCACTTAAGCAATCAAATTAGGCATATCAGGTGTTAGAATTTTCAATATTAGCCACATAAATTGAAATATAAGGATTTATATCAAATTATTAGTAAGTGAAAACATATAACTAAGTAAATCATGTTATAAAAATGTAATAAATATTATATAAGGAATAAGTAAACAAAATTAATCCACAATCAAGTTGATAGTGAGAGAACACTATACCCATGAAAAAAATGAAAATATGGATATCAATAATACTGAGTTTATACTAATTAAATTCATAATGGAAGACCTAAAAAAATGTTGTCTAGGCCTTATTCCAAGAAAAACTTCTATTAGGGGGAGATGTATACACCAAAACCTAACTAGTTTTGTTTTATGTTACACATTGATGCATCATGGGGCTGTATAATTTCAACCCCACCTGTCACCCGATTAAGTTCAATGCATTCACAATAAGAGTGAGCAATACCTTTAGTAGTATTAACCAAGGTATAATTGAACAAATAAAAACATGGATATACATAAAATAAAGAATATATAATATTAGTGTAATATAAACCTATATTATAAATAAATAATCATCAAAAAAATTCAATTCTTTTCTAATGTCAATAAAAAAATAACATGATCATAGACCATCCTGAGAAAGAAGGTGGCTAGTTGGACAATTCATAGTAAATTTTCCAATAATTTTAAATATAGTAATAAAAATATATGATATGCTAATAAATTTCCCCATGTTAATAAGTGGGATAACGTTATCCTAACCAATCCAAATAAAGAAGGTGGATGGTTAAAAATACAAAGTCAACTTTCCAATAATCATCCATATTGGAATAAAAATATATTGAATACCTATATATTTTACCATTTCAATAAAAGGGATAATGTGATCATAAACCATCAAAATAAATAGGTAGAATGGTTTCAAAATAATATAACCCCAATCTGACCAAGGAAACCTAAAAAGATGTTTACATACATAAAAATGATCCTTTGAAAAAGAACACTTCGAACAGAATCATAAAAGAAGAGATGGAAAATTGAATTGATTGATACTCTGATTTTAATCCCCAAAATATATATATATATATATATATATATATATATATATATATATTATAAATCATGTAACATAAACCACATTAGGATAAATTCTTTTGAAAAAAATTTAAGTGAAAATGTAAACTTCAAAGAGCCTTTAAATTTTTTTAAACATTGACATAAAAAAAATTTAAATGTCACCTTCAAATGTAACTTTCGAAAATGTTTTGATAATGATTTATAATATCTTTCGTTTTAAAAAGAATCAACAATAATTTATCCTTTAAAATATATAATGTTTATCTTTGAGGAATGAGGATTGGAGAAGAAATATATGAATGTGAAATGAAAAACTGTTATTATTATTTTCAAAATACAATTATTCCAAACTCACATTGTGTGAAGAGTAAAAAAACATTCATTTGAATTAAAAATTCATTTTCTGAATTAGTATTATCAAAATAAATATTAAAAAATATTATGGTGAGATAACCCAATCATTTAGGAATGATTTTCATGAAGAATCAATATAACTGAAGGAAAAGAGTCTTGAATTATAAATATCTATTATGGTAAAAATAATCAATGAGGAATAAAAAATTTAGAAAGGGGTTTATATAGTAAAAACATAAACAATGATAGAATAAAATATAATAAAATAAATGGTCATAATTTACCTAAATTGTATGAAATAATTTCAAGTGAACGATCATAAGCAAATGAAAAAATGTTGAGTTTTCGAAAACTCTTACATATGGGGTAATACTTGGATCCAATGAAATATGATGAAAAGTACCTGATTTAGATTATTTATTCACATTAATTAAAATAAATAAATTTATATAACATTAATTTGATAGTAAATCTTAAGAACACCGGATAAATGAAATAGGGTGTATTACATGTAACTTGTGTGAAAGAATCAGAAATGAGACAACGAAAACTCTCGTAGCTAGAGTAACACTTTAATGAAAACCACATACAGAGTTATTTTAATTGAACATAAAATAACATTATTAATATATAAATCAAGATTTTTTATCTAAAATAGGATATATATGAAACAAAAAAATGAAATTAGGTTAATAATACTAAACATGTCTCAAAGGGAGGAATTTGAGAAGAAAACCATTACCTCAGTCCAAATTAATTATATAATTGCCCAAAAATCTTGAATAATTAAATTAATTAAATTAAATATATTTCAAATAACCTTATTCATAACTTTAACCAACCATACTTTCCATTCAAAATAAATTGATAGATATAAATATTAGATAGTTTTTACCTATTTTCTACTCTAGATGTACGTAATATTTATCGCTTTGAACGAGATTCATAAAAGTGGGGTTAATATATATTATTTTCTCAAATTCAACAATTATTTGATCATATAAGGTAATAGGATTTAATTTCCCAATATTTTTTATAAATCTATACTCTAATTTTAATGTAGGTTCAGTTACGTTTCATGAGGTTCATATATGTGATGAACATGTTTTAGTGATTCTTAAGGGACGAAATGTGATTAATCAATTAATTCATTAAATGGATATTTAACCTTACCAAAAAAATATTAAAATCATTTAAATATTTATATAATATTATAATAGTAATATGTTCTCATATTCATGCATGACATAAACTCATAGTATTGTTGAAATAGGAGGTTAAACTGACACAAACGTAAACCTACAAATATTAATGGATGATTTTGAGGTGGATTACTCACAATATCACTATAAAATAAAATAATGATCTTATATAGTTTTTATTAGTTTGATATATTACAATTTTAAGGATGTATAAGAATAATTAAGGGACATGAAAATATACTGTACTATGAATAAAAAATTTCCCCTATTTATGTCTGTTTTAGACAATTAATGTTACAATGATCTATTATTTATAATATTTATATTAATAATTACTAATTTACATTTAAATAATATATATCATGAAATAAAAAACATATATTCCTTAAAAAACCAGTATTTAAATCTGTATATGAAAAATGAAATGTTCCATTCATGGTGGTGGTTGTCCGCACACGCGATTAATAATGTTTTCATTTTTAAGATTGAATGGGAGGGGGAATGATAATGGTTATAATATAAATATAATAAAATATCATTTAATTATTTATAATTATATCATTATATACGTATTATTATTATTTTGAGTAGGGTAGATGATAATGATAAATAATAAAAGTAAAATGATAAGTTATTCTTATGTTGAGAATTTGGATCTTCTCTAGAAGTATCCTTTAGTAATGTTTAAATTGAAGCACTTTATTGGAGATAGGGGACAAAAAAAGTTTATATGATATCTAAAAGAATTAAATTGTGATTTTTTTTCATTGTAATTGCAAAATAGATGTGTGGTTTTAAATGGGATGATGTGAGTTCTTTGTGTAGTTGAAAAGGAGGGACAAATATTAGGAAAAGAATGTTAGGAAAAAGATAAGAATAAAATTTCATTAGATTTAGGTGAGTTTCAAAGAGAAATGGTAGGTGATACATGTGGGTAGGGATAAAATACAAGAACAGAATTTCTAAAAGGCATAAAAAGATATTAAATTTTTAAAAATTTGAGGTACTTAATCTACCAATTTTATCGTTATTAATATTGATTAATAATTGACCATGCTAATTATTTTTTAACCAAAAAATATGATAAATATTATTAAAATATATGATTTGATAAATCCAAATTTGTATCCATTTAACCTAATTATATATCAAAATAAGAGAAAAATAAATTTTAAGTCAAAAGACATCATGTGTTAAAAACAACATTTTGTAGAAAAATGACGTTTCAATCTTTATGTGTTCTTAATCTTATTTAAACCAAAATACCAACTAAATGAGGGTTAATTTAATTTTTATATATGTTTAAATATCATAATAGACACTTTATTTAAAAAAACATCAATTTAATTTAAAATTATAATATTTTGAAAAGTATCATTCTTTGAAACAATAAATGTTTTACCGTGGAAAGTAGTTTTTTACCTAAGGTAACATAATATTTCAAAATAAAAATAAAGTGTACATAATAGATAATGTTTACAAAATATATTTCAAATTATAAATACATTTCACTATATTAAATTTATAAACTTGATAAAAATAATTTCAAAATGAGAAAAGATTACTTATATTCTAAAATAATAAACATTGGTTTGTAAATTAAACCCAATTTTTTAAAAATTATAAATTAATATATAAAATACATATCTGGTCTTAGAAAAATGTTTTATTAATTTCCAATTAATACTTATATTCCAACAATATCATAAAATTCATGTTAATTGTAAAAACGTTATTTTTACTATTCACCTAAAAATAATTTTTTCAAAAATAAAAAAATATGATTTTATGTATAAATTATTATTCATAAAAAAATATTTTTTAGTTTCCAAATTTAAATTTCTGAAATTTATTATTTTTAATTTTTATAAATAAAAATATATAATGGGAAAACATATTTTTTGGAAAAGAAAACTTTAAAATATTAACTATTATTAATCTAATTTAATATCATTTACCAAATAAATTTTTTGTTAACAGTGTATTTATATAAAACATAATTTATTTTCATCAATGAAATATTTCTCGAAATAGAAATTCATATCGTATAAAAAGAAATACTTTTGGGAAAATACTTTTCTAAACAATAAATGATCTTATTAATCATTTTTGGTAGAAAAATCATTTTAAAAGTAGCCGTTATTATATTTCAAAATATATTTCATTAAGAAGATACTCTTATTCATTCTAACTAATTATACCACTAGGATTTAACTATCTTACTTAATTATTTATATTTTATCCAAATATATCATGGTTTTTTATGTTATGGTTTGTATGTGGAAAAAGCTTTAAAAAACATTGAAATATTTAAATATAATCAAATTTTAAGATCCTAGGGTGTCAACTTCTCTCCCATTAAATAAATTTCATCCTCGTAATTTTAATTATTAATCATTGAAGAAACTAGTTGAGGGAATTCTTAAAATATTTACCATTCTAGGTATAACCTCTAATATAACATCTATAATACTATCTTAAGATATATCAAGTTACTTATTATCCTTAAAACAACATTAATAATTACTAAAATCATATAACAATGTTTTTATATACCCTAATAATATATTCATGAAAACATAACTTTCCCAAAAGCATTTGAAATTCTAAGCCAATAAACTAGAATTATAGTATATATTCCCCCCAAAATTTACCTCTATCTTTAACCCTAAAATGCTATTAACCACTAGTTCATATGGTCCCACACTATTCAATTTATATCATAATACTAAAAATTAGATTAAAATTGCCCAAAATTTGATGAATTATTATCAATTCCAATGATATTGACACTATATAACTTAAATTTTCAAAATCAACAAACCCTTTACTATCTCGAAATCAAATATATACTGAACCAAAAAATTATCCATCCAACAAACATGTGTTCTTAAATATATATATCCAAGAATGTAACATTTATATAAAATTGTTTCTTAAGGTTATTGATACCATTTAATATATGATATCAAACAATTAATGTAATACTATTGAAGAATGATCATTATATGTTTCTCATAATCCTCAATAATATTTTCAATATTCCAAAATATCATTGATAAATATCACATAACTAATTAAAATAGATAAGAATATCCAGAATTAATTTCTACAATGATAAAAATCTCACTACCTTAGATAAGACAAGGAGACTCATATTTTCAGTCATAATAGGCTTATAATATAAATAATAACCATTTAAATATGCTCCCTTACTCAGTTATAAGACATTATCATATCTACATACATCCTTTTCAAAACATTATCTTAATGGTCCTATTTCAACTAAATACTAAAACAAAAATTGTTCGGATAAAATCCAAAATATGAACATTAAAACATCATACAGAATTTGTCTTCAATTATCCCAACGTTTTTTAACATATTATACTTTCAGATCTACCTATAAACCTTCTTGTTCAATCCTTGTTATTGCATTACATTTTTTCTATTGGGTTATTTAAATTAATTAGTTTACATTATTTTTTAATCATTATAGTTTTTTAAAATAAAATTTAATTTCCCAAATCATATCCCCCTTGAGTCTTAATCGAGGTGTTTGGTCTTAAGCCGACTCACCATGCATTAGAGTGATGATTGACTCAATGATTAATTAATTATTTTCTACGAGATTAACACTGGGTGAATTTATTCCACAACTGTACCCACTTACTAATATCCATTCTCAGATATACTACTAGTAAAACACTCATAATCTCTATTTTACCAAAAAAAAATCAATATGTTATCCAATATATACAATTATCCTTATGTTTCTAACTTATTTTATATCATTCAAATCCAAAAAAAATGTTCATTATTTCCTTAGAATTAAACAATATACTATCCCAAAGGGTAATCCAAAACATCGAAATAATGAGCAACCTTAACTTATCAACTATTAAATTCTCCTTAAAAATTATCCAAATATCCATATTTGTTGAAAAATTTACATTTATACCAACTATGATTCCATGTACCTTCCCTCTAAGATCAAGTTCCATAAACATATTTTTACATACTCATTTTTATACCAACTTTAAAATATTAAATATAACTATGATTAATTAAAAAATAAATACTTATTATTTCATCTCTTACATCTCAAGGATCTTTTTAGGTTTATATATTTAGATAATTAGGATAAAATATGACCTTTAAAAACCAATTTTATTTGAATAGAATAAAATATTTTTTTTCATTATATATGAAATTAACTAATGTTCAATGTGTCTTAAAAATTTCCCATAAGTTCTCATCACAAGGTATCTTGTTAGGCATATCATATGTAATATTTTTATTCATGACTTCATGAAATGGAATCATAATAAGTGGTGATATCAAATGATCATTAAGGAAATATAGACAAACAATTATGGAATAAGAATGTAATAAATATTATGATAGGAATATTTAAACAACATGAATCTATAGTGAAATTGAAAATGAGGGAATTCTATAACCATGAAAACAATTGAAAAAATGTTCATCAATAATACTGATCACATATTGATGGAATGAATAATTTTGAACATTAAAAACATGTTTTCATGGAATTTTTCTATAATGATACCCTGTTATGAGGATATGTGTACACAAAAAACTGGACCTCTTTTGTCTTATGAGATCTATCAATGCATTAAAGGGATATATAATTTCATGCCTCACCAGTCACCTAATTAAGTACAAATGAATACAGTATAAGAGTTAATAAGTCCCTTCATACTATTACATAAACAAAATTTGGATGAATAAAAAAATATCTATTCATATAATAATGAATAAGGGATATCCATACATGATATAACTTTATTAGCAGTCAATAATTTTCAATATTGTTAATAATGTTAAACATGTTAATAAAAGGGATAACATGATCAAATACCATCCTGAGAAATAAGGTCGATGGTCAAAAAATACATAATAAAACTACTAATAATCATCCGTATAAGAATAAAAAATATATGATACACCAATAATTTTCCCCATTTAAATAAAAGGGAAAACATGAGAATAACCCATACAATCAAAGGTTGATAGTTAAACAAAACAAAGTCTACTTTCTAATAACAATTTGTACTGGAATAATAATATAATTTATGATAATACTTTTCCCCATTGCAATAAAATGGATAACATGATCATAAAACATACACGGAAAAAAGAGGATGGTTTCAATAGAATATAATCCTATTGTGACAATGGAAAATTAAAATGATGTTGAAATAGTTAAAAAATATCCTTTGAAAAATAATTCATCGAATTATATCACAAAATAAGGGATAAATAATTGATACCATGGATTAAATTTCCCAAATATTTACATATATATATATATATGAGTATAAATCATTAAACATAAACCCCATTAGGTTATATACTTTTCAAAATAAAAAGGTAAGTGGAACAAACAAAATTATAGAGATTTTAGAAAAAAAAGTTAACAGTGATGTAAAATAAAAATTCACATATTGATTTTGAAGATAAATTTTGAAAAGGATATGTGAAATATTTTTGAAAACATTTACTTTAGTAAGAATATTCAATATTTTATCCTTGAAAAGTAATAAATTAATATAGTTTAAATGAGGATATGATGATAAAAATCATTAAAGTGAAAGGAAACCCCCTTTTTATTATTTTCAAAATAATTTTTTTGAAAACTCACATAGTAAGAAGAGTAACAAACCATTAATTTGTATTAGATATTAATTTCAAAAAATTATTAGTATAAAGTACCATATAATAAAATATTAGGGTAGGATAACCCATACATGGAACAAAAAAGTTCATGAATTATGGGAAACATACTCCCTGAGGCATGAATCATTTGAAAATGGATTCATGTGGTAAAAACGAAAAAAATCATTGAATACCTCATAATAAAACCAAATGAAATAATGTATCCAGCTTATATTAAATAATTTTAAGTGAATAATCAAAACTAAATAAATGAAAATTGATTTACCAAAAAATATTACGAATGGGGAAACATTTGATTCAAAAAAATATTTGAATAATAAACTGATTTGTCTTAGTTTATCCCAAGAATTATAAGGTAACAGTATATATAAAATTCATGGGATAAAAAGTCAATATAACACCATACAATGGAAACATGGTGAATAACATGTAATTTAACTCAAATAATTTGAATTGATACTATCACGAACCAGCCGGGGTCGACCCTGAACCGGTCACCCAAACTGGTCCGCGGAAAGTCCCGAGGGGCATTGCCAATCCCCCCAGGATGGCAACTAGTGTCGTGCATAAAAAGTAAATAGTTGGGAACGATTTGGCCCAAAATAAAATCCGAATCAGTAAAAAAAATAAAAACCAAACAAAACAGATGAACAAAAACTACACAACAAACGTACCTCCACGTGACCCCACGGGTCACCACCCAACTGAAAACCAACCTCGCTCCAACACTAAACTACTAAACCTGGGAAACCTATACACAAGGAACCTACAACTGAAAAGGTAAATGATAGGCATGAGTACAAAAAGTACTCAGTATGTGAGCCCAACAACAAATCCCAAAGCACTGCCAGTAAATAAAGAATCTATAAATTTCAGGTTTGAACTACAATATATAAAAGTAATCTTTCATAATGTTTCACTTGAAAATCAAAACATGATACATTACCCTTATTCTTTTCCAAAAGTTTAATTCCTTTCATTGGTTCCAAATTCATTCTAAAAGAGAAAGAAGTGTTACATTTTCAAATTTTACACAAAGAGAATAACGCATTTTCATTTGAAAACCATTTTCACATAGTGTAACAGTATAAGCTGTAAAGAAAAACTGAAAGTAACCAAGCAAAGAAAATCAAGTAACCATGGGTGATCCTAGACATCCCTAGAAAACCCTTGGACATACTCAGGTTCATACTACCAGTAGGCATGGTACTCCACAGTCAATAACCAACTGGTCACCCTAACAGCCAACCAGTGGCACGCCCGACAAGGCCTACCTACCAAGGGGCGACTAACCCGTCTAGTCGGGGTTAGCTAGCAACCGTCACTCGATTCTCTAAAAGACGCCCAGGAACCCATAGTAGTTTTAATAATACTGTGTAAGTGGGAGGCCCTCGCACGCGTGACTCACCTCACCACACTTGCCAACCCCTTACACGGACCCCGCTACACGACAACCCCCAAAGTGAACTCCCCCTGTAGAGATGCCCCATAAGTATGTATATATATATATAATAACTTCACATTACATAAAGTGCCAACCGAGCCTTAGAAACCATTTAATACCAAAACATTTCCAACAGAAACAACACACACCATCGAGTTGAAAACCAGTACACACTTATGACCTCATTTAAGAAACTCAAACCAGTATTTTAGAACTAAAACACATTGGTGTCACAAGAAAACCCATTTCTCAATATCCTATAGCATGCCACTTTTATCAAGAGCCAAATGGGCCTTTAAAAGTTTTTTGAAGGAACACTGTTTCTCAAATGAAATCCAAAATTTTATTCACGCATCAAAGGAAAATATTTTACAACAACAAAATATCCACACTTGAAGTTTCCAAAAACAAGTTTAAAGGCCAAACGATCATTTTCTCTATTCAAGGTTTTAATAGGACTCCACTTTCCGTAAACAATACACCTGCCATTTTAAACACACCAAAACCATTTCCAATCACACCTCGACATGTCTCGTAAATTTCAAAAAGAACCCATTTAGCCATATCACTAGAAAACCACACAATTAAGTCCCAGTAAAATGATTCCAGTGCAATGCAAGAATTAAACAGATTTCATTATCAGCAGGTCACCGCACTAAGAATAACTATTTAATACTACCTTAAATATACTAAAACTCAATAAAAAGACAAAGAATAAATAAATTCTAAAGTTAAAGGAAAGTTCAGTGGGAGAAAACCTACCTCAAAGTCGTCAGTCGAACTCGACGAAGGAACACTCTTCGCGCAAGCGCGTACGCACACGCAAGCCGATGATCACTGCATCACGGAATCATTCTTCCAATGCGCTATAAAAAATATGAAACACTTAAAATAGACCAACAGATATAAATGTAAACAGAGAGATAACCAATACGAGATCACCTCGGCACTAGGATGTGCCCAGCCAACGGGGTCACGTGCCAGTCAAAAGAGATGGCGCGCTCAGGCAGGGAGACCACCGGGGGTCACGCGCCGACCGTCAGATGAGACGCTGGCCGGCGCAATGCAGCGGTAGCTGGTAGAAACGCCGGAATGAAGTCGGGATGCTGAAACGTGGGACAGAGGGTGTGTCGGAGTGACGGAAAAGAAACTGGAAGTTCCCAGGGGCTACTGGTCGGCGGCGGGGCTCACCGGAAAGCAACCGAAGGCCAGAGAGGGAGCGGGACTGATAGTCGTAGGTCGCGTGGAGGTCTGGGTCGGGCAGAGGCTAGGGTCGCGCAGAGGTCGGGGTTGCGCGGAAGCCGGGCAAGGTGCCATGGCGGAGCGGGGTGCGGCGGAGATGGGGGTTTCACGCGGGGGAGCTGCGGAGGGCGCCGGGGCGGAGCGGGGTGCGGCGGAGCCGGGGGGTTCACGCGGGGGTGTTCCGAAGGGCTCCGGGTGGCGGCTGGGTGCGGGCGGCGGGTGTGCCTGGGGCGAAGGCCGGTGGTGCGGAGGGAGCGGTGCCGGAGGCCGTCAGCAGAGGGCAGGGGGGGCGCGCGCGCGGATGGGTAGGGGAGAAGGGAAAAGGGGGTCTCACGGGATTAGGGTTAGGGAAGTTATATATATATATATATATGTAATAATAATAATAATAATAATAATAAGATTGAATAAGTAAATAAAAATAAAATCATAATAATAATAATAATAATACCATAATATAATAACCATAATAATAATAATATAAATAGTAATAATAATATAACAATAATAAGAAAAATAAAAAAATAAAAAAAGGAGAGCACTTGCCCAACACCCGGGCCAACTGCGCGGCGACCGCCAACCGTGCAGCGGCCACGCATGGGTCCGAAAACCAAAATAAAACATCAAACAACAAAAGTTCAAATCTGGGGCGCAGTCCAGACCACGGAGCGGACACTCGGAACCAAGAAAATAAAAGAAAATAACAATAATAACCTCAAAAGTAAAATAATCATAATACTTTAATGATCCTAGTAATAAAAAAATAAAAATTAAAATAATATTTATAAAAATTTAATAATAATAATTATATTAATATTAATATGAATATTCTAATATTCAACACACTGGGCGAACACGCAGTCACCCGGGCCGAACGCACGGTCACCACTAACGACGCGGTAAATGCGCACCGATGCAAAACCTTCCAGCATAATGCAACATTGAAAAATTTTAAACCGGGACCAAGAAAGAAATAAAATAAAAGGCGTATGTGGTCGGGGTGTGACAATTCTCCCCACCATAGACACTTTCTGCCCCCAGAAATTCACCAAGACAAATGTCGGTCAACATCCAAGTCCATTCCCAAACATAATTAAAGGAACCGAAGAGAATTGAGATTCTCATGATGACCTTACTCTACACAGGTCACACCCGTCCGATTCAAGAGAAAACTAAAGTTTGAGGCTGAGGGTAGAACACGAAGGGTTTCTCCCCACCACAAGAACTCAACCTGTTCCGAAAATTTAACACTCAACCATACCACCCTGGGAGGGGGGGCGACGCGGGAACTCCCAACCGTACCAAGTTAACCTCTATATCAAGAGCGAAACAGCTCCGCTAGGACTTAGAACTCTCATCCTAGACCAAAACCCAGAGAACCTTAGAAATACTTACGAGAAGAATCTTAACCCATGAAGTAAACTCGAGAACAACTAAAATGTCAATTCTTCCAAGACACTTACATCTCCAAACAAAAATAGTCAAACCGAGATCAACTCACGCAAGAACCAAACACACCTTTAAGAAAAATGCACGATCCAGAATGCCATAATCAGGAAAACTAGAATGTTTGGATTACAAACAAACATACTAATCCTAACTTCACAACAACACATTGAACCTATGATAACACCAAAACATTAACAGTGGAAGAATGAGAATGGAAGAACCTCTAATGCTTTGTTGCCAACACCGAACATAGAACCTGAACTGAGGATTCACACCCCTGTGAACTTCTTACTTTGCGTGAGCTTCACCCCGAGACCTGTGGTTGGGGCTCTGATGGATGAAGCATCTCCTTCCTCACAGTCAGACACTGAATTTCTCCGATCACAGTGTCCTCTTTAAGTGACTCTTCCTGCAAAACTTCTCTAGATTTTCCAGATAACTACAATGATGACACATCATTGAAGGGGTGTGACAAGTTGACTTTTTGTGCCCAAACGTTCATACCGATGGTACACCATTAGACGGTCCGACGAATTGTACGCCAGAGCCACTACAGAGGAATCTTTGGAAATAGATCCATCTGACACACTCTACTCGTCATATTTGAGACCTACACGAGCAACTGGATACGGTGGATTGCCAACCGTTTTCACTGTGGAGACTAACTCAGCTAAAAATACCTTATGCACCAACTTCTCAAAAGATAGTCCCAAAAGGGAGAACATTCTCTTTGATCTATGGGAAAAGACACCCTTTAAATAGAGGAGTCTTCATTAGATCCTGCGATGCTATCTCTGAAAAAAATAGACACAAGATCCTTGAAATTATCAACACACGCTTTCACATATGTTGGTCATGTTAAACACAGATGAGCTCTTCCATCTTCTCCATCTTCCCATCTTCGAGTATAAACTATTATACGAAGACAGTGCTAGGGAAAACCCATGTCATCCTAACTCATCATGATGGCGGGTTGAACCACTCTCACTCGTCCAAAGCTGACAGCATGCACCCTAACAGCTTCAGGAGTTCCCAACACCCAGAAGATGCACTCGACCTCTTCAAAACACTCCACTATCTCTAATGGATCACAATCACTGTGAAGGACAGACAATGTTCGAGGAGGACCGAAAACTGGGAACGACTCATCAAAAACTCTAGGGACCTTTTTGGGTGGCATTTTCTATGCAACATATGAAACACAAAGCCAAACCAACATCAAAACGAAGCAACATCAATAAAACATACTTCATAAAAAACGGTCAACACAAAGTCCAAACAAATACAAACACAATCCAAAATAATATCCCCTTTCTAAAATCCCATTTTTCATTTTAAATTTTAAAACTTCCTTTTTCTAGACCACTCTCCAAATACCAATCCACTTTCATACCAAAAATTCACTTTCCGAAAGCATTTCTCCTATTTAAAGATAAATTTAGAAAACAAGACCAAGCCTTTAATTTCAAATAAACACCCAGGTAATCCCATGACCCGTTTAACATGCCGTTATCCACATTCCACTAACATCCACCAACACGCACTTTCAACGGATCCTCTCACATGTGCAAACGTTCATAAGGAGTACTTGAGGTTTCACCCCAAACCACTCTCGACCAAATCCAAGCAAACAATGAATTTCCAAATCAAAAGATTCCAATTTTTAAAACCCATTTCATACATTTAAAGTATTTTAAAATAACCCAGTCCCATTTTCAAAAACCCTTTTTCACTTCCAACAACGCACTTACACCAAAAATAATGAAATCAGCACCCAAATTTGCATCAACCACTGGAGTGAGGGACTAGTAGTCACGCTCAACCTGGCGACATGGTAGTGGGTCATGTCCCAAGTAAGCATTGACCACTAGGAGGAGTTCAACCCGTGCACTCAGACTCCACATCGGTCACTACTCCATGTGAAATCACGATGTAACATTGGCTTGTCTCCGTTGTCATCCCTCAATCGAAAACAAACCAGAAAGAGACAAAGACAAAATTCCCAGACTACCCCTGGCGACTCAAGATGCGGAATGGGAGAGGGTTCATGACATCCTTCCTGTACCTACCTCTTGAGTCCTGACAGTCCTAATCTTCACCTACCGGACAACCCAAATAACAAGGGCCACCTCTTATACTATTTTGTCATGAACTAGCCCAGGTTGACCCTGAACTGGTCACCCGAGCCGGTCCGTGGTAAGTCCCGAGGGGCTTTCCCGATCCCCTCGGGATGGAAACTAGTGTCGTGCATCAGAAGTAAACAGGTGGGAACGATTTGGCCGCAAAGAAAACAAGAAGCAGTAAAAAAAAGAAAAACTAAACAAAACAGATGAACAAAAACTACACAACCAACGTACCTCCACGTGACCCCATGGGTCACCACCCAACTAAAAACCAACCTCGCTCCAACACTGAGCGACTAAACCAGGAAAATCTATACACAAGGAACCTGCAACTGAAAAGGTAAAAGATAGGCGTGAGTAAAAAAAGTACTCATTAGGTTATCCCAACAACAAATCCCAAAGCACTGTCAGTAAATAAAGAATCTATAAATTCCAGGTTTGAACTAAAATGTATAAAAGTAGGCTTTCATAATGTTTCACTTGAAAATCAAAACACGAGACATTACCCTTATTCTTTTTCAAAAGTTGAATTCCTTTCATTGGTGCCAGATTCATTCTAAAAGAGAAAGAAGTGTTACATTTTAGAATTTTACACAAAGAGAATAACTCATTTTTATTTGAAAACCATTTTCACAAATTATAACAGTATAAGCTGTAATGAAAAACTAAAAGTAACCAATTAAGGAAAATCAAGTAACCATGGTTGATCCTAGACATCCCTAGAAAACCCCTGGACGTACTCGGGTTCAGACTACCTGCCAGCATGGTACTCCACAGTAAATAACCAACTGGCTGCCCTAACAGCCAACGAGTGGCACGCCCCACAAGGCCTACCTACCAAGGGGGGACTAACCTATCTAATCGGGGTTAGCCAGCAACCATCACTCGATTTTCTAAAAGACACCCAGGAACCCATGGTGGTTTTAATAATACTGTGTAAGTAGGAGGCCCTCGCACGCGTGACTCACCTCACCGCACTTTCCAACCCCTTACACGGACACCGCTACACGACAAACCCCAAAGGGAATTCCCTGTGTAGAGATGACCCATGAGTATGTATATATATATAATAACTTCACATTACATAAAGTGTCAACCGGGCCGTAGAAACCATTTAATACTGAAACATTTCCAACAGACGCAACACACACCATCACGTTGAAAACCAGTACACACTTAGAACCTCGTTTAAGAAACTCAAACCAGCACTTTAGAACTAAAACACATTTTTGTCACAAGTAAAACCATTTTCCAATATCCTAAAGCATGCCACTTTTATCAAGATCCAAACGTGCCTTTAATCATTTTTTTAAGGAATGTTGTTTCTCAAATGAAATCCAAAATTTTATTCATGTGTCAAATGAAAATATTTTTCAACAACAAAATATCCACACTTGAAGTTTCCAAAAATATGTTTAAAGGACAAACGATCATTTTCTCTATTGAAGGTTTTAATAGGACACCACATTCCATAAACAATACACCTGCCATTTTAAACACACCAAAACCATTTCCAATCACACCTCGACATGTCTCGTACATTTCAAAAAGAACCCATTTAGCCATATCACTAGAAAACCACCCAATTAAGTCCCAGAAAAATGCTTCTAGTGCAATGCAAGAATTAAACAGATTTCATTTTCAGCAGGTCACCGCACTAAGAATAACTATTTAATACTACCTTAAATATACTAAAATTAAACAAAAAGACAAGGAATAAATAAATTCTAAAGTTAAAGGAAAGTGCATTGGGAGAAAACCTACCTCGAAGTCGTCAGCCGAACTCGACGAAGGAACACGCTTCGTGCAAGCGCGTACGCACATGCAAGCCGACGATCACTGCATCACCGAATCATTCCACCTATGTGCTACAACAAATGAGAAACAATTAAAATAGCCCAACTGATATAAATGTAAACACAAACAGATAACCAACACGATATCAACTTGGCGCGGGGATGTGCCCGACCAATGTGGTCACGCGCCATTCAAAAGAGATGGCGCGCTCAGGCATAGAGACCGTTGGGGGTCGCGCGCCGACCGTCAGATGCACCGCTGGCCGGCGCAATGCGGCAGCGGCTGGTCAAAATGCTAGAACGAGGTCGGGATGCCGAAACGGGGGTCGGAGGGTGTGCTGGAGTGCCGAAAAAAAACTGGAAGTGCCCGGGGGCTGCTGGCCAGCGACGGGGCTCACCGGAAAGCGACTGGAGGCCGCCGGAAGGGTGCCGGACAGTAGAGGTGGGTCGCCGGAGGAGGGAGGCCGGCGGCAGGTGGTCGTTGGAGGCCGGAGAGGGAGCGGGACCGGGAGTCCGAGGTCGCGCGGAGGTCGGGGTCATGCAGAGGCCAGGGTCGCGCGGAGGTCGAGGTCGCACGGAGGCCGGGCAGGGTGCCGAGGCGGAGCGGGGTGCGGCGGAGCGGGGTGCGGCGGAGCCAGGGGTTTCGTGCAGGGGAGCTGCGGAGGGTGTCGGGGCGGAGAGGGGTGCGGAGGAGTAAGGGTGTTCATGCGGGGGAGCTGCGGAGGGCGTCGGGTGGAGGCTGGGCACGGGTGGCGGGCATGCCTGAAGCGAAGGCCGGTGGTGCGGAGGGAGCGGCGCCGGAGGCCGTCAGCGGAGGACAGGGGGGGAGCACGCATGGCGGTGTATGGGAGAAGGGAAAAGGGGGGATCACGGGATTATGGTTATTGAAATTATATATATATATATATAGGTAATAATAATAATAATAATAAAATAATAATATTTATAAGATTGAATAAGTAAATAAAAATAAAATCTTAATAATAATAATAATACCATAATATAATAACCATAATAATTATAATAATAGTAATAATAATATAACAATAATAAGAAAAATAAAAAAATAAAAAAAGGAGAGCACTTCCCCGACACCCGGACCAACTGCGCGGTGACCGCCAACCGTGCGGCGGCCGAGCACGGGTCTGAAAACAAAAATAAAACATCAAACGACAAAAGTTCTAATCTGGGGCGCAGCTCGGACCATGGTGCGGACACTTGGAACCAAGAAAATAAAAGAAAATAATAATAATAATATCGAAAGTAAAATAATCATAATACTTTAACGATCCTTATAATAAAAAAAATATTTATAAAAATTTAATACTAATAATTATATTAATATTAATATAAAAATATTAATATTCAACACACTGGGCGAACACACCGTCACCCGGGCCGAACGCACGGTCACCGCTAACGAAGCGGTAAATGCGCACCGATGCAAAACCTGCCAACATAATGCAACTTTGAAAAAATTTAAACCGGGACCAAGAAAGAAATAAAATAAAAGGCGTCTGCGGTCGGGGTGTGACAATTCTCCCCACCACAGACACTTTCTGCCCCCAGAAAGTCACCAAGCCAAAATTCGGTCAACATCCAAGTCCATGCCCAAACATAACTAAATTAACCGAAGAGAACTGAGATTCTCGGGATTACCTTACTCTACAAAGGTCACACCTGACCGATTCAAGAGAAAACTGATGTTTGTGGCTGAGGAGAGAACACGAAGGGGTTCTCCCCACCACAAGAACTCAACCTGTGAGGAAACTTTAACACTCAACCATACCACCCTGGGAGGGGGGATGACGCGGGAACTCCCAACGGTACCATGTTAACCTCTATAGCAAGAGAGAAACAGCTCCGCTAGGACTTAGAACTCTCATCCTAGACCAAAACCCCAAGCACCTGAGAAAGACTTACGAGAAGAAACATAACCCATGAAGTAAACTCCAGCACAACTAAAATGTCAATTCTTCCAAGACACTTACATCTCCAAATGAATATAGTCAAACCGAGATCAACTCACGCAAGAACCAAACACACCTTTAAGAAAAACGCACGATCCAGAACGCCATAATCAGGAAAACTAGACAGTTTGGATTACAAACGAACATACTAATCCTAACTTCACGACGAAACATTGAACCTATGATAACGCCAAAAATTTAACAGTGGAAGAATGAGAATGGAAGGACCTATAATGCTTTATTGCCAACACCGAACACAGAACCCGAACTGAGGATTCACACCCCTGTGAACTTATGACTGTGCGCGAGCTTCACCCTGAGACCTATGGCTGGGGCTCTGATGGATGAAGCATCTCCTGCCTCACAGTTAGGCACAGACTTTCTCCAATCACAGCGTCCTCTTTAAGTGACGCTTCCTGCAAAACTTCTCTAGATGATCCAGATAACTACAATGATGATACGTCATTGAAGGGGTGTGACATGATGACTTTGTGTGGCCAAACATTCATACCGACGATACACCATTAGACGGTCCAACGAACTGTAAGCCAAAGCCACTAAAGAGGACTCTTTGGAAACAGATCCATCTAACACACTCTTCTCATCAAATGGGAGACCTACACGAGCAACTTGATACAGTGGATTGCCAACCGTTTGTGCTCTGGAGACTAACTTAGCTAAAAACACCTTATGCACCAACTTCTCAAAAGATAGTCCCAAAAGGGAGAACTCTCTCTTCGATCTCTGGGCGAAGACACCCTTTAAAGGGAGGAGTCCTCATCATATCCTGCGATGCTATCTCTGAAAAAAAGAGACCCAAGATCCTTGAAATTATCAAAACATGCTTTTACATATGTTGTTCATGTCGAACACACATGATCTCTCCCATCTTCTCCATCTTCCCATCTTCAAGTATAAACCATCAGACGAAGACAGCGCTAGGTAAAACCCACATCATCCAAACTCATCGTGATGGCGGGGTGAACCACACTCACTCGTCTAAAGCTGGACGTTCGAACAGACTCAAAACAACATGCACCCTAACAGCTTCAGGAGTTCCCAATACTCCGAAGATGCACTCGACCTCTTCAAACCACTCCACTATCTCTAATGGATCACAATCACCGTCAAGGACAGAAAATGTTCGAGCAGGACCGAAAACTGGGCATGACTCATCAGAAAATATAGGGACCTTTCTGGGCGGCATTTTCTGTGCAACATATGAAACACAAAGCCAAACCAACATCAAACTGATGCAACATCAATAAAAGATCCTTCATAAAAAACGGTCAACACAAAGACCAAACAAATACAAACACAATCCAAAATAAAATCCCCTTTTTAAAATCCCCTTTTTCATTTTAAATTTTAAAAAATCCTTTTTCTAGACCACTCTCCAAATACCAATCCACTTTCAAACCAAAAATTCACTTTTCGAAAGCATTTCTCCTATTTAAAGTTAAAATTAGAAAACAAGACCAAGACTTTAATTTGAAATAAACACCCAGGTAATCCCATGACCCGTTGCACATGTCGTTATCCACATTCCATTAACATGCACCAACACGCACTTTCCACGCATCCTCTCGCATGTGCAAACGTTCATAAGGAGTACCTGAGGTTTCACCCCAAACCACTCTTGACCAAATCCAAGCAAACAACGGATTTCCAAATCAAAATCTTCCAGTTTTTAAAACCCATTTCATACATTTAAAGTATTTTAAAAGAACCGAGTCCCATTTTCAATAACCCTTTTTCACTTCCAACAATGCACTTACACCAACCAGAATGAAAGCAGCACCCAAATTTGCATCAACCACTCGAGTGAGGGACTAGTAGTCACGCTCAACCTGGCGACATGAGAGTGGGCCATGTCCCAAGTAAGCGTTGACCACTTGGAGGAGTTCAAACCATGCACTCATACTCCACATGGGTCACTACTCCATGTGAAATCATGACGTAACATTGGCTTGTCTCCGTTTTCATCCCTCAATCGAAAACAAACCAGAAAGAGACAAAGACAAAATTCCCAGACTACCCCTGGTGACTCAAGATGCGGAATGGGGGAGGGTTCATGACGTCCTTCCTGTACCTACCTCTCGAGTCCTGACAGTCCTAATCTCCACCTACCGGACATCCCAAATAACAAGGGCCTCCTCTTATACCATTTTGTCACGAACCAGCCCGGGTCGACCCTGAACCGGTCACCCGATCCGGTCCGTGGCAAGTCCCGAGGGGCGTTCCTGATCACCCCGGGATGGAAACTAGTGTCGGGCATCAAAAGTAAATAGGTGGGAATGATTTGGCCCAAAATAAAACTAGAATCAGTAAAAAAAATAAAAACTAAACAAAACAGACGAACAAAAACTACACAACCAACGTACCTCCACGTGACCCCACGGGTCACCACCCAACAGAAAACCAACCTCGCTCCAACACTGAGTGACTAAAACAGGTAAACCTGTACACAAGGAACCTGTAAATGAAAAGGTAAAAGATAGGCGTGATTACAAAAAGTACTCAGTAGGTGAGCCCAACAACAAATCCCAAAGCACTGCCAATAAAAAAAAGAATCTATAAATTCCAGGTTTTAACTACAATGTATTAAAGTAAGCTTTCATAATGATTCACTTGAAAATAAAAACATGAGACATTATCCTTATTCTTTTTCAAAATTTTAATTCCTTTCATTGGTGCTAAATTCATTCTAAAAGAGAAAGATGTGTTACATTTTCAAATTTTACACAAAGAGAATAACTCATTTTCTTTTGAAAACCATTTTCACAAAGTATAATAGTATAAGCTATAATGAGAAACTGAAAGTAACCAAGTAAGGAAAATCAAGTAACCATGGGTGAGCCTAGACATCCCTAGAAAACCCCTAGACGTACTCAGGTTCAGACTACCTGCCGGCATGGTACTCCACAGTAAATAACCAACTGGTCGCCCTAATAGTCAACCAGTGGCACACCCCACAAGGCCTACCTACCAGTGGGGGACTAACCCGTCTAATCGGGGTTAGCCAGCAACCGTCACTCGATTCTCTAAAAGACGCCCAAGAAACCATGGTGGTTTTAATAATAATTTGTATGTGGGAGGCCCTCGCACGCATGACTCACCTCACCGCACTTGCCAACCCCTTACACGGACACCGCTACACGACAACCCCTAAAGAGAAGTCCCCGTGTAGAGATGACCCATAAGTATGTATATATATATATATAATAACTTCACATTACATAAAGTGCCAACCGGGCCGCAGAAACCATTTAATACCGAAACATTTCGAACAGACGCAACACACACCATCACGTTGAAAACTAGTACACACTTAGAACCTCATTTAAGAAACTCAAACCATCATTTTAGAACTAAAACACAATGGTGTCACAAGTAAAACCATTTTCCAATATCCTAAAGCATGCCACTTTTATCAAGATCCAAATGGGCCTTGAATCATATTTGAAGGAACGTTGTTTCTCAAATGAAATCCAAAATTTTATTCACGCGTCAAAGGAAAATATTTTTCAACAACAAAATATCCACACTTGAAGATTCCAAAAACAAGTTTAAAGGCCAAACGACCATTTTCTCTATTCAAGGTTTTAAGTGGACACCATATTCCATAAACAATACACCTGCCATTTTAAACACACCAAAATCATTTCCAATCACACCTCGACATGTCTTGTACATTTCAAAAAGAACCCATTTAGCCATATCACTAGAAAACCACACAATTAAGTCCCAGAAAAATCATTCCAGTGCAATGCAAGAATTAAAAAGATTTCATTTTCAGCAGGCCACCGCACTAAGAATAAATATTTAATACTACCTTAAATATACTAAAATTCAATAAAAAGACAAGGAATAAATAAATTCTAAAGTTTAAGGCAAGTGCAGTGGGAGAAAACCTACCTCGAAGTCGTCAGTCGAACTCGATGAAGGAACACACTTCGCGCAAGCGCATATGAACACACAAACCGATGATCCCTGCATCATGGAATCATTCCGCCAATGTGCTACAACAAATGTGAAACAATTAAAATAGCCCAACTGATATAAATGTAATCACAAACAGATAACCAACACGAGATCATCTCGGCGCAGGGATGTGCCCGACCAACGGGGTCATGCGCCAGTCAAAAGAGATGGCGTGATCAGGCAGGGAGACCGTCGGGGGTCACGCGCCGACCGTCAGATGCACCGCTGGCCGGCGCAATGCGGCGGCGGCTGGTCGAAATGCCGGAACGAGGTCAGGATGCCGAAACGGCGGCCATAGGGTGTGCCGGAGTGCCGGAAATGAAACTGGAAGTGCCTGGGGGCAGCTGGCCGGTGACGGGGCTCACCGGAAACCGACCGAAGGCTGCCGGAACGGTGTCGGACAGTGCAGGTGGGTCGCCGGAGGAGGGAGGCCGGCGGCAGGCGGTCTCCAGAGGCCGGAGAGGGAGCGGGACCAGGAGTCGATGTTCGAGCAGAGGTCGGGGTTGTGCATAGGCTGGGGTCTTACGGAGGTCGAGGTCACGCAGAGGCCGGGATGGGTGCCGAGGTGGAGCGGGGTGCGGCAGAGTCGTGGGTTCCACGCGGGGGAGCTGCGGTGGGCGCCGGGGCGGAGTAGGGTGCGGAGGAGCCGGGGGGTTCGTGCAGGGGAGCTGTGGAGGGCGTCGGGTGGAGCCTGGGTGCGGGCGGCGGGCGTGCCTGGGGCGAAGGCATGTGGTGCGGAGGGAACGGCACAGGAGGCCGTCAGCGGAGGGCAAAGGGGGCGCGCACGGCGGGGTATGGGAGAAGGGAAAAGTGGGGTTCACAGGATTAGGGTTAGGGAAATTATATATATATAGGTCATAATAATAATAATAATAATAATATTGAATAAGTAAATAAAAATCAAATAATAATAATAATAATAATAATAATACCATAATATAATAACCATAATAATAATAATATAAATAGTAATAACAATATAACAATAATAAGAAAAATAAAAAAAATAAAAAAAGGAGAGCACTTGCCCGACACCTGGGCGAACTGCGCGGCGACCGCCAACCGTGCGGCGGCCGCGCACGGGTCCAAAACCCAAAATAAAACATCAAACGACAAAAGTTCTAATCTAGGGCGCAGCCCGGACCGCGGCGTGAACACTCGGAACCAAGAAAATAAAAGAAAATAATAATAATAATATCGAAAGTAAAACAATCCTAATACTTTAACGATCCTAATAATAAAAACATAAAAAAAATATTTATAACAATTTAATACTAACAATTATATTAATTGCAATATAAAAATTTTAATATTCAACACACTGGGCGAACACACGGTCACCCAGGCCGAACGCACGGTCACCGCTTACGACGCGGTAAACGCGCACCGATGCAAAACCTGCCAACATAATGCAACTTTGAAATTTTTTAAACCGGGACCAAGAAAGAAATAAAATAAAAGGCGTCTGTGGTCGGGGTGTGAAAGATACTAAGAAAACTCTTGCAGCTTGAGTAAAACTTTTATCAAAACACCTTCAAAGAGTGGGATTTTAATTGAAATTAAAATACCATGATTAAAATATAATTCAAGATATGATATCTTTAATGGATAGTATATACACCATATAAATGAAATTAGGTTCAAAATAACAAAAATGTCTGAAGGAGTAGAATCTAAGAGGAAAACCCTTAACTCATTCAGAATTTATTATGGAATTTCACAAAAAAAATCATGAATAATTAAATTAAGTACATTAAATACACTCCCGAAAATGTTATTCATAACTAAAACCATTTATTATCCCCATTTACAATCATACACAAATTAATATTAGTCATTTTCTTTAATTTCTTACACTATGTGTATGTAATCTTTATCTCTTTGCATTATATTTGTAAAAGTGGCTTTGGTATATATTATTTTCTAAAATTACATCAATATTATATCATATAAGGTATTTTAATTTATGTTACAGTAGATTTTTTAAAAATATAAAATCATTTAATAGAATCTTTGGATATGATCCATGAGGAAAAATTCAACAATGAGCACATTTTAGAGATTCATAAAGAATAAAGGGATATTTCTTAATTAATGAGATAAATGATCATATAAACATAAAAAAACAAAATCAAAAAATTATTTACATATTTATATCATATATTACTAGAAAATAAGTTCTCATAGTCAAACATAATATAAATTCATAGTATTGGGCAATTTTATGGTTAAACCGACCTAAACATGAACCTTATATGATTGATGGATGATGATGAGGTGATTCAGCTCAAATATAATTATGCTAGAATCATAATGATCATATTTAGTTTTTATCTGTGTAATATATTATAATATTAAGGAATTATATGAATAAGTAAAAGATATTAAAATATTGTGTGGTAAGAATAAAAAATAATTTCCTCTTAGTACGGTTATTTAAGACAGTTAATGGTAAAATAATCACTTAATTATAATATTAATTATAGGATACTAAATTTATATTTTAAAATTATAAATCATGACATAAATAAAACATATATTCACTAAAAACAATAATATTACAATCCTTGAATTCTGGTGACGAAAAAAATGTTCATTCATGGAGGCGGTTGTCCACACACATGCATGTGAGACATTTTCATTTTTTGATTAAATGAGAGGGGAATAGAGCATGGTTATACAACAAATAAAAAACAATTTCAGTATTATATTTGTTATGATGTAATTATATATTTATTAATTATGATTTGGGATGATGATGGATGGGAATGATAAGGAATACATGTAAAAGTTTAAGTAATACTTACGTTGATAATTTGGAACATCTCTTGATGCGTCCTTTATAAATGATGGATTAGAGAAAATATATTGAAGCTAGGGTATAATAAAGTGTATAGGTTATCTATAACATATAAATTGGGTATATTTTAAATGGGATTTTGAACTATATATGGGGTTTGAAGTGGCAGGATGTGAGTTTCTTTTCTAAGTGAAAAAGAGGGAAAAATCATTGAAAAATATTAGGTAAGGAATTAGAATGGAATTTCATAAGATTTTGGTATGTTAGGTGGATAAATTGTATGTGAGAAATATGGGTATGAATTTTATACATAACAAGTATTTATATAAGGTGAAAAATACATTTAGAATATTATATATTCAGGAAACTTTATTTACCAATTTTACCTTTATTAATTTTGTGATAAATTAACCTCTGTAAATATATTATTAATAAAAAATAAGATGTCCCTTATTAAAAAATTTAAATGTCTGGAATCCAAAATTTGACTCCATTTTACCTAATTAAATTTAAAAATATTATAATGTTAACTTTTAAATTAAAATAAAACACATGTTCATAAACATTTGTTGTAGAAAAATATAGTTTTAATCATTAAGTGTTCTCAATAATATTTAAAATTGATTGAAAATTAAATGGTAATTAATTTATTTGTATATATTTTTAAACATATTTTTTTAAATAATTAAAATTTTAATTTAAAATCATATTGTTGGAAAAAGTATCATTCTTCCAAAAAAATCACAGTTTTATAGTGGTAACTTGTTTTTTACCTAAGGAAATATAATCATTATGACTAATTATAAAGTAGTGATTATAATATAATTTATACCAACTTATTCTAAATTCTAAACCCATTTTATTTTATTCTATTTATAAATATGTTTAAAAGTAATTTTAAATAATCGTATATAATTTATGAAAAATAACATTTGAGAAAATATTAATAATTTTCTAAAATGTAATATATGATTTTTAAATTAAAACTAAATTTTTTAAAGTTATTAATACACATATAAAATAAATATTTGTTCTTATAATACTATTACATTAATTTCTTATTCTTTCTTAGAAACTAATTATGTCATAAAAGTCAGTTTATTTGTAAAAACGTTATTTAAACTATTCACCTAAAAATAATTATATTTTGAAAAGTCAAAAAACTTATCTTAAGATTATATTGTTATGATTAATAATAAATTATGTTAATTTTATTAAATTAAATTTCTAAAATTTATATATTCATTTTTTCTTATAAAACCCATAAAGATAATTAAAATCCATTTTTGGAAAATGAATATTTCAAATATTAACAGAAATTATTCTTTTTTCATGTCATTTACCAAATAAATTTGTGTTAAGAAATTCCTAACATGAAATATGATTTATCATCCTTAATCATATGTTTCAAAAAAGTTAAAGGCATATCCCATAAAAAATATTTTTTCTAAAAAAATATCTTTCTAAACAATAAATGATTTTATTAGTCTTTTTATGAAAAATAATTAATATTAAAAGTATCATTTATTTTTTTACATATATATTTAATAAAGAATATACATATTTTTATATCATTTAAATCAATGGATTTGTTTTAGTGGTTATACTAAAATATTTATATTTTATCAAAATATAACCCAATTTCTATTAGGTTTGGTATTGTGTGTGTTGTAAACTATTGAATAGATTGAAACATTTAAGGTAATAATATATTATGATTTTAGGGTGTTATGTTATCCCATATTAAACAAATTTCATCATATCAATTTTAATTTTTACTCCTATAAGAGAGTAGGTGAAGGTATGCTTAACATATTCTTCATTTGGAGTATAATCTCTAATATGAAATCTATCATACTCTCCTAGGATATAAAAATTTACTTATCTTACCTCAATAAAAATTAATCATTCCTACAATCATATATCGATGCATGTATACACCCTAATCATATATACTCATCAGAAGACATTTCCCAAAACCTTTTGAATATCCTAGTCAATAAACCATAATGATGTAATATGTTACTCAAAAAAATAACTCTATCTTTAACCCTCAACATCTATTAACCTCTAGTACAAAACATCACACACTAGTCAATTTATTTCAAAATACCAAAAATTAGATGAAAACTTCCAAAACTATGTTTAACTATCATCACTCCCAAGGACATTGATGCTAAATAACAAAGATTTTTAAAATTAACCAACCCTTTATTATTTCAACATCAAACATATACTACACTTGAAACTTATCAATACATAAAGCATGTTTTCTTAAATAGTTATCTCAAAAATTATATCCTTTCCATAAAATCATTTCTCAAATTTATGGAAACCATTTAATATATTATTTCAAACCATTAATGAAACAATACTGAAGAATTATCCAAAGATATTTTTCATAATCCTTAATTACATTTAAAATATACCAAAAGGTCATCAAAAAATATCACTTCACTATGTAAAATAGCTAAGAGTATCCCATATTAATTTACATTGTGAAATTAACCTCACTACAATACGTAAGACTGGGAAAAGAACCGTTTCCATCATAAAATGAATACTCTAAAATTCATAACCATTTACATATGATGTCTTATTCAGTTAAAAGACATAATGGTTTCTGGATACATACCTTTTTCAGTTTCATCTTCTTTATCATGTTTCAACAAAATATAAAAACCAAAATGGTTATGATAATTTCAAAAATAAGAATATGAAAACATCAATATGAATATTTCATCCCTGGTTAAATCATTTTTTTATCATATGATACTTTTAGATCAACCTATAACTCTCATCGTTCGATCCTTGTTTATCAATAATAATTTTCCTATTAGGTTATATTACATAATTAGTTAAAATATACTTAAATCATTCATAATGGTTCTTAAATAGAATATGAATACCCTAAGTATATCATTTGGTAGTTTCAATCGATGTTTTCAGTGTTAGGACCATTTATCATAAATTATAGTGATTATTTAGTTAATGATTGACCAACTTTTTTGTAGTGATTACTCCCAGGTGCATTTGTGCCATAACAACATCTACTTTCTAATATCCAAATAGATATTTATTTCTTGTAAAAACATAATAATATCAATTTTACAAAAACATCAATATTTTATCCCATACATAGACATATTCCTAGGATTTTCATTAAAGTTATCTCATCCCAATTCATAAATAAAATTCACATTATTGAATTAAAATTAAATAATTAAATATCCCAAAGGGTTATATATTTCATTGAAAGTATGATCAAACATAAATTATCAACCATTAAATTATCTTTACAAACATCTTAATCTCTAAAGTTATCCAAAAAATTCCTTTGACACGCATAGTGATTCCACATACCTGCACTCCTAGATGTGGTTCCATAAATTCATATTATACATACTCACATTAATACTTGCAGTAAAAGCATAGAAATAACAATCCATAATAAAAAAAACTTATAATAACTATTTCATCTATTATATCCCAATGATTATTTTAGGGTTTAGATATTTTATGAATTAGGGACAAATAATCACTGGAATAACCCATATTATTTCTATCGAATATTTTTTTATAATATACGAATTACATGATCTTTAATTTGTCTTAAACATCTCCAAAAAAATATCTACACAATATATATTATTCAGTATATCCTTTCAAATAATTTTCTTTTTATCCTAACGAAATAGAAACGAAATATTGATTGAGCTAAAATGCTCAGTAAGAGAAAACATACAACTAAGGAAATCATGGCATAAACATGAAATTAATTTTATTGAAGGAATAAGTAAACAACATGAATCTATAATAAAAGTGAAACTAATAGAATTATATATTTATAAAAATATATAAAAAATTTATATCAATAATTCTAATATCATAATAATAGAATACATAATTCCAGACATTAAAAACATGGTGTTTTGGCCTTATGCCAAGACCACATCCTATTATGGAGAGTGTTATCCACCAAACCCAACTTTTTTTGTCTCCTAATATATATTGATGCATCAAGGTTCAATATAATTATGATCCATAATAGTTACCTAATTAATTCCAATTCATTCACCATAAGAGGCAACAATAGCCTTAATACCATTCCCTAAGGAACCTTTGGTTGGATAAAAAGTTGGTTTAATGACCCACATCATCGTTGGTAGAGAAAATCTTGGGAAATTTTAATCTATTTCTTCTTAGGACTTTTTAGGAGAAAAATAATAAATTTCCCTCTATTTTTATCTTATATTATTTTATTAACCACTCTTTTTTCCCCATGATAGGTTGTTATCCCTATAAGGAAGCTTTTTTGGAAATCCAAGCTGTTCAAATTTTCATGATATATTTAATATTTAAATAATTTAAAGTAAATTTATACAAACATGTTCATTTAGTGGTATATTTAAAATGGATAATCATAATCATATGTTTTATCTTTAATTTAGTTTGAAATGGGGGTTTTACCTATGTGAGTAAATACCATGTATTGGGCATCGAGGTCGGGCCCAAGCCCCTTTTCTATTCTTTTTCGTTTACTTCTATGCTTCCTATTTCCTTTTTGTTTCTCTAATTTCCACTTTGTATTATTAGGAATTCCCATCTGGGATTCAATTTTCATAGACTTGATAGAGAGAGGGAGAGGATAAGGACATTGAGTGGAGGAGGTTCCACCACAGAGTTCGGGTCTTGTCAGATTGTCACACGACAGCTATAGATAACATATCAGATCAATGCTTTGGTAGTTTGTGCCTCATGGTTGGATTATTTGATGTTTTTTCAAAAATAATAGTAGTTTAAAAGTTTATTGTTTTTAAATATTTTGTTTGGTTGTTTGGGACCCCATTTGATCGATCTATTTCTTTTTGGGAGAAATCATACATTTTAGGCAATTTCACCAGTTTTGTGTTTGGGAAGACAAACGTACGTGGTTCTTGGTTCATAGAACACACACCACGAATTCTACATATTTGGGGAAGATAGTTTTTTTGGAATACACACCATCTACTAAGGTTACTCTCCATGTATTGGTGACTCATTTTGTTTTGAGGAAACTTTGATGTGTTGGGTACATGGCCCAAACCCATGTGAGGTACATGATCACTAGCCTTGTACTATGCTTAGAGAGACCATGTGTGGTGTGGGAGGGGATAACTGGATAGGAACATGGATGTGGACCCTGTGTGGGGTACACGCCATATATAGCAGGTATAATTCGTGTATTCTGGTGGTGTACAAATTGTGTTATAGATGAGGTACTATAACTAATCGACTCGGTTTACCCTCACAAAATGGCACCAGACCCAATCCTCCAGATACCTGAAGGGAAATCCTAATCCCTGCGATATGGAGAATATTACCCAAGAATCAAAAAAAACAAAGGAAATTATTTCTACCAATATTTACTTGATTACATGACATATATATACATCATGGTTTGAAATAACAAAAGACTAACTAGAATAATATATGCCATAACTGATAGAAAATAGCAGAAGCAACACGACTCAAAGAGGTAAAAACAAACACAAAGTAAAATTACTACATAAAATAACTACAAAAACAAATAAAAATACTCTAATAGAATATTTTAAAAATGTACCACCATACCACCACCATTTATCCATACCCAACTGATAGAAAACCTCACCATCTCACTACAAAACTATCTATTTTTCATTATCAAGACAGATAACCTTGTCCACACACCACTAATGCTCATTTATGGGTGTGATATAAAAAGGATTAGTAGGATCTAACCCAGGTGCTCCATTTGAAGTCTATATAAAAACAATCCAAATATTCTCATTTCCAAGAAAACAAGGTGGGACAAATGATGCATTAGTTCATACCGAAATCATGGTAAATATTTACCTTTCCCAAAGCTCACTAAACAAGGGAGGAAAATTAGTTTCAAAGCCTAATTTCTATAAATATTAACCAAATCAAATTAGATATATCAAATCCAAAACAAAAAAATCCAAAGCATTGTTCAAACAAGACAAGGTATCACAATAGGTCAAGCTAGTAGACTAATCGCACCATAATCAATTATTTGTGTTCACTGAAGCCTTTAGAATACATGCCAAATGAGTAGAGAAACACCCCATGAGAGAACCTCCCAACAATGTCAATGTCATGTCCCTTGATTAATGGGCCTTGGGAGAAAAAGAACACACCATAGGTAAACTCCCTGGTAATAGATAGACAATTAACCTATGATTCTCCTTTCACATATGTATCCAAGGCTTCCCATGTGTTGAATTTCCAAAATCATTTGAGAAAAAAAAATTAACAATCAATTTCAAAAAAACATTTCTTAATGAAAACATACTTTGAGAACCTGTTTAAAAATTATTTGAAAACACCCTTTTTTCCTTTACCAAAACTAAGGGAAACCCATATTTTATTGAAAATCAATTTTTACACACAAAAAAATAATTCCATTTCATTTATAAATTAATTTATAAAATTTGATAAATCATTATTTATTCAAAAAAGGATAGATACAGAACCACTTACCTCAGAATCGGGTTGGACACGCCCATAATGAGATACACAAATATAATAAAAAGCACAAAGGCAACAATGGAGACCAAAGAATGTATTCTCACATCATATAATTAATTTAACATGAAATAATGTCAATAGATAAGATAAAGAAACAAATAAATCAAAGAACCCACATAACATAATGCACCTTCTCATTATCTTGAGAAGGAGGGGGATGTTACTTGGCCTTAAGAGATGTCCCCTAGATGCCAATGGATGGAAATAAATGCTGATGGGATTTAATATACAATGGAGACGATTTTATATTTTAAAAAAACAACCAACCAAATGAACTATAAACAAATAAGAACTTCATGATGCATGATAAAAATGAAGGGAACTCGAACATTTCATTGATATCAAAACCAACCAATGAGTGACACAATAGAAGAAAAACTAATATCAATGTATATAGTGGAAGAAAAAACTATCAAAACTCAAATACAACCAAATAATATCAAAATCTCCAATTACTAAATGATACAACTCCCCCATCAACCCTAGGATCAAAAAGTAGTACTAAATATGGATGATACAATATCTTTTCTTATATCCCAATATAATATATCTATAAAATTACTAATGTCCTAAATTAGGGGTGTGTACTAAAACTCATTAGATTTTACCTAATGGATTCCCAACTCATACTACTAGGATAGAACATGTTATCACATAATTTAAAACAATTTATATAAAACACTTTTAAAACAATTTCACAATTCACATCAAGTAAATTCTTTCACAAGATATATTTTTCCAAGGAAATTAGATAAACAATTCCTCAAATCATTTAATATTCCTTTTTGGCACACCCATTCCTTGTTTCACAACAAACCCACACATGCATGCTTGTTTGGTAATTCCATACTCATGATTGGTCTCTTTCCCAATCTCCTTGTCTCCCAATGATGCACTCCCCGAATCTAGGGTCACATCCCTTGTACCCTAGTGGAACACGTCCCTTAATCAGGGGCACATAGAACATGAACTCACGAAAAAACCATGTATTCCAAATCCATTTCAAACAACCCATTTCAAACCATTTCAATAAAAATCCTTTTTATTGAAAAACTTTTTCAATAATCCATTTCAAAAATCCAGCAAAACCATATTTTAAAATAATCATTTTAAAATCTTGAAACCAAATAACTTTTCACAACTAACTACCACAATTCTACAATTTCACCAAAAATCATAAATCATCACCAAATAGGATTTATAACATGGTGTTCACCAAATATTCACAATCAAAATCAAGAAATCAAAAAAAAATTGAAACAAATCCTTAATGTTCTAAATAGTATATTCAAGAGTGAAGCAACCTACCTTGAGATTTAAGATGAAAATAATGAACAACCTTAATAACATCCATGAATCCATGTTAAATCTCCAAAACCCACCCTTAAATCTCCCACTATAAATAAAAAGACCATATCTAATCATATTTGTCATCCAAAACCCAATATCTACCCACAATGGGTGTATATCTAAGAAGCTGAGAGAAAGGGAGATGTATAACTAAGAAACTCATCATGAATGATCAATAATAAAGCTTTACCAAAATAATAAATCTTCGATGTGTCAACTAATGTCTCTACATAACTTCTAATTCGACAAATATAGGTTCTTCATCCTTTGAGACGGATCAATACCGAGTGAGTACCATTTTGGGGGAAAAATGAAACATTTAGAGATGAAAACGGGTTATATCCACAATTTAAGACTGTATCTTTTGACCTGCACATGGTTTAGTCACACAGTTAGGGAATCCATGCACTAACCTTCTCCTACCTCTACCTTAAGAGATACATCACATGATTGGATTGCACAGCTACTAAACTGTGCACCAATCGTGTCAAAGATTGATGTCCAACATATGCTCAACATTGCTTGGTTTCTCCTCGCTTTTTTCAATGTTTGATAAAACTGTACACTACCAGTGTGCCCTACCTTTATACCCTATCTCAATGTCCATGGTTTTTTTATGTGTTTTATAGTCTTCCCAAAACATGCAACAATATAAAACCTATTTAAAATCCCCCAAAACACTCCAAAAGTTCTCTAAAATCTCCCAAACATCATCCATATAATTTTTATACTTAAAAAAGTTAATAAAGGGTTAATACATTTAAACTGAAGGTGAAACTTTCTCTCCACCATCGTTCCTTCCATTCCCAAAAATTAGAACACCATAGATGTTGTCATATCATTCTGGCCAATGCACATTCATTTATTTCTCAGATTCCTATGTCTATTCAAGGATCTGATGATGCTACCACAAAACCTACAAAGGACTGATGATTTTTCCATGAATGACATTATCTCTCAGATCTATAATCAACACTAGAATGTACATCAATGAAGCATCTGAATCTATATTAATGTGATACCATATGATCACATTGTTAGGATCAGGATGATACTTTTTCAATTAAGATATGTGAAAAATATTATGCACCACACTAAGCCATGGTGGAAATGCCAAATGATATGTCACCTCACTAACTTATTCTAGTATCTCAAAAGGGAATATGTATCGAGGATATAACTTTCCCTAATCCCAAAAGGGATGATATATAATTCATAGAGAGATCCTCAAGAACTAATTATCACTTACCACGAATGAAAATGGCCATAGATCATGTTCCTTATAGAATTTGTAATGACCCCGACCTCAGTTTCCTAAATTTGGTGCCTTATTTTTTTACAATGGAATAATACAAGGAATATTCATTCCAAATAACTGAATAGTTTAGTAGTTTTACAAGACCAAATAGAAACATAAGTTCTATATTACATCTTGTAATGAAATAAAATATAAAAGATCCATTAGTAGCTTCTATAACTCCCAGATTATCCCAGCAAGTCATTCATAATACACTTCTTATCATCTTGTGGAAATGTAAAAAATAAGAAACGGTTGAGCTCAGATTCTCAATAAGGGTAAATAATACAACATAAGTAATCATAAAAATAAACACTTATCAAGGAGATAAACTGAAAAGACGTGCCTTTAATAAATACTTGATCATAATATGGTAGAAATGAAATTTTCATAAATAATACCATAAAACATTACCATGGATATTATACTAGAATAATAATCACATGGAATATCAATTAATAGTTTCATATTGAGGTAATGTATAATTCTATACATTATTTTTATACCTTCAAGGCCTCAGCCATGACACCGTACATAATGGGTAAAACCCCAGGATAGTTTGTCTCATGTGACCTATTGATGAATCGAGGGGCTATAGAGGTCCCCAAACATCATTTAATAAGTAGAATACATTCCTCATATTGAAGGGGTGAAACATAATAAACATATAAATTAATATTGAAACTAACATATGTAATGTAAATAACTTTCTCCAATCAATAAACATAAACACTAACCAATTAGTGTAAAATAGTGAATGATATCAAGATAGAACATCCATAGTCAAAATAATAATCAAAAATAAAATAAAATATGTTATATGATACCAATATATTTTAATCCCAATTACATATAATAATCAACAAGAGTGTAGAAATATATGTAAATATTCTTACAAAATAATCGAGTAATACTTGAGAGAAATACTCTTTTACTTTGAAAAGGACAATCCTTTTGGGAAAAAATATTTATATAAAACTAGATGTTATCTAATATTGTATTTATAATAATATGAGTTATTTTATACAAATAATTGTGGCTTAAAAAATATTATAGATTTCATTTTGAAATAGGTAAGAATTCGATAAATTCTCTTTCATGGGGCTTGTTTATTGGGAAGGCTTTTGAGAATGATCCTTTTAAGCCATGTAACTTTCCATAAAATAAATAAGTTTTATAATTGGTCTATATATATAGAACAATATCCTATAATTTATGATGATTAAATAATATGAATTTATAACTTCATTCTGGTAAAGATAGTGAAAGTGTAATCCTAAATAAAAAATGGAGGTTTGAGGACAAACCCTTACCTTATTTACGAATGTGTTCTACCCTTGAACATAACATCCAGGATAATCAAATTAAATTGATAAATTAGTTAATTAAGAACCATATATAAATTTATTTTATTTACTAATGTGTTATTGTGTTCCTTTAAAAAAATGTCATGATTTATAAGACACAAATTCATCGCCTGTGAGTATTAATTTCCTCAGTTTTTACAATCGATATACTTGTATATGAGTACGAAAGTTCATATGGAATGGATATAACACTCTAGAATTGAATTTATATATTATTAATTATCATATATAAGTTTAATTGGTATTATTTGTTTTCTGTTTCAATTTATGAGGATGAATCATTAGATAGAACATTAGTGATAATTGTTTATATTATTTTGGTAGTATTTTGATTATTACAAACTAGTTTGGTCATATTAATTAATATTATGTGTATATACTGTTTATGGAACATAAATTAATTTATAATCTATATATCACAGTCTTGTTCAACCATATATGTTGTTTCATGACCATCCTTGAAGGATAAATTGAATAACTAAGGGTTGTCGTCCTCGAAGGTTGTAAATCAGTACCTCTCGGATGATGATTTCATTTTTAAAATAAATGAGAGAGAGTAAGGAGATTAATTATGAATATTACATTAACATGATATCATTCTAGTATATATATGTTAATGGGGGTTATCATTATTATTTGGATAGAGGAGGTGAGTGAGAGACTGAAAAAGGAAATTAATTTAAATGAAATTAAATAGAAAATGGAGATTGTTTACCTCTTGAAATATCCTCCTTGAGAACATCATTACGGCAAGGGGTTTTGGTATTTTGGAAAAGAAAAAGATCTTCTGGATGGAATCATAGACTAGGTAATAGTGTTTTTGAAGAACATTGAGAAGATAAAAGTCTTAGAGGAGTGAGGAGAAGAGGTTGTTTAGGGTGTTTTTTTATTGTGGAGTAGAGGGGTGATTCTTGAAAATCATATTCATTATTTTATTATTTTACCAGAGACAAGAAACAGTGTCTATTATTATGAACAAAATAGTAATAATTTCAAGTGTATTGGAACCAAGTGTTCTTACATCATCTATACATCACCTATGACTAAATAAATCATGTATTTGGCATTTATCCTTAATTATTGTATTTCACTATTAACTAAAAATTCGTGTATTTTTTAAAAATCCCAAAAATTAAACATAAAAATTTATTGAAATATATTATTCAAAAATGGAATCCATTTTATCAAAATAATTTTTTAAATATATAAAATTTACTTTTTATATAAAATCATTATTTACTTGAAAGATACAGATTTTAAATTTGAAACGGATTTTATAAAACATTTAAAAATTAACAGAGGACTCAAAAAATTATCCTTAAATTATAGTAAAAAAATATTTATATAGGAAGAAATTTTATGAAAATAATATATATTTTAAAACAATATATTAATTTAAAATTATAAATAAATATTTAATACTCACAAAAATACAAACACTAAATTTTTAAGTTTTAAAATATTAACTCTCATTTTATGGTTACAAAATATTATTTATACATAAATTGGTGAGGATACTAATCATAAGGGTCTTATTACTATTCATAAGGGTACATTATTATTCATAAGGTTCAAGTTACTATTCACCAAAATGTATGTTGACCCTATCAGACTATAAATATCATACCAATCGCAACTTTGTATATCCGTTTTTCAGAACTCAAAACACAGAAGTGGAAAAATTATGTCTAACGACTAGGTTATAACTAAGTAATCTAAATAACAGAGTCTTTGTTTCCCAAATACTCTTTGTTTCATGCACTCTATATTAAATTTATTTTTAAATCCTTTGGGTGTTACATTCTACACATCTAAAAAACATTGTCTTGAAAATAACTAGAATGTTGCCTTATAAAAGGATTTGGGATGTTCTTCATCATAAGATCCTCATACCCCCACGCTAACTCTTAAATTTTTATATTTTTCCAAAGTACCTTTACCAGCCGAGTAATCCAATTTCTCAACAAATTTTCTTTAGTGTCTATAATCCAGATAGGCTCTTCGCTGTCTGATAAGTGTGGTTTTAATTCTACAACTTCATAAGTGAGTACATGTGTTTGGTTTGGCATGTACTTTTTCAACAATGATACATGGACATAATTAATTCCATAGAATGTCTAGGCATCATTGCCGAATGATAAGTCACATCTTCAATTATCTATAGAATTTCAAAATGTCCAATGTACCTGGGGGTTAGTTCCCTTTCTTTCCAAATCTCCTTACCCCATTCCATAGAGATAATTTCAAGAAAATGTGATCTCCCACTTGAAATTAGAAATCCTTTCTTCAATTATCAGCATAACTCTTTTACCTAATTTGAGCTGCTTTGATATGGCCTTGAATAGTATTTACCATTACTGTTGTTTCCTCCACAAGCTCTGGGCCTACAAACTTTCATTCACTAACTTCATCCCAACATTATGGTGTAATGCATCTCTTTCTATATAATTCCTCATAAAGTTACATTTGAATATTGAATGGAAACTATTATTGAAGTAAAACTACCCCAAAGGTAAATACTAATCCCATGTTTCTTGAAACTTGTGTGAGAATGATCTCAACATGTCGTTCAAAGATAGGATAATACTTTCAGACTACTCATCGGTTCGAGGGTGATAAGAATTTCGCAAAAGATTATTAGTATCCAAACCATCCAAAATATTTTTCCATAATTTTGATGTAAATCCTAGATCACAATTAAAATAAAATTTGAGAGGTGCTCCATGATATCTTGCAATGTCATTAATATAGATCCATGAAAGACATTCTATTTGAAAATCCTCTCTTTTTGCAATGAAATGTGATGATTTGTTTGGTCGATCGACAATCACCCGTATTGCATCATGATTTCTTAGTGTTTTGGAAATCCCTTGACAAAATCCAGGGTGATGTCATCCCATATCAGTGTAAGAATAGGAATAGGTTGCATAAATCTTATAGGATGGTTTCTTCTCGCATTAACTTATTGAAAAACTAAAAAACATAATAAATAATCAGAAATTATTTGGTTCATATTATCCCACCAAAAGTTTTCCTTAAAATCTCTATACATATTAGTGCTACCTAGGTGTATAGATAAATTCATTCTTTGGGAATCATCTGAAAACTCCCTTTTTATCTTATTGATAGAGGAAACACATAGCCTCCATCCAAATTTCATAATTTCATCTTCATACATGAATTCTACCAACATCCCATCATTCACTACCTTAATTTTATTTTGAATATTCATTTTATCAAACTGAAAACTTTTAATCCATTCCAATAAAGATGGTTGGGAAACCAGTTTGAAAAGTAATGATGTTTCACATTCAATGATAATTCCAATATCCATCATTAGTATATCAATATACACAGGATCTTTATCAATCATCAATTTATTAAAAACTCTATAATCCTTCCTGCTGAATGCATCTACTACCTTATTTTCCTTTCCTATGTAGTAGTGTATGGAACAATCATAATTCGTGAGTAGCTTGATCCATCACCTTTGCCTCACGTTGATTTATTTTTTTGTGAAGATATATTTTGAACGCTTGTTATCTGTATATATATCACATTATTCACCATAGAGATAATGTATCCATGTCTTCAGAGAAAAGAAAACAACTTCTATCAAAAGATCATGAGTTGAATAGTTTTTTCAATAATTTTAACTTTCATGATGCATAGGAAACAACTCTGCAATTCTATATAAGGACACAACCAATACCTTTCTTTGATGTATCACTATAAATATCAAATCCACCATTTCGTGATGGTAGAGTCAAGATTGGATCTTTAACCAAACTCTTATTCAATTTTTCAAAACATTCTTATCATTATTTTTTCCTTAGAAACAGAACCCCTTTACGAGTAATATTCGTTAACAGGTAAGATAATAGGGGGATGTTTGGAACGAAATGTCAATAATAATATACTAACCAATAAAACTACATAACTCAATTATGTTTGTCACTGTAGGACATTCTGAAACTATCTTTTTTCCATGATCAACAAATATTGCATATTTAGACACAATATTTCCATCAAAAGAAACTATTTGAATCCATAATTCACAGTTGTTAAATTTCTCATATATCTCATTACTTCTAAGAGTCTTATGATCATTGAAGAAGTAATTCTCATTATCTTTTTTTTTAGTATACCAAGATATCACTAGTAAATACTATAAAAATTCAACACTATATTTATTAAAAACTCTATTCATTAGATCCATGAAAACATAGGGTGCATTAGTCCATCCAAAATTATTTACTTTAAACTCATAAATCTCATACTTGTTTTGAAATGATTTCGTTGGGATATCTTCCTTCACCACACACAACTATTGATATCCAGATCGAAGGTCAATATTTTAAAATTATTGAGCTCTATGAACTTGATAAAATAAATCATCAATGTGAGGCAAGAGATACTTGTTCTTTATGGTAATATCAATGATTTCTATATAATCAATGCAAAGCCTCATGGATCCATCTTTTTTATTGTCAAAAAGAATAGTGGATCCCCATGGAGAAACATTAGAGTGAATAAATCCTTTAACACAAAATTTTTATATTTGTTTCTTCAGTTCTACTAATTCCTTATTGAACATTATACAAGGAGACTTTGATATATGTCTTGAATTAGAAATTAAATCAATACAGAACTCAATTTCCCACTCTGGAAGATTTCCAGGTAAATCTTATGAGAATAAATCAACGTATTCTTTCACAATATGTATGTCCTCAATTTGAAAATTTATTTCAGCACCAATAGATATTGTTTTATCTTCATCTCCAAGAATTGAATTTTGTAGAGCTATTGAGGGTGTATCTAGATATGAATCAGATGATAGGTTTTCTACCCCAGAGATAGGGGATTCTAAATCAATTAAAAAAAATTTAACTTCCATCTTCTTATAATATATTTTCACATCATATCATTAAATACAATTAAAAAATGATTATATCAATGTTAATCATGGGTATATAATATGTTCAAAAACAAAAGAACATTTATGTGTCGTAATGGTGATTGATCGACACATATTTACTGTAATAATACTTCCCTTAGGAGTTTTGACTAACAAATATTTTATTAAATAAAATTAAAAATGTATAATATTCTTGACAAACTTTGAATATATAAAATAATGTGATGATCCAAAATCAAATAAATCATTGGATAAGATTGATGAAAATATTAAAGTACCTTCAACTACCTCACTAGAAACTTCAACCTTATTATTTTTGACCGCATAATCTTGGACTTTCATCCATGGAATTCTTTGGGGAATGTTTCTGTGATGCTTTGGACAATCATTTTCATAATATCCCATATGTTTTCAATCCTATAACTTAATATTGGTAGTTTATTTATTTCCCTTTAAACCACGGGATTAGGGGCCTCTTCCTCCAAACTTGTAAAAAACACTCATACCCTTCAGGAAAGTACTAGGGTGTTTCTTCCAATAATTATCAAAGCATATAAAATTAATTATTCCCAACATCCCATTACATTTGTTTGTTTTTCAGAGTGTTCTGTATCTCTATTCTTATCTTTCATTTCATTAAAGTCATAAGACATAGAAAATTATTTTCTATCATGATAGCACATGAGACTATATCTTTATATGTGATAAAATATGGGAGACTAGTTCCATTCAAAGGAATTGTTTAAACCATCAAAGAATAAATCAATCTTTCTCCTTGAATTACGTATATAGTTATTGACATGCCTTGTTATCCTTGTAAAGCTAGCTTCATATTTTGAAACATTATCATGATCTTTTTCCTATAGATTTAGAAACTTCCTTTGTATATCTACTCACTGTTCATGATGGAATTATTTTTCTAAGAATATTTCCTTAAAATTCCTCCATTCCATATTTTCAATATCAGCCTCCTCCTTTGTGTATTGGATTAATGACCATCATTGATTATTATATCCTGATAGATGATAAACCTTGATGGAAACCTTATCTCTTTAATTACATCCCAATGTGGGAAATATATTCTCTAAGGAACTTATCCAGTACTCTATTATAAATGGTTTTGTAGTCCAATTAAATTATGGAGGTTGTTATTGTATAGAAGGGTCTAACATTTCCCCTCCACATTTTAGATTAGGATACTTCATATGGTTAAGGATATTATTCATTACTTGAGTTGTTATCCCACTATAGTTATAAGCTTCTCAACACCAGTTGTATATCCATAATCAACATCATTATCTTGCATAAGAGGGATGTCCCTAAAAGGGATACCTGTATTCATGTGGTTTCCATTCCTCACACTAGGAACAATTTCTAAATAATAGAATACACAATATTAGGATATGAATCATAATGTAAAATATCAACTATAAAAATACTTAGCATAAATTGAAATCCTAGACATAGCTAATCTCATGGTCATAAAAATGTTTTCTTTGAGAAAAAATTTACATTTAAATTCATCATAATGGCTTGTAAATAAAATTTGAAGTATCCTAATCATTTCCCACAGGAGTGTCAAACAATGTTCGTAGTAAGGCCTCTTATTGTGTACTTGGTTACCCTAAGTCAATCCCAAAACACCTTATTGGAGTTGTTAATCCAAGGTACATCTGTTCCTTAGCCACGTCTACTTATATTATCTAGACTTGCATGTATTTTTTAGGAATACCCAAAAAATATATTCCTTGTGAAATTTCATGGATTTTCTCATATGATTATCCTCATATTATAACTTAGAGGATTCCCCCTAATCTATGTTTTCTAAATCTAGTTTTCAAGGTCTCCGCTAAACATCCATTGATACCAACTATTATGACCCTGACCCCGATTTCCCAGATCTGATGCCTTATTTTATTAATGTGGCATATAAATAAGGAATATGCATCCAGAGGGACCAAATAGATTATTAGTTTTGGAAGACCAGATACATAAAAAAGTTCAACATTAAAACATGAAATAAAATACAATATAGTAGATCCATTAGTAACTTCTGTAACTCCTAGATTATCTCTTCAAGTCATTCATAATATAATTCTTCAAATATTGTAGAAATATAAAACAAAATAAATGGTTGAGATCAGATGATCAGTAAGGGTAAATAATATAGTGAAATGAATCATAACCATAAACACTAATAATGGTGAGAAACTAAAAACACATTTCTCTAAAATATACTTGACAATAATATCGTAAAAATGAAAGAAAGGATAAATAATTCCGTAAAAAATAGCCATGGATAATATAATATACTAGTAATCCCATGGACTATCAATTAATAGTTTTATAATGTGTTAATACATAATTCAAGTCATCATAATCATATAATTGAGGCCTCGGCCAAGACATAAAACATAATGGGTAAAACCCATGTTATTTTCTCTCATGAGACCTATTGACACATCGAGGGGATATAGATCCATCACATACTAAGTACAATGCATTACTCAAATAAAAAAGGAGAAAATAATCAATATATACTTTCTTATTGAAACTAACATATGAAATGTAAGTAAATTTCACCAATCAAAATTCATAAACACTAACCCTTTGGATAAAAATGGAGAATGGTATCAAAATTGATAATCCATAATCAAAATAATCATAAGTCATTCAATAAAATATGACGGATGATATAATAAAATATTAATACCAATTACTCATAATAATATATAATATTGTTGAAATTTATGGAAGTAATCTAATAAAATCATCAAGTAATACTTGAGGGAGATACTATTTTACTTTCATAAGAAGAGTTCTTTTGAAATAAAATCATTTTATAAAACCTGAAGTGTAATGAAATAGTTTTTTCATAAAAATAGACTGATTTTTGAAAAAAAATAGTGGATTAATACATATAATCAATTTCACTTGAAAATAGGTAATAATTCGAGAAGTTCCCTTGAATCAGGCTTGTTTACCAGGAAGGATTTTGAGAAAGATCCTTTTAAGACATGTAACTCCCCATAAAATAAAGAAAGATTATGATTTGTAAATACATATATATATATATAACAATAAAAAATAATTTAGTAGGACTAAATAATAATTATTAAGAATTTAATTAGGTTAGATAGAGAAAAAGTGTAATCCCAAACAAAAATTGGAGGGTTGGGGAGAAACCATTACATTATTTCCAAATGTGTTCTACACTAGTAAGTAATGTCATGGATAATCAAATTTAATCCATTAATTAATTAATTAAAAACCTTATATACATGTATTTTATTTATTAAAATTATATTATGTTCATTTATGGCCATTTTGGATGAGTTATAAGATACCAATTTGTCTCTTAGGATCCTTTGTTTCCTTGGTTATCATGATCGGTATACTTCTATATGAGTCTGGAAGTTTATATGGAATTAATATAATTATAAAGAGTTGAATTTATATTTTATTAATGAACATACCGAACTGTTATTTTTATTATGTGTTATTTTTTTCCATGTATGATGATGAATCATTATATAGAACCTTAGTGATAATCATTTAGATTATTTTGGTGGTATTTTTGATTATTATGAACTATTTTTGTCATATGAATTAATATTATGTATATACACTAGTTCAAGAACATTAATATTGTTATAATAGATATATTATAATCTTTTTAAACCATAAAAATGGTTTTATGACCATACTTGAAGAAGAAATTCATGAATTAAGGTTTGTTGTCCTCGAAGGTTGTAAATCAGAACCTCTAGAATGATGATAATGTTTTTAAAATAAAAGAGAGAGGGAGAGAGAGAGATTAAGGGGATTGAGGATTAGTCTCCCATTAACTTGGTATCATTCCAGCATATAGATTATACAAGTTTAATCATGATCATTTGGATAGAGTATGCGATTGACAGACTATGAGAAGAAAATAAATTGAAATTAAATTAAATGGAAAAGGGATAGGGTTTACCTCTTGAGATATCCTCCTTGATATCCTACTTAAGGGAAGTGGTTTATGTATTTTGGTAAGAAAAAGAGCTCATGGATGTTTACAGAGACTATGGAAGAGTAATTGGGAAGATATTTTATAATCTTAAAGGCTTAGAGGTGTGGGAAGAAGTGGGAGTGAGGGGAAGTTTTACAGTGGAAGAGAGGGTTGATTTTGTAATATTTTATTCATTATTTTATAATTCTTATTAAGACAAGAAATAGTTTTTTATTCTTGTGAAAAAATAGTAATAAGCACATTTGAGTTAAAACTGAGTGTTCTTACATCATCTATGCATCATCTATGATTCAATAAATCTTGTATTTAGCATTTATCGTTAATTAATGTATTTTACTATTAACTAAATATTCAAGTATTTTAGAAAAATCCTAGAATTCATCTTAACCATTTATTGACATGTAGAATTAAAAATGGACTCCATTTTATCAAAATAATTTTATAAATATGGGAAATTTAATTTTTAAATAAAATGATTATTTACTTGGAAAATAATGATTTTAAAATTAAAACTCATTTTATAATACTTTCAAAAATTAACTAAGGTCTCATAAAATTATAGTAAAATCATTAGAAAAAATATTTATTTTGTAATATAATTTCTGAAAATGAATTTTAGTTTAAATAATTTTATTAATATTAAATTTTAATTAAATATTTATTACTCCCAAAAAGACCAACAATTGATTAATAATTTTTAAAATAATCTCTTTAAATTATAAGGTGACTAAATTTTATTTATACCTACATGGGTGAGGTTACTATTCATACAGTTCATATTAGAATTCATAAGGGTAAATTGTTATTCAAAATGGACAAGTTACTATCCGCCAAAAATTTAAGTTGATCATATGAGACACTAAATATATTAATGATCGCAATTGTGTATTTTCATTTTTTGAAAATCAAAACACATAAGGGGAAAATTTATGTCTAATGGATGGGTTAACGCTAACTCTTATAAGTAACAGAGTATTTGTATCAATGAGACTTAGTGTTTCAGGTTCTCTATATTAAATTTATTTTTAAATCATTGGACGGTTACACGATTTATGACGAATCTGCACTGTCTGCATCAATTTACTGATCAACAGAATCTTCTTTATTGTTTATTGGACAAGGCTTGGCCAAACTAGTGAAGAATCACATATTCCCCCCCCCCCCCAACAAAGTGGAGAAAGATAAGGTCTTCCATACAATGCTTTGAAAGGATCCATATATATCAAGGCCTAATAGATATTGTTATATGAGATCTCCAGAATGGGTTTGTGTTCCTCCCATGAGCCAGAAAAATCTACTACACAAGCTCGTAAAATGACTTCCAATGTTTTTGTTGTCAATTCAAACTGACCATTTGTCTGAGGATGATACTCCATACTCATAGTCAACTAAGTTAGGGATTTTTTCAAGGATTTATATAAATGAAACATAAACCATAGATCTCTATTTAAAATTATTTAAATTGGTATGTCATGCCTCTTTACCATATTTTAGATATAGACCGTTGGAATGTCCTCCATCGTAAGAGATTCACGAATAGGAATTAAAGTGATGACTTTATAAGCTGATTCACTTTCACCCATATGGAATTTTGTTTCCAAACCATTATTGGGATACATGTTACAAAATCCACATTTATCTACTCCCATTTCCACACAGGTTTAGATAAATACTGAAACATAACTACTGGTCACTAATGCTCTGCCTTAACTTGTTGACAAGTTATGAATCTTGAAAGAAACTAATCTACCTTCCTTTTCATACTGATCCACCCAAATTATGCTTTCAATATCTTATACATATTCTTTATTCCACGATGAATAGACCATCTCGAATGGTGGTAAGCATAAAGTGGGTGTTCCTAAAAATCCATAGGTATGACCATCCAATTTTGGAACCATAACACTAAACTCGCATCCAACATCCATCCCTCAATGGTCTTCCCACGATTGAGCTTTGAACACATCAAAGAAACATTCTAAATCAGACTTATCTAACCCTTCAACCATCTTGACCAGATCAAAAATCAAAGAAACATGAATGAAAACCACAACATCACCTGGATCTTTACATTCCAAACTCATGTTGACCAGAGATGACATTAACTTCCACTCATCAGAAGCTTCTTATTCCATATGTGCATATGAATTCCTTACTAATTAGTTTACCACCATATTTAATTTCCCTAGTGTATACATCATGTCAAAGTAAAATATTTGGAGATACCCAATCCATATTATTTGTATTAGGTTCAAATCCCTTGTTGATAAAATATGATTCAATCTATTATGATCGGTAAACACAGTAAATTTCTCACCAAGGAGGTAATGACACCATGTTTTCAAATCATGGAAAATTGGAGATAAATTCAAATCATGTGTTGGGTAGTTCATTTCATTCAGTCATAACTTCCTTAAACCATAACAAAAAAACATGACCTCCTTTTATGAGAACACATTCCAACCTTGATATGAATGCATCACAATACACCACATAGCACTGTCTTGACTCTAGAAAGATCAAAATTGGTTCTGATGTAAGTTGGACTATATTCTCTTGAAATTATTTGTACCATTTTTCATTCCATTTAAATGGAAGATTATTATTTTTGAAAGATATTATAGGAGAATCTAGTTGTGAGAAGTCAAGAACAAAGCATCGGTAATACCTAGCCAGACCAAGGAGACATTGTATCTCAATGACATTCTTTGGATTTTGCGAAGAGGTGATATCCTCCCTCTTTTTGGATATATAGAAACAACTCATTCAGAAATTACATGGACAAGGAAGTGAATCTCATGTATCAAAAAATAAAACTTTGATAGTTTGGAATACAATTGATGATCCCTCATGATTCCCACACATTCTCAAAGTGTTATTCATGCACATCCATTTCCCTTTAATATACCGATATGTCATCCATAAACACCACAAAAATGATTCTGTATATCACTAAAATATCAGATTCATCAATTTGATAATGATCATTGTTGTAATCGTAAGGATGAAAGTAATTTTCATATATTTTTAATGGCCATATCTACCTCTAAAAGAAGCCTTTGAAATATGCTGCTTCCGATGGAAAGGAAACATAAGAAAGGGATCATCACTAATGATTTTTAATGTTATGCATATAACAGAAGATATCATGAATACGTAATAAATAATCAATATTGAAAGGTAAATAACTGAAAAACAAGAAATTTAATCAATAAATTGGACATGAACAATAATATGGAATGAATAAATTATGAGGAAATAATTTCATATAAATAATCATATAAGCTTGAATATTATCCATTGATATTTTAAAAAATTGAATAATTACATGGAACATCAATAAATCATCTCATAATGAGGTAATTCATAATATTAGACATCATAACCTTGAAATAAAGGCTTCATGCAAAGACATATTACATAAATGGGTAAGGCCTTATCCAAAGACCTAATATAGTTTGTTCAATGAGATCAAACATGCATTGAGGGGATATAGTAAGACCCACCCATCACTTACTAACTCCAATTTATTCCTCATCCAAAAGGGTGAAACATAATCAAGATAAAAATTATTATTTAAAAAATATCATATCAAATGTTAATACTTTCCCCAATCAATGTACATAATCATAAACAATTCATAGAAATATAGTGAATAGTATCAAATTAGTACATCCCAATTAATAAATCAGAAACTATCCAAAGATATAAAAATGATGGTTTTAATAAAACATATTCCAAAAATAATAATTAGGTAAAATTAGGTTTGCTTTTTATGAATAGAAATACCCTAAAAAGTCTATTAAAAATATTCATAAGGAAAATATCGTTCTCATTTTGAAAATAATAATTTAAAACATAAAGTTAATAAAAATATTTGGAAATAATTTTCATTGAAAATAACATTGGATAATTTAAAATAATCATTTAAATATTGGGTGTTCATGATGGTGGGATCTTTCGTATATTCAATATAAGTTAAAAAAATATTCCTCTGTTTTTGACAACAAAATCCAAAAGAGCCTTATTTTGAAATCACATGAATATTCCAATCATTTATTTTGTAAAAAAAGATAAAAATGGGTAAAAATGTCTTCAATTTATAATTTTGGATAATTTTAATGACAGTTTTTATTTTTTAGAAGAAATTGATTTGGAAGAAAATGTATTTTTGATCGAATAGAGATATAAAGATAGATTTAAAAAAAAACATTCTACATCACTTTAAGTTCCAAATAGAGGAAAAATAGTAATCTTGCATGAAACTTCTATTAATTACCATAATTGAATAATAATCATGAGTTTATTTAGTGATATATCATATGATTTCATAAATCTAAATTTAATCATAAATAATTCAAATAAAGGATGATATTTTAGATTAAACCATTACAACTTGGGTAACTTTTAAATCATAATCCAAATGAAAGAAATAACATCAAAAAAATATTCAATACCATAATGATAAAGGTATTCATGATATAACATTTCCAAAGGAGTAGTATATACATCACACTAAAGGAATAAGCATTGAATATGACATGTGTCTCATAGAATTAAAAGTGAGATGAGAAATGCTTACAATGGACATGTTTTCCATTATACATGTCTGAACCTCCTATATAAATAATATATATTTATTATAAATATATTATAGAACCATAATCATATATTTTATACCATATATTATTTAATTATTATCATTTATGATTGGTTTATTAGCAATTCTTTGGTAAAATGAAATTTTTTGTGATAATTTCTTCTTTTTCATATATGTTTTGGTTCTATAATTTCTGTACTTTTATATTTATCACAGGTAAATCATATAAATAGTTTTAAAAATGTTATAAATATATTATATATTCATTATATATGTATTCATAGTAATATATACATGTTAGAGATAGAAAATATTTTGCACCTTTCATGGAGATGGTAGGTTGTACATACGCATGAACACTATTTCCATCATTATGGAAGGATGGAATTAAAGGAAAATAATTATTTATAAAACATTATAGAATCATTATTATTCACATATATATTTTTTATTAATAAAATCATTCCTTATTACCATCCATGTAAAAATTAAAATTAAAAACATTTAACATCGCTACATAGAGGTTGTAGTCCACACGTATGCATGAGCGATGTTATTTTCATTCCAATTGATATACGGTAGAAATATATATGTGATATTATATTTATAGAATAATTATTAGGTCATAAATATCATATATATTCATTAAATTTATCTTTATTATCTTCCATGTAAAGTGAATGTGAAAAACCAAAAAGATCGCTTCAGGAGTTGATAATCATCATACACGCAAAAGACGTAATTATACGCCCCACGAAATGGATAATAAGAAGTTATATGTGAAATCAATATTCCATAAGTATAATATTTTCAGAAATATCATTTAAATATTTTTAATCCATCATAATATCTATCATTTAATGGTGGGGATGGAAAACTAATTGCATTGGTTTGTGAGGTGTTAGTCTACCATACACACAATCAGTAGTTTTGTTTTCATTTTGATGGAAGTTGAGATGATTATTAGTAATTAAATTAAAATAATAATATATCATTATATATGGAATAATGGTTTCATTATATTATCTTAGTTTAATATTATTTTAAATAGCTAGAAGAATAATGAAAACAAATACGTATGTTTAAGAATTTTACATGTTCTCCGGAGAGCCTTTTAAGGTTTATAACTAACGCATTCGTAGGAGATATTAATAAAAAAATGAATATAGTATGTGAGTATGTAATTAATTAATATATTGGATAAGGAATTTTCAGATCTAAAGTGTTATGAAAGTGTAAATAGAAGAGGCTAGTGGGTGGCCTTTCATAAGTGGGGGAGAGGACAGACATAGAATTTCTGAAAAGATGAATTAATACCCACATTTTTCACATGCTAAAAGATATGAAAACGGGTAATTATAAAACAAATAGAGGTTTTAAGTTCTAAATATTTCAATAAAATATTTTTGGAATAAATTTTAGATCATTTTAATCCATATTTTCTAAGTTTAACCATTCGGTAATCCCACTTTCACCGTAATCGTGACAACTAATTTTTACTTCTTTTATTATTCATAATGGTAAAATATTAAGTTAAAATTATTAGATAATACAAATTATTCTTATAAAAAATAAAATTTCCATTTTCTAAATTTAATTTATATAATTGGCAGGATTAAAATTAAAAGTAAACCCACAGATGCGTTGATAAATGAGTTTTCTAAAGAAAAACATTCAAAAAGTATATATGTGTTTATTTCATAATTCAATATGAAATTGATTTCAATGAAATAAATTATTTAAATCATAATATAATTGAACTAAAATTACTTTAAAACCAATTTAAAAAAAATTACTATTTAAATAATTTAATCAAAAAATAATTTTTTAAATTTAAATTAGTATTTTTCCACTATTCAAAGAGATACTAATATTTTCATAAAATTATAAAACAACCACACAATTATATTTATGGCATGCGTATTTCAATAAATAAATTTATTTTTATGAATAAAGTTTCTAAAATTAGTAAATCTATATTTTATATTATGTGCGCACTAGCGACTAAATCTTCTTTTAGAAAGATACATTTTTTAGAAAACATTTATTTTTATATAAATTGGGTCTTATTTTATTTATAAACAATATATAACCATTGAAATTATTTTGTAATAGTGTAGGAAATATAATTATCATAATTTGGTTTTTTCTATTTATACCCATCAAATTAATAAGTTTTTTATAAATTTCATGATTAAAAAATAATATTTTAATAGACTATTGTGTTTCATTTAAACCTGGTCATGCATGCATCAAAAGCTATCAAAGAGTTGGAATTTATTTAAAAATGAATATGTCTAAATTATCAATGTTATTCTCTTCTAAAAATGGTGTTTCGTGTTATACATGTTATGAAATAAGATGTTCATATTTTAAATTCTTAGTGTGTTAAAATTGGATTCCTAGTTCCCAATAGATGCGGGTTGTCTTGTAGATGACTTTGGTTAGGCCTTGGTGTTTGAAATTCATTATAGTTGTGTTTAGGTGTCTTGGATCTTTAGTGTACATATATAGGACACATCAGTTATCTTGAGGATGGGTGATCCACTTTATTTAAATAATATGGATGGTGATAATGAAGGGGTAGATTAACCACTAGTGTCAGGCTCGGACCAATGGTCATCTATTTTCTTAGTTTTTGTTTAGACCCTTCTTTTTTGTATAGTTATTTCTTTTGTTCTAATTTTATATAGTTTTCATGTAGGATGGGAATATCATGCTTGGATTCACTTATTATGACATTAGATTATAGGTTCACTATTGGGGGTGGCATACTGAGACTTATTTCTCGCCCAATATATGTTTGACATGGTGTGTGTAGACCGGATGTCTTCATTCAGTTTGGATAATATGTCGCATGATGGTTGGGGTATGGCCCAATATTGTTTTTTTGAGAAAAGCCACATGTGTGGAGTCTAAGGATTATAATGGTGTAGCATGAGCATTATAGAGACCAGGTATGTGGTTTTATTATGTGTTTTATGTAACTCCCTATTGTTTTTTTTAGTTTTTTTTTCAATTTTGTATATGCGGTCAGACAAGTGATTAACTGTTTGGGGTATGTTTTTCATGATTTGGGTTTGTATGCCTGTCTCACACATTGCATTTATTAAATAATTCTTTTATTTTATATAGTTTTATGTGAACTCTAATGTTTGACCATGTGTATTGGTTTCGTTATTTTTCACTTATATTGCACTGTGACTAAAGTGTATAGTCTCCCTATATATTTTTATGACCATCACCACCAGTAGTATCCTCTGGTGTTTGAGGAGGTTCTCTTGAGGCCTTGTAGAGATATTGATCGGGTTACGTTTCATGTCAACCCAATATGGTTCGCTACAAATTGATATCCATAAAATAAAGAATATAGAATATCAATACATGATCATCATCAGTTAACAGTCAATAATCATCAATAATGTTAAGGATAACATAATCATAACCAATATCGAGAAATAAGGTGGGTGGTCAAAAACTAAATATTCAATATTCCAATAATCATCCATATTAGAATAAAAATATATGGTAATAAATTTTTTTCCCTATGAATATAAAATAGATAACATTATCACAATCCATTTTAGGAAATAATGTGGATAGTTTAATAATAAATAACCAAATTTCTAAAAATAATCCAAATTAGATAAAAAAAAAATATGTTTTCCAGTACATTCACCATGTCAATAAATGTGGAAATATGATCATAAACCATCTATAGAAATAAGATTTATGTTTTTAAAATAAAATTACCCCATGAAGTTAATGAAAACTTATAAGTTTGTTGACATAGATGAAAACACCATTCCAATAAGAATTATTATAATGATATCACAAAAGAAGGCTTCAAAAATAAAGTATCCTGATATAGTGAGTTTAATCCACCAAAGAAAAATACAATAGAAGATAAATCATGAAACATAACCAACATTATGATAAATCCTTTAGAAAATAAATAGGGAAATTGAATTGAAAACATAAAAGTGGTGTTAGATTTTTTTTAATATTGATGTAAATTAAAAATTTACACCTGGATTTAAAAGGTAACATTTGAAAAGGTTATGTGAATGATTTTTAAAACATTTACATTTATAAATTATCTCCAATAATGGATCCCTAAAAAGACATAAATTTTATCTTGTAGAAACTTGGATATGAGAGAAAATATTTTAAATTGAAATTAAAAATGATTATCATTATTATCAAAATTTCATTGTTAAAAACTCAAACTATAATAAGAGTAAAAAAACATTCATTTGTTTTAAAATTTAATTTTATGAAATAGTTTTATAAAATAAATTGTCATAAAATATTAGGGTGGGATAACCCTTGAATGAAATAAATATGTTCATGATAAAATAATGTAACACATGGAATGGAGAATTGAGTTACCAATATCCCTTACGAGCAACGTACTCCATGAGGCATGAAACATTTAAAAAGGGTTTTTATATGGTAAAAATGTAAAAAAACAATGTGATACGACATAATAAAATAAAATTGAATAAAGTAACCAACTTATATGAAATAATTTCAAGTCAATAATCAAAACACAATGAATGTAAATAGAGTTACAAAATATATTACAATTGGGGTAATAATGAGTCAAAATAAATTGAATGAAAAGAACATGATTTGGATTAGTTTATACCAATAATTACAAGTAGAAAATGTAGAGTACATTCATGGTATATTAAATTTATAGAACACCATATAAAGTAAACATATTACATAACATGGAACATTTATCAAATAATAAAAACTGAGACCAATAAAACTATTATGACCCGAGTAACATATTGATCAAAACCCCTAAAAAGAGTAAACTTGTAAACTTTGTGTCGGTATATATTATTTTCTCAAATTAAATCATTATTAGATAATATTAGGTAATTAAACATATGTTTCATGATAGTTTATAGAGGTATAATCTCATTTCAGGGTATCTTTGTCTATGATCCATGAGGTTGAAATCAGCGATGAGCATGTTTCAGTGACTCTTAACAAGCAAAGGTTATTTTCATAATTTTTGATTAAAATGTTGATATAAACTTAAAAAAGATAAAATAAAAACATTAATTACATATTTATATCATATTATAATTGTAAATAAGTTCTTGTAGTCATCTATGACATAAATGGATAGTATTGTTCTAGTGGGTGCTTAAACTGACCAAAAAATGAACCTTCCATGATTAATGGATGATTATGGGGTGGTTTAGTAGAAATATAATTATATGAGAAGCATAATGTTATTATTTGGTGTTTATTAGTTTTATATATTAAAATTCAAAGTAATTATTATTATAAGTAAACAATATGAAAATATTAAGTTGTATGAATAAAATATATAATCCTCTTAGTGTTCAATTTTAATATAATTAACTTTACAATGTTCCCTTATTTTTAATATTAATTATATAATTCCTAATTTTTATTAAAATAATAAAAATTAGAACATAAATAGAATATATATTCACTAAAAAATTTCTAAACCTTCCTTGAATGGTGGTGATGAAATATGAAATGTTTCATTCATGGAGGCAGTTTTCCACACACACACATGAGTCGTCTTTCCATTTTTTGATAGAATGAGTGGGGATTGATAATGGATATATAAACAATATAAAAAAATCAGTATATTATTTATAATAATATTATTAGAAAAATATTATTATAATGGGTTTGGAGGATAATGTATAGTAAGGATAAAAATTAATGAAAAAGTGTAAGTAATATTTACTTAGAGAATTAGGATCTACTCTTGAAGTATCCATTCAAAATCAAGTACTTGAGGAGCGTTTTTTGAGGGTATGGTATTGTGAAATTGTATATAATATCTATAATAAGTAAACTCTATGTATTTTTATGGTAATTTTAACTTATAGTTTTGGAATGATGTGGGGAGACGTGAACTCTTTTTGTAGGTGAAAACATGAAAAAATCAATCGAAAATAATGTTAAGTATGAGAAAATAATGAAATTTTAGGAGTGATAGGTGATTTAGGTGGATAAATTATAGGTGATACATTTTTGAATTATCTAAATACATAAAATTATTTATATAACTTTAATTTTCTTTTTAATTATTAAAAATTTGAGATACTTCATTTAACCATTTTACCCTTGTTAACCATGACTAAAAAGTTACCACTATAATTAATTTATTTCTAAAAATATATGATGAGACTTATTAAAAATTCTATGAGATTAATATTAATTTAGAATTAATTTAACTTAATTTTATTTAAAAATATAATACAATTATCTTTTGAATAAAAACACATCATTTGTTGAAAACCTGTTTTTTTAGAGAAATGTAATTTTAATCTTTAAGTGTTGTTAATATTATTAAAAATGTATTACCAATTAAATGAGTGTTAATATATTTATATTTATTTATATAAATTATATTAGTGTATTTATTATAAAAATATATCAATTTAATTTGAAATCGTAATATTTATAAATGTTTCGTTCTTTGAAAAAATAACTTTTTTACCGTGGTAACCAATTTTTTACCTATGTTAACAAAATCTTTATGTCTAAAAATAAATTTTTCCTTATAATATAATTAAAATCCAATTATTATAAATCTGTAATAAATTTCATTTTATTTAGTTAAAAAATGTGATATTAATTATTTTAAAATAATTTTGTAAAATTTATAAAACCAATTTTTCAGAAAATATTATTTATGTTCTAAAATATGCAGTATGCGTTTGTAAATTAAAACCATCATTTTTAAAAATTATAAAATATCATATAAAATACATATTTAGTCTTATAAAAATGATTCATTAATTTTCATTTCATACCAACATACTAATAATATCGTAAAAGACATATTATTTGTAAAAATGGTATTTTCACTATTCACCAAAAAATTAATTTTTAGAAAAAATACAAAAACTTATATTAATATTATATAATTATTATTAATAAAAATATGAATTTAATTTTTGAAAATAAAATTTCAAAAATGTATACATTCAATTTTTGAATATGATCATAAAATATAATGAAAACTAATTTTTAATAGAAAATGAAAATTTAAATTATTAATAGCTATTCTTGTTATTTCATATCATTTAAAAATAAATTAGTGTTAAAAAATTAAAACCATAAAATATAATTTATCATAATTAATCATATATTTCTTCAAATATGAATGCTTCTCCCATAAAATACAATTTTTTAATAAAAATACTTTTCAAAACAATCAATGATCTAATTAGTCATTTTAAGTTAAATAATTCATATTAAAAGTAGAATTTATTTAATTTATAAATATATTTTATAAAAAAATACGTCCTATTTATTTAAACTGATTTAATGAATGTGTTTTAACAATTATACTTAAAATATTTCTATTTTATCTAAATATATATCTGTTTTATTTAAGTTCAATGTTGTATGTAGAGCAAGGTATCAAACACCTTGACTTATAAAAAGATAATCATATATTAATATCTCAAAGGGTTACATCCCCCTTTTATGTCTAATTAAAAATTAAAATTTGTTTTATTATCATTTAAAAAAATATATTCCCATTATTCAAAATATCAATTTTTGGAAAACACTAGAGAAAACCTTATGTATTTCACCTATTGGACCATATGTAATATATTTACAAAATTATTATGTATCATGGTATGGCTCAATAATTTACCAAATTTCAAGTTATAAAATATCCTATTATTCTCCTAATAAATATATTACATCTAAATATATGGGTTTTTTTCTTTTCCAAAAAAATTCTTATGTAGAATTTTTCTCCCATGTGTATGGTTTTTTCCTTAAACAAATTCAATACATAATTTATTTTTGATGTGTAAGTTATTTACCATATAAAAATTTTTATATGAATTATTTTTATTCAATACATAAGATATATTTCACATGTACGTTTTTTCTTTATAAGAAAACACTTTTTTGATACATATAAATCCCTATGTAATATATTTTCCCTTACATAAGGATTTTGACTCAGAGTCAAAAAATGTTAGGTAATATTTTTTTAATACAAAATATCTTTTCCCAAATGTATTGTTTTTTATTAGCTACATTTTAGTAGTCCCTTGATAAGAAACCTTACGCTTGTACCAGAAACATTGCACAGATAGAGGATTTAACACCTTGCTTATTTTTGTGATTCTAGACTCAAATATATTATCCATTCCATGAAATACATATTTACTTCATTGTTGAGGTTATTTTAAGAAAGAAAGTATATTTTCATCATAATATTTAAAATATATTTTCCAAGATATGATATTTTCTTTTGAAGTATGCAACATAAAATATAAAATTTATTAATTCATTAAATTCATTGAAGTCTTCAATATTATTATTATATTCATCTAAAATATCAAAAAACTAAAGACCTGTTTAAAAAATATACCAAAAAATATATTTAATCAAAAATTAAACCTTGTACACCTATAAAGGGTCTAAATTGAAAAGGATGACCTAATTTTCCACCAAAATTAATATTTTAAATACCTAGGACCTTACAACCTATTCACTATATGATATATCATGCCCAATCAATCCCATGTCACACACAAACCTACCTTCACCAAGACTATAGTGTCATTCCCACCTCAAATTCATAACACCTATGTGAAACCAAACACATCCATCTCTTTCTCAGTCACATCAAGTACCCAATATCTGTAACCCAATCCCATGTACAGGTACCATTCATCATAGAAAATCTTTACCCAATGTCATCATGATTAAATTTCCCCATACAAATATGGTATCGACACATCCACCATCCCTAAACACGCAAACATTAGAAACATAACACATTCTATTACACACTATACTAGATTACCATTGTTATCCCACATCTATTTGATGACCAATTTTATCCTGCATCACATCAATGATAACTTTTATCCCACATCATACCAATTCCCACATTCATCTTTCATCACTCTTAGTTCTCATTTAAAAACTGATGCCAAAGCGTCCTATATTTATGAAAAATGAATATAATTAGCACATATTTTCTAACATATGGTAAATTATTTTATCATATAATTTCCACAAAAATTAATAAACATCATACATAACCATAGTTACATGCTCGTGGAATACCTATACCAGCTGATGACTACCTGATCAGCTATGAGTGGGTCTAATAGATCATATAAAATTCACTCGAATCTCGAGTAACTAATATTTTTCCGCCCTAGGGAGACATAGGTCTTGTTGAAAAATTCCTCCACCACTAAGTTTCCTATCCATTTCCTCATTATTTAGGTACACTTGTATCCTAAATAATATCTCCTGGTACCACACTACGTCATACCTCCGATTCCTAGGTCTAATTTGATCAATAAACCCCTACAGATTAATATTTTTATGCAAAATTCTCTAAATTTCATATTTTTTCACATTCTCAATAATTTCATTATGGTTGGTCACACTGGTCCCGAATATACCTTATATTCCCACCTAAAAATACATGTCTCTCATAACCCACAAAATAGTGGAATTATTATGCCACTACTCAAACCATCTTACTAGGACACCTCATGAACCCACTTTTCACTACCAGGGGCTACACTACCAATCTCGCTTGATACCACTTTCTAAATTGTTATGATCACATAAAATAGGTTCAAATATAATATCAACATATGTTTCACTACCTCTAAGAATTAGGTCAACCTAAATAAGTTTACCTGTGCCTTTTTAGAGTGTTGTAAACCATCACCAAATAACCACACCTTGGCAATCTCACCTCCTACCAATATCAATGCAAAACAAATAAGTCAGTGAACCTCACAATATAATACCTAACAAACTTCTCCCTCTTTAGCAGGGTTATAAGCTATTGGGGTCTCTTTTACCTCTGTGTCTCAAAGGATAATTTCCCAAAGAACATTTCCTTGAAATAATTCCATGTCAGACTATTTTGTATACATACCTATACATATAAATCCCACATAAATATTATCAGTCTATTTAGAAAATACATATAAAATTTCCTTTTTAATGCTATTGGAATCTCAATTTGATAAAAAACAGTCTATACTAACTTTGTATAGTACTTTTATACCTAGGTTACACCCTTTCATCAAAACAAACAAGGATATTTTAACCAGAACATTTTTTTGTAGTATTACCTAGAGGGATCATCTCCCCAAGATCCCTGATCAATAATATGAATTACTAAAAATAATATTTCTCTTAGATACTCATCTAAAAACTACCCAAACTCATATGGCCTCATTGGCTGACATGACTCCCTCCAAGATATTATGTGTAGCTCATGTTCACCTCTATACTCAGCAGCCTCACCAAGTGAATGCCACGGCATCACCATCTCCACAACCTCCTAAAACATTAATGGATGTTTCCTATGTTTCATATGAGTGAAAATAAAAATTAAATGTTCTATACTCACATAAGTGTATAAATATCTCAAATTGGGAAAGCTTTAACAGGTAACACAACCTACAGTTCCTTAATCATCCTTACCTATCCCAAGTCCTATACTATCTAGACTCATGAATCCACCTATCCATATATAGTTTAGGTATAAAAAATATCATATAGAGGCATATTTCACTTACTTTCTCATAACATAAATCACATCCATATGCTAGATGAGTAGAATTCAACCAAGAATCTATATAGGAAAACACTTTATCGATTTCTTCTGGTAATTTAAACAATGAAAAACCTTTAATTTTTTATAATTACTACCCTTACCTTATTATATGAGTATAATGACACAAATTGACTGTGATAGAAAACACAAATTATCATATTCTTGATAATCTAAAAAATTAAACCATTTATTCCTTTCTAGAACCAGAATATCAAATAAAAGAATCGCAAACATGTAATGTGAGGATTATGTTCCAAAGATGATTCATGTATATTATGTATTGCCTTTTGGGTCTAAGAGTACAAAAAATAAATCAATAACATTAAATACCAATAAATTCAAATCAAAAAACCCAACTGCAACCAGGAAAACAAGAATGGTAATCCCAGCTCCACCTTGTGACTTAGAATTTAGCCCCCCATGACTATGTTTCCATTATTTGTGCTTCAATGCGATTTTATTATCTTTTAATTGAGGTTAATTACTATATTGTGTTCAAATATCCAACAAATGATATAATGATTACACTTTTTTACCAAACTTTTGTGATACCACTTTCTAACATTATATTCTGGATCATTCCATAGTAACCATATTAATGTGCTACATGATTTTTTGAATCCCACCCCATACACAAAAATCCATTGACTAGAAATGGGGATTTATTGAGTGATAATGTAGAGAATATACCATCAAAATATAAATAATAAAATTCATATCACAACATACTGGAAGATAATTCAAATAACTAGATAAACATAATATATAGTGAACATAATAAACATCCACCATTCCATATCATCCATATAAAACCAAAATTATATCTCATTGGTTAATAATTTGTGTTGATTAATAAAATTAATAAAAATGAATATTATCTAGACACAAATGAACCACGTGACCCATCTGAAAACCATGATATCCTACCCATACTCCAACTTCACTTTTATCTACTAAACACCAGAAATTGACTTTTTTTCCCTTTTCTAATCTATAAAACATAAAATATATATTCTTCCTAGAGGCCCAATTTAGGATCTGATTATGAACCCAGTAATCTGAAACCAATGGAGTGACTAACTAACATCCAAAAATATACCATTATATGAATATTTAAACACACAACCACCAAATAAATTACACAAATCACTTCACACCCGCTCAACCAGTTTTGAGTGGGCCATTACCTACATTATCATGTGTTGTAACTGAAGGATACATCTTTAGTATTACATGATGAAAGATACATCAGTATCTCAATTGAGTCTATTTAAATTGGTATTGCCTTCCTAAATCAATCATGATACCCTAGGGGGTTGTACACAACTCATATCACATGTCCCAAGGACTTCCACATCCTTTACAACTATTGTCTCAACAGTCTCAAAAAATACCAAAGGCAATGTTACATCCATCCTTCATGAAAGTAATCTCATTAACCCAATATATAATCCATGCATTCCTCTCCCATTCAATTGTCTTATATACCATGACCCATGGAAAACTATTTCTTTCACCTATTTTATAGTGATATTCAAAACCATCCCAACCTAATCTATGAATGTAAAAATCCATAGTGAGTTGGAAAACCCAAATTTTAGACCCTATCATATATTAACAAGACCCCAATGTCCTTATACACTAGTGTGAGAGACATATCCAATCTCAAATGGCCACAATTTGGTAACCCTCTGTTTCCACCAAAAGAAATGGTCGCCAACATTCACATCTATCCAGTGAACCTCATCACCCCATTTCTAGTGATCAACATCACCCACAGTCACGTAGGATACACCCAAAACATTATCAAGGAACAAAAATTACCATTTTAACATAAGATGTAAAAATTTCTAACACATGAACTCAAGTCTTCCATGACTCTAACCCCCAATACTAGGAAATCACAAAATAAAAGATCATATCCATTATCACCCACATGCGACAACCCAGGTGTATCACTTATGAATAAAAAAAACATATGGTGGAATTTATAATCACACATACATAACCCTACCCTTGTCTATTTGTTAAAAAATAGATAACACATATATAACCCTAGAAATAGTTAGGCACCACCTACTTTGATTATGAAAGACTCCAGTGGCCATGAAATTCCTGGTTGTTCGGTTTCAATCAAAATATTAATTAAAATCTAAAAAATACACTATTTTAGGGGATAATTGATAAAAAGGTTAATTATTGAGAAAAATAGTTATAATGACCTTGGGGAAGCTATCTTTACTTGAGAAAACCCCCTATAATCACTTGTATGATGATTACTTAATGATTGGAGAAGATCATCGAAAAACGAATGGATGAATAAGGGGTTATAGTAAGGGGATTCACATGTATTCTGGTTGAAAACTGTATTTCTTGATTTTATATTAGAACTAACAAATAATATTTAAAATTTTCTAACATTTTAAAATAAATATAACTAAAATATTTAATATGAAATTTTGTAACACTAGAGAAACCCATACAAATCACCCCACAAAGGTCTATAAGAAATATATTTATAAAATTGTTTTATATCATAGTGTTGTTTAACACTTTACTATATTTATTATTATAAACTATCTTATACATATCAATTATAATATATTCCCACTATACGTATTATTTTCTACATTGCCAAAAATCCATACATAATATTTTTCTTCAATGCATATGGTTTTTAACTTTAAAAAATACTAAATGCAATATATTTTAAATTTTTAAGATATTTAACAAAGATAAAATAAGATAAATTATATTTTAATTTAATATGTAATATGAATTTCATACGTAGGGTTTTTATCTTAGATGAAAAACAATATATAATATATGTAAATCCATACATAATATATTATCTCTCACATAAGTTTTTTGAGTTGGAATCAAAATCCTTATGTAAAATTTTTGTTCTATACGAAATATATTTTCCCAAATGTTTGGTTTTGGACTTAGATGCGTTTAAATAGTCCCTAGATAAATAACCTTATACCTGACCTATCTCACGTTAGATACTAACAAACATTCATCGAAACAAGATCCAACCACTCACCTCATATTCAAAACACCATGATGACATTTAACACATCAATCAGTCTCTTATTCACCTAGAACCATTTTTATAGGTTTATCTATTCCACGAGTACTCCCTACTATAGAAATCACATATATGGTCTCATATCAAACAAATTACCTCATAAAACAACATTATCAACTCTTAAATTATCCATAAAAAAATAATCCACCCATCACACATTCCATTCCGTGTCTTAACTAATTCATGTAATCATCTACCAGCTATCATGACTCGTCCCCCAATTTCTATTCCTTTAATAACACAATCTTGCCTTCCGAAAGCCAGGGGTTGGTGAATAGAGCCGAAGGCGTCAACCTGAAAGTGGGAGGAATTTGCCAAGATACCTGTATGCACACACACACACTCAACTGAGTCCCAACTCAGAAAAGGAAAAGCAACATAACACTGAATAAACTGAGTGAAAGTACGGTTGAATGAAATTGTTCCAGAATAAAAACCTATGAAAAAGTACTAAAAACTATAAAGTATGAAACGTTCTCTGATGGAAATCTGCAGTAAACCCCACATGATTGTCAGAGTAGAGAAGGTACTTGAATCCAACGTAGTATGTTCTATTTTCTCACTCTTATTGGGCCCCTATTGGCCCTAGGCCACTATGTCCATTATCATAGCATCTGCCCGTCCAGTCTCCCTAAGTACCCCTGTCGAAACGTTGTTCATATGCACAATACACAACACATGCGGACGAAGAACGTGCAGGGGGTGACTAACAAATTACACAGTAGGGACCCCAAAATAAATAAAAATAACACACAACAATCCCACAGAGTAAAGTAGGAAACACATGGTATCTCACAACAGGTATATTCTAGGGTAGTAATATTTGAATTGTCAATCACAAATGTCAAACTCTTCAGTCGATAGAGAACTCCCCATCCAATGTAGAACTCTTCCTCTATCGAGTACAGTGGGATATATGGGTCACACAGAGCTGCTTCCCACTAACATTGAACTAATATGGTACTCATCCCAGATGAGTACCATGGGTATGCTGCGTCACATAGAGCATGTCCCCGTGATGGGCCTGCTGGGTCACACAGAGCTAATTCCCACCTTGGCTGAACTAAGGTACTCCTCCTATAAATTATCGTGATTCTTCCAAGTCACGCAATGATGCTCCCCACCATGGTCATGCTGGGTCACACAGAGTTACTTCACACTATGCCATCATCGAGCTGTCTTTTGGTCTCAGCCAACCGCAGGGTTCCATACATAGAGATCCTAGGAGAATTGCTCGTCAAGCCACTAGCTGCTTCTGGGAATCCATGAATGCCAACAAAAATAATACCCAAAGATCAAACTCCTTAGGATAGTTCCAATGTCGTGAACAATCATTCAATCAGACATGCAGTTTCAATATACAAGCGTTTTTGTAACTAGGGTACCGGTTGCGATTGTGGCTGGTCCGACCTGGTAAAACAGACCCGACCAACCTGGCCTAGGGTTTCAACATACCCTGGTTCATTTAGACTGACTCGACCAAACATGGTATTAGTTGAGGCCAGTCTGTTTCATCTTGGCCAGTGGGCCTTTCCCAATAGTCCTCGCTATACAAGGCCCGATATGGCCAAGGTTCTAGCCTGCCAGGTCGCTCGGCGACCCAGTAAAATACGACCCGGCCCGAAGGGGTGTTTTTATGGCCTGAAGGGGTGCGGGTTTTTCCCACATGGTAGCAGGATAGGCCCAACCCACTCGGGGATTGTTCCACCAGAAAGGGGACCAGTCGTGCGGTGTGGCTGATGTGAACCCTGGGATGGGGAAGCTAGTTGCGTCCCATCCAGTCCAAACGTGGCTCATGAGGGTGGTCCAAACCTCTAACACAGTTCCCTAATGGCACTGTATCTGCCTCCTACTACGGTTGATGGGCCACAGTGCCTCCGGCCTGCTGGGTGTCCCAGATGTGGACCACCCCTCCACGGGAAGCCCACCCCGCACCACGTCCTCTTGATCGTTTTCGTGGCTGACAATCCGTGTCCTACCAGTTATTTCAGCCCACCAATATGGGTCGTCGCTGTTACTGCCGATTCCGACACACCAACAAAATCTTCAGTAGGCCACTGGACGCACTCCGATGGTCCTTTCATGCCACTACTTGTTCCAATGGTCTTCGGGCAAAGATTTATTTACTACAAACCCTTCAAACTGACCTTGACATCGCTATGAGAATGCAGCCACCAAGAACACATGACCAGAGGTTCTCAGGCCTTATTCATGTTGGCTCAAGCCCTTCACGTCAGTGGTTTTAACAAGGGGGATAGATGGGGAGGTTTGTGTTAAATCATTCATGTTATGGTTTAATCCCGAATAATCACCACAAAAGAAAATTCTTCTCCCGTTATAATACATCTTCCATGGATCATCCTGTTCATGGGTTGATCTACGTTAATCATTTTTTAGAAAAGTAATGGGTAAGAACTTTTAAAATTAAAAACCCCTACCTCATTGAATTTCATTTCCGCACGATCTTCCTTGAGGGGTTTAAGACTTCTACGTCGCTTCATGACTCTGATATTCGAAAGGCATTGAAGAAGTGGAAGTCCCATCGGGGTTCTTTTTCTTCGCAGGGGTGGATGTTTGTTAGAGGTTCTCCAGAGAATCCTCTAAATTTTTAATCCATATTTCCCTAACGCTTCGAACAGTAAATAGGAGCATGTCGCAGCGTTCCCATTATGATGCTACAACATGTCATTACGCGGTTTTATTTTTGAAACAACATCACTGTTACTCATCATTGAAGCGTCATTACACTATAAGTTTAACAATACCTTAATCAGACTCATTAATTAACATCGTTTCCACCATGTCATTGCCCACAGTGTCATTTTCTGCCACTCAAAATTGGGAAAGAAAATAAAATTATTTTTTAAATTATTTTATTATTGTTCTTGAAAATTATGAAAAATAATTTTTCTTCTTGCCCCATGATGGCTTAATTTAAGTCATATCTAGGAGAATCCCGCCATTCTAAATTCAACGGTGCACTCATATTTTTTATCCATGTTACGGTTAAAAATATATAAAATCATGCTCGCATGTTTACTGAACATACCATAAAAAAGTTCGAAATTCCATTCTGGGCTCTCCAGGTCTCAGAATCATGTTCCGTCAAATTTCATAGTTTTGAAATAATTACATATGAATAGAAAATGTAAAAAAAATTATGAGATGTTACATTCTCCCGATCATATAAATATACTTCCCTGAAATCCAAAACAACATCTAAACAAAACGATGGTGGTATTGAGCATGAATATGTTCCTCCCACTCCTATGTGCTCTCCTAGAGATTTCTATGCTAAAATCAGATGTGTACAAGAAGAATAAACCTTTCACATCAGACCTCCTCCTATCAGTACCTTATCACCACTAGGAACTATACAAACATATCCCCATTGAAAATTTCAATATTTCCCCATTCGATGACATGTGATGGATCATACACATATCTCCTCAGCTACGACACATGGAAAACATCATGCACCTGGTGAATCTATTGGGGAAGATCCAGGTGGTACACCAACTCACCAGCTCTGCTCAGTATCTAAAAAGGATAGATGATCCTTAGATATAGCTTACCACCCCAGCTCAATCTCTGCAATACTCATCGGGGTGAGACCCAAAGGAATAAATGATTTCCTCCCTCGAACTCTATATATCTTCATCTCCTATCATCATAATACTTCTACATACTATATGGAGTCATCATCTGCTCCTGGATGATCTGCACATTCTCAGTGGTAGCCCATACCAACTCTGGACCCATGAGTGCTGACTCCCCTCTATCTATCTTGCATATGGTTGATCCATAAGTCCACTCATACAAGGACTCAAACAGTGCCATGCCAATGGTGGAGTGATAGCTGTAATTGTATGAAAACTCCACCAGTGGTAGGTGGTCCTCCCAAACACGACCAAAGTCAAGGAAGCAAGCACAATTCTTGTCCTCTAAGGTATATATGGTCCGCTCCATATGGCCATCCATCTAGGGATGAAAAACTATTCTCAAGCATAGCTACGCCCCATACTCCTACTGTAATCACTTCCACAACTAAGATGTAATGTGGGAGTCACAATATGAGAAGATAGTCAAAGGATACCCATGAAGCCACAATATCTCCTAGACGTAGAGGCATCCCAATACCTCTACTGTTCCTTGCTTCTGCATGGGTAGGAAGTGAGCCAACATGGTGATTCTGGAAATGGTCACCCAAATTGAGTCATGACCTCTAGACGTACGTGGTAACCCTATCACGAAGTCCATCGAGATATTGTCCCATTTCTACTCTGGTACCTCGAGTGGCTGAGTCAAGACTTATGGAACTCGGTGCTCAATATTCACTTACTGACTAGTGAGGAATTGTAAAATTAACTTCGAAAATAATTTATTTTTCCCTGACCAGCGATACTCACACTGGAGGTCCTCATACATATTTTCCACTCCATGATGCACCCACTGAAAAGGATGACGTTCTCCCCACTTATTGAAAATCCATCAGGATCCAGTCCATATTATTTCTCTACACATCCATCCTAGGTAAATAACTTCACCATCATCCATGAGGGATACTTACATCGTAGCTAACTTCTTTGTTACCTCAATCAGTAGCTACAACCCGGTCCTCATGCTAATCATGTCTGCCACCACGTTCCCCTTTCCAGGAGTATAGACTATCTTGAAATCCTCGTCTAGGAGGAACTCTAGCCATCACCATTGTATCGGGTTCAGGTATTTCTTGGAGAAGATATACCTGAGACTCTTGTGGTCAGAGTAAATGGTGAACCATTCACTAATAAAGTATTTATGCCACGTATTCAAGAAAAAGTCCACTAATGCTAATTCTAGGTCATGTGTCACATAGTTCTTCTCATGATACCCCAACATTCATGTGTCATAGGTGATCAATGCATACTCCTACATCAGGAAAAAACCCAGTCCGTTCCTTGATGTGTCATAGTAAAATACCTACCCCATGCACTCCTTGGGTAGTATTAAGATGGGGGGGCATGATTAGTCACTTAAAGTGACTAATATTCATTGTTAAGTTCTTAATATTAATGTGTTTAAAAGTTTATAAACATCAATTTCAGTCCAATTCAGAAATTGAACTTCATTTCCCATCATTGTGCAATTCATGCTTAAAATGTCAATTTGGGACCACTCAATAATTTGCTTGTGGAAATTAGAATATTCATCATTTTAATTTGAAATTTTGGGATATTATTTATCACTTTGTTTGGAACATTTTATCTTTTAGGTCCGATGGATGAATCCCAAACGAAGATGGAGAATTTTGCGCCTGAAGGCAGAAACTTGCTGGAAAAAGCATAATGGGCCTAAGGCCCATCAAACAAATGTGGGGCCCAGAAACCAAGCCCAATGAAGCTAACATTTATACAGTAGAAAGATACAAATATTAGTATCATTTTATTCAACTGTGGCCAGAGCTAATTCCGATGTTTTCATGATGATAAAGGCATCTGAAGTTGAGATTTAAATGGTGGACTCGTCATTAATGCACAGAAATCCGTCCCACCATTTCGACCATAACATCCAAACGGATGAGCCAACTGTCCTGAAATTATTCGAGATTCTAGAGGACACATTAAAGAGGATATTTCTCTTCTACATCCCCTCCGGATTCGGCCTTCTTCAATATCTAATTCACACGTCAATGTGGTGGACGAATCTGGACAGTTTTCCGGGTCAAATTCAAAACATCAATTTTCTTTTGATTATTCACCCTCCATTTGACTCTATTAATTGTTGGGGGATGAATTAATTGTTGGGGGATGTACCTAAGGCTCCTAATATGCCTATATAAGGAGCTATTGGTGAAGGGAATGGGTGTGGAAAATTTTCTTATCATCTTGGATGCTTTGTTTCATTGTAATGTTTTGCTTCCAAATTTCCTTTGTAATGTTTTCCATTTCCATGTAAGTTTTTTTTGTATCATTATGTTCTTAATCAACTTCTTCTCTTATATATTTTCCATTTCATTTATTAAAACTTTATAATCACAAAGCACTATGATATCTCTGTGTTTTTGTGAATTAGTTCACACATAGGTGTGAATTTCATTCACACACACGGAGGAGTGCTCGTTATTTCCGCGGTTTTAATTTCTTCAATCCAATTCTTGTTAGCCATCTTCCTCCCACCATTGAGAGTATACCATCAATGGAGGGCTAAACCCTTAATGGGTTGATCTTAGGAGGATGCAAAGGCTGGATTGAATGTTATTTTATGAACGAATTGTTGTTAATTGGATAATTAATTTAAGACATCCATTCTTCAGTTATTTCTACTCTTCATCTTTACTGTGTTTGAGCAAAATAAATTCAATTACTAAATGACCATATACCTCGGAGAGATCATGAATTTGGTTCTCTAAGTGTATAAGGGATTAGTAATTGTGTTTAGTAAGCACCAAACCAGAAAATGATGAAGGTAGTGTTATTTTTGAAGAATGGATTCATCAAGAATTAATAAAACCAAAATTGTTTAAAGAAGTAAAATTCATTCAGTCCACCCCGAGCATAATCCTAGATCAACCCATTTTCATTGAATTGAATTCACGTAGGTTTCTTAGTGTTATTTAAAACCATCCAAAATCAAAACCAAAGTTGGCTACTTCATATCCCATCCTTCACCAAATCATAGCGTCTCAAGGTTACTTCTTCGGTCCCTGTGGACTCGACCCCTACATGTACTACATCGATCGCTTTTACCCGTAGGGTAAATTTGGGCGCAACCAAATTTTGGCGCCGTTGCCGGGGACCAAGTAAGTCACCTTAGAACATCTTTCTATTCTCCCTCATTTCTATTTTTTCATCCCCATTTCTCTTATCTTTTCCCTTTTCTTTTTTTTTGACCCCTGAAAATCACGATTCCAAATTTTCAAATAAATCCAATGGAGTATAATCAACAATATCCCTTCACAAACTCAGGATGGAATCAGTTTGAAAATTCACATTGGGAATCACCAACCTTTTTTAATCAACCTTTTAATGAATACCCCACCCCTGATAACATGAACGAAATTTGTAATGATGAAGGTTTAAAAGAACAATTTCCATACCTATCAAGAATGATTGAAAAGATGAATAATGAGGAAGGCCATGATGTCAAAACATATATCAATCCTAATCCTGAAACAATTCTTCAAAAATTGTGTGAACAAATGGAAAAAATGAATTCAGAGGTATCAAGTTTTAGACAAGAACTTCAAAGCATTAAAACTTGTGTGGACCCCATTCCCACTCAAACCATCCCTTACTCAATATTGATAGAAGAATATTGTAACACAAAAACCCCTCATGCCTTTATTGAAGAACCAACCATTGGATTTGGGATAATTGAAGATAATAAAGGAATTGTTGATGAGTGTTTAAATCAGGATGAAATTGATTTCAGGAATTCACAAGAGGGAAATTTTTCTTCATGGATTGAATGCCCGGAATATTTCTCCAATGATAATTTTTCAGAAACACCAATCATTGAACCATTAGGAGAAATCACAAACATCAAATCCATACCCATTCATGAAACTCATCTAGAAAACTTTGGGGTTGAATCTTCAATTCAAATGGAACCAATTGTGTTGGGAAATGCTGAAAATGAAATTGATTTTGATTCTAATTCCTTATCTGTGTTTAAATGTCCTATCCAACCTGAACTCAAAATCAATGTCCTTACTTCCCCACCAAGGCATCTCATCATAGGTGATAAACAAGAAATTTCAGTTGTCATTCATCCATATCATGAAATCAATAATGTAGGAATGATCCTTGGTGTCTTAGGAAAGACTATAGAAACAACTCGATCAACCATTTTAGATATTCCTTGGATTTTACCAATCATTATAGAAAATATGATTTCATACGAAAAAAATTTCAAAAAACAATCAATCTCAATCTTGTTGAAGTGGAGAAAGATGAGTTAATTAAAAAATTTGAAAGTTGGAATTGGATAAGTTGGGGGGTACAAGTCGAGCTAACGACGTTAAACAAAAGCGCTGCATGGGAGGCAACCCATGGTTTTCATGTTTTCTAATTATTTTGAATCATTTTCTTTTTCATATAATAAATTACCATAGACTGTTGACCTGTTCTTCTTTTATGAGTAAGGATGGGTATGAAAGGGGAGCGCCATATTCATCCGTGTCACGTGGCGTGATCTCTGAGTAATACCTTACCCAGAAATCTAAAAAGAAGACAATGTATCATCAGTTTATTTTGTTTTGTTTATTATTACGTTTTTATAGGTTAAAAAAATAAAAGGTCATGTCTTAAGTCATATGGAGAATCCATTCACCACCATCCAAGCTGCTGAGACTCAAATCAAGGAGTAATTTGGAGTATCATGAACCTCAACTTTAAAAACCAGGTGAATTTGTTCCATGTTTTTCATTCTCAATTTTATCTTTGAACTCCTCTCCTACCCCCTTCTAACTTGTTTTTTCTTTAAACACTGGGGACAGTGTTATTCTAAGTTGGGGGGGGGGATAAAAAATGTTTTTTATTTTGAATAAGAACATGCATGAAAAAAAAATTCCATTAACCATAAACATGATAAAGACACGATGCAAACTCTAAAATTGGATATCAAATAAATTTTGCATGCCTTGATTCTGATTTTAATGCAAGTTTAAGTTCATGAGCATAGTTTTTGGAAAGTGCGGTTGTCCAATGTGATTTTTCAAAGTTTACATTTTCATCCTCTTAATAAAAATGCCACAATGCACGTCTTTTGGATTGTGGGTGTAAATTTGAGTTCTTGGGTCCCTTTCATTATAGCATAGGGTTCTGGGGTCACTTTTAGTTTAATTTGAGTATCCAAAAACAAAAAAACAAAAAAAAAACCAAAAAAAAACCAAAAAAACAAAAAAAAAACAAAACAAAAAAAAATGACCACATAGAGCAATGTTTTGTACAAATGCGTGGCGTCCGGCACTTGGGGATTGTGACTCCATAGTTGTCTTGCCCAGAGTTAGGCTTTATATCTCTATTGTAGAGCATGAAATTGACAAAATGCGTGGTGTCCGGCACTTGGGGATCGTGACTCCATAGTTGTCTTGCACAGAGTTAGTCTTTTCATATCTATTGTGGTTAAAAAAAAATAAAAAAAAATTAAAAAAAATGGATACTCATATTAAGGTTTAATGTGATTCCCACCTAGCGCTTCCATTTTTTCCCCTTGAACAATAAAATGGGCCCCATATCTTTTATGATGCACAACACTTTATCATGCTTAATTGGAATTGGATGAAATGTGGCGATGAATTTGAACAAAGGAATGGGCTTGGGCTTGGGATATGCTTATGGAACTAGCTTGTTTTAAATGATTTTGATGGGTTTTCATAATTTTTTTGGTATTAGATATTTGGGTGAGTAATGTGTATTTAAATGTTTTTGGAAAAGGGGATTTGGATTTCATATTTGTAATTTATTTTGCTCTGGACAAGCAAAACTCAAGTTGGGGGGTGTGATTAGTCACTTAAAGTGGCTAATATTCATTGTTAAGTTCTTAATATTAATGTGTTTAAAAGTTTCTAAACATAAATTTTAGTCCAATTCAGAAATTGAACTTCATTTCCCATCATTGTGCAATTCATGCTTAAAATGTCAATTTGGGCCCACTCAATAATTTGCTTGTGGAAATTACAATATTCATCATTTTAATTTGAAATTTTGGGATATTATTTATCACTTTGTTTGGAACATTTTATCATTTTGGTCCGATGGATGAATCCCAAAGGAAGATGGAGAATTTTGCGCCTGAAGGCAGAAACTTGCTGGAAAAAGCATAATTGGCCTAAGGCCCATCAAACAAATGTGGGGCCCAGAAACCAAGCCCAATGAAGCTCAAATTTATACAGTAGAAAGATAAAAATATGAGGATCATTTTATTCAACTGTGGCCGGAGCTAATTCCGATGTTTTCATGATGATAAAGGCATCTTAATTTGAGATTTAAATGGTGGACTCGTCATTAATGCACAGAAATCTGTCCCACCTTTTCGACCATAACTTCCAAACGGATGAGCCAAATGTCCTGAAATTTTTCGAGCTTCTAGAGGACACATTAACGAGGATATTGTGCTTCTACAGCCCCTCCGGATTCGGCCTTCTTCAATATCTAATTCACACGTCAATGTGGTGGACGAATCTGGACAGTTTTCCGGGTCAAATTCAAAACATCAATTTTCTTTTGATTATTCACCCTCCATTTGACTCTATTAATTGTTGGGGGGGGTGAATTAATTGTTGGGGGATTTACCTAAGGCTCTTAATATGCCTATATAAGGAGCTATTGGTGAAGGGAATGGGTGTGGAAAATTTTCTTATCATCTTGGATGCTTTGTTTCATTGTAATGTTTTGCTTCCAAATTTCCTTTGTAATGTTTTCCATTTCCATGTAAGTTTTTTTTGTATCTTTATGTTCTTAATCAACTTCTTCTCTTATATATTTTCCATTTCATTTATTAAAACTTTATAATCACAAAGCACTATGATATCTCTGTGTTGTTGTGAATTAGTTCACACATAGGTGTGAATTTCATTCACACACACGAAGGAGTGCTCGTTATTTCTGCGGTTTTAATTTCTTCAATCCAATTCTTGTTAGCCATCTTCCTCCCACCATTGAGAGTATACCATCAATGGAGGGCTAAACCCTTAATGGGTTGATATTAGGAGGATGCAAAGGCTGGATTGAATGTTATTTTATGAACGAATTGTTGTTAATTGGATAATTAATTTAAGACATCCATTCTTCAGTTATTTCTACTCTTCATCTTTACTGTGTTTGAGCAAAATAAATTCAATTACTAAATGACCATATACCTCGGAGAGATCATGAATTTGGTTCTCTAAGTGTATAAGGGATTATTAATTGTGTTTAGTAAGCACCAAACCAGAAAATGATGAAGGTAGTGTTATTTTTGAAGAATGGATTCATCAAGAATTAATAAAACCAAAATTGTTTAAAGAAGTAAAATTCATTCAATCCACCCCGAGCATAATCCTAGATCAACCCATTTTCATTGAATTGAATTCACGTAGGTTTCTTAGTGTTATTTAAAACCATCCAAAATCAAAACCAAAGTTGGCTACTTCATATCCCATCCTTCACCAAATCATAGCGTCTCAAGGTTACTTCTTCGGTCCCTGTAGACTCGACCCCTACATGTACTACATCGATCGCTTTTACCCGTAGGGTAAATTTGGGCGCAACCAGGGCACTAGTCAGTCTCCGCTTCAGCACCTAGAAACCCTGATGGCATTAATTTTTCCATTCAAAATGGGTTTCCATTCCGTTTCAAAGATAAAAAAGGTAATTCCACTATAGATAAGTGAATCATGAACTTACAATAGTAACTAGCCATCTCCAAGAATCTATGAACCACAGTCATGCTCATGCGTAGCTCCCAAGAAAGCGCCACCTCAATCTTCACCGGATCTACTACAACTCCAACATCCTTGATGAAATTTCCCATAAAGTGGACCTCCCATATCTGAAACTAACACTTCAAGAGGTTACCATAAAAATGGTTCTCTCTGAGTGTATCTTGTACTATCTTTAGGTGTGTAGTGTGCAGCTCCTCCAACACTGAATACACCAAGATGTCATCGATGAACACCAAGATGAATTGGTCGATGTTGGGTCAGAATATCCTGTTAATGAGTCCCATGAACACTAATGGGCGTTTTCATGCCATAAGGCATCATCACGAACACATAGTGTCCATACCGACACCTAAAGTTTGTCTTCAGTATATCCTCATCCTATACATGAAGCTAGAAATATCCTGATCTAAGGTCGAACTTTGAGAACCACTTCACTCCCTTAAATTGGTCAAAGAGGTCATCAATCCTCAGCAGTGGGTAGTTTTCCATCACAGAATTCTTGTACAGGCACCATAAGTCCACACACAACCTCAAACTCCCATCTTCATTCTTGGAAAAAATAAACGGTGTTTCCCATGGTGTAACCTAGGGCCTAACGAACCCCTTCTTCTGCAATCCCTCCAGATGTACACTCAGCACAAGAAGCACTGCGAGAGACATCTGATACACCAGTATGGATAGAGTTGTCATCCCAGGGTATAGTTCGATACAAAATTATACTTCTCTATGAGGAGGTAGTCCTGGATCCTCATCAGGAAAAACATCATCATACTCGTCCACATCTACATGAAATCATGGACTCCTCTCCTCCAATACACCAAGGGTGAGGCTAACCAAATGGTGAGTGATCAGCTGCACCCTTTTTCAAGAGGGTTTGTCTTATGCTTCATGGCTTTCCTTCTCACTGGTGAAGAAAAACATGGTCCCATATTCACAGACACACCGCAATGTACACCTAAAATAGTCAATCTGAGCATGGACTGTGGATAACCAATCCATCCCCAGGATTACATCATAATTCATTGACGCTTCTTCTTGGAGATCCCAGCTGACACTATAGCCTCCTAAAGTAAGCTCAAATGGTCAGAAAAATTTTTGTAATCATCGAATCGTCTCTTTTAGAAGTCTCTAGCCACAAGGATCGAGACAATGGCTCCACCAGAATCTTTGAGCTCCGAACGAGAGTCATGGAAAGGGAGGAGTGACTAGAACCTTTGTCAAAAATTACTACATCTATGGCAGAGAAGAAACAAATCGTATCTCGTGTCATCTATGGAGCGTCGTGGTCATAAGTCTATGGTTCCTTGAGCTGAGTTCTCCCTTATTGGCCTACTCCATGAGGTCGAGGTGGACCACTTGGGGGTGTTGGTGGTATCATCTCAAATCGTCTCCGACCACTTGCCTCTCGGAATGCTCTCGTTCCACGTCTGCTACCCTATGGACCTCCTTGCTCTAACCACTACAGCTACCTTGGCAGCCCCTCGACCATCTATCGGTCATCTGTATGGCGGTTTGATAAGTCACGTTCCATGTTTCCTTGCACACCACATGCATAGCACTTCTTGGATCCATTTGGACTCTCTTTGAACAAGGATCCCCACACCCTCGACCTTGATTCCTGGGGTTTTCCTCTGAAATTCCTCACCTGATTGACCTCATGCATATATTGTCTCTTATCTATTGAAGACTCCCCCGCCTAGGGTATATGGGTAGCTCTAGATGTGGGTGCCTACTCCACCAAGAAACTCTCCATCATAAGGGATCTCTCTAGTACCATGTCCTTGGTAGGGATGCTGGGAGACACCAATAAAGCCCTGATCTCCCACCTGAGTCCCTGCTCAAAGGGTCGAGCCCCGAAGAAATGGTCTTTCACCATATCTATAAAGTATTAGGAAATCTCTTTGAACCTCTCAGAGTACTCGACCACCATCATGTTGTTCTGTTGTAGGTGAATCAACTCCTGGATTCGCATAGAGTGCAAGGCCACTGGAAAAAACACCTCCCAGAAAATCCTCTTGAATTCATCCCAAGTGAGGGTCGCCTCATCATGAGTCTAGATGGTAAAACATAACAATATCCAAAATAATATCTGTAGAAGACTCATTTCCAAGACCTCCATCTGGTTATTTGGTGTCCTCACTAAGTGGAAGACTCGTGTCACAGCCTCCAGCCAGTCCTCTACAACATGAGGATCTATCTCTCTTTTGAACCAGGGAGGTCTTTGTCTCTGAAACTCATGTAGGGCACTGAGACTAAAAACTTCCTCTTCTGGAGTCACTGGCAGTAGATGCTGACCATTGGGTGGTGGTAGCACTAGTGCACCACCCGGTGAGGCCTTATCTAGAACTGGTCCCTGAATGGATGCATTGTTGCTAGGCAGGTTGTCCTCACGACCTCATATCGGGATCAGGGTTGGTTTTCCACATAAAGGAATCTTTAGATAGATCAAGATGTGCCATGGTTATAAGGTTATACCTGGTGAGATGACTCTTATTCAAAAATTAGGATACCCTTATGCAACCATTATTTTCATGTATTGAGCCAAAAACAAAATTCAAGGTCCTGGTGTATGGATACGTCAACCGCCAAACCAACACTGGACCTATTGAATATGAAAGTAAAACTCACAATGATTAACAATGTTTCCCAAAAACAAAACATCACACTCCCAGTATTTAATAGGGGAATGACTACCCTATGATACCACTTTGTCACGACCTGTCTCCTAGGGCATGTGTCGTGACTACCCCAAGACCGCCTCCTAATGGCCAGGGGCTGGAAACTAGCACCTATGGCGTCAACCTATAAGTGGGAGGCATTATCATGGATACCTGTAAGCACACACATGCCCAACAAACTCCCAACTCACAAAAGGGAAACATCCTACCACTTAATATACAGTGTGCAAGTACAACCAAAAGAATGTGGGGAAAAATACCAACCCAATAAAAAGTACTGAAAACTGTGACATATGAATAGTTCAATCATCTACAATAAACCCCACCTGATCATGAGAGTAGTGATGCTACTAGAAGCCAAATAAGTTAGTCATTTCTGGCCGGTCCTACTAGGCCTCGCATAGTCCTAGGCCGCCAAGTCCACCTTTATAGTGTCCGTTCATCCCGTCTCCCTGAGCACCAATGTCGAAACGTCGATCATCTGAACCAAACACAACACATACGGGCGAGGCCTGTGCTGTGGTGAGTGACACGGTAATCAGTAGGGAGCCTAAAAAAACTGAAAGAACACAGAACAATTCCTCAGAGTAGAGAATGAAACACATGGTATCTCACACCAGGTATATTCTAATGTAGTAATAGTAGCATCTTCAGTCACAAACGTCAAACTCCTTGGACACTAGAGAACTCCTCCTATATTTAGTATAGTGGGACTTTCGGATCACCCAGAGCCACTTCCAATAACCAAAAACTATTTTGGTACTCATTCTTGATGAGTACCATGTGTATAATGGGTCACATGCAGCCACTGCCCACTGTGGGCTTGCCAGGTCACACAGAGCCGCTTCCCACCTTGGCCGAACTGAGTTACTCCTTCTATCAAGTATCATGGGTTTTCTAGGTCTTATCGAGCTACTCCCCACCGTGGTCCTACTGGGTCAAATAGAGTTGCTTCCCACTAGGCCATCTTCCAGTGGTCTTCAAGTATCAGCCAACCGCAGGGTTCCGTACGTAGCATGCTTGGTAGAACCGCTCATCAAGCCATTAGTCATTTCTCGACTTCCATGAAAGTAACCACAAAGCATGAAAAATATCCTCCTCCCCAAGAGGGTTTCAATGTGGAAAACAACCCATCAATCAGATGCACAGTTTTCAAGATATGAGTGTTTTAGTAACCAGGGGACCAGTTGCGACGGGGCCCAGTCCGACCTGATCAGACTGACCCGACCAACCTAGTTCGGGAGTTCCACATACCCCAGTTCATTTAGAAAGAGTCGAACTGACATGGAATGGGTCATGGTCAGCCTGGTGTGGCCAAGCCAGTGGGCCTGGCCCAATAGGCCTCGCTGGACCCGACCCGATTTTTCCGAGGGTCCAGCCTTCTGGGTCGCTTGGAGGCCCATTATAATCCGGCGTGGCCCGAAGGGGAGTAGTTCCAGCCCATCGGTGCAGGTCTGGCCCGCCCCACTAGGGTCTTGGCCTAACATCAAGGGGATCGTCCACGTGGTGCATCCTTTGTGAGCCCCTCGGACGTGGATACAATTTGCATCCCCTCCGGTCTGAACGTGGCCCGTGACGGTGGGCCACACCTCCTACGCGACGCCCACCTGGAACCACAATTGACTCCCACCATAGCTGATGGGTCGTGGATCCTCTAGTCTATTTGGTGGCCCGGACGCGGGCCAACCCTCCATGTGGTGCCCCAGGTGCCGCATCCTCCGGTGCGCCATCGCGGCTCACGAGTATCGGCCTCCTGGTCAACCCGACCCTCTGGTGCGGGCCTCCGCCTCCACACAGCCAGCAAGGCCATCCGCTGCTGCTATTGTCGGCAACGAAACACTGAAAAAATCTTCAGCTATCCATCATATGCACTTCGTTGGTCCGTTCATTTCACCCCATGTTCTAATGGTCTCCGAGTGAGGATGTCTTTACCACGAATCCATCAAACCATACTTGTCGTCACTTTGAGAATGAGGCCACAAAGAAAACATCAGGGGAGGTGATTAGGCCTTATTCCTGTCATCCAAGTCCCTACGCATTATAGGTTTTAACAAGAGGTTGGAATGAGGAGGTTTGCGTTCAATCATTCATGCCAATGTTTAATCCCAAATAATCACCCCAAAACAAAAGTCACCCTCCCGTTATAACACGCGATCTGCAGATCAACATGTTTGTGGGTGGATCTGTGATCATCATTTTTCAGAAAAGTAACTGGTAAGATCATTTAAATTTTTAAACCCCTACCTATTTTATGTTATTTTTCACATGTTCTTCCTCGAGGTGTTTAAGATGTCTATGTCGCTTCTCGGATCTGATATTTGAAAGGTGACGAAGAATAATAATTTTCACCAGCATTCTTCATTTTTCACAGGGGTGGAATTCCATCAGAGGTTCTCCAGAGAATCCTCCAAATTTATAATCCAAATTTCCATAGCGTGTCTAACTATAAATAACATCATGTCACAGAATTCCCATTATGATGCGATGTCACGTCATTACGTAGTTTTATTTATGAAACAACATCACTGTTACTCATCATTAAATAAATGTTACGTTGTGTGTTTAATGAGACACTAATGAGCCACATTGATGTGAATTGTCACCACAATGTTGCTTCCCCATAGCATCTCCATCCGGCACTCAAAAGTGAGAAATAAAATCAAATAATTCTTTTAAATTATTTTATTATTATTCCCGAAAAGTCTGAAAAATTAATTCTCCTCTCTTCCCTTGCCGAAAAAAGTTATGTCATTTCTCAGAAAATCCTGGTGTTTTGAATTTAATGGTTCTCTTGTATTTTTGATCCGATAAATGATTCGAATGATAGAAAATATTACTCACGTGTTTAATCAAAATACCATAAAAAAGATCAAAATTCCATTATGGGATCTCCGGACCTCGGAATCATTTGCCGTTAAATTTCACGGTCACAAAATAATTACATATAAAAAACATTTATATAGAAATTTTCAAACGTTACAACCACTCACTGGAGCCAATATTTATCCTACCTCATAATGATTCCCACATTCATCCTACATCACTCATGACCTAACTTAATACCCAATTTCAACACATCAAAATTTATTAGGAAGAAAAAATGATGACCATATATTATAAATCACATAATTAATTAATTTATAATATACATACCTCATTTATATATATACACATTATATAAAACCATAGTCACATGCTCATGGAGTACCTCTAATTGTAGATAAATCCCTGACCTCCACTGAATACATAAACATGATCATATTTAACCAAACCAAAGCCTGATTACCTAATGTTTATAATCCATGTGGATCTGCACTCACTATCAGCCACTACCCCCAATCCTAAGTGACTCATCCAACACCACATCCTACACAAGAAATCTTATTCCTACTACCAAATCCCGGTACCAATCTTGTTCCTAACTTAGATGCATGGGACTATCCAAATCCATAACCCCTTGTATATAACATGTTCTTCTAATAATATTGCTCCACCAATCCCATCTATCCACATTCTTAAGACTATTTTGGTGACCGATCACACTAGGTATAAACATTCCCTATCACCCCACACTAAAAAATTCCATATATGAACAAAATCATGGTGGTATAATCAAACCATAACTCTAACTACCATATTCAGAATCCTCATAGACCAACATTCAGTTTATCTCCATTACCAATCTCACCCAAAATTGTTATCTATCATGGTATGATCCCATATACCAAGTTCCACTCTAATATCAATTCATGGTTCACTACCTTTGAGAATGAGGTCAACCTAAATGTGTTCTATTATACCCATATAGAATGTCACAAACCACAATCAAATCAGCACATTATGAAGGTCTCATATACTTACATTTTTCATGAATACCAAAACATGTCCATGAACCCCAAAACGTAATCCATGACCAATGTCTCCCTCTATTATACATGTACACAATATTGATATATCTCTTCCATCAATTTATTAAGGAATAACCTATCATGTAAAAATTCCTCAAAATCCATTTATTTCATCCTTCTCAATCCACCTACATATACCTATACATCCCAATAGCATTTTGATGGTCTTGTGATAATATACAAGGAAAATTTCACTCTACACATATGTAGAATCCTAATAAGATAAAAAAATAGCATGTATTGAATCTATCTAGTACTAATATTAATAGGTTTCACCCTCTCTCTAAAACAATGGACATTATTGTGTCTAGAACACCAATTTTATGTATGCTATAGTGGAATTATCTCCATCAGCTCTCTTATGGTACCCCAAACCCACACTTCCTTATCTGGTTCTATTTTTTTAAACACATGATTTGATACAAAGGGATATGGACCATTATATATAAAATAATTTTACTATAATTATATTATTTGAAAATTATATCTCAGAAAAACATTTATATCCCTAGATCCCAACTATTTAATGTCTTTGAAATTTAGTAATGTAAAAATATTCTTTAACATTATTGTAATCATTTTTTCATAACAACACCATAATAGATACCCGTTTAGAAATTTCATAGATTATACTCATATTTATATCATGGAAATTTGAATACATAATAAAGGGGTGAGCTGAAATCCTCATTAATGGAAAATGGTATCAATGAGTCACAAATGTCCAAGCATGAGAATAAGAGAAAACATGAACATGGCAGAAATATATAATTAATAGAGAATGGAATTATATAATGCTTCCACAAAAAAATATAAGGGACATATATCTCAAGTGATAAAACATATAGCTTGGAATAAGTCTGTGGAATCAAAAGAAAATAACAATGTTCCAGGATAATAACAAAGGAATATAATAGAGAAGTGAAGGAAAAAACATTAGGATAGGAAATAATAACATTATAAACATAACGATTCAAAATTATTCCAACACATAGTTATTGTTTTCAAAGATGACCACAATAATAGAAACATGGAATCATTGTGAGCATAAGTAAACATAATTACCCACACACAAAGTCTTTTTTTTAATATTTAATAACAATTTCACAAACACATAGTCTTTTTGATCATAACTAACCATGATTATAGTCAAGTACAATTATTATGAGTATATCTTACCACAACTACACTCTCAAACAGTATTTGGAGAATAAGAAACCAAACTATAGAAAAAAATAGGGATTTATAGAATATATAGCAAAAATTACACTCATGGACAGAGTTCATGAGAATCAATAAATACAATTACACTCACACATTACCTTTATAATCATAACTAATTTCAGTTAAACTCTCACAAAAAATTATTTTCTCATGAGATATAAATCCTTAACCAATGCATTGGAGAGTGACATAGGATGCCACTGGTCACATAATGAAAATCCATATTGCTATTTCTATTTTAAATAAATCATATATTAAATCATGAAAAACCCATGTAAAGAAAATTAGTTTTGAAACATTACAAAATAGAATTATATAAAATGACTTGGAGAGTTTGATCGATTGATACCAAAAATTCAATTATACAAGTGGATTATTTCCCAAGAGAGTTAAAAATGATATTAATGAAATATTACTCCAATGGTGGTATAAATTTTTATCATTAATTGGAAAATAGATATGGAATCATAAAAAAAGTTTTTAAAAAACATATTTAAAATTATTAAGAAATGTTGTTATGTGTCTATTTCAAAATTTTCTTTTGAGAATATGATATAAAAAACATTTTAAAAAAATATTTGGAAAAAAATATCAATAATGGAACCCTGAAAAATACATTAATTATTTCTATTGGAAATAGGGAGTGGAATATAAAACATACGATCATGGATGGAAAAATATTTAATATTTTAAAATACGTTTACTGAAACCCACATTAAAAAAACATTAATAATGCATATTTTTTTTAAATGGTTGAATAGGAATGTAAAGATCATAGTAAATATTAAATATTTAGATTTAAAAATAATAAAGGATAATATTTTCAAGAATAATGAATATACACATGAATGAAAAATGGCTTATTGAAAAGTATAAAAATAATTCATAAGAATGTTATACTTTTTTGATAAATAAATTCATCACGAAAGGGTATTTGAATTAAAAAATATAATTTTTTATAGAGAATAATATTAATTTAAATATATTAAAATATATGTGTGTAATATTCAATGAATTAAATAAATAAGTCTAAGATAAAACGTTATAACTCAATGAAAGGTGAATTGTGTTATCAAAATCCCTTACATATTTGGTATCTTTTTAAGAGAAAATAAATTGAAGGAGAGAATATAAAATGGTTTTCTAAACCCATTAAATTTAATTAAATGTATGAAAAAATTAATCAATAGTATAATATATACACCAAAAATAATAAAACAAGTTGTTAATATGACATTTGTCTCAAAGAATGAATGTTGAGAAAAGAAAAATCATTACCCTTTCTCTCGACTCTGAAGAAGACATCTTGAAATTATGAATAATAAAAATTATAAAAATAATATCATATTTTATAAATTTAATCATATCTATTAACACATATAATATTTAATTATAACCATACATTATACATTTATTAGTTAGGTATAGTTTATTTTCAACATCAGATGTTAGCAATTTTGATTATTGCATGGATGATTTAAAATGATGATGTTGATCAACATTATTTGACACCAAGTTCAAAATTTAAATATTATTCGACTTACTAAAATATATGATTTATAATTTTATAAATATTTATAATTTCATTCCATGATATTTTTAGTCACTATTCATGTATATTAAATTATGAAGATCTTGTTTCAAAAACGTTTTATGATCAAAAGATGGTATATTTAGATAAATTCTAAAGAAACTTAATCAATACATAAATATAATTTAAATTAATTAAATAAATTAATATAATCATTAAATAAGGGTGGTAATCAAAAATGATAAATGTTGTATCATGGAGGTGGTAGTCCGCACATACACACAGATGATGTTTTCATTTTTTTTATAGAACATAACGATGTTGGAAATTTGTATATATTTTTAGAATATTGATAATGTTAAAAATATAATATATATAGTTATTAAATAAAAAATTTTAACCATTAATTTAATGTGGTTATTAAAAAAATATCCCACTTAATGGAGGTGGTAGTATGTATGTATAGATAAATGATGTTCTCATTTTTCTAAGGAGGGAAGACAGGTAGATAATGGTCATACCATTATCATAATAATATTTCAGTATAATAATAATTATAATGTAATTATATTAAAATGATTAATATATATTTTCATGGTAATTATAGTGAAAAAAAGGATAAGAAGTGATTAGCACGCACATTGATAGTTTGACCATTCTTATAGAGAACCTCTTGAAAATCGAGGTTTTGAAGCTCTTCCTTGGATCAAGGGGTTGAAAAATGGGGGAGAAGTTTCTAGGTGAAGCAAAATGGGTAGGGAATTAGTGGTAACATAAATTTTGAGAGTGTGTTTAAAGTGGTGGTGGAAGTCTCTTTCTATAAGTGAGGAGATTGACATTTTTATAACATTATAAAAGGACAAGTCACCAATAAAGGCATATTAGTCCAAAATTTAAAAATAATGGATATTTTATGAGTATTTGGTATATAAAATCCTTCACCAAACATTTTAGAAAATATTTGTGGAATTTTAGGAATTTTATCCATATTTCAAACATAAACTATAATTCACTTTTACTGAGGTGACTCATTTTTTAGCCTCGATAATTTATTTTAATGACCAAATTTAAAATAGATATTATTACCTAATTTCAAATTTCCAATTTCAAAAATTTAAATAATTTCATATAATAATATTTTCAAGGGTGAGGAAATTTAATTTTAATAATAGTGTACATAACATATAAAAACTACCTTTTTTAAAAAGTGAACTGTTTAGAATAAAATATTTATTCAGATAAAATTATCAATGACTTTTATTTTAACAACATTAACTACTTTATTATTATATAAATAATATATTTTTTGGTATTTTAAATAAATACAAAACCAAAACCCACCATGTGAATATATAATTAAAAGAAATTTCCAATGTTCGGTTTCTTTAGAATATTATTTTACTTTAATTCATGAATCTCAAAAAAGATTTTCTAAATTCAACATAGTATTTTAAGAAAATAATTTTACTCTTAAAATATTTCTTTGTTTGGGATATATGTTTTATTAAATTTAGAGTTATTTTTACATTATGATAATGTCATAAATTCTATGACATTGGTAAAAAAATTATGTTTTACTCTTCACGTAATATGTTCCGAAAATAAACTCTCTAAGATAATTTTAAATTGATAAATTAAAAAAATAAACTCAATTTTTTAAATTAGAATTATAAAATTTATGAATTTAAATTTTAAATGTAGAAAAAATATAATAAGAAATATTTTTATAGGGTAGTGAATTTTATATGTCAACTGTTCTTATCCCCATCTACCATCGATTTATATTTAAATTATAATTAATATTATATTTTAAAAAAAATATTTGATAATCATTTAACCATTATATACATAGATCCATGAAATAAATATTCATAGTGAAAAAAATAAAATTTTAGGAAAATATATTTTAACCATTAAATGATCGTATTATTTGTTTATCCATACTAACCAAATCTCATCAGTGAATTAGTATTGAAAATGATCATTATATTTTTCTATCTATATATATTTCATAATGTGGTAACCTCTATTTATACCCACCAATTCAATGATTAATTTACAAAGGTTATCACTATTAGAAAAATAGCATATACCAATAGTTTGGAACTGTTGGTATTGGTCCCCAAACCATTGGTATAGACAATATCAATGGTATGGAGAGAATTTGGATGATTTTTGGATGGTATAGAGATATACCAAGGGTTTGAAAATTGCTTGGATAGGTATATACCAATAGTTCAAACTGTTGGTATAGAGTTATCCAAATTGTTTGCAAACTTTTAGGATAGAACTATCCATGTGGTTTTCCCAAATTAATTGGGATAGTTAATGTAAAATAAAAGAGGCATCGGATGTTTGAACCTATGACCTCCCACTTATATATCAATGACATAACCAATATGATACAATTATCTTTGTGAATATAATTGGATATATAGATATAAAAAAATTTATTTATTGATTTATTTAATGATATTTGAAAAAATAATTCATAAAACATCATGGTATTTATACCAACAATTCTCAAAACTGTTGGTATAGGGAAATACAAACTGTTTTGAAAACTGTTGGTATAAGTAACCAAATTTTTGGGTCGTATAATAAAAATTTTTGAAAACCGTTGGTATAGGTTTTTTATAATGACCCTATCCTAATAGTTTTCCATAACCATTGGTATATGGGCATACAGAAGCCCATGGTTTTTCCAAAACTATTTTCATAGAGTTTGAACTAGATCTCAGTACCAATAATTTTTAAAGAAACTATTGGTATAGGGTCTTTAAATGGAGTCTATAACAACTATTTTATCCATACCATTGGTATATCCATCACCTATACCAATGGGTCTGGAAAAACCGTTGGTATAGGTCATATTATGGTACCACTACCAATATTTTTGGGAAAACCCTTAGTATAGGGTCATATTATAGTACCTATACCAAAGGTTTTCCAAAACATTAGTATAGACCCATTGGTATAGGTCTAGTTTCTAGTAGTGTATATTTATCATAATAAAATACCATGTGGTTTTTTTGTTTTTATTTTTCATGTGAAACAAGATATTTAATCAATATATATTTAATAGGAAATATATAATAAAATCATAGGGTGTTACATTCTCCCGCTATAAATAAATTTCATCTCCTCAATTTTAATTATCTTTTATTAAAGAAAACTAATATAGGTATTTATATAATATAAAATTATCAATACATAATTTCCATCTCACTATAATGGATAAGTCTATAAAAACATTATTTTCATTTACGGTTTGAATATATAGATATTATTAACCATTTAGTTCAAATATTGTTCCTTATATGACAATATGTCTTATGAGTTTTTAGAGAGGTAAATTTTAAAACCTCTTTTTCATGATATTACTTCCTAAAAAATACTAAAAAAGGTTATGATAATATCAAATAAAATTAAGATTAATTATCATTTATATATAAAAAATCAATCATAATATGTCTTTTACTATGACACATTCATTTCAATTTATGATACTTTGGGTTGAACTATAATATAATTGGATTAAACTATATATCCTTCAGTTTAATCTAATTTTTCTATGGTTATATTCTTATAAGGTTCTATTAACTTATTAGTTATAAAATTTATCCAAAACATAAATTTAAATCATTTATAATTCTTTATAAAGTGATTATGGATCAACCAAAGAGTATTCCCCAATAGTGTCAAAACAGGTGTGTAGTTAGGCTTATTTTTTTCCAATCGAGTGAAGATATAGTTAATAATCAACCTACCTTTTTTATGCATTATTACCCCCAAGTGTATATATGATAGAGATTATATCAACTTTATTATATACAGATAGGGATTCCATTTTATGGAAACCACACACTATATACTTTAATATTTTTTTTGTTATTTTACCTTTAGTATATTCTATATTGTTTTCACTAATGTTCCCTAGACATAATACCCAAAAATTACTAATCTAATCCCAAAAAAACTAAACCTTACTTTGATATCAAATGAGATACCCTAAAACTTTACAATTGGATCTAGGGAATGAAACACATTCTTTAAGAATTGTATTTGATTACAAGTGAGGTGATCCATGTTAAAAATGATTATATTTACAATAACTACACTATTTGAAAATTATATCTCACTAATACTTTCACATACACAGAACCCATATGTTTAGTGTTATTGGATATTATCCATGTAAAAAAATATTTTTTTCAAATAATTGAAATCATATTACCATAATCTCACTATACTAGATCCCTTACTAGACATTTCCTATGTTATACTCATCTTAATATCCCAGGGAATGGAAAACATAAGAAATGGATAAGCTCAATTTGTTAGTTCAAGAATAATATATCAATGATTTATAAAGGGTTATATTATAATAATATAAGAAAACATGATAATAGGAGAAATATAAGATTAAAATATTATAGAAGAATATAATATTCATCCAAAAAACAATTCAAAGGACATTTAAAATCAATTGATAAAACATATACCATGGAATAAGTTTGTGGAATCATGAGTTAATAAAAAAATTCCATGAGTATAAAAGTGGAATATAAAATTTAAATATGGAAATAATATTCATAATAGTAAATCATAAAATTATGAACATATGAATTTGAAATTATGACTATGCACAATCTTTACAAGAATAGATAACAACACTTACACTCACACACAATATTTTTGAGAATATATGACCAAAGATACACTCACGCACAATATTTGAGACTAAAACTAACTATAATAACACTCAAAGATATTTTTTTTGAGTATAACTATCTATTATTACACTCACACATACTCTTTGTTATAATATATAACCACAAATACACTCAAAAATAGTATTTATGAGAATAAATAAATGAAATTACACTCAATCATAGTCTTTATAAGAATATATATCCATAATTATACTCATTCAATTTCTTTGTGATCATATATAACTACAATTATAGTCACTCATTGTAATTGTGATCATAAATAACCACCATTATATTCATGTACAATCATTGTCACATGAAACAAAATCATTAAAAAATGCAATGGAAGATGATTTAAGACCACAACCACCACATAATAATAATCCATATTCTTGTGTTCCAAAAATAGTCAATCATATACAAATCATTAAGAACATATGAAAAAATGTTCCTTGTAACATTCTTAAATAGTATCACATAAAATTTCATCAAGAGTTTGATCAGTTGAAAAAAACAATTCAATTAACAAAATGTGTTATTTAAAAATTTAATTTAGAGGGTTATTAATGAAACATTACTCCAAAGTATATATACATTTTAGTTATAAGGTGTAAAATAGAATCAAAATCATTAGAAGAGTTTTCATAAAAAAAAGTTACGAGTCACATTCAAAAGATTATTTTTATAATATTATACAAAAAAAATTAATACATTATTATTGATGAAATATAAATAATATAACAATATAAATACATAATATTTCTATGGAATAAATTAACATTATATGATAAAACAAATAATCGTGAAAGGAAAATACATTGATATTTTAAAATACATTTGTTGAATCCCACTTTGTAAAAAGTGTAATAAATATATTTTTTGAAAATGAAAGTAAATAAATATGAATATCATAAGATATAATAAATATTTATATTTAAAAATAAAAAAGTAGGATATTTCTAGGGACTAAAATATTGACCTGGAAGAAAAATGGCTTATTGGAAAGGGTAGAAGTTTTTATAAACACTGTTATAATGTTATGAGAAATGAATTCACCATGGAAGGATATTTAAATTTAAAAAGTAATTTTACTTTTATAGGAATATAAAGTAACATATATATAAATATTGGGGTGGAATACCCCTATTATGGATTAAAAATGTTCAAAAGGAGACAATATTACTAAATGAAATGGGATTTTTGTTAGCAACATCCTTTATTCCTTTGGTATCATTTGAGTCAAAAAAATTGAAAGATATAAAATGAAATGGATTTATAAACCCCTTTAATTTCATGACATTTATGATAAAAATATTTGATAGATAATTATAAACACTATAATAAAAAAATTGGTGAATAAGGAATATGTCTCAAATAATGAAAATTGTGATGCCAAAAACTGTTACCATTGATCTCGAATTCTATGAAGGTGCTTTAACTTCCTGTATAAAAAAATGACCACATTAATATCATATGTCATATAATTTTTCAAATATATTACCACAAAAAATATTTAATCACAACCATTTATTATATATTTGTTTTATATTTATAATTTCTTTTCATCATCAGATGTTAGTGATTTTGATTATTTCGCACATGTTTTAAAATGTCTATGATGATTACTATTTTGTTATAAAATGGTAATACCTAAAATATTATAATAGATAATATAATATATTATTTTTAATTATTTATAATGTTCTAATTTCATTCCATGATGGTTTTAGTCATGATTTGTAAAGATAGAATCTGTTGTGAGATTGTTTTGGTAATTTTTGATGAACAAAAGTTGGTATATTAATAATCAGGTAAATATTAATATAAATTATAATGAATAATAATCAAGTCCTACCAATAATTTTAATTAATTAAATAAAATTTTCTAATTATCAAATAATCGTGGTGATTAAAATGAAATATGTCGTTCCATGGAGGTGGTAGTCCGCCCAAACACATGAATGGCATTTTTTGGATTTTAATATAATGAAAAAAGGTTGAAATTTATTTATATTTTCATAATATAAATAATTTTATAAATATTAAATTTATTAATTTAATACCCCTTTTTAAGAAATCATTTATGGAGGTTAAAAAAAATATATTTCTTTATGGAGGTAGTAGTCAGCGTGTTTGCATGAACAAAATTCTCATTTTTATAAAGAGGTGGAATGGTGGATAATGGTTGTTACATAAAGATAATAACATTTTAGTATACTAATAATAATAATTTAATTATATTAGGAGAAGATAGATTTATAGGATAAATATATATAATTAAAAAAGGATAATAACTAATTCGTACTCATGTTGAGAATTTAATACTTCTCTTTGAGGAACTCTTGGAAATGGAGGATTTATGGCTTTTAAATTGTTAAAGTGGTTAAAAACAAAGAATAAGTCAATTTGTTAAGTACAATTTCCTAGGTATCAAGTGGAATTTATATTTTTAGAGTGTATTTAAAGGGGTGGTGGTAGTCTCCTTTTATAAGTAAGGGGAGTTACATTTTTGTAATAATATAACAGGACTCGTCAATATTTAAGGAATGTAAGTCCAAAATTTGAAAATAATTATGATGTTATGAGTCTTTGGAAAGGAAAAACATTCCAAACACACCTTTATATAGTATTTTTGGAATTTGAGTCTGTAGTTTTAACTTTCACCATAATTTATCTTTACTACATTAAGTATTTTTTTTACCTCAGTAATTTTTTTTAATGAAAAAAATTTCAAATTTAACTTATTTCCAAATTTGAAAATTATAATTTAAAATATTAATGTATTTTTATCTAATAAAATTTTCACGGGTGAAAAAAAATAATATTAATATTGTTACACATAATACCTAAAAAATTGTTTTCTCTAAAAAGTGTATTTTAAGCATTAAAATTATGCCTAGTATAGAATTATCAGTGTTATTGATTTTCATAAAATTAATTATTTTATTAATAAAAAATAATATTTATGTTGTTTCAAAATTAATTCCAAACTAAAATCAAGTTTTTGGATATTTAATTAAAAGAAAATACAAAAAAAACTTTTTTATTGGAATAAAATATTACTTTAATTCTAGAGGGTTAAAATATTTTTTTCTAAATTCATTATTGTTTATCTAAATGCAAAATTTAATTCCCTAAATACACATTTTTTTTATAAAAATGTTTAATTTATTTTTATACAATTTTTACATTATGATAAATTCATCAAATCTATAACGTTAGTAAAAACTTTATTTCTTACTCATCATATAATTATTTTAGAAAATTATAAATTATTCACACTTAGCCAATTTTGAAAATATAAATAGAAAAACCAAGTTAATTTTATCAAATTAAAACCTTAAAATTTAAGAAATTAACATTTTAATGGAATAAAAAATACAATGAATAATAATTTAATAGGGAAATGATTTTCTTAAAGTATTAACTATTCTTATTATTATCCACATGAAATTGATAGTTAAATTAGTGTTAATATATTAATCATATAAGAAATATATTTTATCATAATTTCACCAAAATATACTTGGTTCCTTGAAATAAATTTTCATTGGAAATAAAAATATAATTTTAGAAAAAAAATATACTTTTTGGCATAAAATGATTTTATATTTATTTAGATATATTGATTTAATTTCACCAATGTATTTTTTTAACGTGACAGTATTTTATCTAAATATATTTCATAATATGGTTACATGTATTTCAACCATCCATTTTAATTGACACTTTACAATGGTTATATTTATCTTAATAAAATTTGGTGCAGTACATTTCGGTTCAGTGTTACTTATAAAACAAAATATTTAATAGATATATATATTTAAGAAATTTACACTAAAATATCATGGTGTTACATTTAAGATAAATAATTTAAACAATACACACATAAACTGACCCTAAGTTTCTCATCCAACCACATCCCAAACTCTTATGTCCTTAGTGGTAGAGCTACCCACCTTAGTGCTTCTATGTATGGATCATGCTCAGATCCAACGTCAAGGGCCTCATCAGATGCATGTATTAGTTGAACCAAGTCACCACACTCCTGAAAAAATCAATGGCAATATTCTAGGTTTAATATCACTAAAAATTTAAATTCCATATTCAATACACACGTAAAAGTCATGAAATCATAAATAGGAAAAAAAATTATAATCATCACAATCCACAAGCCCTTAAACTTCCATACAACACCCATGTCTTATACCATCTACTAACATGGACCGACCAACTCATATTAGGGTTAAGTGTCATAAATATCATACACACATTTTGTTATCATACTTTATCACACTATGAATTCTATCCCCATGATGGTTGAGTATAATTTCACCAGGATTATATATGAGAAAACACTATATTGGATATTATGGACACATTAAACAAACAATACCCCTTACATTTCTTCAACTAATAGGCCTAATTAGTCAAATAATTATAATTCCATCAAGTCACTATATATGAAAACATAGTTTAACAATTTTTTTACACTTTATCTTGTTAAACCATTTTTTCCTTAATGAACCAGAATTAAAATCAAAAGTATAACACATATATCTTTAGGTCCATACACTCCTAAAAAAATACATGAGTACTATATATATCTTCTTAGGGATAAGAGTAAAAAAATAGAACAGTAACATTAAATAACCATGTATTCAAATCAAATATACCAACTCTAATCAGGATAACCAAAATAGAGATCCTGATTTCTTATGGTAACTTTAAGGATAGGCTATACTTATACTATCTAGACACATTAAATAATATTTATAACAAGTTCCAACACATTCTTAGACCTCCATTGTACCACAACCCAATTAAAACAATATAACTTCTCCATATAATTTTGTACCAACATGTTCTAATATCACTTTATAATGACCCAAACCAACTAAACCTAGAGTAATTGGACTAGTAAACTACTTGACCTTAGGTGCGCCTCCTGGTATGATAAAGTATATCAACTATTATATGGGTTTTATTGGGTGATAATGGGAAGGAAATCCCATATTAATATAAATAATAATAACATCAACAGAACATAATAAAATCAACAATGAATAATATGAAAAATATAAATATGGTTAACTTAATAAAAATATACCATGACTTATATTTCATAAAAAACCCAAATTTTCCCATGGACAATAAAAAACTTAAAACTAAAAAATTAATCAAAATGACCCCCAAGCCGAAACATTGGTTCCACCTAGATCATTAAAAAAACTTTTTATTTTTTTTACTGAATCTTCACCCCACCCATAATGCTTCATGAACTAGGTCATTTATTTTTTTCTATTCCAAGGTACATAAAGTTTACACACATCCTAGATTTATAGTTATTGGTGTGATTATTTTAGAAGGACACCTCCAATAATGTACCTAACTAATATCCATAAATGTAATAGTGTATGTGAATGATAATTAATAAAAGCCGATAACATTACACAACCCACTCAACTCATAATCATCAAGAACCAAAAAAGCCTTTGTCTTCTTGATCCAATACCAAATAGGAGTGATACATATGTAGTCAATCACAGAAGACTTTTCATAGCTTTATAACAAACTCCATGTCCCATAGAATAACCTTACCAAAGTAATCACCACACCCCAATAAAACATCCACAAGTTATATCACAATTCCCATGAACTTACACATCCTTTACAAGTGATGGATTAATATCCTTACAAAATACAAGGAATGGTTATACCCATCATTTACCAAATCCATATCATTAGAAAAACATGTAAAAAATCATTCTACACTCATATGTTGGTCTCACACACCACCAACCATGGACAACTATGGTGTAGACTTACACTATAATAATGATCAATACCATCATCTGTGATACTTAATTAATGGAGGTCACTAGCAACAACGAGTATACTAATATCAATCATGATACTTATCCTACATGAACATGACCCCAATGTAATTTCCCCCACCATGAGCATCACACCAACCTCACAAGGATGTAACTTCACCAACCTATATAGAAAACTACTATAATGTTTTGTATCTTTAAAACATACATCATTACCCCATTCTTATTGATCAACAACACCCATAGTCATATGAGTAACACTCAACACATTCCAAAGGTACCAATGAAATCATCAAAACCTAAGAGTTACCACTTTTCAACATATGGAATCTACTCTATCATGACCTAATCTCACAATACTAGGTAATAGAGTCATATAATATCATATGCACTATTTCTATTCGAGTATACCAAGGGTTATCTTTTAAAAATAAATTAAACTCCAAGTGGGATAATTTTGAGTCAAACATATGTAAATCTACACACACCTATTTATTACATATTTAATAACACATTTATAACCCAGGGGATAGTTAAGAACAACCTACCTGGAGTATTTAAGACTCTACTATCCAAGAAACATAGACAAGTTTTTCTTCAATAAAAATATACAATATTATTTTTCAAAAAATATGTTTTCGCATAAAATCAATATAAAAAACAATGTGGTCAGAAAAATAAGAAATAATTACCCTAGGGTAGGCAGCCTCATGCATGGCCATCCACTGGAATAATTTACATGAATATCTAGTTATAATTAAAGATGATATTCCAAAAAGAATAACGGAATAAAGAAGAGGTGAGTGCTAGGGAATTATTAGGAAATTTGGTTGAAAAACTTATTTCACCCTTTTATAGTTGAATTCCATATTAATATTTCATTTTTTAAACATTTTATGAAATATATTTTCAAATTTTCAAATTCTAGAAAATATTGGAGAATTCTTTAACTTTGTTCCCCTTAGTGGTTAATACATAATAGTTGGTTTGAAAAATATTATGTATAACCATGAAGTTTAATTGTTTAGATAATTTATAGTAAGAAAATATATTACACATATCATATAAATTATCTTCCCTCTATAGATATTTTTTTCATTTCCAAAATCATATATGTAATGTTTTTCTTCCATGCTTCAGTTTTTTTCTTAAAAGAAATTATGTGTAATATATTTTCAATAAATAATATATTTCAATTTGAAAAAATTTATTATGTGATATTTTCTTCAATATATAATATAAATTTATTATATAAGTTTTTTAATTTAGATGAAAAACCTAATGTAATATATGTAAATCCATACGTAATATATTTTTCCTCATGATAGTTTTTTTCTTAGACACCAAAATATATTTGTAACATTTTTGGTCCACATATAATATATTTTCCAAAATTTATTGTTTTTTACCTAACATAATTTTAGTAGGACCCTAATAAAAGGATTGTGACCAAATAAAAATACATTATATCATGACACCCTAACCCCAATGGTACCCTCTTAGGGCCAGAAATGATATAATGGAAATAATGCCTCACAAAGCCTACATTTAATACATCCCAAGTTGGTCATACGAACTATGGGAATATCATAAACAAAAATGGGAGGAATTAACCTATAATAAGAACATAAGGAATGATAGATAAAATAGAAAATTAAAAAATAATTCCCATAAAAAATACATCCAAAAACTTGAATGAAATGTCATACTACTAAAACAACTACAAAAAGAAAACTAAAAAATCGAAAAGATAATCCTCAGTAGTGACCTCAAATACCAAATATCTCCTAAACCACACTATGAGCTGGTAATATCCAACCTGATATACAACCATCTCTTGCCGACCTGAAAATAGTTTTTATATTCTTATGGTGACCATATCAGTTATACTAAGTAGGATCCTCCTTAAATCCTCTCATAAAAAGATTATGAAATCATACTAAATCCTAGTGAGTAAACTCATGAAGCTAACCCATCACCAAAACAGGTATTCTATGTCCCTAGACTGAACTTGAATCTCTCTCTAAGTATCAATACAAGGGATAAAATAATATCTAATATATATAAAAGAAGGTACCCCACAACCACTTCCCCACTAGTTTTATGCTCTTCCCCAATGATGACCTAATCCGTCTCTCTACAAATTAAAGAAGCCTTCCCAAAACCCCTGGGAATCTATAAAAAATCATTTACCCCATGTATCACATCACAAATATATCATAACATGCATCCTATTCATGAAAATCATCATCATTAACCACATATTCAAGAAGTAACTCAGTAATTCAAGGGAGCTACCACATCCCATACATCGTGTATTATGCCTCAATCCATTAAAACCTATAATCAAATTACATATAATAGTACAAAGGATTATATATCTGATGATACATGTGTGGGAAATAACCACATGCCATTACACCCCTCTACACACACATATTAGAAAAAGGTTACCCCTATGCATGACACATATAATACTAATAAGATAATAGAATTGGAAGAGTGGGGGTATTCAACCATTCTTTCCTCAACAAACTAGATATTGTGGAAACAAACCACTAACGTCCGCTTATATTGGTATCCCTACGGACATATGTGGGGTATAATATGAAATTAAATACAATGTGTAGATATATATATGACACAACACACTATGGAAAACAACCTCTCTCTAGAATCAATTGTAGTTATAATCACAGAAACACCCCACTTACACCAAATTGGACTAGATATCCAAAATGATCATAAGAATTTCAATGGATTCAATCAGTTTTTATTTTTAGACATTTTAATGTTAGAGTAATTACCAGCTAATTATTCCATCCCCTCTAGGTATAACTAACCCCTTCCATGGTTCCTCAACATTATTAACACTTAGTAATCAACCCATCCATCAACCCGAAGGATTAATTTTTCAATATTCAAAAAAAATCCATTACATTATTCCATGAACCCTACGAATCATCCTGAGATACCATAAATGATTTATAAACCAAGCATAACTTGCTGCATCTAATAGTGGGGAATGGAAGGATGAAACAAGAAACCCATTCATCTGACCATTAAAAGTGATTCATTAGTGATAAAGTATACAATATTTATGAATAATGAAAAATGGATTGTATATATTTAACCCATTCCATCAGTACTAGTGCCATACATAACACCTCCATACATATCAACATATATAATTTCATCTCTATCATCAACTTCTTCCACAAAACCAGGCACTCCCACCCATGTCTCTCCAGACTATTAGCCATCACCATCTCACGTCATGTCACATCACAAGTCATAAATATAGTAAAATCACAAAATGATGAATGAAAATAACAAAATTCAATTGGGAATATTGGATCTAAAACCAATGTATCCATCCTTTATCAAAAATTGGGCTCATTCATCCCCAAAAAATTGTTTTTATCAAAAAAACTAGTTGGTTTCCACCATGAATTAATCGATTCATTCATAAAAGGTTTTAACCAAAGACAACATAAGAAACAAGATATTCAAATCTTCAAGATATTTTAACATGATTTAAAATATAACTTTTAGTTTTATAAAAGTACAAGGAATAACATTTTCAATTAAAATTTCCTCTAATGTCATTTGTTTTCTATTAAATTTTAAGAATAAATGTCAAAAAAATAACATGCCTCTTTATTATTTATCCATTTAGAACTTCAGACTTACAGGAATTATGAAATTTATGTTATTTAACAAATTTTCAATCATAAAAAACAATATAAACAATATAATAAACGTTGATAGAAAATGATATCAAAAATCGTGTGGAAAATTATTATCATAATATAAGAACATGAAATCACTACAATCAAAACCAATTTTTTCATTAATTTGGTTTAGTCTATATTAACGCGAATCACACAATTATCCAAATAGTTAAAGAATTGTAACTTTATTATTTCACATAAAATTTGTAGATTCAATGAATCCCCTACCTCAAGTATTTTATTATTCTTTGAATAAGAAATTTACAACAACGCATATTTTTGATCACCTAACCCACAAAGAATCTATTTCCCCTATGGATGTTGCAACACAATTGTGCCAACAAACATAAAAATTAATCAATGAGATTAAAGTAAACCAACATTCATAGCATGGAAATATTTAATGGGATGAAAAAAATAATCAATTAGATACAAAAATAGTGGAGTGAAAATCATCTAAAATCACCACAAATGTAACATGGTAATCTGAGGATCAATCCTAATTTAAATAGATTTAAAACACCTTGAAAGAGATCCTCGAATTTCTTAGGGTTCAATAGGAATAGTTGGCATAAAGAAAAGGTGAAATGGGTTCCTCATATTTATAGAGAAACCATACTTTAGAATATTATGATGCAATACCCCATACTGTATCATTAGTGTGATGACATAGGGAAAATATATACAATAAAGAATGAGTGCACTCCCCAAGACATCTTGTCAAAGTTGCATCATAGAAATATAGTGTGGTCCACACTTTAGATCCTATAAATATGAAAAAGTACAATAGATAAAAGTTACCACTATCTCATATAATCCTAATATTGAAAAATTATTTTATATTATAACTCAGCTCAATGGAATAGTGACTCCAAAATGAAAGATCCACTAAACTGTTTCTCCTAAGATTCCATGATGTAGCCTACTTACTATACTATAGGTGTAATAAAATTTTTAGAAGCACCCAAACCACCCCTTTATATTCCATTAAACAATACTTATCCCATTTTACAACCTTATCTACTGACTAGGCTTCATGGAATACCATACGCCTCAACACCACAATCCTTCTATATAGTTGAAATTTACACTTTACTCTCCCCCTTACTCTTCTGATCCTTCTGTGGAAACCTCCAACACCTTAAAAATTAAAAGGTAAATTGCATGTTTTCATTACATAAGACTAGATACCTATAAAACAATTATTTCTTTATATAAATTTTAAACCCAACACAAAGAGAAAGGAAGGAAGAAGGGTCATCCGAAGAACCACCTCATGAGATACCTCTTAAGAATATTTCTATCATAGGAGAAACCCCACCCCACTCAGAGATGAAAATTTTAAAGCTAAGAAATAAGAAAAACTATCTCTCAAACACTCTCTTATTGGATATACCTCTGAAATAGTATAAAATACACAAAAAAGGAATAAAAAAGAGACAACAAACATATATCCTAGATAAATGTCAACAACATCAAACATATTTATAAAATAAGAACTAAGAATAAAATAGCTCATGATACTTAGATCGTGTCTATGAATCTTTTTCTATAAGATCTACTACATGTCATTGTTCTGACAAAGGACATGAACCATGGGAATAACACTCCCATACAATACCTTCTCCTAGAGGTCTTAGATCTCTAAATTCCACAACATAAAGGTATCATCATCATCATCATAAATTCTGATCTCACCCAACTAATAATGTGAGAGAAATCATGAAGATTTTTTTGAAGCTGTGAAATGTGGAATACGTCATATATTCTATTCATATTTGGGTGAAGTTATATATGATATGAAATGACTCAATAAAGAGACAACACCTCGAAAGGACCAACAAATCATAGAAAAATATTACTCCCATGAACAAACCTCCACTACCCATAATAAGGAGTCATCATTAGGAACACACGATCAGCAATATAAAACTCCATTGGTCTCCTATTATGGTTGGTAGAAGACTTCTGAAAATCCAATGCTCCCTTCATATTCTCATGAATCACCTAATATGCCTTTTTCATACTCTGTACTAGTTCCATGCCAAGAATTTCTAACTACCCAAACCCAATTCGGAATAATATATAATGACATGGTTGTATATAAAAAGATTTAAATGGATCCATACTAATGGTAGAGTGAAAAACTATTTCTGTAATAAAACTAAACTAAGGGTATGTGCCTTATCCATAATCCTCAACAATTTTGGAAACAATTGAACAATATGTTTTCAAGAGTCAATATAGTCTGATCTATATGACCATGTACCTATGGATAAATGGAAGTGGTAAAGAATCAATGAGATACAAAGGCATACTAAAAGCACGTCCATATCTTGGAGGCGAAATGAGAATAATGATCAAAGATAATCCTCATTGGGACTCTATGGGGCCTTACTACCAACTCTAGATATTGCCTCAACAAAAACTCCTATATTCTCGAATTCTTGATCAATTAGAAGTGAGTTAAATTTATAAATCATTCTAATATCACCCATTAAACATCATAATCTCCATGAGATCGAGGTAAACCTATAAAGAAGTCGATTGAAATATAATCCCACTTCCACAGAGGAACATCCAAAGTCCATAGAAAACCACTAGGAATATAATTTTTAGTCTTCCTCTTCTAGTAGACCGATCAAGTGGACACAAACAATACAATTGGACTATTCATCCAAGGACACTAAAATTGACCCCTCATTGAAAAATATGTCTTTTTCATGGAAGGATATTTCTCTAATGGTGAGGAAACCAGGGATAACCACCTTAAATGTCACTAAAGGAACAAAAATAATATCATGGAACAAAAGGAATCCACTACCACCAACATCTACAATATTAATATGCATCATAATGAGATCATATCTCACTCTCTAGGAATATCCAGACTCCCACAAAGCATCACTACATGAATTCCAACTTAGATTACTGATCACAACATTACCCTTTTCCTAGGTATAGGAATTATCAAAATCTTAATCTTGAAAGAATTATATCCCCCATTACTATTTTAAGTTTAGGTTACTATGGGAGAATAGATACCTTGATATGTTTTTATTAGTGAAAACCAAAATGTGTTTGTTGATATGGTAATGTTTCCACAACATCAGGACAAACACAACAAGTTCCAACATGAGATCATGGATAGAATATTAAAATTCAAAAAGTCGTAACTATATAGAACCATAAGAAATGACTAATATCTTTTTCATTAGAAAACATCCCTATGCAATAAGTGAATCATCATAGAAGATATAAAACTAAACTCCCCATTCTGTGAAATTGAGGATCAGAGTACTGACCGAATTCTCATTCAGATACTAAAAATCTACCAAACACTAATTAGTACATGAGAACATATGATCCTTTCTCGTAAAGGTTGTCATAGGAGTCACAATCAAGTAGATGTTTGGTAGGAACTTCTTATAGTAGCCTCAATAATCATAGAAACTCCACATCTTTGAAATATTATTTGGGGGTACTGAAGAAACAAATTCCTTGATCTTTAAAGGATCCATGATAATATAACACTAGGAAACAACATGAACCAATAACTGAACATCACGAGCCCATAACTCACAATTGTATTATATTCTAAAAAACTATTCATGATTAATAACTCTTAAAAATATTCCAATTATACTCTACATTATCCTCCTCAAATGCAGAGTACAAAAGGACATTGTTAATGAAAACCACCATGAATCAGTCCAGAAACTCTTACAACACAACATTTATCAATCCCATGAACATGAATTGATAATTTTTTATAAAAAACATCACAATAAACTCATAATTCCCATAATGACTTCTTAAAATATACGTACGTATATTTTCATCCTTCACCCACATTTGATGATATCTTGATTATAGATCGATCTTTGATATGCAATTAGTTCCATTTAGATGATCTAATAAATCATCAATCCATGGAAGGGGTAATAATTTTTCAATATTGCATGGTTAAATAGATGATAATAGGAACACAAAACTAGACTATTATTGACCCTCTTTGTGAACCAAATTTGGTCACCCCAAGGTGACACACTCATCCAATGCATTCTTTTCTCTTCTCTCTTAGTCTTTGGTGGATCTATTAATTCGGTGATGGCCCCCAATTAACCTATTTGAAATTCTTGTGAATAAAGAATTTGGTTTAGATAGGCATGTTGTTTTCAGGTTTCCAGGGCCACAACAGATTATTCTCAGCATCTCGAGTGAAGAGGATCTGGTGTGAGCATGGTATAGATTTAGGAGATCTGTTCGAGGATTCCATTTTCATCTACTATGCAGGTTTTTCAGTCTCCACATGTAGTGGGACCCTTATACCACGATGATTTGGATTCAACTTCCCACCCTCCATCATCCATTCCAAAATATGGTGTTACTCCCTTCTATAGGTAAATCCATTGGATGTTTTCTTTGTGCTGGTCAGCAGACTTCATCTATGAAGCACCTGATTGTGGCAAAGTTTTGGGTTGAAATGGATCTCTCTCAGCCCCCTCTTGATGTTTTCTGGATTGTAATTGAGGGGAGTATAATTACTGTCAACTGATTATTTAAAAATCTTGGACTAATCATTTCTCATACATTAATAGACAGGGCCATAGTCTACTTGAATAATAGAAGAAGGCTCCAGGTTCTAATGAGGTTGACCCCATTGGTCCATCTTTCAGGCCCGATTCTCATGCGGATGCTTCAGGGGATGCATGCATAGAAGAATCTTGGTTTGTCTAGGATAGGGGGACCATATCTTCTTGGGTGAGGACCGATCTAGGTAGAACCCATTGGGCACAGGTTGGTGGTTCTCTTCGGCTTCAGTTAAAAAATTTGGTCCAGATATTTTGAAGAAGCATGTTTCAGTGGTGTTTGATCGGCTGTGTCATGATCTGGATGCTATCAGATTGGGAGAAGACATGCAGTTGTGCGAGTTTTGGCATGAGGAGAGTCCCTTACATGTGGATGCAGATCATGAATGCTATTGGGAGGGGAAGGAAGCGAGGGAGGTCCTTTGGGATTCTCCACAGGTCTCTCAAGAGGTTTCTCCAACAACAACTGATGATGTTATCCTAAAGGTTGATAGTATGGGTTATGTTTCCAATGAGTATACACATTGCCAGATTTTGGAAGACATCCCCAACCATTTCTAATTTACGGGTTTTTTTCTTGAGAAGATAGGAGTCTCATCCAAGCCAATGTAGGACCTGAATACCTCCTCTTATGTTGAGAAGCTTATTACTGGGGGAGGCCAATAAGGACCTCTCAAAATTGGTTTGCAGTGCTGGGTGAAGAACAATGCCTTAATAGTGAGAATGTGACATGGGTGGATCGTGATTGGGACCCATTGGTTGATGCAGAAACATCCCAATATGAAATGGTCGAGGCTATGGAAAACGATGAGTCCAAGGAACTGGCCATAACAGAGGAAAACATTAGATTCCTTATGTGGAAGGTAAATAACAACATCATAGATTAAGATTCCTTCATTTCAAACAGTCAGAGTTCACATAGAAGGAAGGATTACTCTAACCTCCCAAGTACAACTCTTACTAGACTTTCTTGTAAGGTAACTTTGTCCTTGAAGTCTTATTCTAAGGTTGGAAGCTCAAACCTGAATGGGTCCAAATACCTTGGCCAACAAGAGGTGGCTACCATCAAAAGGACTTGATTATGGCTGGATGTGAAGCTGCTTCTCCAACTTCTTCTGCTGGTGGTGTGGATCTGAGTAGTCAGGGGTAGTAGCATGAAGCAGGTTCTAAAGCTTATTCCCAGTGCCAGATGGACACTATTATGGAACATGGGGATCAAATCATGCATTTGGATGAGTAAATGGTTGAGGATTCTCTAGATATTAAGGATTTGAAAAAGATGAGACTTATCAATATGGGCACTACAAAGTAGCAAAGGTAGCAGGCTGATAAGAAAGCACACATTCGGTATAGAGGCTTCAACATGGGGAAGATTAGCAAGGAGGAATACCAGAAATATTGGGAAAACATGGAACTTTTTTTCAGGGGAACCATGAAGTATTTCCCCAGCACTAATGTAAATGCTACTCTCTAGGGTTTGTTCAGGGAAAACGATTCCAAACAACTCATTATTTTCTTTAACATATTTTTCATATCCTTTGGTAATAAAACTATTTAGTTGTGAGGGTTCCCACATTCCCTTTAAATGTGATTTACTTAATAAAAAACAAACATTGGATGGAAGGAAGAGAAGGAAAGAACATTCCTCTCACTAATCTGATATCCTCACTCACCAACATGAATGAAAAATTTTATGTTAAAAATATAGTATAATATCGTTATCCAAACATAGTACATGATATCCTATACTAAATACAACCATTCCATGATGATGATGATGTCGTATGGATATATCCACAAACACAATAAGTCACCCTATGATAAGTACTACTCAAAGTATATCTCACAATATCTACATTATTCATACCAACATGTTTAACATCTAAATGGATTCATTGATGAAAAGGGAAATAGAATCCTCTCTTCCTCAAGTATCAAAGCATGGTATAGTGAAGGTGATATAAAGGATTGCGTAGATCCCAAATCAAACAAATCATACATCCTTGTATAAAATAAGAGAATTGTGACCTGATCGATATCTAGAAAACAGGGAGCTAAAAACAATAGAGCATGCATCTGGCCACGACTTATTCTATGACATCTCAGACCTTGATGATGACCACCTCTACATTTTAACTCTTCTCACTAATGATGAGGAGAATCACATAGCTTCCACTATCTCTCCCCTTCTCCCCTCATCAATCAAAATTTGGAGCACCCTGATGCTACGTCCTCGTATGAAACTACCGCAATGGAAAAATATGAAGTAGAACACCATCTTTTTTATACTTTTTTAGAATGTTCTAAGACAAACACCATTGATGACTAGGAAATATTAAATAAAAACAAACATCTCATCCATTATAATGATTATGAGAACCACCGCTCCCCATAGAAATTAGATTATGAGGGTAGGTAATTACCCTCGACTGCCTGAAAACTATTTTGTAAAGGAAATTGGGAATCCCAGATCACAACTCTACTACCTGGAGAATCATGGTGGATTCTCTATAATAAGGATCTATTCCAAACCAGCATCGTCTCAAAGACCTTCGTTCCTTCCAGAATCTCATGTTTTTATGAAATCATAAATTGTGTAACATGGGTTTGGATATCTAGATATTTGGTATCCTAAAAAATCCATTCTAATACCTACTCATCTAGAAATAATTCCTAAGTACATCATAGAAGTGTCTTGATTTGGATCCCAAACTCACACATGCTAGAACTCCCCTATCAAATAGAATGTGGCTCAATCCCACTGGCCATCATCCTAGTCAAAGAAATGGAAAAGTCTGGAAACTATTATAAAAAATTCTCCCTTTTAAAAAATAATATATTATAATCCTTGAGGAATAAGAACCACCACTTCCTAGCTTCCCCATGTATTATCACCACCACCAATAGAACCTAGTTATCATTACAAGAACATATTGAACTAATAGATATCACCACATCCTCTAGCCATTGAATCCCAAATAAAGAAATTGTAATTCTATAGGTTATGATGTTAAAACACTAAGAGTTTCTTCCTCCAAGTTTTTTAGTCACAAAACTCAACTCAATGTTGGTCTATAACATATCTTGATGAACATATTCAACATGAAACAAATAAGGTCATTAAACTGGAGAAATAACTATAAAAATAATAAATATTTTGGGATTAATAACCCCTAAAATGAAATATTTAATACTGATTATTTAATATTTATTATTTAATGTTCAATTTAATTACAAGCTCTACCCATTTCAAACACAGGTTCGAACAAGAATGATGCTTGATCACTTTCTTAGGTCTCTACCCTCACCTGTATCACCCTACCTAATAGGCTTACTAAATTTATGTTCCTCACATAAAATCATAGGGGGGGTCTAAATACCTATTTCATTGAATGTATCACTTATTCATATCGCTTACTAAGATCATCAAACACTATTTCCCTTCTAACCCACACAATCCACACAAATTTCTACATTCAAAATACAGAATATCCATCTACTTGTAGCTTTGATACCACTCTATTATGACCCCCCCCCCCCAAAGGTACCCTTATTGGGCTAGTAATGAGATAAGGCAGATAACGATTCCCAAATTCTTCCTCTAGTAGGCCATTGCTCGCCGAAAATCACTAATGGAAAATCATACATAGAAATAGGAGGAATTTTCCTCTAAGAACAACATGAGGAATGAGAGATAAAATAAAACAACAACAAAAACATTATAATTATATAATAAATTAAATTCAAAAACATTCATGAAAAATCATACAACTTTAACAAATAAAAATAGGAAACTACAAGTACTATAGGATAATCCTCAATAATGATATTGAAGACCAAACAATTTATGAAAATCTCCAAGATATAGTAATGTCCATCTTGATCTCTAAATAACTTTAGAGGATATGAAAATAGTATGTATATTTATATATGTAGGGATATAATAACTGGTATACTTAGTAGGATCATCCTCAAATCTTATAGTGAAAAAGAAAAATATTGTATACTAAAGCACAATGAGTAAACAAGTGAATATTACTCATCACCCAAACATGTATTATAATTTCCCAACCCTACCATGGATCTATCAAAAACTATATTATAAAAGATTTAACATATTATACAATATATATATATATATATATAATAAGGTACCCCACTACCACTTCCACACTGTTCTACTACTCTTCCTAAATATCACACTTTTAAAGTAATGTCTCTCCAAATATAAAAATTATTTCAAAAAATTACAATAATTCAATAACATATCATGCAACCCATGAAACTCATCACAACTATATCATGCCGGACACCCCATGCATCACATTAACTCATCATCGTCAACCACATATCTATATAGTAAAAGATTAATTGTTGGGATCCACTAAAGCTAGTACATCATTTATTAATCCTCAATGAATTACAAATGATACAAAAAATACATATAATAATCTTGTGGATACTATATATTGAGTTACATGGGTATTAAATTACCAAATGTTATTATATACTTCCACACACATATAAAAGGGAAAGTTAATTGTCGAGCATACCAGCACATAACACTATCAGGAGAGGAGAGTGGGGAAAGAGTGGGTAGTCAGCCATCCATACCCCACTAAGCTGGATGTTTGGAAAAACACCCTAGAGTCCAATGGTTTTGTTCTCCATAACAATATAGGTAGAGTAGTGTATGGAATAAAATAACTTACAAGGATACATATAGCTCATAACCACATTATTGGAAATAACCAAGCCTTGGAATCAATTGCAAATATCATCACCCCGACACCCGACTACTACCAATAAGGACTAGATACCATAAAATCACACATGTCTTTCAAGGGATTCAATAAAATATCACTTTTAAACATTTCCCAATTACATTAATTACCACCCAATTATTTAATTCCCTCTTGGAATAAACCACACACTTCTAAGGTTCTTCAATATTAAAAACATTTAGCATTCCAACAAGACACCAAAACCCAAGGATAATTTATTCATCAATTATTAAAAAAATTATTTAATAAATATCAGTACCCTATAGATTTTACTAATATACCATAAATGATATATAAAAAAACAACCATCTACATCAAGTAGTGGTGAAAGGAATGATGAAACAAAAAACATGGACATATGACCACAAAAATAGGATCATTAGAAAGAAAGAATCCCAAATTTCAACACAAAAATAATGATAATTCCAAAAATTAACCCATTTCATCAATCCGTGTTCCATCTATGACACCGAAATTTATATAAAAATTAATCCTTCCATATTTGGCATCCACTGTTACCACAAACTCGAGCACTCCCTTATATATATCTCCAAACAATTAGTATTCCCAATCTCTCAGAATGTCTTATTTCAAGGAAAAAATATATAGGAATCCCAATTGGTAGATAGAAAAAAAATCCAGATATAGTAAGGGATAAAAACCAAGGAATCCATCCTTCATAAGAAAATGAGATCACTCATCCCAAACAATTGTTTTTATCAAACAACTGATTGTTTACCATATTTAATTTCTAGATTCATTTATCAAAGGTTAAAACCACATAAAAGCTAAAGTATCAGGTATAAATAGTTTCAATATATTTGATCATTAGTTTAAACATAACATCCATATTTATAAAACTAAAAGGAAGATCATTTTCAATTAAACACTCCTCTAGCATCAATTGATTTCCATCAAATCATAAGAATAAATGATAAAAAATTATCACTCATATTTAATATTTAGACATTAAGAATTACTATATTAGATGAATTACCAGCCTTATTTTCTAATAAAAATTTTAAAATTAAAAAAAAATTACCCATTGCATACACATAGATAGAACACTATCTATAAAATCAAGAGGCAAACCATTATGAAGGTATTAACACATGTGATTGCTACTACCAAAAAGAAATTATTTTATTTCGTTAAATTTAATATTCATTATGGTAAATTTTCCTTTTAACCACAGAGATAAAACATGAAAACTTTATGATAGAACATAAAAATAGGATAACTTATAAATCCTTTAAATATAGGCTTTCCACATTCTTTTATCAATAACATAACAACAACATGGATATATGATCTTGTCTCCCATAAGGAATATTTTCCCCTCATATGATGTTGCCTCAAAAATGTAAAAAAACGAAAGAAATCTATGTGATCAAAGGATATAAAACACCATAGAATTTAATGATAGAATAGGATGAAAAATGAAAAAATAGAATAGAAAAATATAAGAGAAAGAGGGAATACTCACCAAGGATCACCACAGATCGAACATGTGAAGACGTGGATCTATACCAATTGAAAGGGATTTGAAACTCCTTGAAAGAGATCGTATAATATCATTTGGTTCATGAGTAACAGTTTTGATAAAGACAAGTTTAAAGGGGATTCAGGTTGATATAAGAAAAATAGAATTTAGAAGACCACAATGCAACGCCCTACTCCTCATCACAATGGTGATGATGTAGGGAATGTATATAATATAAATAAATTGTCATTTCCATAATACGTATAGTTAAATCCACTTATAGGAAACATGGAATGACCTATGTTACATATCTTATAAATATAGAAAAGAACCATGGAGAAAAGGGATCACTACTTCAAAAAATCATAATTTCCAAAAAGGTAGGATACAGCACAACTTAGATGCACGACATAGTAACCCCAAATATACAGATCCACTGAAACATTCCACCATTTATTCCAAATTTTACCCTCTCTCCCATAATGCATGGGTAACAAAACTAGAATAAGCATCGAAACCCCCTTCAACTTATATATGAAAATTCTTATCCCACACTACAACCACATATCCTGACTACACTGCAAGGTGTATCATAGGCATCCTTTCCATATCCTATTCTGGTGTTGACATTTATAATTAACTCCCCTACTCTATCCTTTAATCCTTGTTTCATAATCTCTTACATCTAAATCATGCAAAGGGATCACTTTAAGGATCTATGAACTTATAACTTATGTATACATGGGATTCAATACTTAGTTAATATTTTTTATTCCAGACTCAAATATATTATGCACACAAAACCTTATCCATTTTATTTCTATGTAACATTTATTACATGAATAATATATATTTCTTAACTCTTGTAACACAATATATAAATTTTTCAAGACATATCCAAATTTTTTATAATTTGAAATATAAATTCAAAAAATATAAAATTAAATGAAAACCCCAAAATTAATCCAAATCAGTCTAAAACATCCATAAAATTTATACCTATATAGAAGTAAGACTACAAATATAATTAAAAAAATAATCCAAGACTTCTATAATGGATATAAACTCAAAATGCTGGCCTGATGTCTAACCCAAATTAAAATTTTAAATACCTCAGACTGTACATATTGTGTAAAAACATTCTTTAGTTTATGTTCATGTATGAAAAGTTCATAATATTGGATGGTGGATTATTTATTGGGAAAGGGTTATCTTGTAACAGGTTTATAGATTGTTTTTTAATGTGATCAAATCTTCTTCTACTTACTTAATTCGATCGTCTAACCTGTGTTGGGATCATTTAACACCAATTAGTAAAAAATAATTAAAGTTAATGAACAAATTTAAAATTAGTAATTTTATAATTGAATTATATAAATTTGAAACATGTATTGTGTTGTAAATGACTAATAATCCATTTCATAGTGTTAATAGAAAGCTTATTTTTATAGGTTTGATTCATTTGAATATTTTCGTGATAAATAGTTTCTTTACTCATGAAATAAATGGTATTTTATTAATTTTATGAATTATTTTATTTTTTTATTATTGTTTTTATAATTATAATAGTAAATTAATCCTTTTCATGTTTTATAAACATAATCAAGAAGTAAAAAAATATTTGGATAAAAACATTAATTATTATGTTCTCTAATTTAGGTGAAAATAATTTTATGAATTAGTTCAATGATATGGGAGACATAAATGATATTTTATCAAACTTTACTACACTATAAACACATAATAAAATGGCTTAATGGATAATAAGAACTAAAAATTGATAGAAATAGTGAATTTTATGTATAATAAATCAACATTTATAATGAACTTGTGGGATGAATCATTTCTTATAGCTTGTTACATTCACAATAAAATTTCTTCAAGAAACATTATGGTGTCACATTATAAAACATATCTGGGTAAGAATACTAAAATTTTCTATTTTAATGTTTGTGTTTTATAGCCTATTATAGGGTTGATAATCCTAAATAGTCAAAATTAAGACCTATGGTTGTAAACATAATATTTTTTGATATTATAAATATAGTTTATCATATAGATTTTTTTATTTGAAAGCTAATGTTATTATTTAATATATATAGATAAATAAATATATGAAGATAAATTTTATAATGATAATATGGAAGGTAATTTTTATTTATATCTAGTTTGGGAACTCAATTAGATTCAGACACAGATATAGGGAGTAATGTTAACACTCAATTTGTGTCTAGAAGGAGTTCTATACCTAGAAAAATAATGCTTCTTTATAAAAAATTTATATATTCTAATTCATTAATTTTAATTTTATAATGTGATAAAAATAAAAATCATCTAAAAAACACAAAATAGTTTTGACCATATTTTATGATAAAAAGTTTATCAGTAAATTTGGGATTCTAAAGATACAACCTTCAAGAAAGAAGTAGTAAATCATGAGATGAATTCCATTATTAGAAACCATACAGGGATCATCATCAGATTTAAATAATGTTAAATTTTTATTTGGTGTAAATGGGTTTTTTAGTAAAATATGATTACAATGGAAATATTCATGAATTTAAATGAAGATTGGTTGCAAAAGGATTCAAACAAAAGAAAGGTATTGATTATTTTAACACTTAAACTTATGTGGATCATAATACTTCAATAAGGATTTTATTTTAATTATATTATATCCATCATCTATGTGGTAATCAAATGGATGTTAAAACAACATTTCTAAATGGTTATTTTGATGAAGAAATATATATTGATAAACTATAAGTATTTTATTTTTAAAGAAATTAGTGTAGGGTTTATAAAATTTTTTATATCTTTATGGTCATAATAATGATCCAAAGTAGTGAAATGAAAAATTTTGATTATATTATTTAATATAATGGTTTTAAACATAATTTCATAGAAACTATAATCTAATCAATGTTTAAAAGATAAAATAGAGTTTGTGATTAACTCTATGTGGATGATTTGTTAATTTTGGGAACCAATATAATTGGTATAAGTGAGATAAAATGATATCATTATTCTATGTTTAATATGTAGGATCTTTGAGTAGTTTATACTATAATGGGAATTAAAATTGGTAAAATAGTAGGGTATTTTCTGTGATTCAATATTATTATATTAGTTAAGTGTTGAATGAATTTTATTATCTTGGTTTCAAATATTTGAATACTCTATTTTTAACAAATATAATGATTATTTATAATAATGAATGAGCTATATAAAAACATTAATGTTATAGTGAAATTGGTTCTCATATGTATGAAATGCAATTTAATAGGCCTGATATTTCATATACAATTTGTAAACTGAGTAGATTTACTATTAATCTAAATTTAAAATATTTTTTATACTTAAATATGACTAAATATCAAGGTTTCTTTACAATTTCTACCTATATTTATTAGAAGGATAACTTGATATGCATTAGATAAAAAATATGGGAGATAATTAATCCATAATTAATTGGTTATACACACATGGAGGATGTGGAGTATATTGGGTGATCAAGAAATAAATACAAGATGTGGTGAAAATTGCTTATATTTTTTTACTACTTTTACTTGATAATTAACACCTAGATAAAATAGAACATTATTAATTGATTGATTTATGTTATTTTTAGAATAAATAATCAATTTACTAAATGAAATGATTCTTCGTATTTAAATATCTTATTCATTTCTAGAAATTAATTTAATTTCATGCATAGTTCTTTGGATTTTGTGTTTGATAATTTTATACCCATTTTATTCATAAATTTTATTTGTTTATATTATTCACATATTAATCATTGAAATTAATATATTTAAATTATGTTTTCATTTGTGTGGGATAATGGATTAAAATGGAAAGGGACTATTTTGATAAGGGTAAAAAATCCCCCATGTAAGTTTCATGGAACCCTTGAGTAAGTGTAATTATCTACTAATTTATGTGTCACAAGTACTACCAAAAGGTTATGATACATGTGTAAAGGTAAAAAAAATTATTTTTCAAGGTTACCCTAGGATTTATAGGATATGTAAAGGTAAAGAGTCCCTCAAAATGTTGTTTATATGTAATAGGCACACCTTTGTATTTATGTAAGGGCCATTATTGAGGAAGTTTAGCTCTATAGGGGTCATCCCCTCTCCTGAGGTGCTACATCCAAAAAATATACCCCTTTTAAGGGTCTCAATACAGTCCAGATCCTACATATAGATCAATAAAATAACCCATATGGTATGGAATAATACTTTGGATTTTATTCATAAGGGTACAACTATGGGAAGTTAAACACAAATATTATTGAAATGGAAAAAATATCATACCCCACTTTACCTAGTTTTCTTAAATCAGGGAGGGAGCCTATAAAAAATCCCTGCAGCACTCATCTAATATCTTATGAATGAACATATTATGGGAAGAATTTCAAGTATGTATAAGATTTATGAATGTGTTGTCTAAAGAAATTGAGACCCTCAACCTCAATATATGGAATCATTATTGGGAAGAAGAATAACTCAAAACTAACTGGTCATTTCACTGAATAGAAGAGGATATAGAAACAACGATTGATGCCTTTAAATATTTCCCATCTCCTATTTTGTAAAATAATTTGGATCTTACTGAATGTACCTATAAATTTACATTTATCACTTTTAATATTTATTTATTTTGTTTAATGTTCATGTTTTTATGATCTCTACATCTCCCCTTATATGTCTTTCTCCGACTATGAAGTCATGATGATCCTTATGATCACATAAACCCAAGGATAACTCACTAGATGAATAGTGAACCGATGTCTATGTACCTAGGTTTGTTATTACTATTAGATTTTGAGGATCTATGGTGAGTTAGGGGTTGAGAGATGATTGAACCTTTTGCTTATTTATTTTTCATTTTTCCTACTATTGAAAAACCATTACCCACCCTCTCTATAGATCACTAATATATGATTTTGATCATTGGTTTGTGTAGTGGATGGATTCATTATTATGCTCCATTTAAGAGAGAGATATGAGCTAATCACATGTAGATTCTTCATAAAGTGTGAATTCTATTCACGCTATCTAGGTAGTGGGGTTATGTGAAACACATTGGATAAAATAAATTGTAGAATAATTATTCAAGTCCATGAGAAAGTAGAGGATCACTAAGTTGAATCATGTGTGTTTCATTTCATGAATTCATTTTTTCTTTTATTTCAATTTTTTCCCATTGCATTAATAATCCCCATATTTTTTCCTTACTTTCAATATTATGAAGCAAACAAAAACAAACATAATTTCTAGGATACTGATTCTCTATACCTAGCTCTAAGACACATCCTTATTCAATAAATTTGTTATACTCGAGGTTTTAGAAATTATATTTATTAGGGGACTTATGAAAGAACATTAATTACCTTTTTATTATTTATAGGGAGTTAGGATATGTTTTTATTATGTCATGAAAATTTGTAATTAGGGTGTTTTACTTTCAATTTTTTCCCTATTTGTTTTATTTTTCTATTTCATTCATTCATTATCTCATTTATCAATTTACTAGGATAAAAAAATTATGTAATAAAATAACTCTTAATAGATAACCATTACTGATCCATGTTAAACAAGGTTGGTGATCTTATTTTAATCGTTAATAAATATCTTGAAAATAATTCAACCGATCACAATTTTTACCCAAAAGTAGAGGAAGAAAAGGTGGAGAAAACCTTGAGCTTAGATAAACTAAAGGAACGGATTGAAAATTTCATATCAACCTTTTAAAATTCTATGGGAGAAAAATAAGGAGACCTTTAAGAGGTAGATTAAGATGAATATAAACATTATACACTGATAATATAATTTTTAATGGTGGAAGAAGATGTGGAATACTAAAAAAACCCTTTTTATACACTAAATGAAATTTTTCCAGTGGGATTACACTTTATAGAAGATTTAGAAGATAATATCATTGATGGGAGGGTGGTTATTATTTCTTAAAAATATTTCTAATAACATATTGAAACTAAATTAAAATTATATTCCCATTATGTTTGTGTCTTTAATTTATGTCCTTTCAAACAGGGCTTAGATTTTGAAGACAATGATGAAGTGGGTAGGCCTTATTTTAATGTAAATATGGAATGTTCCTTCCTTATACCAACCATAAATGAAGACTTACAAGATCCATTACAATTATAAAAATAAAAAAAAGGAAAAATATATTTGGGTAACTTCATTACCATGAATACATTACATTAATATTTTTTTGATCAAATACTTTATTTTCATTCCCCTAGTTATAAAATAACATATTGGGAAACAATGGTTCTTTCCCTTGAAGTTGATGAATAAAAAACTGAGGTATCCGCCATATGAGAGAAATTTTATCTTAAAATTAATGATAGTGAAACCTAGTTTGAATTTTTTACTAACACTCACTTATTTGAAAAAAATCAATTAGAATCATTATAACCTCCATAGGAAGAGGATGGAACATGGTTAATTACTGAGGAAACCCCATATAAAATTATTACTACCCACTTTATGGGATAAATAACATTTATTATGGGGTGGATATTAATAACTCCATTAATGGTTAGCTACATGTAAAAGTGATGATGAGTATCTATGGAAGGAAAATTATATGGTTATTTTCATCACACAAGACACATCATTCAATATATTGGGGATAATAATATGATTTTCTATATATGGATAGTTAAAACAACAACCCATATTAGGAAGGAAAATTATATGGTTATTTTCATATATATGATTTTCTATAATATGATTTTCTTATTATTTTTCCATTTTCATAGTTTGAAATCAAATTATCATGTTTTTTTATTAAATTACATGTTTTCATGGAGCCGAGTGGCTTGGAGAATAACCAGAGTAAATCAAAAGAAGCTTCCCATCTAATAAACATGTTATTTTTATCCATTATATTCGTTTGTTTATTATATCTATTTTTATTTATCTATTGTAACTTATATGGTGTAGTGTTGAATATTTGTAGGGTAAGGGATTAAAACTTGTTTAGGATTATCTTAAAATTTTTTAAGAACTATTTTTAGAAATATAAATAAAATTACTTACTTTTATTCATTTATAATTTCCATTTCTAATGTAATTTTAGGTTAGAAAACCTAAATTTAAAATTTTTACTCCCTAATGGATGAAAACAAACTAATTTTTAGGATTTAATTAGTTATAAATTTTAAAATCTCATGATTTATTATTCATTAATACAACAATTTTCAATAAAATTTCCTTTTAGAAATTTAAAAATATAGTTTTATTGAAAATGATGAAGTGTAATTGAAATTATAACATGAGGAAAATATATTTTTGAATATAAAACTATGTAACATGTCCTATTTTTAAAAGAACACCCTAGAGAGCAATCTCAAAAGATATTAATGTAATATCTTTTATATTGGAATAAATGGGAAATTTGGATCCCATAATTATGTTCTGAGATTGTCAGACACTTGGTTTTTGAATTATAAATGTCATTATATATCCAATATGTTTTATAAATAAACATGTATGGGAAAATCATATAAGTTAATAATTATAGAAAATTAATTGATTTATAATGAGGGTAATATTGAACTCAGTTAAAGATGATGAAAATTGAATTCTAATTTTATTATTTGAGTTATATCAAGGCATTGTAAAATGGATATTTAGTAAAATTAACCTAAGGGAGAGTGAAATTTTTTTTAAAAGGAGATGCCTTGGTCAAAAACGACCCAATCACAAAAATTATTTAAAAAAATATTACAAGAGTCTAAAAATGGGATCATATTAAAATATTTTTCATGAAAGGAAAGAAGAGAAATGGGAAGGTCTTTGAACAAAGTAATGTCCTGGTTGACTCCCATATTGGATAGGCCATCTACAACCGTATTTGCTTCTCGATAGACATGTGTGATTATATAGTTATGATTTTTAAGAAAACGGGAGAATTCCATCCTACGGGTTGTAATCGACCATGCAAGGTGGATTATGCCATTCCAAATTGCTTGGGCAATCATCATCAAGTCACTTTTGATCCAAAGGTTATTCCAAAAAAGGAGTTCGGAAAAGAAATGGAATGTGTCAAGGCCATTATCTCGTCTTCAAGGGAGGTGTAAATGCCACATTTACCGAAGACGAATCCAAAGATCTGATCGTGGTGATTCCTGAAAACAGCACCACACACTGTAGGTCCCGGATTCTCCTTGGAGCCGGTATCAATATTGATCTTGATACATCCAGGAATGGGGCTCTCCAAAACACCACCCAAGTGAAATGAAGCTGAAAATTGTTTCCTTTAATCCTTATATGCTTCAATATCGCAAAATCATGCACATGGTTATGGCAATGTCCCTTTTGAATTGAGGCAACATCTTGTATGTCAATGAGGATCTTCATCCGATATGAATTTTGATTAAATGAGTAATTATTATGAATAATAGAATTTTGATCATAAAAGATCACATTTTGGAGATCAAAACCCATAGCATGGAATAGGTTCCTAATTTTCTGAGAGCCAACCATTTCTGCACATTTTTTATGGTGAGCTTTGATTGAATTAAGACTTAACTATCTACAGTCAAAAATGTCAAGAATATAGTTCTAGATAGAATAAGAAGTTTCATAAGAGATAAATATATGGTTATCATCTTTCCTATGTTGATTACAGTTATTTCATTTAGAGAAGCATTGGATGCCAAAAGATTAGAGGCAATGTTCTATGGGAACCCTGTTGTGAGAAAGACGCCATATGAGGTTGAATCTCGATGGTTTTATCCAAGGTTTCTTGAAATTTTTTAACCACCTATATTCACATTCAGAGTTACAGAAAAATATTTTTTGAAATGTTTTGAGTTGAGAATACCATAGTTACTGGGTTCCTATGTTAAGAAATCATTGTTGTGAGAGAAAGAGTAGTTTTCAACGACATTAAGAATATTGTTAGGAAGGTTTTCATGTTGAGAGTTTAATATGTCTCTGATAGAGCTGTTGGTATTATCAAGGGTTTGATTAGAAGCCATCATGAAAAATTAAAGGCATTGCAGTCCAGTTACCCAATCAAAATTTCATGGAGGAGTCTTTGGAGACCATCCATCTATAGTTATGCATAATATTGGTGAAAGAGTATTTGATGGAAGTCTAGATTGATGAGTTAATGAACTTTGAATTTCCCATTTTAGGTTTTTCATGAAACCATTAATTTAGAAAGGAAATAGCTTCAAAGGGATTGTGATAAAGGTTCCAAGTTAGTATTTCATGAAGGGATTCATTAAATTATTTTATATTTTTAATAAAAATACCACTATTTTCATTGGGTTTGCAACATGTTGACTAAGGCATAGTCAAAAATTTTCTTTCTGGAATGATACCAGTCTAGATGAAGTTCTTTATGGAGGTGTTCATTTTTTTAATGATTCCAAAATACCATTTATAGACCATCAATGAATAAACCATCTTGGAGAAAATAGTGTATTTAAAAAAGGCAAGTTCTACCAGCCATAGAGATAGATTTACCTTTCCAAGAAGAAAGTTAACTTAGAACTTGGTCGACAATAGTCACAAAGTTACAAGATATGGGTCTGTCCCAAAAAATGGGAACACCTAGATAGGTGAAAAGAAGAATACCTTTTTTTCAGACCCAGGTCTCTGATAATGTTACATTTTCTATCAGGATGGATGTTATTCCCAAAGAAGATGCAATATTTCTTCCAGATAATGGTTTGACCCGAAACCTCTTCATAATGTGAGAGCGCATTTTTGAGATTATGAATGTATCTTTTATCCCCATGAATAAAAATGATGATGTCACCAGCATAAGTAGATGTGTAGAAGCATTCAAATTCCTAGATACATGAATGGGCTTTAGTTTGTTCTGTTCCACCAGCCGGTGGATAAGACGACTGAGGTAGTCTTCTACTATCTAGAAGAGAATGTAAAAAAGGGGATCATCTTTCCTGATGCCATTTTTTTACTTAAAATATACTTTTGTCGATCCATTGACTAGGATGGAGATAGACACCGAGTTGAATCGGGTTATGATTGTAGTGATAAAAAAGGAGTTAAAACCATAACCTTGAGGGGATTTCAAGATAAAACTCTAGTCCATGGTGGAGAAAGCTTTTCTGATGTCATGTTTATTTGCTATTTTGCCTCCCCTATTTGGTTTATTCAAATTATTGACACACTCATAGGTGAGGCAGATACAATCTTGAATGGATCTTCCCTTTACAAAACCAATTTGGTTCCATGATACAATTTTGCCTGTGAGAGTGAAAAGTCTATTAGAAATGATTTTTGTGATGATTTTAAATAGGGTGTTGATAAGAGTAATGGGTCTAAACATGTGAATCTCATATTCATTATCCACTTTTGGTATCAGGGTGAGAAATTGGGAATTTAGGGAATGAGGGAGAACCTCGTTGGTGAAGTAGGTATTAATAATTTTATAAACATCAATCTGAATCACATCCTAATAATGCTGGAAAAACAATTTTTGAAGCCATCAGGGCCCGAATCACTATCAAGATTCAAACTAAAGACAGTGTCCTTGATTTCATGATCTATAGGGATATTGAGAAGGAAGTAGTTTTCCTAAGAATTGATCACAAGGGGAATGACCTCATTTAGGAGGTCTTAGTCTATATCAGGACCATTGAAAATGGTTTCAAAGTGAGAGATGATATGAGGAGCGATGTCGTCCTCATTGTCAAGGAGCCTACATCCATCCATTAAAAGGGTTAACGGCTTATAGGTTGTCTTGATTCTTCAAATAAAATTTTAAAATTTAGTATTCATATCACCATCTGTTAACCATTAAGATTTAAACATTTTATTTCTCATTTTTTCTTTGAATGTGAGCACGGAGTTAAGTTTGACCACAATGTTTAGTTCATGAGTTGGATCCGTGTTGAATTCATAGTTTGTGTTTGTGTTTTAAAGATCATTGATATCTTCCTCAAGAATAATAATTTCATTATTAATTTTTTTGTCTTTATAGCTTCACAATATTTTTAGAGTATTTTTTAGATGTTTTAATTTGAGACGACAGTCAAGGACATCATTGTTACGAGACATTGAGGACCAAAGGATTTTAATTATATGAGATCACTCAGCTTCCGAGAACCAAGTATTGCAAAATATAAAAGGAATACAGGGTTTCATGTCCTTGGTGGAGACACTAACCAGAATGGGGTGATGATCTGAGTTCATCCTATAAAGAGTAATACTGGAGATTGTGTCACATGTATATAGTGCAGGGACATTCATGAAAGCCCTATCCAGCTTAGAGGTAACTACATTGTTGTAGTTACTTATATACCAAGTGTATTTTTCACCAGTTGGAATGATATCTATGAGGTAATTTAAATCTATTAAGGTTTTATATTCTCTTGTGAAAATAGAAGCATGAGAGTGACCAATGTTCTCTCTTGAGTTGAGAATGGCATTAAATTCACCCATAATAAACCAGGGTGCATTAATTTTGGTGCCAAGGTAAGAGAGGTCATGCCAAAAAATTATTCTTTCATGGAATCTATTATTGGCATAAAAATGATCAGAAAATATGTGTGTCATCAAAATTAAAATTTTAAGTAAGAATCTGATCCGATATATTGTAGACACTAATATTCTGTAAAAATAAATGGATGAAAAGACATAAAGATTTTGCATTGTATTTATTAGTAATTGCACCAGAAAAAAACATAATTTTTTTGACAAAAATAAGAGTATTTAGAGGCATATTTATTTTTTGGCTCTGTAATAGCTAATAATAGAGGATTATGAGTATCAATAATTCTCTTTAACACAATGAAGGTGTCAGAGTTAGCAATCCACTAAAAATTCCAAAAAAATCTTCATTCAAATATATTTTTTGGAGTTAGAACCCCCCCTGAAAAATTTTTATTTATAATTAACCCCTAATTAATGCTAAACTTGTATAATTAATTTATTTTTATTACATTTGATAATTTGGAAAAAATAATTATAATTCTATTCAATCTAGGTTTTTAAATTTTTTTATTTTTTGATAAATAATTGAAATTTAAGCAATGTTTTTTGAATTTTTTTGAACAATTAGCATGTTTTATATTCATGATGTTAATGTTATTTTAATATTAATCTAGATAAATGTACATTAAAATTGTGTGTTTATTTGTGTATGATGGAGGAAGACAGTGGAAAGGGACTGTTTGTGTAAGGGTAAAAAATTACTAAAGTATGTGTCATTCCCTCTTCAGTGTCTATGACATAGATCCCATTTATAAGTGTCATTTTCATCCATCGTATGTATTATTGGAAGAGTGTAAAGGTCATACTACTCACATATTTGTTACATGGTAATTGTGTTAAGTTACCACTAGGCCTTAAGGTCTTTGTTAAGGTAAATACCTCACTCAAAATGATATATAAAGGTAACAAGGTTGCTCCTAGACCTACATAAGTTTCATTACCTTGGAAGGATAGTGAGGTAAAGGTCACCCCCTCACCCTAGGTTTCATTTCAGGGTCATATAAAACTATATTAGTGTATCGATATATCCCAAGTACTTTGAAAAATTTTATCCAAGGATCCATATGTTGGAAAAGGGATCAATGTTCTGATACATAAGGGTACACCTGTGGGAAATTAAAAAACGAAAATTTTAAAATCTAAATATAAAAATGAAACCCCAATTTACATAGTTATCTTCAAATAGGGAGAGATCAAACAAAAAATCAAAGTATCATCTATCGGACACCATATCATGTTGAAGATTATGGGTAGAATGTCAAGGAAGGATAATATTCATGAGTGTGCTTCCATATATAATCAAGAACCTAGGAATTTTCCCATGAAATCCATCTCAAGAATAAGAATCACTCAAAACTAACTACCAAAAGGATTCAGATCCTACCAAATATAACTAAGAATTTACATTTATTTCATTTTAATGTTCATTAATTCTATTTATTATTCATGTTTTGTTTGTTTATTATCCCACATTCATGATCTTTTCCCCAATATGAAGTTATGGTGATTCTCAATCTCCTTTAAATGATAATAAGATAACCCAAAGGATCAAAAGATTGATGAAAACTAGTTAACCAGAGGCTACAAACCTTACATTTTTATTTCTATTTTATTATGATGATCTTATGAGAGTAAGGGTCTAATTAGACGATTTTATCTCATGTTTATTTCAATCCAATTACATCTCACCCAATAAAAAAACCTTTCCTATCCCTCTTTCTAGATCACTAATGTGATGTTGGGATCATTGGGCTGTGTAGTAAATGGTTTAAAAATTATGGTCTATTTGGTAGAGGGATTATCTTATCACTTAGGGATTCTTCTTAATGTGCGAAGTCCATTCACACTACTTAACGAGTTGGGATATATGATTCCAATTGTAAAAAATATAGATTATAATGGATATTCAATGTTATGTTACAATAAAGGATCACTAAGTTGAATCCAAGGTCGTCTCTTTTTTTATAGTCATTTTCATCTTGCATTTAAAATGTTTCCCTATTGAGTGTGTCCACTCTATATTTCTTCCAACTTTTATAATTTTGAAAACAAAACAAAATCAAACCTATGTTTTAGGATAGTGAGTCTCCATGTCTAGAAGCATAAGTAAGGAACCTGGTTAAGAACTAGGGAACATTCTAAGTATCATAAATTCTATTTTCTAGGGGCCCAGTGATAGGCCTCTCATCAACATGCATATCAAATTAAACAATGGAGTCAGACTTTATTTCCTTAGAGACATGTACGAATGTGGTAGAATGAATTAAGAATTTTTTTATTATAAATTAGTACATGGAGTTATATGATTCCTCATATTTCCATTCATTATGATAGTAACAAACACTATCAGAATCATATAATGAAATATATAATGGGAGGTTTAGATGCATGATCTTTTGACATCATTATATGAAAAGACTATTGAAAAAATGGTACCATAATAATTATTTATACGAAACTATGTAACAACTTTTCTCATAATTTTATAAAATATTCTCTAACGGACACCATACATGATAATAATATATAAAGACTATTGAAACCTATAGAATAATGGTTTTGTAATGTTAACCCAACACAATTATTTTGTTCTTACAAATTAATACTTTAATCGATTAAAACAAGATATCATTATGATTATTAAAATTGATATCCTAGCCCAAATATTTTATATCAGTATTGACTATTTTGTTTAAGAATGACTGTTGGATATTAAAAAACATTAAAATATATTGATGAATTATTTGATAATAACTATAAAGGCACTTTTTAATGTTTTTCCTACATGAACTCATATTTGGTGCCTCTTCTTACAAAATATTTAGGTTTAAATTCTAATGGAGTGGATTAAAAGATCATGTAAAATGATAAAAATAAAGATAAAAATTTATGATTCTATAAGGAATGATAAATTGTTATATATGTGATGCATTTGATGGTATAATGATAATTTGCAGTTTATCTCTTAGTCAACTAAAATTATTATCCAACTTTGAGATGTTTATACTAAATAAATGTTATATCCAAATATACCTTTATTATGTATAAATTATTTTTATAAATTTAGAGATTTATATTTGGTGTATAATATTATGAAATAGTGGTGGAATGTTATACGCAATATACAAAATTATTTTTAAATACAATACAAATAAATTAATTATTTTGGTATACAAAATTTTGTTTCCCTTTGAATTAATTTAATAAATTTTGGGTGCTAATGTTTTTGGATATTGTAATTGTATTGATTTATTTTTTATGTCAATGGTTATGAACATTGGAATTAAATTCATTAATTTGGAGTAGTCAAGGTTGGAATGTCAAAGGGTGATAATTTTCATTCTAAAAGTGTGGCATTATAAATTAGGATAGAAAACCAATTTTTTGTGATATTGAAAAAATAATTTACCCTCAACATCTAAAAACCACCCCTACATGAAATAATGGTTGTTTCTTTTAGTGTTTCATGGTACCTTCAAGGTAACCAATATTTCCCAGTAGGAACATTGTGTAGGGATGATGAAAACCTTAAAGGGAAATCTCTCATGAGAATCATAACATGATCATATTTCTCAATGTTTTATCAACAAACACTATTAAAATGGACCGCTAGTATCATTAAAAAAATAGGTTTAATTTTTTGTATGGTAATTTTTGTAAGGGTGCTCTGATATAATTGTTTAGTGTCATAATAATTGGAGAGAAAAATGTAGGAATAATTATAGTGAGTACAATTGTTTCCACTGTACAAGTTTTAGAATAATTTCAAAAAGGAACATTTGGTCCACTTAAAAGGACATTGAAACGTGTTTATAAGGACTTTGAGGCCTGGTGTTCCGAATTTCAATGACCTTTGTAATAAATAGGGTAAATGGAGGTGGGTCTGCCCATTGTTGGGGAGATTGGTATCGTAATCCAGTAATCCCATTTACGGGTGTCTGTATTGTTTCGTATGGTAATACCCCAAGATAAATATGACTATTATAATAATTGTTCTTCTTATTATTAATTTTATTAATATGAATATATATAAAAAATAAAAATAAAAATTTTATAAAATATATTTAGCATTATTCAATATAATATTTTCCTAAAATTTTATCAAAACTTTTAGTCTATGTAACAAAAAAAATTATTATAAATTTTTCTAAATATATATTCATATTTATAAAAAAAATTAAATTTTTTCTAAATTTATTTAAAATGTGTACATGTTATAAATTATTCATAATAAAAGCTAAAATTACCAATGTGAATGGACATTTTTCACATTGTTTATTTGAATAATTGATGTAAAAAATATATGTCTTTTAAGAAATTAGAGAGAACCCAGAACCCCACATGGTTTTTTTGTAAAATTAATGAAAATTAAAATAAAAACCCAAAAAATAGTTTCAATTTTTAATATTAATTTTAAATGGAAAAATTGGTTTTCAATCATTGAACTAAAAAAATAAATAAATAAATTATGACAATAACCAAAATATATTATTAGATTAATGGAATATAAAAATCATATGATAATAAAATAGGAAATTCTATATATTTCCCCACTGTGTCTGAAAAATTTGTAACAACAATTTCTCTCATAATTGATATCACTATCTCCCCCACATAATACTTAATCTATGTAAATATTAATGATGGATATTTTGTTATGATTTCGAATACGTGAATGTGGAACTAAATGAGAAATGAAATTTGGGAGGGAATCTGTATAGGTGTGATAAATTCATAGATGGAGGATGATTTAAAATTATAGAATGGAAATGAATAAAATAGGGTATAACATGATTGATTTGTTTGTGGGAACAAAAAACATTGGTGATTATAAGTAATGAAAGATCTGGGTGAATAATGATACATTTTTTGGATGGAAAGTAAAATATTGTGGGTGTGATATGAAAAAAAAATGATTTACATATTTTTTATATATTTTTAACATCAATTATAGAAATAATAATTATAAAAAATACTCACATTTAGGTTTTTAATGTTATTTATCTCAAAAAAAAGACATTAAAAATTCAAATATTAATGGTTTTGACACCAGTTATTGAACTAATAGATATAAAAACCCTCCATGGTGAAATTTTAATGTCATTAATTTCAATTAACGATGTTAAAAACCTTTTTGGTGGATATTTCCCATTAGTTATTTTTATAACTGATTTTAAAACCCTCTATAACATATTATATTAGAAAAAAAATGTACAATCCCATAAAAAATTTCTATTTATTATACTAGGGACAATTATTATGAATAAAAAATGAAATTAAATGAACACGATATAGAAATTAAGAGAATGATACGAATTATTTTATATGATAAAATGAAATTATGAATAGTAACATGACCATTAAAACAATAATGATACAATTATATGATCATAAATATGCAATTTTCTAGTATAATACATAATATCAAATGGTAATTTTATAATTAATAAATATAAATAATATGTATTAATTAATGAATGAATATATAATTACATATATATCCCTTAGAATAATTAATATTCATTAAATTAGTATTTTTAATTTTTTCACTTAATGTATGATTTTAAATTACACTTAGATTTTTTATTTAGAAATTAAATATATAATGTATAGAAAATTATTTTCATAGAAATAACATCATATTTTGAATCAAAACATATAAATAATTCGATGAGAATTTGTTGAAATTTTTTTTAAAGTTGAATTTTTGGGCAGATAGTAAAATATAATATGTGTTTATGTTATGTATTATGATTAAATTTTTTAATAAAAAAGTTTTAATAAATAATATAAATTATTTCAAAACCAAAAACTTTTTCTTTATTAAAATAATTTATTTCAAATTATTAAAATCATTTTCAAATCCTATAATGTAATTTTCAGTCTATAGTGTGATTTTTGGTTTTAAAAATAACTATTTATGAAAAGTTTCTTTTTCAAGGGAAAAATTATATAATTATGTTTATATGAGTTATTTAGTTAATTTTTTTCAAAATTCAATTCTTTGAATATAAAAAATCATTATCTAAGACCATGACAAAACCAATTGTATTCAATTTTCAACTATATATATTTCCAAAGCCAATTCCCAAAAATTATTAAACAATTATAAATAATTTATTAAAAAAATAAACCCATACTCCCTTTTATATTTATTATAAAAACATTTAGCATGGGCTTCCACTCAATTTCATTCTCTATAGTCTTTATAAGAAGCTCTTAGTGTTTCACGGTGTTCTTTCTAAAGTATTTGAAAGCGATTTAGCATAGAATGAGATTCCAATTAATTCTCTCCATTCATATTTTATAATCATTTTTTAGTCCATTAAATTCACATATAAAATATTATCATTTTTAATTATTTTAAATCACTTATCATAATTTGACTGATTTAATATCGTTACCTCTCATTATACCATCACTATACTTCATTATAATGTCATTATATTTCCATAGCAATAAACCCCATTATCCAAATCCCTATGTATATATAGTATTTATAATATTATGGTTATTTTATTTCCAAGAGGGATGCACTATCTATGGATGTATAAATGTGATATATCTGGCTTATCCTCTTTCAGGTCCCTAGTAGAAAAAATCATATTTTTTCATAATAGAAAATTCTGAATCCAAGAATTTCTAACTAGGACTTTCACTTTAAGGTATTTTTGATCTGTAATTCGTTGAAATATGTGTGTCACATATTCATAATTTTTATTTTTAATTTTTCTATCATTGGATAGTTTCCTACCATTTTAAACCATTGTATTTAATTAATAAGTCCTATTTGATATCCTTATACAATGAAAGTAACATACTATATTTCTCCCATATCTTTCCTATGATAAGGGTACATTCCATTACATTGTGAATAACATATTAGTTTGTTATCTGACTGATGTATATTCATTTATATAATCATAATATTTCTTTGGTTGGGGAAATATTTAAAACCTTTATATCCATTATCTGGTTAGGGATATTTATTGATTACTTTACCATGTTTTGATAAACATTTCCTTATGGAATATTAATATACGGTATTTTTCAGAAATTCTTTTCATATGATGAACAAGTAATATGTTATTGGTGGAAATTTGAACTATAAAACCCCTTAATGCATTAGTATGCATCATGTGTCAATCTATTATACAGTAATGATAGAATCTTTACTCTTTTTTATGATGTATTGGAACAAGTCCACGATGGTTTGGATATGTTTTTTGACAATATTCACTGAATAATTTTCAATCCATTAATTTTATTAATGTGATATTTTATTTTAATTTTTACTTCATATTGGAATATAATATCCAATTGTATTCATTTATATGGTATCATTTTATTATTTATTCCCACTATATTATTTTAGTCTTGCGTATTTTATGTTATTTTATTATGCTATCCCTTATTAAAAAATTTAGTTTACCCTTTATATTGTTTTCCTATTTCCCTATGAAACCATGAATAATACTAAATGTGACCTAAGGATAAATTTATGTATTGTTTTGATATACGTTAGTAATCCAATGTTATATAATTTTCATTTGGGTATCTAGTTTTCTGTTACTATTTAACCTTTGCGTCGCGTGTGTTGTTATCTTATGTATTCAATTAGCATTGTAATAAATGACCACCAGATTTGTGTCACTAGATTTTTGGTAGTTATAAATCTATTCATAGTTAAATAATTATTATTATTATGTAACCACCATAATTGGTTTGATTATAGTCAATATTATAATACCATAATTAATTTTAAAATAAATATCAATGATATGAAATTAATTTATACAAATATAATAAGATAAAATATTTTTTAAAATTTTATAAAATATTCTATCCATCATGGATTATTTTAAAAAAATTATTTTGAAAATATGGTATGTAGTGTCCTGTATTTTTTAGACCTGATGAAATTCAAAGGGAATTTTAAATTTAGTCATTTGGTTGACGGTCATCATGTAAGCCAAGATTCAGAATTGAATTCCAAGTGTTTGAACACGTCAATGTTTTTTTTTTTGAATTGGATTAAAGGACGATATGTGACTCAAGTGTTTCATTGAGTTTTGGGAGTGTTAGACCCTAAAAACTCATGTTTTGGGTGGACTCTTAGGGTGCATGCTTTCTCTAAAACTGTGTAGCCCACCATTTGAAACCATGGAATATATACATGTGATAAAGTGTTCTTCACATGGTATGTGTATGGTTTTCCAAGATGTGTTCCTTAACTACATGGATACCTCCATTTAGGAAGTGTACATATACTATCCATCGTACAGTTGGCGCAAATTTGACCAAACCTTGTGATAAATCATGCAATCTAATGATTCTAAACAAAAGGATCAACATATTGGGAACACAATTTATCCATATCAAGTGGTTGAACCATGAGACATAGTTTTATGGTTGAATTTACCATTCTCCCCTTAATGACCTGAATGTTTTAAACCCACTATTTCTTCTTCTTCCCTCTAGTGTGGGTTTCTTCCTCCCTCCTCATGTGGAAGTCCTCCTTTACTAAGCAAGGCATGGAGAGATATCCTTCATCCGAAGTCCAAATCAAACATTGTCAATCTATATGGATCTTTATTGGTAATCAATCTATTTCTATTTATTATTTAATTTGTTAATCTTACAATATATTTTTCTCTTTTGATGGGACGTAATTCTTCATATTTTTTCGGTGGATGTTTGTTTCTTCGATTTATTCTAAACGAGAGGCAATAAAAACTTGATATTGGATGAGTATAGAATTATAAGTACGAGGTATGTTGTCTATATTTTCTTCCTCATGTTTCATCACATTATAGAATTTCATTTTTGTGAAGTTTTATAGAAATATCAGGTGTCACTTTGAAATAATAATTTTCATTAAATTATTTTTTTAGGCTTTCCATGTGATGTGTTAGATGCTATTTTTTTGGTTTGGGAATTATTACTTCATCCTAAACCACCCCTTTAGTATGGGTTGATTTATATTCATATATATATATATATGTGTGTGTGTGTGTTATCTTCCCTGGATATATCCACCCCTTTATGGGTCTGCTTTCATTTGTCATTAATAATTGTAGTGCGTTTTTGCTTCAAACCACCATTGTAGTAGGTTATTTAATTTCTTATTATGAGAATAAATTATTTAAATTAAATAGAATGATTTTTTCGATAATAATTTCATATTTTCACATAAAAACCATCGATGAGGTACACGGTCTTCAAATTGGAAATGTGATATATTATTATGTTATGATTTCATTGGACTTATGGCATGAGTGTTTTTTCATGACCTTATCTATTTATAAAATGAGCATGTATAGAAAATTAATATTTAGTGTGGTGTCGCTTTTAATGTTTTTCTTTGATATGTTATGTCGCTTACATATGTGTATATGATTTTTTTACTTCTAAAATGAAATGGGAAATTGGAGAGGCCCTTATAAGGTGTCCTTGTTTTATTTTATGGAATTCTAACAAATTTCTATTTTGTTTTAGTTTAACATAATGATAATATGAATTATGAACTCCATGAGTAATACATGTGTTCTGTTTAATGGAATGATAAGGTTGAGCTCATTATACATGTGATAAATTCATCGATGGATTGTGTATACATTGGGGGAAATACTGGTATACCCAGACTAGCTCACCATGAATTCTTCCTACCTCATTATGAGTGATATCAGTTCCCTAGGGGGACACCATGGATGATCTCATTGGTGAGAGCTTTTTACTAGGCCATGAATGAGATTTGGTTCCCTACATCAGATACAATGTATATGCTTTGGGGTTGTTGTACCATAGTTAGACAATAATGACACTTGTGAGGCCTTCCATGGGTTTCATTGGACGAAATCTAATAGCACTGATCACAATGGTGCTCCTAGTGAATTACATAGGTTCCTTGTCAAGGTTATACTTTGATGGACCCAAGATTATTCCTTTTATGAAATTTGGTAGTTACTTTATAGAAAAGGATGTATATATATATATATATATTATCTATGGGATGAGTCCGCTAAGACAATCCACATTCATGGGGTTGGTCTATCCCATGAATCTTACTGCATGAAATTTTCATTATCACATACCATCCATATTATTTTTATAGTTTTCCTATGGTTCAGTAATTAATGGCTTAGTTCAAAGCATGTATGGTTTGTTCAGGTGTCCTTGAGGAACAAGTTCCTGACTATGGTTTTTTTTTATTATTGATTTAAAAAGGTATACATGAACACTACATATTTAATATGAACGAACAATATTTCTTTAGACACTATAGGTGGTGTCCTACTGATTATTTCTCATATTCTGTTTAGTACGTCGTTTCACTAGGGTACTTGAGAAGATCCTATTGTTTGTAGGTCCTTGATCATTTGAGTGGGATGCACATTGTACCTAAGAGGAAGGAGAATGAGAATAAGCTAGTACACAGGATGCTTGAGGAGACCTTCCTATGGGACTTTTATTCTTTTCCTTGTTCATATATTACATCATATTTCTGTTTTTATTATTACTGCATTATTAGGTAGCATCACATGTAAATTCATGCATGGTTGTATTTTTCATTGTCCATCTTATATATTCAGTTGATATTAATCCTCCGTTGCATCGTATTTCATTAATTATTACATCCATGGTTTTATTCCAATTATTTTCCAATACACCATTGTTACACTATAATTTTGAGGGTATGGTCTCCCCAATGTACTGACATTAGACTCTATCTACTAGTAGGAATCCTCTATCATATGTGGAGGAACAAATGAGGCCATGTGGTGACCAGTATAGTTATGGGTTTAGTGGCCAGTCAGTACAGGATGTTACAACATGGTATCAGAGGTTCCCGTTTTCCCTTTGTGCCACTCTTTTTGGTTGGTAGAAAGGATATTAGGAATGTTTCATCACTTGGTAAATAGACATTCTTATTATTGATCAACCATGGTATGGGGAAAAGATAAAGTGGTTAGGGATGGGACTTTTGTTTTTTATTTTCATTATTACAGTTGATTTGGATTTCAACTTATATGATTGGTGTATTTTCTACTAATTATTGATTTATGAGATTTATAGAATTTGCCCTTGTCTTAGAACAATAAGGAAATATAATATCTTTCATCACAATCTTTACCTAAGAATTCACATTCTGTAAATACTACATGATATGTAGATAACACTGCTAGGTTGTTTGAAATTGTGGATGTGCGTTGTTTAATATTTTCCTAACTATTATTTTCCATTCTAGTAGTTTTTAGTAGCATGAATATCTTTAACTTATTAGGTATTTCATTTCATTATTGTGTATAAAATGTATCTTTTTTTAATTAGAATTTTTTCTTTGAGTGTTATACTATACTTCCATTATTTTAGTGTTACGATTAGCATATTGTTGTGTTTTCCTTATAATGTAGTTGTTAGAAATGATTAGTTATTATTCCTAGTGATTATTTTAGCATGTATGACTTCTTACCATTTTTATGTGAATAAATAAAGATATTTTTACCCATTTTCCATTCTTTTATGTTTTTTTACCTTATAATGAAGCACGGTGGATATTATTAAATGTGAGTTAGTTTAAAATTTTTATGTTCTATGGGTTCTTTAAAAATTAGAAACCGATGTTGAATACAATCAAACTATTAATGATATGATTTAATTAATGACTATTGTATAAATTTTAAAACTATTAAAATATTCATTAAACAAAAATTCATTTGTTGTGGTTAGATGGGAGCAGAATATCAATTGCAGAGGTGTATTTGTACTTTATGAATTTTAATTGGGTGAAGCATATAACCAAACCAATGTAGATGCAATTTTTATACTTAAATCATCATTAATTATTGTTGAGGCCACTGTATTTTCATTTAATTACGATAATGTATTTACAATTATATGGGATCCTCATACAAACTTCAAGGTGTATTAACACTTTATAATTTGATAGGTGGTAACCCATAAAGTTGAACCATCTGTTAGGGGCCTTTTTTAAAAGGATTGATGAGATAAATAAAATATTTTTCTCTTTTTTTATTCTTTATTAAGGATTTTACCTCTTAATTTGGCATAATTCCTCCTATGAATAAATTTTAAAATGCACAACTAAACCCAAGTATGTTAGTTTGGGAGTGTTTCTTATGTGATGAAACTACTTAGCTTGTTTTTAAAATCTAAATACTTAAATTTTATGGTTTGTTTTAGTGGAACCTACACTGGATTAACAATTCTGTTTTAGGTATTCTATTTCATTATTATTCCATTGTGCTAAACCTCGTGGGGGTGTATTTGTGATGTGGGTTGGAGGTCATTTAAAATATCTCAGTCTTAGTGTTTCCCTTATAAGGACCTAGTAATATGATTGATAAATAGTTGTGTGAGGTCTTATAAAGTAAAATGATTTCTAAAATGTGGTTTGTGTGATTACATGAACTACTTATGATGGGGTGTCAATAAATTAATAATGATTGTAAAAGGAGGGTTATTATAACTTGCCTATTTTTCTTTTCCACCATTACCATATGTTTTTCCTTCTGAATGGCATTAGTTTTTCCTTTAAAGTAATCCTTTAACGTTTTAAATAATTAAAATATTTTTGGGTTAATTCGTTAAATGGAACCATAAGTGGCGTTCCTAGCTTGAACCTCATGTTATGTTAGTCGGTGTTTGTCGATCTCACCTTAAAATGGTAATAGGAACATTTTCTATATGCATCTTCTCCTTTATCTCAAACCTAAGTGATTGGATCTTAAGAATAGCGACCACTTGTAGGAATGACCTTGTTTGGGACAATAATTTGTGATTTGGTAAAGGGATATCCAATTGTATGTAGCACCCTTATATTTCCAATTCCCCTGTTGAATGATTGTAAATATTTTTAGGTGTTTGGTACAATTTAGGTGTCATAGTCCTATGTGGGAATATTAGTTCCTAAAAGACACTCAAGTTTATGGGTGTTCGTTCTATGATTTTATGTGAATGAGCATCGTGTAATGCTCAATTTCAATATTTGAAACTTTCTAAGGGAATAGTTAACTACTTAGTAGGTCGTGTCACCCTCCTCTTTTTTCCAATTTAGTGATAGATGACTCAAGAGGTCTTCATACATTTTTACTATCATGTCATGTATTGAGACTATGAGTTGGTTATAATTTAGAGCCATATGATTTTGGAGTGCATAGGGATAATAAGATAATGGATAGTATCTAGGATGTGCAGTTTGTTTAGGGTAGAATGTGTTGGTACATATTGTAATCGTCGAGTTTTTGATGTGGATAGGAAATAGTTATGTTCATTGGTACTCATTTAATCCTTGAGAAATTACATTTTGAACATTTTTTTGATCCATAGTAGTGTGACTTGGGTGTTATGAAATATCTAAAATCATCCTAATACTTGGTTAATGATTAAAGGTAATCAGGTGTTTAACATTTTAGTAAGCTATTTTGTCTTTTACTCCTAATGCTATGGCACAAATAGATATAACATAAAAGGAGAGTCACATGTACATCCAAATGTAAATCTAACGTAATACTCATAGGTGTATGGTTTCCTAATTCTTCATCTCAACACATTCTAAAGGATTATGGAAACCTCTAGGACCCAGAGTAAGTGGTCAATAGAGTGTGCACTATGTGTTGAGAACCCTTCATTAGAAGATCTGGTGATTAAGACACTCCAGTTGTGGGAAGAATCGTGTCTTGAGTGTAGGGGAATTTCCTAAAAGTAGAGGGATCACAACCATTAAATTACCATTTGGAAATGGTTGGTCTTTCTTAAAATTAAAATGGTGGGTAACCCCTCATTTTTAATTCAGTGTTTACGTGGAAGAAAGACAGTGAAAGGGTTACCAGTTTACACAAACTTTGAGAAACACCATTAGCAAGGGTTGTAATTTTTTGGATGTGATTGAGTGACCATAGGATTCCTTTGGTGGTGGAGGTAACATGATCGAGTGGTGTGATTTTCTTGGTAGGTTAAGCCAATCTTTTTTCTAAATAATTCAACCATTAGTCGTTCGACTATTCATCCGATTTTATGTGATGTCAAGTGTGGTTGTTTTCAAACCCTGCTGAGCATATAATCATAGAAAAGATGGGGGTTTCTTTGGTATTTTTGGTAATCTTTTTATCCTCTCCCAGTACCTTTTCTTAATGATTATTCGGTCCCATGTCTTAAATTCATTCGGGAATTCTGAGAAAGTGTTGGATATATATCGTTCTAGATTATAAAATGTTGTTGGGATTGGTGAGGGAATACCATTAGAGTGTGATTTTGAAGCATGGTTTTTTTAAAGGTCTGGTTGGTCCAGAGTGATAACTAGTTTCACAAGTAGGAATTCCTTGGACAGAATCATGGACACCAATTGTTTCCCCTAGACTTGTTCACTAGGAAAATTCCACTTTGGGATCACTCAGTGTTATTATATGTATTTTATGCTTTGTACCGACAACTAACAAGTAAAAAATAATGTTTATTTCCTTGTTTGAGATCTTTGGACTCTTTTTGATGACTTTGGGGTTACCTCTGACTATAGTCAGGCATAAAGGGGGTGTTTTAACCAGAACAATTCAAATGTACTGGATCGATAATGTTCCTATGTTTTTTCTGAGGCATGACAATTTAAATTGATATTTTGGCTAGGGAAGTCACAGAAAGATGTTTATGTACTTCGGTGAGCATGGTAGGGGTAATCTAGTGATGAAATCATCTACAAGGAATTGGGCCTAGCTTTGAAATGCATAAGATGTCTAATATTAGTGTTTTGAGAGTATTCAACCAGAGACAATTTGATTGGGTATCCCTCTCTGTTTCTGTATGTGGCCGGTGATGAACCTCTTCATGATGTTGTTAAGTAAGATGAGTGTAATGTAAATTTCAACTAAATCTTTTCTTGAAAGGTTGGAACAATCAATTAAAATTAGGTTAGTTTGGAATCGACACTTAGACCAGATCTAGAATCATGTCTCTTTTCGTGAGCATCATTGGAATGCTATAGGCACGTCTTGATAGAAAATTCTTACAATAGAGATACCATGATTCAAAATTGTCCCTTAAATGATAGAAACTTGTGGTGAAGGAAATTACTATGTGATCATGTATAAATTATGTAAATCTATGTAAGGTGACATCTTGGTGCATTAGATTAAAAAGAAAGGTGTGGGATTGAGTTTCTACGGCTTATGGGCCCTGTATTAAAGAGATTCTCAGAGGTGTGTTGGGAATTTAGAAACACAATGAAACCATTTTAACATGACTTCATGAGCATGAGTTTTTTCAATGTTGTTAGTTATTTTTTTCAAGGTTTCTGATGGATGAGAATTTTTATGTTATGGATATTTTAGCATCCCGTGTTTTTTGACCAGATGAAATTCCACGGAAATTCAAATTTTGTCATTTGTTGGATGGTATTGTTTTTATAAATCCAGATTTGGAATGGAATTTTGAGAGTTAGAAAACATCAATTTGATGTTTTTAGGATTTTTTTAAGGACATGGAGGTGTCTGACATGGTTTTCTTTGTTTCGGGAGTGGAGAAACCTAAAAAAACATTTCTTGTGTGGACTGATAAGGGGACGCAGTTTGTATGAAACCATGTCGCCCGCTAGTGAAAACTACATGGATCTTGTAGGTGAGAATATGTACATCAGATGGGATGTGTACGATTTACCAAATCATGCACCAAGACTACATGCTTAATGCTATTTAGGTAGTGTGGGTGCACTGTTCAATGCATATTTGGAACATGGTAGGCTAACCATGTAGTAAAACCATGCAGGGTAATGGTTATTAAACATAAGGATTCACATGGATGGTGCACGGTTTAAAAAAAAAGTTAAAAACCCATGTGACCCAGTATTAAGGTTCAATTTATTATTCCTCCCTTAATGGCCTAAATTTTTTAAACCCTCATTTCCTCCCCCTTCCCTCCAGCAGATGTTTCCTCCTCCCTCCTTACGTGGATCTCCTCCTTACCAAAGCTAGGAATGAATATATATTATTTTTCTGTGGTCCAAATCGAATTCCATAAAATTATATTGATCTGTATAAGTATGTTGTAAATTCCTCTTACATATTTTTTAAGTTTCTCTTCTAATTTATTGAACTATTTTAGTGATATCTCATTCACCCTATTTTTTAAGAAGATGTTTGTTTCTTTGATTTATTCCAAACCAGGGAGAATAAATCCTTGAAATTGAATGATTAGAGAATCCCAAGTATGAGTTGTGTTGTCTATATAGTTTCCCTCATGTTTCATAACATTATAGTATGTCACCTTTTTGTTGTGTTCCGGACTAACCCAACATCTCTTTCAAATAATAAATTTGTTTAAATTATTTTTTTGGCTTGCCTTAAGATGGGTTAGACCATATATTATGTGGTTGGTGGATAATGGCTTCATCCCAAACCACCCCTTTTGGATGAGTTTATTTATTCACTAATATATATTTATTTATTTATTTATTTATTTATTTATTTTTTATCTTCCATGGATATAGACACCCCTTTTTGGGTGTGCATTCTTTTATTTTTAAAAATCATTGTGTTTCCGGATTCAAGCCACTATTATAGTTGGTTCCTTGATTCTTATGATGAACATGAATTACTTAAATTAAATGGAATGAAATTTTTTGATAACAATGTCATGTTTAATAATAAAACCCATAAATGAGGTTCATTGTATTCAAATTATAAATGTGATATATTATTATGTTATTCTTTTATTATCCTTATAGAATGAGTGTTTTTTCATGACCTTTTCTATTAGAAACTGATTATTTTTTCAAAATTATGATTTAGTGTGGTGTCTATTTTAATGTTTTCTTGGATATGTGAGGTGGGTTTCTTTTGTGTATTCCCTTTTTTACTTCTAAAATTAAATGGAAAATGGGTGAGGCCCTTATAATGTGTCCTTGATCAATGTCATGGAATGCTCACTACATTCCATTTTGTTTTTGTTTAAAATAATTATTTAAGAAATTATGAACACCTTGATAAATACATGGGCTTACTTTCATGGAGTTTATAGGATGATATCATCGTGCTTGTGATCGGTTCACTAATGGACTATGTATATGATGGGGGAAATACTGATATTCTAGGATGAGCTCACTGTGCATTATTTTTTACATCGTTATAAGTGGTATCAGGTCCTTAAGGGTGATCCATAATATGGGATCATTGGGCAGGTAGTTCTACCAGGAAATGAGTGAGACTTGGTCCTCTACATGAGGTACTAATTATGGACCAATAGGTTGGTGTCTCATTGTAAGATGGGAGTTTCACTTGTGAGTCCATCAATGGGATGCATTAGACAGACTCCGATGGAAGTGACCATTATGAAATTCCAAGTGTGTTACATGAGAACCATGTTAATTTTTTCTTTGGACGGTCCTATGATGATTCATTTTAAGAAACTTTTTAGTTAATTTTTGGAAATGATTTTATATATATATATTCTATGGGATGCATCTACCATTCTATACTAGATTCTTGAGTTCAGTGAATCTCATGATACCAATTTTATTCTCTTGTCATTATCACTAACCATCCATCTAATTTGTAAAGGGTTCTTTTGGTTTAGACATTACCAACTTTGGATGAAGCCAATATGGTTGGGATAGGTGTCCTTGAAGTACCTGACTCCGAATTGGTTATTTATTTTATTTTTCATTGTTTATTTAATAAGGTATAGATTCACACTATTTATTTTATATGAATGAACTGGATTATGCTTTAGACACTATTAGTGGTGGCCTACTAGGTATATATCGCACCCTTCTTAGGCCTCCATTGCACTAGGGTATGCGATCATATATTCTTGTTCGCAGGTCCTTGGTCCTTTTCTTGTGCTATGCATTATACCTGGGTTTTAGGAGAATGAGAGGAAGCTATTACTTAGGATTCTCGGGGAGACAACCCTATGGGCCTTTTATTCTTTTCCTTATTTATCTACTGTATCATATCATCTGCTGTATTTTTCGGATTTATTAGCCAGCATCACATGGATATGCATGCATGGTTGTATTTGGAATTATTAATCTGATATATTCATTTGTTATTTATATTTATCTTATTTTTATTTCATTTATTATTTCTTCTATGGTTGTTTGTAATTTATTTCCAGATACACACCTATGCCACTCTAATTAGTAGGGTATAGTATCCCCACAAAACCAACATTATACCCTTGTTGGTAGTCGGAAGCCACTAGAGTACATGGAGGTGCACTTAAGGCCATGTTACGACTGGTCCAATTAACTGTTTAGTGTTCAGTTAGTATGAGATGATACATGTGAAATAATATTTTTATTTATTAATTTTTCTCATGGATTTTGAAATTTTGAATATTAAAATTTCATTATTTATTTTGTTTTATTAATTAAAAATGTAATATAATGTAATTGACATTATTTAAACCCATGAAATAGATTTTATTTTTAGTGTTCAAAGTATAAATAGTGTACTCATATAAATTATATGATAAAATATTTATATATAATTAAATTTTATAGTTAGAGTAATTAAATTAAAATCTTCAATATAAATAAAATCATTACTTTTTGTATGAAATGATCAATATTGATAAATCTTGAATTACCATTTATGAATAATGAAATCTAATAAATCATTTCTGAAATTAAACCTCTTAAATGAATTTAATTTTAATGGTTTTATATTATTTATTAGAGGTAATGCAATTATTATTTATTTTTTATCAAATATGTTTTATCTACCATAAATAGTTGAGAAAAAATTAAAAAATCAATTATTTTTTCTAATATTCCTTAATGTGAATGATATTATAATTGTTTTTATGAATTATAATTATGGGTGTTATGGGGTATGTGTTTTGTATATTGAATAGAATTATATGACACCTCGCATAAATACATGATCATACTTTAAAATATGTGAGTGATTATCTCCCTAGTAATGGTATTTTAAAACTGTTTGTAACAGAATTTCTAAATAAATCAACATTTTTGTGGTAATGGATTGAAACCTTTGTGATTAAACAATTATTATTTTAAATATACATATTAGAAATACTAAAATCTTGTATATACATTTTTCTTTAAGCATAAGTTCTATAAAAAAAATTTAGTAAAATTTTGTATAGCTGCTCATAATTTTTTACTATTTATCAAATATATTAAAAATATAGAATATAGTTATTCATGTACGGTAATATTTTTTTTGAAAATAATTGAAGGATCTAGAAAAGAAAATACATCTTTATATAGTGGAATATAGATATTGATAAAACAAATTCTCCTATGATTCATTGAAATTTATTAATCTTTATAAATTTTCATGAAAATAGATATCATAGTGAGGTAATAGATGAAAGGGATTTTGAATACCTCTCTATAGAAAAAAAAATTATAATAAACAGAAAATTATTCAATATAAATTTCCTAGGTTTTTTTATACAATCTGAATATATGTGCAAAAAATTATTACTAACCAAATGTTTATTTATCCTATGCATTTAGGAAATCCATGATCAATTGTGGTAATAAAATGGACTAACTAATGTATAATGGAGAATAAATTTAAGGATAAAATAGCTTACATCATTATGTATACTAAATCGATGTATATATAAAAGTCTTCCCAATTATACATTGAATTATCCCCATGTGATTAAAAAATGACATAACAAGGGTTACATATTATTAAGGTATATTACATATATAAATACCAACTATATTAATTGTTAATCTATGATGTTTATTTGAAATATAAATTATGAAATATATATGATTGAACTCATCTTCCATGTGGGCCATATGTTTTATAAAAATATGTTGCTATGAAACAGTCCCAACTTTTATTATTTTCTAGTAAATAACTATCATATGATATCATGTTGATTATAATTAATATTTAGAATAGAATAACTTAGATAAAATGTCCATATGTGATGGATATATTCCATAACTCCATAAATATATATGATGTATAAATTTTCTATATCTTATTGTATTTCATAGATATATCATAGGCTATGATATATATAAATTGAGGCATCACCACTACAATTTCAACTATTTGCAATGGGGTATTTGGGATTGGTAAATACCCCTATCTATTTAACATCCCCTTTATTCTTCTGCTTCTCTCCTTATCCTTATCCCGAATCACCATGGCACACAGCACCTGACCACCCTGTCTTGTGTCACTCTAATGAAATTTATTTTAAATAGTTTTTTCATATATCCAGCATTGATTCTCCTGGGTAAAGATTCTTATTATATCTAATTTCATTACTTTTGGATTTTATTCATTTAAATGTATGATTTATTTTTGGAAAACCCATGATTGATCATTCTATCTGATTTTCATGCATATATTTTATTTAGGACTAGTTAAATTTGTTATTCCATATTTGATATATATATATATATATATATTAATATATTCCTTATTTGATATGTGCATCTGTGTGAAAAATCTAGATATACGAATTTATCCAATTTCAGCCTTGATTCACCTTGTTTATTATTCCTTATTTCATTTTTATATTTGTTTGCCTCTGTACAATTATAAATTATTATAAATTACTTGAAAAGTGAAAATGGAATAGGTCATCAATTTTTAGGTCAAGAGTAATAACAAATTTAATGGTCATTTGGACATGGTTGACACAAATTGGTTATTTCTCATGACCTAAATATTAGAAATTTTATGATTTACACCTTTATCACAATTTATATTATATTTTATTACATTATGTTAAATTAAACAAATTTTTATTAATTTTAAAAAAATATGTTGATTTACACTAATCAATGGTGAATTAAAAATAATTTATACTAAATTGAATATTTTTTATGAGTTAATAAAAAACCAAATCAATAATATCAAATCTCAAATATTTGTATATTTTATTAATTTTTCAATGACATGTAATTTTCTTAATATTTTTAACTTTTTAAATATTTTTAATTATTTTCTAATAAATTTATAATTTTTTTAAATATTGTAATTATATGTATGTGTGGGAAAACCCTAGCATTAGAAAATTATATGATTCCAGCTTTCATTCACATTTTTTATTATTTCCTAATAAATATTAATATTTGTATGTGTGAATATATGTCGATTATTATAAATTACTAGAAAAGTTATAATGAAATAGGTAGGTGGCGGTGGCCGCTGACCAACTGGTCCCTTCAGATCTAGGGTTCCCTTCCCCATTTTTTCTTCGGTTTGCATGCCTTTCCCACTATTAGATTTTTGCTTCGGTGGGTATGCTTCTTTCTTTGGGTCTTTATATAGTGAAGGCATATTCTGGTGTGTTATCATAATCATTTTCATTTTATATCTACTAATGTTTCTTCAGGAAATGCATTTTCTTGTTGGTTTGGTACTTCAATCAATGTCCTTACAAATGTCCCAGCCCGTTGTTGAGGACCTAGGCCACATTATCTCTAATCTAGGATGACAGTACTAAGCTCCAATCCCTATCAAAAAGCTGTGAAATAATTTGAAGAGGTTTTGGTATGTGATGTGTAAGTGGTCGAAAATGTTCGAGGTACTTCTTTTACCTTCTTCTCTACTCTAGTTCTTCCTGTTATCAGTGTTCCTTATGGTGTGTGTGACATATGGCATGGTGGTATTTTTCTGTTAAAGTAGAGGTTTATGGGTTTAAAGGTAGGGGTTGATGGTTCATGATGGTCGTGGATCATCATTGATTCCTGGTACACTTATATCTCTACTCTAGCTTCAACAATTGTCTCTCCCCTAACGTTTCGGCTGATGCAATGTCTCTCTATGAGGCTTTGGGATGTGTAGTGTGAGTAGAAATGATTATCAAAGAGGCCCAACCAGTGAAGGCTTCCCCATTTCCATACGGTTTCTATTGGATTTTGATTTCGATCAATGTGTATGTTTTCTGGTGGATGTTTTTATTCTGTGTTGGTCTTCCTTATAGTTCGTTTCAGATTTTGTTTGATGCATTTTCATTTCTGGAATATGTTTCTTTTTTTGATGGTTTTTTTTTGTTTGATGGTAATGTTGTTAGATGATCTACTTTTCGATGAGCAGGTATTCTGATGTCAGTGTTGGTTCATTAATGGCGGTGCTAGAATGTCAAGTTTCATTTGGTAGGTTGATGTTTTGCTCTAGGTGACTGTGGTCTCAGAATTTAACATTTAAAATTTAATATTTTGAAATTTGAATTTTTATTTTTCAGTTTGATTTATTGTGAGGGGGATTTCTGTTGATTTTGGTGTGAAATGTTTGTGTTGTATTAGGATGGTATATGGTTCTCACGTAACCATAAAAGTGATCTTTTTGAAAAAAAAAATATATTGAATTTTGAATACAGATCATCAATTTTCATGTGATGAGAAAAAACAAATATGATTACCATTTGGAAATGGTTGAAACAAATTGGTTATTTCTCATGACCTGAAGTTTGAAAATTAATTAATTTGAAACTTTTAGTAATTTATAATATATTTTAATAATTTATATTAAATTATACTAATTATTGTTAATTTATAATGAAATATAGTAATTTACACAAGTTGATGGCGAATTGAAACTAATTTATACAAAATTGTGATAAAGTCTATAAATTAATATAAAATTACATTAATAAGCTCAAATCCCAAATATTTGTATATTTTATTAATTTTTATTTTTTAATTATTAGTTAATTTTTCGATATTATTAATGATTTGTAATGTTTTCATTTATTTAAAATTTTATTAATTTTTTTAATTATTTTTAGTGATTTTATAATTTTTCAATTATATTTAAATTTTTTAAATTTTTTATTTTTTAAATAAATTTTATTATTTTTAATTTTAACAGTTCTTTTATTATTTTTCAATATTTTTAAAAATATATGAATATTTTAAATTATATATAATTGTTTTAATTATATTTTATTATTTAATTTTTAAAAAAATTATGTTATTTTTAATATTTGGCATTTTATTTTAAATAGAAGTATTTGTGAGAGATAAATTGTCCATCACAAATACTATTAATTATGATGGTCTGTCGCTATTGGCATTTTTTAGAAAAAATGAAACCCATTTGCGATGGGCACTTTACCCATTGCAATTATTTTTATTTTTGACCATGCGTCATAAATACCTAAATTTGCAACACCATTATTTGAAACAACACATTTATGATGGATTCCTATTTCTAATGACCCTTTTTTGACATAGATCCATTGAAAATGTTCCATCAAAAATTCGAATATTGTATGCCTTTGGATTAAGTACATTTTAGGGTGTAATATTGTGATATCAAACAAATACCTTTACAATGTCATATTGTATGATAGGTCCATATTTTAAGAGTTATGATATGAATTTATCATATAGTAATTTTAACAAGAGTGTTTCAAATGTTAAATGTCAATGATCATCTCTTATAACAACATAATGTTACCGTTAAATTTAAAAGTTTCATATATTATAACATATGGGTGATGAATGCACATGACTTTTATATTCATGGAAATGATATTAAAACTACATTGTAACTAATAGACACTTACTTTTACAAGTTGAGTTTATGAGTAAATTCATGGAAGGCTCTTGGAATTTCTTTTTGGCCTATAAAAATAGGTCAAAACCATTGATATGGTGATACAACTTATGTATGGTTCCTAACAACTCTCCTCAATATATATATTTTTCCTTATTCCTTTTCTTCAGGGGATACTATCATATCACGATGTGAAGAATATTTGGACACAAATTTTGGTTAATTTAGGACATAACGTGAATACACCTTGGAGGAAGGATCCCTTTAGTTACTTCACATTGATATTTATCAAATAATATGATTGGTGATAAGTGTTATGTATATCTTCATTGTATGGTAAAAACTCATGGAGATAATCCCCAACGCCTTTATAGATGTGATTTTTTTGTTTATATCATAGGGTACAATATAAATATATCATATTTTATGGCATGTCGAAACCAAGGTTATGTGATAAAAATTGGTGTAGGAATATCATTTTCTTATGATAGAGCTATATCATATAACATTTCCCATGTAATCATACTATATTATTGTGGGGTAATCGTAGAGACTGGAAATATGATTTCAAGCCTCTACCCAAATCAATCATAGGTTATTAATAAATAATATCATATATCCATATCCCATGAAGTATATATACCAAATACTTTTACACATATTATTACATAATTTTTATATAAATATCAAATAAACAAAACCCAAATACCAAGAGGACTAGTGTCTTTGGAATACTAGTTATATAAAACATCAAGGAAAAAATGAAGTAAAAGGAATTTATTTTAATCCTTATATGGATCTCTTTATTCTATTTAAACTCTTAAAAATACATATTAAAACCTAGAGTATCTATAAAAAATGGTGAGATAAAAAGACTAATAATGGAACAAATAAGATAATGAATCATATCATATGAGTCAAATTCCATAACATGATATCATAAAAACAAAGTTCATAAATAATCATATGGGATCATAACATAAATAACATGGAAACATAGGAATGTGATAATAATATAAAACATGGAATAATCATGTGTCAAGGAAAACATCCAAGACAACATCACATGGTTGATAGAGTCCCATCATGGATTAGGTTTACTCCCTAATTCCTTACATATAATATCATGAGAAATAAAGATTACCCAATTCATTAAAGTGTAATCTAGGAACTCTGATCATAACATGTACATTGTTATGTGTGTCGTAAATTGGAATTGAAAGCAACTCTAAAACATAATAATTTCCTATATAACAAAATGAGTTTCATAATCTTTCCTCATATCACAATAGAATGAGATTCCATAATGATTCTAAATAGAACAAATGAATTAAATATTTTGGAAATTTATCTATGAGTAAATAAGAATATGTCTCAGATTTTACAGTCATTTAATAAAATCATGATAAAGGGTAGGGAATTGTGTGTAGGAATAAACCGTCAAACCATAGTTTTATGGAGTAGTTTAAATAATTTAGAAGAAATAATGAACATGGTGTCTAATTTGGTAACCAAAATTAAACCTGATTTTTTATCCATAAAATATTCATTTATTTAACTAAATCTTGAATGGTAATAAAAATTTTAGAAGAGTTTCACTAAAATGATTTAGGGAATGAAAAGTTAAATTTGGGTTTATTTTAAATAAGGTATTTGGAAAATGAACTTCAGGTATGTTTTAACCCATAAAAATAAGTGATAATAAGATAAGAATATATGTGAGAGGCATATATAAATAATTTATAATCATTATATAACATAAAAGAGAGATATAAAGTATGCTAGATAGAGAAGTGTCATAACATAATAAAAATATGGTGGTTTAGAGAGATCCCCTAACTTATGTTCTGAATGATTCTGCACATTAAATTATCATCCAGAATAATCAAATTATATTAATTAATTCCTTAATTTAAATACTTTTCTCATTATATTTTATATAATATTTTTTTTATTTTATAATAATTTTATTGAGATGTAAAGATTAATTTTTTTGTTCCAAGGTCATTAATTTCAGGGTTCCAAGGTCATATCACTTGTGTATAATTAATGAAGTTCCTTTAAAATAGAAATAAAAATCTAGAACTGAAGTAAAATAATATTCACTCATTTGATAAATTTTAATATTCCCAAATATCCATATGTGTTCTTCTACAAGGGTGATTCATTTAGTGTAAATGTTATTATCATACGATTAGTTCATGTATGTGGTTTTACCAACCATCATGAATAATATTTGTTTTAATTAATTAAAATTTTATTAATAAACAATAGAATCATGAAATAACTTATAACATACTTATTATAATCATATTTTTTAATAATAATGTTTCTATAACCATCCTTGAAGGCGGTGGAGAAAAATGAAGTACTTTGTTCAGTGAGGCAGTGAATCCAACATAATATGAACAACGTTTTAATTTTTAGAACAGGAAGAGAAGATGGTGGATGATAGATATTACATAATAAAATAAAAGAAGAGTAAAATTTATAAAACTATAGTAAGAATGTCATATTTTATGGGTGAATGTGAGAAGGAGGTTTAAGAAGAAGCATATTTAAAAGGGATAGATTGAAAATATTACATCTTAAACGTTGTCTCTTAAAACAAACCATAAAGCACTTTGATTTTTCCTTTTGGGGAGACCAAAACTCTATGTAAATGGGGGATATAGTAGGAAAATTAACTGGATAGAGATTTTAAAATCTCCAAGGGTTATAAAGTTTGAGAAGAAGGGGTTATTTTTGTAAGGGGAGGAGGACACATTTTTTAGAATAATAGTAGTTAGTTTATTATTATGACTCAAGAAAATCAATAGTATACATTATTATTAAGAAATATAGTCAATGGTTAATGTGATTTCAAACTCAGTTATTATTACATTATCCATAACTCACAAATTTATACATTTAGCTTATGTATTTAAATATTGTATTTTGTTGTATTTCATTATTCATAAAAAATTCAACTATTTTTTAAAAAAAAATTATCCCTATAAAATTTTTGACATGTGTATTCGAAATATTAAATCAATTTTAATAAAATTTATTTATTAATATTATAAATTTAATTTTTAAATTGTATTATTTTATATTTTTAAAATACAAATTTTAATATTATAATCAATTTTTTTCCCCTTGAAAAATTATGTATTGTCTCATAAAATTATATAATCATTGTAACAGAATGTAATATTAGTTTTTAAACCTATTTTATGAAAATAAAATTTCATTTAAATAAATATATATTTTATAAAAGTTTTATTAAAACATTTAAATTTTAGAAAAATACAATACTTATTTTATAATTTTAAAAACATTTATTTACTCATATCATGATATAAATATGTCATATTTTCATTTTATATGATATCTAAATATTATTTTCCACTTAAATATTTGAAGGATACAATTTTAATTTTAATTTAACTATTATTATCAATAATCTTACTATTACAATGGCAAGATTACAATTCAAATGGTCAGATTTACATTCCAACAGTCAGCTTTGTAATGATTATATGATTTTTTACATTCGATAAATACATAATATTTCATTCATTCTTAATTAAATATAATTTTATATCACGGTTATATATATTTTAATTTTTGTGATTAATATTACATTACAAATATTCTACTTCATTTCTATAGTGTTTTTCATGAATTATGTTATTCTAGTGGATGGAGCATGTCAAAATTTTCAAATTTTATTTATCTTACTTATTATTTTAATCCCAATGTATTATTTTCAATTATTATAGTTATATTTATTCTATAAATTTAATTTTTAAATTAATATAATAAATATTTAATAATTTTATCATGTTTTCCATGTGTTTTATATAATACTACATTACTAAACATGATACATTTATATAATAAGAAAAATTCCTTAGACAAAATTATGGGTTGTTAGATTACACCCTGCTTAAGAAATTTAATCCATGCGATTTTATTTTAAATTATAAAGTGTACATATGTGAGGGTTATTTTTATTTATTGATTATTCTAGTTCCCATATTTCTACCCTGTACTTATGGTTCCACCATATTACATTTCCTAGGTGAGTTGTCATGTTGTGTATAACTTTGTCTCTACAGTCTAAGATTTTCACTATTATCTCTTCATAAGAACGATATTTATTCAGCATTACCACCGCAAAATTTACTATATGTGAGTTATATGGTATCTAAATCCTCAAAAGGGTTATGAGAAACATGTCATGTAACTAAGACTAGGTTTTTGTGAGTACTCTTCATTAGTGAAATTGTCTGATGCAATCAAGAATCTCAAATACCTGGGAATCTGCTTTCCCTTATCCCCAAATCTCATGAATCTCTATCAATGATATATATAGAGGAATAATCTATTTCCAACCTCAAACTATAGGTCTAATTTATTATTTTCATCATATATCTTATATAATCTTTGAGGATCTCTGTTGAGATGTTGAATGGTCGTGTTATTTTTTACTATTTCATCATCCATTTTATGTCCAAATAGCTTGATGTTTTCAGCTTAATCTCATCATCTAAGTGTAATTAATCTATTCCCATAAATGTCCTCATATGTATCCATTTGTATTATTTAGTGGAAAGTTTTATTGTATGAGAAATCGACCATAAGAATATGGAGATCCAATCTTCCTTTGAATTCCACCGAGCATTATCTCAACATGTCCTCATGTGTATGGGTAGCTAGCTCAGATTTTCCATTAGTTTGGTGGTTATAGGATATACTAAATTTCAAATTAGTTTTTATATATGGTTTATGAATCTTATAGAACTTAGTGGTAAATGGAATATCACAATCATAAATAATTTATAGTGGTGTTCCATTCAGATTCACCCCTTATCTGATGTATATAATTAAATGTTTATCAAGTGATAAGTCTTATTAAATTCAAAAAAAAATTAAAAATATTTATAATATGAACAACCAAAACCCATATATAATTATTTCCTATGGATTACTTTGGAATACCAGTGACAAATTCCCAGGTATTGTTATCACACTTCTATATGGGCATGAGTAATGGTTGTATCTTCACCATAGAATTATTTCTTTCAACCTTTCCAGCTGATATACCAGTTACTTTGATGTATATTCTTCTATATCCTTATTCATATTTTCATGAAATATTCCTCTCAGTGATATTGATACATATTCAGGATCCATGGAGAAGGTAGATCTAGGATAATCATTAAATAAATACTTATTTATATTAGTATTTGATGTTAATCATATTCATTTCTAAAATTATACAACTCTTTATCCATCATTTTTGAACTCTAAGGATTTAGAATTTTTTATATCATCTATTATACACTGTATTTTCACATCTTCCAATTGAGAATCCTTTATCTTCTTTAGAATGGATTGTTGAGAAATCATTTATTATAGGAATTATTATATTCCTTCATTTGTCAATTCCATGTCCATCCTTTTCAAATCAAAGAGGATTGAATCCTACCCAATTCTCATCATGGATAATATTGTATGATCCTTTCTACATTGAGAATGTTCCTCTTCATTCACCTTCCCTGGATGGTAACATATTGAGCAGTGAAATACTTAATTACCACTAACAATCTTTTCTCTTGAATATTATGCCACATTTATGTGAATATATACCTGAGGATCATATAATCAATATATATTTTAAACATATACCCATAAATATAATGCTGCTAAATATTCAATTTTAAGATCATTATATCCAAATCCATATCATGAGTCAGGTAGTTTTTCTCCAAAACTTTAAACCTCCTTGAGGTGTAGGATATCACTTTACCATTTTTCATCATTGGACATCCCAAAACCTTCTTTTAATATTTATTATAAATAAATAATATCCACACTTGGGGTATTATAAGTAATATTTTGTTTACAATCCCCTTTTTCAATTACATGACTCTCTCATCACATTCATAGGTATAGAGAAACATTACTCCCTTTTGAGTCATCTAGATTAATGTTTTTGAAATTAATGAGGAGTTTTTCAGAAATCATATGTAATACCCATATAGTCAAAAGAAACTACAGATCTTTATTTTAGATATTGGTATCAACCATTCCTTAATTTCTTTTATCTTATAAGGGTCCATATGTTTCCCTTTTTTGGTGATAACATACCCAAAAAATGATACGTTCTCCATCCATAACTCAAATTTTTCTTTAATTTTAATATAGATTCTATTTTATCAAATTATGTAGCACAATATTCAAATTATACTCATGATCTTACATTATTTTATAGTATATCAAAATATATTCTATAAATACTATAATAAATTTTTCAGGATAAACTTTAATGGATATATCTATTAAGTCCATGAATAATACTTGAGAATTAGTATGTTCTAAGGGAATCAATATAAAATCATAGTTAACATACCTTATTATAAATGTGGTCTTGGTAATATCCCCCTACATTACCTTTAATTGTTGATATCTTGATTGAAGATCCACCTTAGATTAGTACTAGTACCCACATATTTTATTAATCAAGTCATCAATATGTGGAAAGGGATACTTTTTATTTATCGTTATATTGTTGAGTTCATGAAAATCATTGCCTAAGTTCGTTGACCAATCCCTATTCATGAAAAATAGGATTGACACACCCCACATTGAAGCTCTCTGGTATATAAAACCCTTTTCCAAATTCTATTATAACTGAATCCCCAGTTCTTCCAACTCAACGGTGGCTATTCCCTATAGAGTCTTAGAAATGGGGATAGATCCAATTTTTAGTTCAATTGAGAACTCAACCTCTTGGTAAAAACTAATCCCATAAAACTATTAAGGAAATACATTAGTATAGTCCATCACAATGGGCATGTCTTCAAGCATGATTCTCTCTTTTTTCTCAATAATTTTAGCTATATATTCTCACTCATAATGTAACAATTACACTTGTACTGAATTAAATGAAGACTCGGGATGTGAATAGTAACCCCCTATCCTAAAAATGATGTTTTATTTATATAATTATAGCCAATCCATTCCCAATATATAATAAAATTATAATTAAGGAATTATGATAATATTTTCTTGGAGATTCAGCCGACAAACATTGATCGGGAATGCGTTATATAGTTTATATGAAGTAATTTGTCCATTTTATGTTCTCACAGATAAGTCATACTCCATGTTTTGAGGTGGTGTTAGAATAGTTATACTAAAATTTCAAGATATAAAGTAATTTGTTCAAATAGTGTTAATTTGTATGTTTTCTATTATTTAACAAATAACTTGTTTACATGTATCTTTATCATTGTTTGGATCAACATCATTATTTTGGATGACATATAACCTTTATTCCTCTATATTACTTGGTTGATTTTATAATTTGTTGTCTATGGTATCCCTTTCCTTTATAAATATTCTTACATAATTTTCATATTCCTTCAAGATTAAACACTACACTATAGGCTAAGTGTTGATCTAAACATTCTTTTCTTCCATTTCATTTTCAAGATTATTTATCTCCCTTCAACATTAATTAGTCTAATTCCATTATTTTCAAAGTTAATGAATCTCCCTATTCTATTGAGATAGTTTCAGGGATGATTCCTCCAACATTTTTACACATTATAAGCTTTTTTTTCTTTACCATATTGAATTTATCCATTTATACTCCAAAATAAAACTCATTTTTATGATTTTTATCTCCAACCACATGATACAATTGAGATTCACTAATCTCCATATCAACCTTAAGAAATAAACATAAAATATATTCATAGATATCATATTCTTAAATGTATACTTATTTTTTCCGTTCTAGTCAGTGTTCTTATGAACAACTGAAAACCTATCTTTCCTTTTAGATTTAACAATGCTTGGTCTACAAACCCTGATTGTGTCTCTTCAATCAAAAACTTTTGGGATACTATGAAACATCATCATGACACTTTCACATGTATTCTAAAGATTAAAAATTTAAAGCAAGGCCTCAATGGATGGTGTAAATCTAAATGTAATCAAATTGACTAAGACATTTCTTCTCTAGAAAAGGAGCTGTAACAATTGCAAATTCATAATACCAACTCTGACTTCAACCTTGACCCTCAATCTGAAATAAACATTTACTTAAAACTCAAAAATTTAATCACTTTCAAAGTTAATATGTGAAGTCAAATATTCAAAACTAAATGGCTATCTGATGGTGACAGAAACACTAAATTCTCTAATTCTCTTCAAAGAGTTAGAAAATCCATCCAACCCCTTACAAATATTTTACATAATTATTTGCTTATTGATTCAGAAGATGTCAACTCAAACCATGTTGTTTCTTACTTACATAACATTTTCAATGGTCTTTATCTTAGACCCTATATCGTCCCAATGATGGTTGAGGAGAATGAAAATATGTCCCTCTTAAGCATTCCTCTAGATCATGAAATTGGAGACATTGTCTTTAGTCTAAAGCCTAATAGTGATCCCGATCCAGATGGATTTAATAATGGATTCTTTCAACTTTATTGGAATGTTATTTACTTGGATGTGTGCAAACTTGTGAGGTCCTTCTTCTCCAATGTATTTCTCCCTTATAGACTAAATTCTCAATTCCTTACTTTAATTCCAAAAGTTGACAATTCCACTAAGATCTATCAATTTTTTCATATTTCCCTGATAAACACTCTTTAAAAAATTATTACCCAAATTATTTCTAATAGACTTACCCTAATATCCAAAGAAATTGTTTCTTGGAACCAAATCGGTTTTATTAAGGGTGGGTGTATTCAATATTGTATTTGTCTTTCCTTTGAATACACTAACAGCTTAAACAAAATTACTTGGGGAGGTATTTTTGACACAAAACGTGATATCAGAAAATCATTTGATACTATATATTGGAGTTTCATTTTAAAAGTTCTAAAAAAATTTGGTTTTAATGATACCTTTGTTATGATGATAAAAACCTTGTTTAAATATTCATCCATTCCCATTTTGATTAATGGAATCCCCAGGGGATATTTCAAATGCACCAAAGCGGTAAGACAAGGTGATCCACTCTCAGTTGTCCTCTTTGTTATTGTTGAGGACTATCTCAACAGTTTCCTCACTAAACATGTTGATCAAAAAAACTTAGGCCCATCTAGGCTACCAGAAACCTCAAAGTTCCCACTCACATTATTTATGTTTATGACATCATCTTGTTTCATCAATGTGATCAAATGAATATTAATGTCATTAAAAATTCACTTTCTCATTATGAGGAGGATTCAGGCTGGGCCATTTCATGGAACATATGTCATATTTTCTTTGGGAAAAATTACTCCTCATGGAGAAAAGGCATTATCAACTATATTACTGGAATTAAAGAAGGTATATTCCCCTTCACTTACCTGGGGGTCCTGATATTTTATGGAAGACTTAAATACAACTACTTCTTCATAATAGTTGATCAAATCATTCATCAACTTTCTACTTGGAATGGAAAATCACTCTCCATGTCCGATAGAATCTGTCCTGTCAAATCGACCATCATCTCAAAAATGGTCTATTATATCATGATCTATAAGTGGCCTATAAGTAACTTTACAACAATTAATACCTACATAAAAAACTTCATCAAGAAGGGAAGTATCCTTGAAAAAAACTTATCACCATTCATTGGATTACCTGTTTCAGGCCTTTAGATAAGGGGGGAATTGGTATTAAAAATTTAAATGTTTTTAATGAAGCACTACATGCTTGAATTACTTGGAGATTAATCAATAATACCTCTAATGCTATTTATTTACTCAAACACAAATTTATTACCAAACATGAGGAGGGGAATCTTAATTATATTACTTCTTTGATATGGCCCTCCATTAAGAATTCTTATCATAATATAATCGAAAAATCTAGAAGGATTTTTAGATCTGAATCTAACACAAACTTCTGGCTTGATAATTAGACTAGTACCCCTTTGATCTCCATGTTACCCCCCAACACTTAACCTAAGGATACTAGTAACACTATTAAAGATATTCTTCACCCTCCGAGGCATGATCTTCCTGACATCATTGCTCATATCTTTAACATTATCCTTACACTAGCTCTGATGATTTTATTTTCTGGGAACCGGCTTCCAATGGCATTCTTGACTCCAAAAATTTCTACAAGAACAATTTTTTTTAGAAATGAGTCTATATTTTAATGGTTGAATGTTTTTAACATGGCTTGGATCTAACCTTCAAGACTCAATCTTATTTAGTGTATTACACACAACAGACTTCCCACTGAGACTTGCCTTCAATATTTTATTATTCAACTCTTCTCTAAGTGCCAACTGTGTAATCAAAATAGGGAGGATACTAACCATCTTTTCTTATCATATGCTACAGCTTATTCACTATGGAATTATATTTTTGAAATTTTTTACTGCATATGGTCTACTCATGACTTTATTCACTCTCTTTTAAAGAAATGTTTTGACCATGAGGCCTCTTCGAAAATTAATAATATCTTCCTCTCCGTTGTTGCTGAGATTATTCATGTGATCTGGTATGATAGAAATGATTTTATTCATAATAAATGCTCATTAAAACTTAATACAAGAAAATCTAGGATCCCCATTGTGGACTAAGGGGATGCTTCAATTAAAAAAGACGACCACCACAACTCTTTTGGTGACTAGGAGATTCTGCACAAAATCTGAGTTGATGACATCTATCAACATCCCAAACATACCTTTGAAGTGTTCTGGAAAACTCCAATCCCAAGATGGATCAATGTAAACGTTGATGGTGCCTCAAAGAGAAATCCTAGACCTGCCAGCTACATAGTGATTTTTAGATATTCTTCTGGCCAATTTCATGGTTTTTTCTTTGGAAGATATGGTATAGCTTCATCATTGGAAGTGAAAATGAATGGTGTAATTCATGCTGTCAACTTCTCTCTTCAAAAAGGATGGAGGAAGCTCTGGATCGAAAGTGATTCTACCACCATTGTCCATGAAATTTGGAACGGTGTAATTCATCTTGTCTGGCCTCTTACCACCCTTTGGATGAAGTGCCTGGATTCACTCCTTGCGATTGACTACATTGCCACTCACATCATTCGAGAAGAGAATTTCATTGCTGATTCCCATTCCAACAAGGGTGTTCCCCAAGATATGACTTGGATGGATTCCCTTCCATCTGATTTATTTCATGTTTTTTACTAGTATTGTAAAAAACATCCTTATATTATTCTCTTGAACCTCTTTTTCATTATATATTCAATAAAATGTTATTTTTTCTTTGACCAAGGAACTACCTTCATCAAAAAAAAATTAAATAAAAATATCACATTACTTTTGGTGTTGATGATAAAAGGTGGAGGCATATCGTGAAAGCCCTATGAGGTTTTCCTCATATACCCTGATAGCCTCATCTTTATTTTACTACAATCCAAGGAAGACAATCTCAATTTTAATATATATATATATATTGGGGGAAATATTTATCAAAAAATATTTCCTTAAATCATTCTACTTCAAGGGAATCTATTTTTCTATTTTTGGTTTTTTTTATTGATCTGTGTATACCACTCATCAACATCCCCCCTCAGGTGATAAATGGAAAGTACAACTTTATCTTGTTTTGAGTATAGGAGGATAGAGAATATCTTCTCAATGGAATCAATATATTTTTTCTTTATACGGGTATTGAAATATATGTTAATGTTCGGAGGTCCCTTTCACATAAGGTACTCAACCACTACATTTTATTTCTTATGAGAAGGATCTAATTTCATGTGACTAGAGTTATTATTCATAACATGATCTCATTGAGCTAGTAATTCCTTTATTTTCTCAACTAATTATACTATAATTTTATACATATCATTTGGTAAATCTTCACATTTCCTACCACATTGTTTGTTGGAACGGTCCCTCCGATTTCACAACATTAAAAAAATTAGAGTGTACAAAAAATCAAAAAAAGGAAACTAAGAACATAAAAATAATAACTTATAAATGATAAGTATATCAAAAAAAATGAGTCTCTAGGTTTTAATCTTGGTTACCCATGTATATTTACTCATTAGTGTTTCTAACCTAACAATCTATTAATGATCTTTATAATAATTCATAATGATTTTAGGAATTTTCCAAAGTGTATCCCCTCGAAGTGTCAAACAAAGTGTAAAATAAAGCCTATTTTTCATGAAGTAGGAATAGGTTGAGTTAATAACCAATAACCCCTTTCAAGGTTATTACCCCTTGGTAAATCAATCCAAGATCCCCATCAACATGTATTATGCAGACAGTGATGTAATTTCTTGGAAATGACTTTCTCAATACTTCACCAAAATTTTAGGATGTTTTACTATACATAGACATATACATAGGTTTTTTTTAAAAAAAATCATGTCCTAATACCCAAAATAACTATACCGGTCTTAGATACCAAAAAATAGTGAATCAATACTTTTACACATATTATTACATAAGTTTTAACATAAATATCCTATAAAAAACCTAAAGACTATGATTCATAATGTCCTTTGAAGATTAGTTATATAAAAAATCAAGATGAAAGTAAAAGAAAAAAATATTTATTTTATTATGCCTAATGATATAGTAAATCCCTTTTGGATCATAAAACAACGTAGGGTTACTTGGGTAATTCATAAACAAAAGGGTTGGGCTAAAAATCCCAATACGGGAATAAGCATGATAATAAAGTATAACATACATATCAAAAGGAATAACAAGATATTATAAAATAAAAGTCTCAAGAATAATAATATGGGATAATAACATAAACAACATGGAACAATAAGATCATGCAAACATAGGAATGTTACAACATAATAAAATATGAAATAATAATAAGTTAAGGCTAATCATCGTGACAACATCACATGGTGGTAAGAGTACCATCATGGATTAGGATTACTCCATAATCTCGTTCATATAATCTCATGAGATAGAAACATTAGTGAATTAATATTATCACTATTTTTTCATAACCACCATAAAATATATATTCTAAATTCTTCACAAATATTAATCAAACTCAAGCCATAAACTTACGAATTACCTATAGAAAGAAATTGGTTGCATAATCTCTCCTCATATCACAATCAAAGAAGATTTCATAAAGATTCCAAATAGAAGAAGGAATTAAATATTTTTTTTGTAAATATCTATGTAAATAATAATATCTCTCAAATTTTGTGTTCAATGGTTAAATTATCATGATAAATGGTAGATAATTGGGTATACAAACAAACCTTCAAAACAGTGTTTTAAGGAGTGAGTTAAAGGTGTTTGATTAATGAATTATCATGGAGTTTTCATTAAAAACCAAAGGTAAACTAAAATGGTTTTCTATAAAATATTAAATTATTTAATCAAATAATTAATGGTAATATATACTTTAAAAGTGTTATACCTTAAAATAATAAGGGATAGAAAAGATCTCCATAATCGGGTTTTATTTTGAAGAAGAAATTTAAAAATTCAACATAAGGCATGTATAAAGACATCCAATGAAGGGAGAATAATATAAGTACATATATGTAAGAGAAATATTAATATTATATTTAAGAATTAAAAAACATTAATAAATATATAATGTGATTTCTAGAGAAAAAGTTTATAAAAAAAGAAAATAAGGTGGTTTAGAGAGATCCCTAACCTTATCTCTAGAATCATTCTACCCTTTCACGTAACGTTTTGAATAATAAAATTATATCATTTAATTACTTAAATACAAAACTTTCCATCAATACTTTATTCACTAAAATTTTATTATGTTAATTTAAAACTATTTTAATGAGATATAATATTTAATTTCATTTTTTCATGGGCGTTCGTTTTATAGTTCCATGGTCGGATCACTTGTGGATAATTATTGAAGGTATTGTAAAATGGGAATACAAATATTAAAGTGAAATTATGTAATATCCATTTCAGTCCATAAATTTAAATGGCCCCAAAAATCCATCTGTGTTCTAGCATAGGGATGAATCACTTATTATAAACGTCATTGTTGTACAGTTAGTTTATTTAGATGGTTTTACCAACCATCATGAACAAGAATTATTTTATTTAATTAAAAGGGTTTTAATAAATTCCATAATCTTTTAATAGTTTATAATATTATGATTATTATCATATTTAACAATAATATTATTTCTATTACCATCCTTAAAGGCCGTGGAGAAAAACAAAGCATGTTGTTCATGGAGATGGTGAATCCATAATAATATGAACAATGATTTCATTTTTAAAATGAGGAGAGAAGAGGGGAAGATGAATGATAGATATTAAATTAACATAGTAACATTTTATTATATTTGTAATATCAAATTAATTATTTCATGTTGTATGGGGTATGTGAGATGTGGGTAGAAGAAAAATTAATATAATAGGGATAAATTGAGAACATTACCTCTTAAATGCCATCTCTTGAAATACACATTAACGAACATTTGGTCTTTCTATTAGGCGATACCAGAACTATGTGGAAGTGGGTAAGAGGGTTGAGAAGATAATTGGTCAAATATTTGGCCAGTTCCAAGGCTTAGAAGGTGTGAGGATATGGGGTGGTATTTATGAGTAAATCAGAGGAGTTTTTTTATTATATTCAATACTGTATTATATTTCCACAAGGATGCCAATAATGTTAATTCCTGGGAATTTATATAGTAAATGGTGCATGAGAGTTAAAAATAATGGGTTATTATATTAATAATGACTCATAAATTCATTTATTTATCATATAATGTTAAATATCAAATTTTTTCGCATGTCACTATTCACCTAAAATTTATCCATTTTAGAAAAATACCAAAAAATTACCCTAACCATTTTTTTTTGTGTGTATTAAAAAAATGAAATCATTTTTATAAAAATAATTTTCTTAATATGATAAATTAAATATATATTCATAAAACATTATTTGAAAAATGACAATTTTAATATTATGATCAATTTTTATACGCTTTAAAAAATTAATTATGATTTTAAAGGATTATATTACCATTATAAAAATTATAAATATTAATTAATAAAAAATTATTATGAAAATAATCTTTCATTGAAATAATTATTTTTATTATAAAAGTAAAATTAATATATATTTTTATTAAAACACAACATGTATTGTATAATTTCAAAAACATTTATTTACAAGTATTATGATATAAATATGTTATATTTTCATTTAATATGATACCTAAATATTATTTTACAACTCAATATTGGATTATAATGTTATAAATATATAGTTAGTATTTATAATGGTAAAATTACTATTATAATGATCAGATTACTATCCTAGTGGTCAAATTTCTATTCCAATTGTTAGATTTGTAATAGCTATATAGGTTCCCAAATTCTATAAATACTTCATATTTCATTCATTATTTATTTACATCTATTTTATATAAATTTTTATACATTTTTATTCGCAAGAATATTATATAATTACACATATTTTTCTACATTTCAACATTGTTATTCCTGAGTGTAGTTATTCTCGTGGATTGAGAAGATCCAAATATTCATATTTTAGTTATATTAATTTCTATTTTCCATCCCATTGTAATAGTTTTACTTTTAATTTATATGTTTATTCTCAAAATGTAATTTTAAAATTAATATAGTAATTGTTTTTGGTTTTATCATGATATTATTATTCTTTATACGATACTACATTACTAAATATGATGCATTTATATAATAAGAGAAATTATATTGATGATATTCTGGGTCATTAAAAGTAGTCCACGTCGTTATAGGATATGATTAACAACATTTTACGGAATTATGTTGATATAATGTTGTTGGATTTGATATATTAGGTATTATAAATATTCCACACTAGCTATCATAACGATTCATTTAATAAGATAAAATAGATGAGGAGAGTGACATATTCATTCATGAGATGCATGAGTTGGACAAATAATTTACTCATACATCATAATGAATGAGTGAATAAAATAGTACTAAATGAATGTTCTTAGGGATATATATAAGGATATAGTTCCCAAATAATTTTTATGTACATGATTACTAGATTATTTGTTAGAACACCCTAACCCTAATGCTATATAATCCTACCACATTTTCAGGACAAGAAACTATCATTCAATAATAGATGAAATATCCTACTAGAATTAATTGTGATCTATTAATCCCATGAATACCTATATATATAAGAGTCCTTCGATTCAAACTACCATAGTCATCATTAGGAATAAATTTAAAAAATAAGGTTTCGATAATAATAAGTAGCTATAGTGAAAGGTATAACAATTTTGCATTTTTGTATTTCTAGTTTCATAGACTTAATTAATTGTAGTATAAATATCTTAGTTTGGTATTCTTAATAATTTATATTTCCTCTAATAAGGGTTATTACATCCTTATGAATCCAAGAAGTGTTATCATATCATACCATGCGTTTAGTTTTTTAAAATCTAACTAAGAAATAGATAAATTCAAATCCTATTCTCTGTCATAAACCATTGCTAAAATGTTATACATTATATTTTTCTAGGAGTTTTTTGTCATGGAATATGATATAAGATATCATTTGTTATAACACAATTTAAATACTCACATTTTCATACCTCATAGCATATGATATTTGTATATTGGAAAATACAATTTCTGTTATGTTTTTTACTAAAATAGTGTGTCATATCATCAATATGAAATCTATATATGACATAAAATATGATATATTTTTTCACAGAGGATGATGAGACTATGAGTAATATAATAAAACTAATAGTTCATATAGGTAGAAATAAATTATTTCCTACAATACTTCCTGGATAAAAATGTATGATTATGAATCGTATCTTACGACTCCCCATGGTTCATAAAATATAATTTATAATGCAAAATGCGTTTTTTATAAAATTCAATTATTAATTGATTTTAATTATTTATAAATTGTTTATAAATAATAATAATAATAATGAATTTTGGTGATATTTCTTAATTCGTAATGATTTTATAAATTAATTAATAAATATATGTTTATGACACATTTATTATTACATATTGTTTAATATAAAAATAGAGTATTAAGGAATACCTTTTATCAAATTATATTGAATGAATTAAGAATTAAATAAAATGTTTATTTAAAATAATATTAAAAATTTATAATTTGATTATAAAGTATAAAAATAATTCCAAAATATAATGCGCGTACAATTGAATTTTGATTCATTCGTAATTTATTAATTTGAATTTTTCAAACTAAGGGCCTTATTTGGAATATTATTTAGACCACATCAAAAGATTTTTGATGATTGATTTGATAAAAGTTTAAGTAATGTTATTAAAATGATATTTAGATTTTGTAAAATCTTTACATAATAATTGAAATATAAATTTTGTTATATTTTCTAAAATATCATATATTGAATAACATTAAATTTTCCATATTTTAGAATGAATATAAAGTGTCTATATTCATGATTATTGAATTTCCTTAATAAATTATATTTTTTTCATAATTAGTTATTATTTATGAATGGTTCACAGATGTTTTTCTGATTTTTAAATTTGTATAATTTTTATTTATTAAAAAGTTGGTCCCTTGTTTATTATTCAAATATATAAATTGTTTATATTATGAATAATTATATTGATTATTTTATGTTATTAAATTAATAATTATAATGTTTTGAGACTTTTATTACATTCTATGTATTATTACATAAGATTTATTTTTCTTCTGCCACTACCTCGGTTCTGTAATCAATGTTATTAACATGAATTTAGTTTTCAAACGTAGTTTTTATATATTAGAATTTAGAGTTATGGTGAATTTAATTTTCTATTGATTAATATTTCCATTGGTAGATCATCTTGGGTTTGGAATTATCACTAGGATTGTGGCATATGTTGTGTTCTAAAAATGAGTGGATTAAATATTCATGGATCTATGAGTACTCCAGCGGAGATATTCATCCTCAGATAATTCTTAACCATTACATGAATATTTAATATCCCTTATGAATTAGATGGATATAGATTTGAGTATATATATATATGGGTTTTATTCTTAGTTTAGTAACACAAACTATGGATTAATTATTTTGTTACACAAATATATGGTTTGAAAATACTAATTTGGTAGAAGGGAAATGATTTCAAAACAAAATAATTACAAGAATCTATTCGTAAAGGGAATAAATCGAGATAATATGGTGAGGGAAAAACCCCTTAATAATACCATGTGATAGATTTTTTCCAAATAAACACATTCCAAGACCTCAATCATTTAACATAGTAGGTTTTTCCATATATGGGTTCCCATCGGTTATCTTATGAAGTCATGGTGCAAATGGATAACCTTAAGATTTAGGTAACCAAATACCATTATTTTTATTAGGATTCACTTAACTAGGAAACCCTAAGAGTTAGGATACCAAAGGAATGGATTTTAATTTATCCATATGTGTGATTAGACAAATATTTTACTTCTAAACTATTCAAGAGTCATATATGATACCACACAGATGATTCCTAACCTGAATTTCTAAGTAGATGGAGGAATCACAAAGAATACTCTTTGCTAAGTGCAATATAAATCTTGGCCTTTTGATGAATATAATTAATTTAAATAGGGACATTATTTTATTGGGATAACATTTAATAATATTATTTATTAAATGGTAATAAAACATGATACAAATATAATAAATTAACACCCTGATATTTTAATATACAAATTACTTTAATTGAGAAACATTTGTTCAATAACTTGCACCACATGAAACACTAAACAAAAACAAAGTCACAATATGTATATCTTGTCAATACCTATATATTAAATTAGAATAACTAAATAAGATAAAAATCTTGATTAAATATTTATCAAAATAAAATAAACGAAACTTTTATTATGAATGAAATTCAAATGGCACAGAAAAAATAACTATTATGATCATTTTATACTGAAAAGTATATTTCCCTAAATATTTTATTTTATTTGATATGAAAAATTGTGATTAATAATGAAAAAATATATTTTATATGTATAATTGGTTATTAATAATTTAATTATTGAATGATAAGAAATACGAATGAGAATGGTAATTTTTAGAAAAAAGTTATTTTCCGATAAAAATATTTTTTCATTATATCACGTGTTATTATTTAAAATTTAATTCTCTAATTTTTTGGATTTAAATAAAAAAATGATTTTTTGGATTAATCATAGTAATACATAATGAATATTATTTTTTTGTGTTTTCTCTAAAAAATTGGTATTTAAGTGAATATTGGAAAATACCATTTTTAAATATAACATTACTTTTATAACATTATTAGTATATAGGTTTGAATTTTAAATTCATGAACCCCTTTTATAAAAAATAAAAATTTATTTTATATGTGAATTTATAATTTTTTATTTTATTAAATTTACAAACCCATATTTTACATTTTAGAACATAAGTTATAGTTTTCAAGAATTGTTTTTAAAACATTATAATTTTATTATATTAAAATTATTTTTTATAAATCTTATAAAATTAATATAATAAAATATATCTCATATTTTTAATCATTATATCCAAATTATGTATCAAGGAATATTTTTTCCATCATATTAGATAAATAACTTTGGTAAAAACTTGTTACCTCTGTAAAAATAAAAATGTATTAAAAGTGTTTATCTAAGAGTTAAGGACAACTAAAATGTTTAAAAAACTATTTTTAATGGGTTTTTGAGGACTTAAAAAACGTTATTTCTCCCACACTACATTATTTCCCAAATTTTGGAGCCACTTTCCTTGATAGTGACTTCCCATTATTGAAAAGTTTTGTGTATTTATAAAAATAAAATCTTTTTTTCTTATAAAATTGAGACTCACCTACTCAATTAACTTCAATACCCAACCCACTTAGTTCTAACCAAACCCTACAAAAAACCATCCTCAACATTTCTATCCACCTTTATAAGGTTCCTATCTAATCAAAATAAGACCACTCAAAGGCCTAACACCTTGTGTAATGGATATAATTCATGAAGTGAGGTATACATTTCTAACTATTTCTTTCTCATTATTTATTTATTCATTTCCAGTTATCCTTACTCAAATTACAATATATTGTACTAAAATTATAACATCAATATCATTATTATAATTCTATATTATTACAATAATGGTATAATCATTAACCACTCAATTTTCAAGTAAAAAAACAAAATTGTCATTCATGTGTTCTGTGTATTACCGCCTCCATGACTTAATGGGTAACACCTTCATATTTTAAAATAATAATATTGTTTTTCATATTTATTCTGAAACACAACACTATGTTTATATGAAAATAATTCAATTGATAATTTATGATATATTTCTTTTAAAATAAATTTAATCTCTTAGTTTTATTGAAGAACACACAAACCCGAGTAAAAATCAACCATAATATAGTATATCGTTATAACATAGCCTTTAATTTAGAAGTAATTAATATTAATAAAAAAATTAGGAAAATTATGGGTTTTTATTGATTATAAATAAAATTAGAATCATTTTTTAAAAAAATCTGAAAAAACTATGTTTTTCTAAAAGATAGTTTAGTCATGTTTTGAGAACATAATTTGAAATTATTTTTTACTAAATTAAAGAAATTTAATTGAAAAATAACCTTAATTTTTTTAATCATTATATAAAAATTACCTTAGGATTAATTTTCATGATTTTTTTGAAGTGTTTTTTTTTTCAATGAATATTGAAAAGTACTAAATTTTAATTGTAAGCATCCTTTTTTAAAATAATTTACAATGTAAAATTTCATTTTGAATCAGTTTTATTGTAAAACTAGTTCAATTATATATCTATTTGTCAAATTTAGTTTATTGGAATAATTTTCATGTTGAACTTTAATATAAAAAAATTGAAATCATTGAAAAATATTCTTCTTCATAACCCGCTTTCTCATCTAGTCTAAAGGAATAATTGTAAATTAAATGTAACTGCTTATATGAATGGAATTTATAAAACTAGATTTCATATTTGGAATAATAACAATTTATATTTTCGAATAATTTCAACATAATTTGTTAACAAAATGAATAGTGAATACTGTAATAATTATTTATTGTGGTTATGGTAAAAATGTATTTACACAGGGGTTAAACTCAAAAGAAATGGGTAAAATTAAAATAATATAAAATATATTTTATATACCTATTTAGACCACAAAATATATAAGTTTAATGTCCCAACCTGGGATCGACTTAACCCATGCCCCAAGACGGTGGGTCGCATAGCCTTAAGTGTGCCTCCTCGTATGCCAGAGGCTGTAGATTAATAATGATGGTGTAAAGGTGGTTCAGTGGAGAGACTATAACCTCATGTCAGAGTAATTAAAAAGGATAAAAATATAATATAAAATAATATTATAATCATAAATAAATATACATAATCCATATTCAAATGTAAAAGAGTAAATAGAAAACTAAATAAATAATAATATTATCAAAATCGACTAAGGCAGTGTCTAATACGTGTATCCATGGAATGATATAACAGAAAAAGGGAATGTGATGATACAAGAAATATATATAATAGTAAAAAATACAAAAAGAACAAAAGAAGTTGAATAACCATTCTAAGCTAAATCCTTATCCTCTATTCTTAAGCTCAATCAATAAGAAAAATCTAATCAACAACCAGTATAAGGGAACTTACCCATATACATACCTATAATAATATAATATTCTCAGGTACCAAAGGTAGTCTGAGTTGGGTGTGAGATGAAAATATCAATATTCCACCACTAATGGAGTCTACATGTAATCTAAAAAGTGCTTGTAACTAAACCATGTTCGGGGTATAAAAAAATATATAAAGAAATGATGAAATAAATAATGAGTCGGCATATGTTCCTAAAAGATAACTGATGACTCAACCTCCTTTGGCTAATGGATAGGAATTTATGTATGAATATTAACTATATATATAGTTGAATTGTATATATAGAATCCACATATATAAACTATGTACATGAAAATAAAAGTGGATATATAACTAGAATACATGTGCTGGGTGGATCAAGGTGTAACTCAGACATCCATTACTAGTCCAACGAGCTTGTACGATTATGTAATAGGGTACATTACATATACGGTAATAAGAGTGTGAGATGTCATGCAAAAAACACTTGGGATGGTGATTAACCCATCATGGAAACACTCTAATCCTAGAACGTGGCGCGTAAATACCAACTCCCATATAATGTCACTCGTGTGAAACGCCATGATCCACCCCCAATTTAAGGCAGTGTGATACCACTATGCTCAACATGTCCCTTACCATTGTGTTACTAACTCTATAATGGACCATTATAATTATAACTGAAATCAGGAATAACCTCCCTTACATTATTTTCATCCTGCCCATGTACAAATAAATGAGGCATACCTATATTTATTATTCAATACATGAGGAATGCCCTCTCATGATACATTCATACCAAGACGTTCTATATAAACAATGATTATTTGTTTTTATAACACAAGACATGAGAAAAAAAACCTATCATATTCCCACATTCTATGTTCAATTCAATTCAAGAAAATTTAATACATAATAATCATAATTAAAGGCATTCCCTTACCATTATTCATAACCCATTTCATTTAATTAAACCTATTCTTTTAAAGAAGGGAAACCATCATGAAAATACATTCCATTTAATTCATCCAAATCATTTAAAGGGAGTAAAAAATCATGAATAAGTTAACCCATACTCATATTCCTATTAGTTCACTATATTAATGTAATTTAATTCATAATGCTTGAAGGAATCTAAAGGTTCTATACTCCAATAAAGAAATTTCCCATTTGGCCAATTTTAACCATAAGAGGGAAAATAACCTGCGTGGTTCCATGGGTTTCATTAAGTCCATATTTTCCTAGGGAAAAACTAATTAAATGCTAAGCTAAAATCTAAAAAGGCATTTTGTTCATTTGACTAAGTATTCAATTAAGATAAATTTGACTTGGAACACCCAAGGGGTGTCCATAAATGGATTATACATCATCTAAACTCCTAAAAAATATCAATAGGTGTATAAAATGGTGAAAGGTTAAATTATTCATGAATAACTAAATATAATTGGGATGCTAAAAAAGGAATTCACAAACTGTGTGGCCTAGTTCCATCTTCCCGTTTCAGGGCCCCGAATAAAACCTTGTTATTTATCAAATATATTACATAACAGTACACTTAATAAAACCAAAATTATTGAAATGTTTAGTGTATTTGGGAATTAGGTACATAGCATAACATCTTGAACATGGTATAAAATAACATTATTTAAAACATCCTTAATATGATTTTAAAATTCCATGGATTTTAAAACAGCAAGGGATAAATATAGGAAAAACATAATAAAGGGGTGATATATAAATCTCTGAAAGGTAATAAATGTGGAATAATGTAATACATGTTAGACAACTAGAATATCAATGGAGCATAGAAAGAGTAGGAATCATAAACATGAATAATGATACATGATATAGCTTGATAATCATAACATTGTAAATGATACAATAAATTAAAACACTACATTATAAACATAGGTAAAGTATTTACTTCCAAGACATAATGGTGGAAAAATTCACATAAAGGAATCAAGTTTACTTCATTCCCCAACATGATGTCTCATGAGACTAATCATCACCCAATACATTAGAGCATAATATAATTCTGGGCACACCTGTCACATTCATTTCATTATTATTCTTATGTTTTCCACATTGATCATACAAAATTGATTCATTTATCATAATAATTTATTCCATGATAAAGGATTGTGTAATACATACATGTAAGCACCAAATAAAAATTTATATGTGCTTAAATTAAATTGGATAACCCCTGATAGGAAATTGTCATGGTATTCACTAAACAATTGTTTTGGTATGGAAATAATGTGGTGAAATTTCAGTAGCATAAAAACATCACTTAGGCCTGGTAAATGATGTTGAATAACAACATCACAATTTCTTTAGTATGGAAATAATGCGGTGAAATTACTTTAATAAATGTGAAATTCTAGTTTTTTACATAAAAGATTTAAACTATTAGGAGGCTAGATCATCATGGTCGAGGTATCTTGAGCCTAGTAAATGATGTTGAATAGTTGAGAATTTACTTTAATGATAATTTATTTACAATTTCTATCCATTCTATTTCCATAGTAATATTATCTTTGGATTCAATTTATTCTTAGTTATTGAATAAATGGATTTTGTTTTTAGTTATTTACTTTCATATATTCATTATTCCTTATCTTATAATGATATTCAAGTTATATAAATGTATTATGTGTTCATTTATTTACCTTTCCATATTTTTTTGTTCTTATTTATTCATCGTTGCTTCTAATGTACTTAACCCTTATTGAGCATTTCATCTCACCTTTATTTTGTTTCCTTTCCCTAGGGTATGAAGAATAATTATTGGAATTGCTTTTATAGGATGAATTCCATTTAATTTTGTAATATATTTTGTTTTATTTTATATTTAAAATATAAATTTGGTATCATGTATGTATCTGGTTCTCCAAAACTACTAAACTACTTGGTACTTTATGATTTTACCATTTTTATCTGTGCCAATTTAATAATGTAAGACACCTGATTTGGGAAACTAGAGATAGGATGTTGCATAACATGTTTCATTTCTCATAAAACATCCTTAAAGGGTGGTAATAGTAATAAATTAATTATATTTATATTATATTTATGAAACATTTTAGATTCTGAATAATAATCGATATTAATACTTTTCCTCATACTATGGAATATGAAATCATCATCCATGTATACATGATGACTACTATATCCATGGAACAATTGATTTCTATTTTTCCTTTCGCCCATTCCTTGAATGTATGGTCATTTTAATTATTCTAATGGATAAATATTTTTTTCATGATTTTATAAGGTTATGGTATGAAAAATTATTTAACTTTTTAACGATATTATCAACAAACAGTCATAGTTAATACAATAATTTTAAGAAAGAATACTAAGTGGAATGTTTTTATTCATATAATATAATATTTTAATATCCATTAATTCTTTAAATTAATTACAATTGTGATATAATAGACCACAAAACAATAAATAAGATCATTATTATTTGGTTACACTAATATTACAGATAAACCACTACATAATTATCCACTAATCTTAGTTCTTTCATATTTAGGTCACTTTAACCACATACATGGATAACAATGGGAAAATAATTAGTGGTATAATGTGATATAAATGTGTAAATAATTTTTTTGGATTTTTAATGATAGAATTATTATTTAACTCATTAATTAATAAAATGTATTTTGTTCATTAATAATAACCGAAACATGATCATCATCGATTTCATATTCATGGTTTTTTACCATAACTAAAATGGAATGAAATTATAGCTTTATAAATATTATAAAAAACATATTAAAATACCTTTAATGGTATTTTAATGATTAAATTTATAATAATAATGAATACCAACACTATTTTAACAAAACTAGTGGAAGACAATCAAGTTTTCATACAACTAAGATTGAAAATAGGGAATTACTAACTCGAATTCATAAATATATTGATTATACATGAATAGTATAAATGTAAGAGTTGGTAGAATTGTACTAAATTAAATTAATAAGATATATTTGTTTGATATATAGGACAATGGAGGACATTTTTCTAAGATAAGATTAATTGTAAGGGTTTCTTTTTCTCATTTTTAAATATATGAGACATGTTATATATTTCAAACCATCATTTCTTTTATAAGCTATGATTAATAACTAATTAATTTATTTTTAAAAATTCATTAAATTACTATCTTTTGAAGATCCAAATAATTTCATTTATTTAAATGGACTTTGAATCAAAATATACCAAAGTTGTAAGGGTTTTATTAGTCTCAATTATTATTCTTTAAGACATAATAAATTTTGAACACCATGTTTTACTTTTATGATATATTTATTACCCATGGATTTATTTTTGTTGTACTATTTTTTTTAATTTCAAGGGGTATACAAATCCAAACTAAATTCCCTTTTAAATGAATATTGACTTAATTGTTGTCCTAATTGAATAGTTTTTTGGAATCTTAACTTTTGATCATTGAGTGATGATCATTCTCTTGAACGTATTTCATAAAAATTTGGTTCATTCCACCCTTGGATGTATTATATGGTATTATATCATTTTTTTATACTGATTTACATCCCAAAAATGTAAATCCTTATTGAATGTTTCTTACTTTATGGTGTATGTTTCTCGTAATGAATATCGACAACTCAAATATCCTTTAATTGAGCCATAAAGTTCTATCTTGAACCTTGTCCTTATGTGTGTGGGTTCTACCACCACAATTCTTTTTGGTATTTTTAATCTCCTTTGGGAAAATTAATTTTTTTACAATGTATGTTTTACTTCTCGATTTAAAATTAGGGGTTTTCAATAAATGTAATGTCAAAGTATTAAAAATATTCCTTTTATAATCAAATATCTTATCATTTTTCTCAACATTTCCTATAGAATTTTTTTTTTCCATTTTCAAGGATACATTATTTGAAATTATTTTTAATAGTAAAAGTGTTCAAAATCATTCACTTCACCTTTAAAAATGTTACTTTTTAATGTGACCTGTAATTTTTTATTTTACATCAATGTTAAAAAAGATTCTTGAAATATATTTTATATTTTCACCTCCATTTTCTTTTTCATTTTTAAAATTATTTACACTCATGGGATTTATGATACAAGATTTTTTAGCTTATATATATATAGATTTATTTATTTATATATTTATTTATATATTGGAGGATTTAGCTCATGGTATGAAAATTTTTAATTCTTGTTCCATTCTGGTGAGATACCATTTGAAGTGTTCTTTTACAAGGATATTTTTCATCTATTTCAACATCCTTTTATGTTCCCTTTTTTACACTAGGGATATGTTTCTTTAGAATCATCCACCTTATTTTTATGGATAGGTATTTTAATATTCGTTATGATCATAGATATGAACCACCACTTCGTTTATCTTTACTGTCAATCCATAATGAAAAGGCATAACTTTCCTTCTAATTCCATTTCTATTTGATTACCCTGTTTTCTACTCCTTTGATTAAAGGGTGTTCACCTAGATACCATGTATTGATTGATTTGGGAAATTATTGACTGAACTAAATACCATTACTCTATATGGTTTTATATTGAGGGATTCTTACATAGAAATACATTCCATTTTTTATTGGGGAACTATTATAAATCCATATACTTCTTATTATGCTACAGATTCCTATTGATTACTCAAGAAATATGACTATGTGTTGTTTAACTATCCATATTCTTTCATTGGATCAGTTTTGGTCATGTTATCACTTTTATTTATAGGATAAAATGTATTGGCATTATGTATATTTTTATTCCAATATAGATGATTATTGGAAAATTTTAGTATATACTATTTACTTATTATCTCACATGATTAATTTTGTAATGACCTAGAAGTTCCATGTAATTTTTTTAATTATATGAGAATTTTAGGAGTCCGTGAAAATCAACGGTGCGTGATTTTGAGGCCCGATGTGTCCGGAATGAATTTCTGAACCTTTTTTCGTGTATGTTCTGTAAACAAGAGAGTGAGTTTTTGTAACTTTTAAATCAGTGCTCGGAATTGAAATCCGATGGCATCGTTGAACATACAACACCAGTATTCTCTTATCGAGACCATCACCTCGCCCCAGTGGGTTGAGAGTGAAAGATAAAATTTTGAGGTTTTCATGAAAGAATTAAATAAAATAAAAATGTCTAACATTTTTATTTTAGAGAACCACCTCAACCAGGGTTATGGTGGTGGGGACCACCCGAGCCTAAACCTCCCATGTGAATTCTAAAAGGTGGGGATCACCTAAATTAACACCCATTTTGAATTTAGAGGCAGGGACCAACTGAACCCTTTTAATGAGAGAAAACCTATCAACTCCTCCAATTATAATTATGCCAACACAAGTCCATTTAAGTGGGATAATTAAACGAGCTAATTAATGGTTCCTACAAAGTACATTAATTATGACAACTTTTTTGTGCCAACTTAATTTATTTTGATAAACATAAATTAACTAGTTGGCTATTTTCAAATTTTGTTGGAATTGGGAGAGGAGAACTATTGGAGGATTATTTTCTCCAAAAATGAACCTGTTCTCCAATGAAGAACGTGCTCTCCAATGAAGAATTCTCTTGATAAAGAGGAACATCCTCAACAACAACGAACTGACGATCGAGGAAACGTCGACATCACCAATGTTCGTCTATCCCCGATGACATCGTCTCCTTCCTCATGACCTCCGTCAACAATTCTCCAAGGTAGGGTTCTTATTATGTGTGATTATTGATTCCCATGTTCTTCCCTTCTAAAAAAAATATGTATCAACTCTATAACTAGTTGATCTGCAGATGATTTATTTTTCTACGGGTTTGGGAATAATCATTATCGGGGGTTGTAGAGTTTGACATTCTTCATTCAAAATTTTTGTTGAGCCACTTTCAACCAATCTAACATGGAGGGTGCGGACCAAACAAACATGGTCCAACCCCTCTGTAGTTCCTCATTATTGGTGTGTTCTTCACGATGGAAGAAGGAAGCTTTGTGTCATGACGACGAATGAAGAGCGGCCGGTTAAACCGCCCACCGGTGAAGGCGCGGTGTGTGACCACGCTGCGCGGAGAGGATGGTTGTCCATATGGAGAGCCAAGGCACACCACTACACCACGACCACCCTACTTCACCTCGACCTCCTCACCAGACCATAGACTCCATGGCCTCGGAGGCCTATGCCACTCCACGGTCCCCGCAGACCCTATGGCCTCCACGGACCCTGCGGCCTTTTCCGCTCCATAGCCCTCACAAACTCCATATCCCCACCCCACTTGTGGCCCCCATAGCCCCATGGTCCCGCACCACATGTGGCCTCTATGGCCCCCCAGGCCCCACACCACCCATGGCCTCCACGCCCCCCCCCCCCGGCATCCGCCGCTCCGCGGCCCCCGCTGCCTAAGTCGCCCTACGGCCTCTAAGGCCAGGTGCCATCTGCTACCTCCGCGACCACCCCATGAGCTGTTGCACAGGACAGGTCTTCTAGCGGGCTTGGCCAAACATACCAGGTCGGACCGGACCTAGACCAGTTTTGACCTTATACTCTCTTTTAGCCACAACTTTGGCATCGAGCGTCCGTTTGACAAACCGTCTATAGTGTCGGAAACCTTGGAGCGAGTCCGTCTTTTTAGTATACTTCAAATGATATTTGGATAAAGTTTGGGTATGTTCGGGTTGGATCAAAACTGAATCCAACTGGGCCCTCAGTACTAAAAGGATAATAACTTATAGATCGAGTGTTCGATTGACACATCATATGTTGTGTTGAGACCCATATTATGTGGCGGTCCTTTGGGTTAATTATTCATTGGACTTCATGATAGTTGTATTATAAACCATTTCTTTAGAATAGGACTCTCTTGGAGATGAGTAAGTTTAGTGCAGGAACCCAGTAGCTGGTTGTGACATGAAGAATGAATAGTGATCCGGTGTGGGTCAGCACAGAGTGGTCATGTGTGGGTCAACACCTAGCGATCATGTGTGGGTCAGAACCAAGGGATCCTATGTGAGTCATCACCGAGCGATATTGTGTGGTTCAGCACCAAGCGACCTTGTGTGGGTCAGCACCTAGAGATCATGTGTGGGTATGATGACGTATTGGCGATGTACTAGGATCATGTGTGGGTCTGACGACATATTGAGGAGGTACTATGATCCTGTGTAGGATTAATGATGTACTAAGATCTTATATAGGTCTGGTGATGTTTAGGGAACCTTCTTTGGTCTTCCTCTTAATATAGTAAGATTATTTAGTATTTACATATAATCATCTCTACTACTGTACCTAAGAAATACTTGGTGTGAGCTGAGTCTATACCATGTGGTACTTTCTTTCATGGTAATACCTTGGTGGTATTCTTCTATATGGAATAAATGTGTGGTACTTACCTTCACGATATTCCTTCATTTTTAGAATAATTGAACTTTGGGATTTGATTTGGACTCTGTGTTTTTCTCATGATTAAGATGGGTATACTTGATTACTTAGGTATATGTATGGGCATATACCTAATTAGCGTTTTCAGTTGATTTAATTCATTGTGGTTTATCCTTAGGGGATTTTGTGAGACCTTGAGGGGATCGGGGTCCCTTTTGAGTATCGTTATACTCACCCCTCCACAATATATGCCAGAACCATGTTGTGTTTGGTGCAGACGACAAACATCACTGATTGAAGCTGAGGGCACTAGGGCTTGACAGGACCCGGAGGTGGACCATACAGCATGACAGTACGCAGAGGAGATGGGTAGATTTGGAGTGATGAGCAGTCGATTTGTACCTACCCTTCAGGTAGGAACCTCAGAGGACAACCCAGTAGAGGACTTTCTTTTTTTCAGTTGCACTTGTACTATTACTGTTGGGATTGTATTCCGGCAACTTTTTACTTTCAGCACTATTTTTCTTATACAGTTGAATTGTGTTCATATCTTGTTGTGTGCTTGGTTGTGTGTGTTTATAGGTTATAAAGGAAATTCCTTCTCAGTTGAAGTGAATATGCCTTTCAGTGCTAGTAGCCAGCCCCTGGCCTATGGAAGGTGGGCTTGGGGTAGTCGTGGCATGGGCTCCGGGCGACGAGTCATGACAAATTGGTATTAGAGGACTCGGTTCTACCGTAGAAGAAAGGACTCTGGTCTTTCATTTTAAATACAATATTTTTATGTGTAGTGAGTGTGGTTATTAGTTTAGGAAATTCAGTGTTGGTGTGGTGGCCGACATATCCATACACAAGGACCCTGACAACTGATTTCTGAGTCAGTTCATGAAAACACTTATTATGTGTGTGTTTTGAAGAGTTTTCATTATTATATCATTGAGTTAGCTCACCAGGTATAACTTTTGACCTTGTCTCACCTATTTCATTTCAAGATGCCTCCACGCAGACAGCTAGCTAGGGTTTCAGATTTAGTACGCACTGATATCCCATCGAGCGATGAGGCTTTAGTGTAGTTCCCTCTTCTAGTGGAGGCACCAGTGGTACCATTACCCGGTGGGCCACCGATGCCTCCAGCCCGAGCAGCAGAGGGCACAGGTTGCTTCAGCGCATTTCACAAGTTCTAATGCCAGAGGCCACCCAGTTTTAGAGGTGAGATAGACCCACAGGTGGGTAAGGATTGACAGGAGGCCGTGGTGAGAGTCTTTAGACTACTAGGGACATTATCAAATCTTACGACTATCCGTTCTTCCAACCTTCTATAGGATGCAGCAGAAGGATGATGGTGGAGCTTGATGCTCCAAGTTAACGATGAGGTAACGCTTCTCTGGGAAGACATCGAGAGCCTGTTTTGGGAAGAGTTTGTCCCAGTAACACTTCGCACAGTTCACATACATGATCTTCTTCATCTGCAGTAGGGCAGCATGACTATAGCTCAGTACTCATCAAGGTTCACTGTCCTCTCACGCTACTCCATGGATATGGTGTGGGACCCATTATTCAAGTCCCGAACCTTCAAAAAGTGACTCAGGTGGGAGATCAGGGCTTCAATGATCTTAATATTCATCCCGACATAGGTGGGGGTGTTAGATACATGCCTCTTAGTGGAGATTTTTCTTTGCTGAGTAGTCACCAGTAGTGAGACCCACCACCCGGCATCACGTAGAGGAGTCTTCTGCAGCTAGCAGTATACAGATGTTATAGAGGTCTAAAAGGACCATACCTATAGGTGGACGACCACATGATTTAGGTTCGGTTGTGAGGGGCACCCGACGCAGATCTAGTCAAGCAAGGAGTGAGAAGTGTTACACATGTGGCGGGCAGAGTCACATGGCTTGGGACTATCTGACCCGCCATACATATGATCAAAAGACGGTCGAAGGACCTCCCAGCAAGAGATATAGGTACAACCGAGGAGGTCCGCAGGTATCAGGAGGACGTGGTAGAGTAGCTAGTCGTGCAACTAGAAGAGGGAAAAAATTCAATATGTTACCTCCACCGCCAATAGGAGGTTTACCCCGACCATAGAGAGTAGAAGGACAGGGTCGATCTTAGCTCTAGGAAATTGAGGCCCACGACCATGGCGCTTTAGAGATGATACGAGGTACGATCTGTGTCTACTCCACCTTAGCTAAAGTACTTATAGACATAGGTGCTAGTCATTATTTTATTTCCACTACCCTCATTTGGAGCTTGAAGATTCTGACGGAGTCATTGACTCGATCTATATGGCTAGAGACTCATGCGGGAGAGTATTCGATGATTATGCACTGTTTCCGGCAGTGCAATCTTACTCTAGGAGCCAAGAGATTCAGCTGGGATCTCCTAGTAGTGGCATCAAGGCCTTATGACGTCGTCTTGGGTATGGACTTGTAATCTACAGTCCATGCTCATATTGACTATATTAGGTGCAATGTGTGGTGTGTCCACACGGATGGGACCATGTTTACCTTCACCAATGAGAAGGAAGACTTTGCAGCACAAGATGGACTTACCTAGAGGAGATTGTAGCCAATTACTCCGCAGTTGGCTAGCCTTGCCCTCTAAGCAGTTAATGAGGAGAGTCCAAGTTATCCTGTATTGGTGGACCAGTACGCAGATGTCTTCCATGATGATGTTTCGGGTCTACCTCCTTGCAGAGAGGTGGACTTTTACATTGACTTGTACCCCTAGAATGACATTGATATCTACACCAGCATATTGGATGGATTCCGCGGAGCTTTGTGAGTTGCGGGAATAGATGGAGGACTTACTGGGGAAAGGGTTCATTTGTCCCAGTGTTTCTCCTTGGGAAGCCCCGATTTTGTTCGCCAAGAAGGCAGATGGGAGCTTGAGACTTTGTGTTGACTATCGAAGCCTGAACCAGGTGACCATAAAGAACAAGTACCCACTTCTGAGGATTAAATAACTATTTGATCAGTTTAAGGGATCCCGATGGTTTTGGAAGATAGACCTCAGATCAAGCTATCGTTAGCTCAGAGTACGAGATGAGTTCTTGGTTCTTCCATTCATTGTAACCAATTCTCCAGTAGTGTTCATGGGACTCATGAACATGATCTTTCATCCAATCCTTGATCTATTTGTAGTAGTCTTCATCGATGACATTCTGATTTACTCAACTACTGTGGAGGAGTATGCCCATAATTTATAGGTAGTACTAAACACACTCTGAGAGCACCACCTTTATGGTAAGCTCTTGAAGTTCCAGTTCTGGATCAGAGAGGTTCACTTTCTAGGACATGTCATATCAGAGGCTGGAGTTGCAGTAGATCCAGTGATGATTGAGGTGGTACTTTCTTGGGATCCACCCAGGAGTGTAACATAGGTTCTATGATTCCTAGGATTGGAAAGATACTACTGGAGGTTTGTTCTAGATTTATCTAGATTTTAAGTACATATATAAGTGTTGACAAAGAAGGGAAAACCCATCGTGTTGTTGGAGAGATGCCAGTAGAGTTTTAAGGAGCTGAGTTAGAGGATGACTAGTGCCCCAATCTTAAGGCTATCGGAGGAGGGCATAGGGTACGTAGTCTACTGCGAAACATCAGGGATTGAGCTCGGATGTGTCCTAATGCAGGAGTGATAAGTGATCGTGTATGGTTCTCAATATCTGAGACAACCTGAGCAGAACTATGATACCTTTGACCTAGAGTTAGTAGTAGTGGTTTTCTCCTTGAATATGTGGCGACATTACTTGATGGGAGAGCATTTTACAGTCTACTCTAATCACAGGAGTCTCGGGTATATCTCCTCTTAGAAGTACCTGAACCTGAGACAATGATGTTGGCTTGAGATCCTCTAGGACTATGAATTAGAGATAGTCTATACTCTTGAAAAGGGGAATGTTGTAGTAGATTCACTCAGCTGGAGGTCTAGTATACAGCTGCTAGGTGAGGTGACGGAATAACTAGCCACTTGGAAGATATCCTTTGTGGATTGGGATGGAGAAGCTTTTCTTCAGTCTCTTACTATCACTCCCCTGCTTCTTCAATGAGTGAGGGAGGTGCAGTGTGGGGACACTATCTGCGAGGCTTTACATGCTCAGATATCAAAAGGGTAGGCACCTGATGGATTTTTTGAAGGTGGGGAGCACGTGATCTTATTTAGAATACATACCATGGTACTGGTGTCACCTCGGGAGGAAGTGATGAGGGAGTTCCACATATCCCCTATAGTGGTATATCCAAAAGTGGTGAGGATGTACCAGGCTCTCTGAAAACAGCACTGGTGGCTGGGAATGAAGAAAGCAGCTACAGAATTCGTTTCTCGGTGGCTCACTTGTCAGCAAGTGAAGGTGAAGCATCAGGTACCACCAGGCTTGGTTCAACCTTTGGTTGTCCCAGTGTGGAAGTGGGATTGGATATCCATGGACTTCATGACAGGACTTCCACGTACATATAGGGGTCAGGACTCAATTTGGGTGATCATCGACCGACTCACCAAGTCAGTCCACTTCTTACCGATCAGCGAGCAGGGTTCAGTAAAGAGCATGGGACGCCTCTATGTGCAAGAGATTGTGCAGTTACATGGAGTACCCTAGATGATTGTCTCTGATTGTGATGCATGTTTACTTCCCAGAAATGGAAGGGGTTGAAAGAGTATTTTGGGATGCAGCTTCATTTGAGCACTGCCTTCCATCCTCAAATGGATGGCCAGACTGAGCGGGCCATTTAGACCCTCAAGGACATGCTACGTTCTTGCATCCTCAACTTCAGTCGTAGCTTGGAGGATCACATTCCTTTGGTGGAGTTTTCATACAAAAACAGTTATCACTCCACCATTGGGATGGCACCTTTTGAGGAATTGTACTGGTGACCTTGTAGATCACCTTTGTGCTGGACTGACCCAGGGGAGTCAGCACTAGTGGGACTAGAGATGGTATTGGCTACCATAGAGAAAGTAAAGATCATACTAGAGTGGATGAAGATGGCACAGAGCGAGTATAAGTCTTATGCCGACAGGAGACAGATACCTCTGGAGTTTGCGGATGGTGACCATGTCTTTATACTGGTCTCACCCTGATGAGGTTTAGGGAGATTTGGCCAAGGCAGCAAGTTATCTCTGAGGTTCATCAAACCTTTCCAGGTCCTCAGTAGAGTTGGCGAGGTGGCTTACTACTTATCTCATCCACCTCAGTTTTACATGGTGCATGATGTCTTCACTGTATCCAAGCTGAGGAGATATATGAATGCCCCTTCTCATATCTTAGACCACGGAGAGATGGTCATCGATGAAGGGATGAATTTTACAGAGGTTCTAGTATAGATTGAGGATCTACAGGACCGGGTACTTCGTGGGAGGTCGATACCTCTAGTGTGTGTTCACTGGCAGCACATGAACCTCCAAGAGAGCACATGGGATCGGGAGGCTCAGATTCGTGCTCATTACCCCCACTTGTTTCCTTAGTTTGTGTTGTCTCTTATAGGGACTCAAAACCCTATGGTGGGGATAATGTAAAGACCTATAAATTCCATGTATTTTTTTTAATTATATGAAAATTTTACAAGTCCGTGAAAATTGAAAGCGCATGATTCTGAGGCCCGGTGTGCCCAGAATGAATTTCAGAAGAAAAAAAAACATCAGGTACATTCAGTAAACATGAGAGAAGGTTTTTTTAACTTTTAAACTGGTTCTCAGAATTGAAATCTGAGGGCACCGTTGAACTCACAGTGCTAGTATTCGATAAAGGAGACCATCACCTCAACCACAGTTGGTCGAGAGTGAAAGATAAAATTTTGTGAATTTCTTTAAATAATTAAATAAAATACAAATGTCTAACATTTTTATTTTAGAAACCCCCCTCAATATGGGTTATGGTGGTGGGGACCACCTGAGCCTAAACCTTCCATGTGAATGTTAAGAGGTGGGGACCACTTGAACTAACCCCCATTTTGAATTTAGAGTTGGGGACCACCTGAACCCCTTTAATGAGAGAAAACCTCTCAACTCCTCAAACTTTAATTATGCCAACAAAAATACATTTAAGTGGTCCAATTAAATTGGAATATTAATGGTGCCAACGCATTAAATTAATTATTCCAACTTTGTTATTCCAAATTAATTTATTTTGATAAACATAAATTAACAAGTTGGAAATTTTCACATTTTGGTGGAAATGGGAGAGGATAAATATTGGAGGATTATTCTCTCTAACTAAGAACACATTTTTTAATGAAGAACACGCTCCCCAACAAAGAACACTCTCACTAACAAGGAACGTCTTCAATGACAACGAACTGATGATTGAGGAAATGCTGACGTCACCGACGTCCGTCAATCCCCAATGACATAGTCTCCTTCCTCATGACCTCTGATAACAAATATCTGAGGTAGGGTTTTTATTATGTGTGATTATGGATTCCCATGTAATTCCCTTCTAAAAAAAGAAAGAAAATTAACTCTATTACTAGTTGATCTGCAGATGATTTCTTTTTCTTTGGGTTTGGGAATAATCATTACTAGGGGTTGTAGAGTTTGATGTTCTTCATTAGAGGTTTTTGTTGAGCCACTTGCTACTACTCTAACGTGGAGGGTGCGTGCCAAAAAAACATGGCCCAAACCCTCCACTGTTCATCATTATTGGGTTTTTCTTCATGATGTAAGAAGGAATCTTTGTTCCATAGTGACGAATGAAGAGCGATCGTCCGAACTAGCCTACGGTGAAGGCGCGGCGTGCAACAGCTCAACATGGAGAGGAAGGCTGGCCATCTGGCCAGCCGTAACGGACCACCGCATTGCGACCGCCCTGCAGCACCGTGGTTGTCCCGCTGGACCACAACCTCTGTGAATCCCTGCAGCCGCCACAACCTTTTCCACCCTGCGGCCTCTACGGCTTCCGCCGCTCGGTGACCATTGCCACTCCGCGGCCCCCGGGGCCTCTGTGGCCTCTTCCGCCCCTGCGGCCTCCGTCGCTCCGCAGCCCCCGCAGCCTCTATGGCCACGCACCATCCGCATCTACAGTGGCCTCCGCCGCTCCGTGTCGCCAACAACCTCTGCCACCCCGCAGCCTTAGCGGCCCCTGCGGCCTCCAACATTTCAGTGGCTGCCACCGATCTGCGGCCCCCATGGCCTCCACCGCTCTGCGGCCCCCGCAGCCTCCACTGCCCCCATGCCATCTGTGGCCTCTATGGCCGCTACCCTATCTAGGTCGTCCAGTGGACCGGACCCAGCGGGTCGAGCTGGGTCGACTTGAACGGGGTCAACGTAGGCCGGGTCGGGCTGGGTCGGTCTGACCAGACCCAGACCATTTTTGACCTTATACTCTCTTTTTCCCCTAACTTTGCCATCGAGCGTCTGTTTGATGAATTGTCTACGGCACTAGAAACCTTGGAGCGATCCCATTATTTTGGTATACCTCACATAATATTTGGATAAAGTTTTGGTACGGTCGGGTTGGATCGAACACAAATCCAACAGGGCCCTCGAAACTAAAAGGCTAATAACATACAGATCAGGTGTTTGAATGACACACCATCTCTTGCGTTGAGACCCCTATTATATGAAGGACCTTTGGGTTACTTCTTAGTGAGAATTCGTGATAGTTGGAGTATCAACTAGTGCTTGAGGAGTGGACCTTCCCGGAGACGAGATAGCTTAGTGCGGGAACCCAGTAGTTGGCTATGACGTGAAGAATGAATAGAGATCATTTATGAGCAGTACCGAGTGATCCTTTTTGGGTCAGCACCAAGTGATCCTATCTGGGTCCGCACCTAGAGATCTTGTGTGGGTCTAATGATTTACTGGCAATGTACTAGGATCCTCTGTGGGTCTGACGACATACTGACGAGGTACTAGGATCCTCTGTCAGTTAGATGGTGTAATACAATCCTCTGTGGGTATGATGGTGTTTAGGGATCCTTCATGGGTCTGCCTCTTAAGAGAGTAAGATGATTCAGTAGTTACATCTAATCATCTCTATTACTGTACTTATTAAATACCTGGTGTGAGCTGAGTTTTTACACTGTGGTACTTTGCTTCTTGGTAATACCTTGGTGGTATTATTCTGTGTTGCGTACCTCTATGGTGCTTACCTTCGTGGTATTCCTTCCTTTGTGGAACAGTTGAGCGTTGGGTTTTGAGTTGGACTCTGTGTTTTCATCATGATTGATATGGTTATACTTGATAACATAGGTATATGTATGGGGATATACCTAAGTAGGGTTTTTAGTGGATTTCATGCCCATTGGTTTATCCATGTTGTATTTTGTGAGACCTTGAGGGTCTCGGGGTCCCTACTGAGTATCGTTTTACTGACCCCTTAAAGGGCTATGACTACACCTTGTTGTGTTTTGTGCAGATGACGGAGAGTGCTAATCGAGGCTAAGGGTACCAGGGCAAGATGGGGCCCATAGGTGGACCATACGGTACGACGGTACGCAGAGGAGACGAGTAGACATGGAGTGCTGAGGAGGCGATTTGTAGCTACCCTTTAGGTAGGAACCTCGAAGGACGAACTTGTAGTTGCCTTTATTTTTTTCAGTTGTACTTGTACTATTACTGTTGGCCTTTTATTCCGGACCCTTTTTACATTCAGCACTCCTTTTTTTATACAGTTGACTTGTGTTCGTATCTTGTTATGTTCTTGGTTGTGTGTGTTTGCAGGTTATAAAGGCAATGCCTTCTTAGTTATAGGGAATACGCCTTTTGGTGCTAGTCTCCAGCCCATGGCCTATAGAAGGTTGGTTTTTGGAAGTCACGGCATAGGCCCTGGGGGATGGGTCATGACAAATGCATTAGAATTAAACAAGTGAAAGGTGGGGCCCAATATTATATACACCCTCAATGCATTACTAGGTCTTATAAGACAAACATGTTTGGGTATATAGTGTATTCAATTCCAATTTATTAATATGTCTTGACTATGTTCTTGATGACAAGAATAGTATCCTAGATTTTCACTTGATGATAAGAATGATGTCTTGGTTGAGGACATGATGATAAGATAAAGATATCCAACAATATGGATTCCATCACTGTGAATTCATTTATTATTATCCATGCGCTATATTTATTTTCATTGTTATCCATGGATATATTTTGATGCAAAGTTTAGTTGATTATGGAATGATGATGAATATTTTTTTCCTTTCATAATATTTACAGCATGTTTGAACTATGATTTCCACAATTGTATATTTCCCCTTATTAAGTGTTTGAGATCACCCCTTCTCATGTTTCTATTTCTCGAGGCCATCGACAAATGTATTCCACATGATATGTCTAATAGGATATATTTTTTGGGTAATTTGAGGGATATTATAAAGACTTGTTATGGATTAATTAGTTACTTATATAGTGGAAAAATGTCCATTTTTTTAGAAATACATGTGATTATTTAGGGTTTTTATTATAATTTTGTTATGTTATAAAACTAAAAGGTCTTGGAAATTTATGTATTCTGTTAGCTCCATAAGGCTAAATACCCTGAGAGGGGGGTGAATTAGGGTATCAATAATTTAAAATTAATGTCCGTTCTGATCTTATTTTGTTGTTAAGAAAAACACCCTTCTCTCTCTTTCTTGTTGTACAATATAAATAGAATGTAAAGCAAGCACACGACAGTAATTTTTACTCGGTTCATTGCTAAGAGCTACATCCAAGGAGCATATGACAATCAGTTATCTGTTATACCAAATTCCACTAATATTCACTAGCAGTGGATTACAAGGTTCGTGCATAGTCACTTTGTCCCAGGCTCACTACCTTTACAAGGTTTAGGGTCAGCTCACTGCATTCCCAAGGGTCACTCCCTATTTCTCTCTCTCTGGATCACTGCCGGTGGAGAGGATCACCTTCTTCCTCTTCCTTTTCTCACTGCTCCGGAAAGGATCCACTCATAATTTATAGACTTGTAGGTCTATTAATTATCTCTAAAGAATGCATCCTCTATTGTATGTAGATGCTCTGTTGAAGTCCAACTTTCACCTGTAGATAAATTTCTCTTTGCACAAAAGGTATCGGGCAATATTACAACCTTCACGCAGCCCTGAATAACCATCTTGAATCAACCTTACTTGGCGTGCAGGTCTAACCCAGCACACAAGTATCGGCACGCAGGTCACAACTGGCGTGCAATTCACTTCAAACACTTGGGCGGCACAATATTCTACAACTCCAAACCTGCGCAACTCAACCCATTTTACGCCCAAACCAATATTGGTGCGCAACAACCAACTGGCGCGCAACTTCAAACACTGGGGCACAAGTCCACCTACGCAACCACACACCACTTGCGCGACCACAACACAAGCGTGACGGGAGATCTGTTTTTTCAAAGTGTTTAACTCCGTTAAAAAAAGAGGAGGGTTGTTCCTATATTTATAGGCATTTGTTCAACCTACGCGGCAACACACTAGTCTCCCCTCAACGCACAAGTCTCGGCACGCAGGTTGCTTCCCATGCAAGACACCTGAGTGACCCAATTTCATTTTCCATATTTCGAAGATCTGGTCTTGAAAAACATATGGTGCGCAACTCTCTAACCCTCCTAGGAACTGACGCGCAGGTTCTTTCACGGCGCACATGTCACCTGTGCGACCACACAAATAACTGCGCAACCCCCTTTTTCCATTTCCATATGTTGTCCTAATCTTGAAAAACATTAGGCAGGCATGTTTCCTCTCCTTCATGTACATGGCGCACAAGTCCCTTTTCCAAAATACACTTTTCTTCATTTGTCAATTTCCAGGCCCAAATATTTGGCAAACACAGGAAAACGACGCCACCTTTTAGCTTCTCTTTTCATACCACCTCTAGATCATCTATTCCATTGATGAAGTTCTTGAATCAAACATGGATCCTTGACCACAGCTCTTGAACTCGACATTCCACCATGAAATACCCTTTGTAAACAAATTTTTATGTCATTATTTTGCTTTGTCAACAATCACCACATAGATGTCCATTTTTTCAACAAACATAATCACCTCAAAAATGTTTCAATGATACCTTGAGGGATTTTTTCCTAACAATCTCCCCCTCTGGGTTTGTTGAAAACTCTTCCATAAAAAGATACATTGTTAATTCTTTAGCCACCATTCGCCTTTTGCAATTCTGATAGTGATCAATGATTTACTCAACACATACTTTAAATCCCACATGAGAAATGCTCGGTGTGAGAAACAAGAGTAAATGAAAATTTCATCAATGGATCACTTCAACTTTCACACCCACTATTGACAGCAAACTGATACTAATTTTTGGAAATATTCTAACCACATTCCAACACCACTCTTCTGCTTTTATAATGATCCTCAGGTATCGTGATATCTATTCTTTGATTGATCTCTTCTAGAATAGTCAGATTTTAAAACGCTCCCCCTATCTCATTACACTCCTGTCAACTGCAAATCCTCTTCAGCACTATTGCCTCTGTTGTCCAAGCTAAGCTATGGATAAGCACTTTGAACCAGCTTCAACTCTCCCTATCTGGATGCTCCACCTATCAGATTCTCTCCTATCTATCATGATTTCTCAAATATCAACATTGTCTCCCCCCTTGAATAATAACTATTTTCTACCCCATTTTCAAGGAACCCAAAGGTCACTCTTTTGCAGTCTATAACAGAGTAGAGAACACATATCAGCACATTAAGGAAAAACACAGCATACCTCGGGGATAGGGGTGATTCCACATCCACACTCTTTTAAGTGTGGGGAGCTGACTGAACTCCCAGAGCCAGTCGATGCCTCTCAAAAGATTCCATGGGTGAGGCCTTTTTCAGAATGTCTGCAACATGTAGCTCTGTAGGCACATAATCCAACATCACAATTCCCTGCTCAAACTTCTCCTTGATAAAATGATACTTTATCTTAGTGTTCTTTGTCCTTAAATAATGGATAGTATTTTTTCTCAGATTTATAGCACTTGAGTTATCACACTGGATTCTGATCGGATACATCACTTTCAACTCCCATGTCTTAGAGTTTCTGCTTCATCCACAATAATTGTGTGCATGCTTGACTGGCCGCAATATACTCAGCCTCTATGGTGCTCAATGAAATAAAATCGTTCTTCTTGCTTAGCCAAGAAATACACAATCCACAAAGATAGAATGCACCTCCTGATGTTGATTTTCTATCATCTTCTAATCTTGCCCAATCTGCATCTGTGTAACCCAATAAAACTGATTGAGATTTTTCATTATATAATAGACCGAAATCCACAGTGCCTTTGATATACCGAAGTATTATTTTCACTGCAAGTATGTGGCTTTCCTTGTGATTACTCTGATATCTCACTACTTGTCATGTGGCGCAAACAATATCATGCCTTGTCATGGTCATGTACAACAAACTTCCAATAATTTGCATGTATTCTGTGATATTAACTGCCTTGTCATCCTCATCTTTTGAGAATTTCATCCAGGTAGCAACCAGAGTTTTCATATCCTTGGAATTCTCCATGCCAAACCTTCTTAAAGACTCCTTGGAATATTTGGATTGAGAAATGAATTTTCCATTCCTTCTTGTGTCACCTATAGAACAAGGAAAAATGTTAGCTCTCCAATCATTGACATTTCAAACTCATTTTTCATGAATTTAGAAAACTTTCTGCATTGATATTCATCTGATCCATCAAATATTATTTCATTAACATACACCAACACCGTCATTCTTTGATTACTATAGTTGTTGAAATAGATATTGTAATCAACTCCCCCATGCTGGAAACCAAGCTTCTTCAAGTACTGATCAAGCCTTGAGTACCATGCTCTTGGTTTTTGTTTCAGCACATACAATGCCTTCTTTAGCATACAAACACTATTCTCATCCTAATGAATGAGGAAACCATCTGGCTGCTCAATGTAAACCTCTTCTTCCAGAACCCCATTTAGAAATGCAGATTTGACGTCTATCTAGAACACTGTGAACATTCTTTGCACTACTATGGAAAAAAAATAATCTGATTGTCTCTATCCTAGAAACTGGTGCAAATATCTCATCAACGTCAATACCCTCTATTTGGGAGTATCCTTTGCACACCAGTCATGCTTTGTTTCAAATCAATGTGCCATATTCGTTCATCTTGTTATGAAAGACCCATTTAGTCCTGATGATGTTCTTATCTTCTGGCCTCAAAACAATCTCCCATGTCTAGTTCTTCTCAATTTGATCAAGTTATTCATTCATATCCTGAACCCAGTTATCATCTTCAGCTGCATCGGAAAAAAAATTTGGCTCCACCTGGGATAAAAAAAATGTTTGTTGTGATGATTTTATTCTTCGAGTCTGAATTGGAGCTGTCTGATCACCAATGATACTTTTCCTATTAATTTCAGCTTGACTCTTTGGATTCCTTGTAGTCACAGACTTGATACATTGTTGTTCATCATCAGTATCTTCTTCTGAGTCAGCCTCTGCCACTTCTACTCCCCCTGTGTTGCTTACCTCATCATCAATTCATCCATAAACTTTTCACAGGGTCGTTGATTATTCTGTTCATTTTTTACTATAATGACATCATTGCTCTCAACAATTTTTCTCAGCCTTTTGTTGAAGCATTTATATGCTTTGCTTTTCCCTGAGTATCCAAGGAATATCCCCTCATCTCCTCATGACTCAAACTTCCTGTGATTTTCTTTGTTGAGAATGAATCACTTAATTCGAAAGATTTGAAAGTATTTCAACATTGGATTCTTTCCGTACCACATTTCATATGGAGTTTTCCCTTCCTTCGAACACAATAGAGGCCTGTTTGAAATATAGACCGATGTCAAAACGGCTTCCTTCCAAAATTTCTCTGGTAGGACCTTTTCAATAAGCATCGTTATGGACATATTTTTTATGATGTTGTTTCTTCTCTCAACCACTCTATTCTGTTGGGGAGTTCTCACTGATGAAACTTGATGTCTTATCCTGTGTTTCTCAAGATAGTATTCGACTTTACTGTTTGTGAATTATGTACTATTATCCGTACGAAACTTCATAATTTTCTGCCCAAGAATCCTTTCTGATTCTATCCTATACTGCTTTATGCAATTGAAAACTTCTGTCTTATGGGTAATGACAAATACCCAGGACATTCTGCTATAATCATCAATGAAAAGAACATAGTACCTTTGCCCATTTATAGCTTGTGGTGAGATTGGTCCACATACATCAGCATGCACCAATTCGAGCACTCTAGTTGATTTTTGTTCCTTTGGACTGTATATTTGTCTAATGATATTCCCTTGTTGGAAAGAATCACACATATGAGTGTGATCATGAGATAGTTTGGGAAGGTCTCTAGTTGCATCACACTTAACCAGATCATCCATGGATGGTTGGCATAGATGACCAAGTTCCTTATGCCACAGTTGGTTTCCTTCCTCTCTGGATAAAAGGCATGTATCTTCTTCCCCACCTACAAGGTAAAGATCTCCCTTTGTCCTTTTTCCCTATAAAATGACTACTCCATATTTTCTTTTCAGAACACCCATCTTCTTGGTAAATCGGATAGAGTGCCCAGAGTCACATAGTTAACTGACATAGAGAAAATTATGACTAAGACCCTCTACTACCAATTCATCAGCACGTCTCATTTCTTTTCCCCCAAACATGGCTTTTCCTGAGCCAACAATCTTTAGGCCTTCATCGTTTCCAAATTTGACAACTCCTTCTTTGTCATATTTTATTCCTATAACAAGATCCTTATTACCTGTCATGTGAGATGTGCAACCACTATCAAGGATCCATACACTAGAGCGATCTGATGACTTAATGGAAATTCCTGCCACCACAGCCTTATCATTTTTCTTCTTCATGGTCCATAATTTATCCTTCACACTCAGCATGGATTGAGACTTCTGTTCTTTCTCAGAGTATGATGGACCATATTCATCTTTCAAAGCCGCAAATCTATTCTGCATTTTTAACTTACCTGTGGGTTTATTGATCTGCTTCTTGTGAACATTTTGATTCTGTTTTGGCACATTTCTTTGTATGGTCGAAGTACAGTACCTATCCATGTGCCTTAATCATCCGCACCAAAAATAGTGTCCTTCAAAATATGTTTTGGAAAACTGTTATCTATTTGGCTACCACCTCTGTTATCATTCCATACGATATCTCTTTTCCATAGAACACACATACTATGAATGTCCCATATTTCCACAATAATAACACCTGATATAAGGTGACTTCCTTCATGTTACTTCAGCACAATGAGTTTCCCCTTGGGATCTATGAATATTTTGATTCTTCTTTGTTCCCAAATCATCCTTCAATCTCGGGACGGGTGCTTGCGGTCTGACTTCAGTTGCCACAGATTCTTTCTTATGAGCAAGCCCTGAATCAGCCTTAACGTTTGAGCTCAATTTCTACTCATTTCCTACTGAACTACTAGGCTCTCATTTCATCTTTTCAGTCTTCGGAAGGACCTGCTTTCCCAAGAAAGTATTGGGAATCAATTGTTTTTCTTGGTCTTTAACTTTTCTCCACATACCGACAACTTCTTCTTCAATATCTTCGATACACTTGACGTGATCTTTTACTTTTCATTTCAAGTCATCGATCTCCCTTTTCTATTCTTCAATATTGATCTTATACTCACTAACTAATTATGAGTTCTCTGGTGTTGATAACATGAGTTTTTCAATTTCTTCCATCAACTCAGACTTCTCTTCTTCCTGCTGCTACATATAGAGTTTTGCATCACGAACAACTTTATTAGCTTTCTTTGTTTTGGATCTCCAAACATCTATCTCCTCAAGAGCTGCTTACAATTAGGCTTCCATATCAACTCTTCCTTAAACTTCTTCTTCTTCTTCTCTAGTGTCAGTTTCTTCCTTTTCCAGAGAACTACCAACAACCGCCACCATATCATTTTCTCCTTGATATTTACAGTTCTCTATTTCCTCAACCTCTTCAACCTCAGACTCATCTTAACTATCTATTTCTTGTGAAAGAAGATTATTCTTCTTGAATAAATTTCTCTTTAACTGCTTCTTCCCTTTCATATAGGCTGAATATTTCTTCTTGGGAATTTCAACATCATCTTCATCATTTTCTTCTTGAAACTTTTTGGGACATCTTGTTGTGAGATTTCCAACTTTCCACATCTAAAGAATACAAGAGAAAGTTTCCCTTTGAACTTTCCTTTTCCTCTTTGAATATTTTAGGAGAGGAATGACATTACCTCGTCTGTCTCTTCTTCCTCCTGAGAATCTTCAATGGAGAGCTTCTTCAAGGCCGTAAATTCCACCTCTTTGGACTTTCCCATTTCCACAGCGTCATTATCATCATTTCTCATATCATATGAAACAAGGGTGATGTGCAGGTTATCCAATGTCAGTTCTTTCAGGTCTTTATCTTCCAAAACAAAAAACATTCGGATTGAACTGAGTTTGATGTATTCTCAAGATGCGCTTCAAAATTTTTATGTCTTCGATAATCTCACCAAGACCTCACATGTCTTCTACAACAAAATTTACCCTATCAAATAATGCATCAACAGACTCATTCGGGTTTATTTTTAGATCATCACACTTGTTCCGCAACACTTGCAACATTTCCTCTATGACCTTTGTATCCCCTTCATAAATATTCAAAATATTTTCCCACATGTCATGTAACATTTTTCATTACATCACATTTGTATAGATGGTATTGGAAAGGGATCCCCTTAAGTCATTGATTGGTTTTTCATCAGCATCCAAATCACTATGTTCAGCTTCTGATAATGCACCACTAGTAATATCAGCTGTGATACCATGAATATCTGCTGAAAACACATCCATTCCCAAAGATCGGAAATAGTGTTGCATTAGATTCTTCCATATCTGATAATTACATCCGTCAAATATCGAAATCCCTTTATGATTAGTGACCTCCATTGAGAGAAAAAAAAAATATCAACCTTTCCCTCTGATACCAATTGTAAGGTTCACAAGGATGAATACCCTAAGAGGGGGGGCGAATCAGTGTATGACTAATTTAAAATTGAAGCCTGTTCTGATCTTGTTTCACTATTAAGAAAAACACTCTTCTCTCTCGTTCCTGTTACACAATATAAACAAAAAGTAAAGCTAGAACAGAAAACAACAATTTTTACTTTGTTCACCGCTAAGGGAAACGTCCAAGGAAAATACATTGACAGTTTTTTGGTCATTCCAAATTCCACTAAACTTCACTAGTTGTGGATTACAAAGTTCCGGCACAGTCACTATGTCCCAAGCACACTTCCTTTACAAGGTTTAGGGTCAGCTCACTTCTTTCCCAAGGGTCACTCCCTATTTCTCTCTCTGGCTCACTGCCGGTGGAGAGGATCACCTTCTTTCTCTTCCTTTGCTCACTGCTCCAGAAAGGATCCACTCACATTTTATAGACGTGTAGGTTTCTTCATTATCTCTAATGAACGTATCCTATGTTGTATGTAGATGCTCTATTGAATTCCAACTTTCACCGTGGATGAATTTCTCTTTGCAGCGAAGGTATCGATCAATCTTCCAGCCTTCACGTAGCCCTGAATAATCGCTATGAATCAACCTTACTTGGCGTGCAGGTCTAACCCGACGCGCAAGTATCGGCACGCAGGTCATAACTGGCGCACAATTCACTTCAAACACTTTTGCGACTCAATATTCTGCAACTCCAAACCTAAGCGACTCAACCCCTTTTACACCCAAACCAATATTTGCGCGCAACAACCAACCAGCAGGCAAATTCAAAAACTATCGTGCATGTCCACCTGCGTGACCACACACCACTTGCGTGACCACCACACCAACGCGATGGGAGCTCTGATTTTTCAAAGTGTTGAACTCTATTAAAAAAGAGGAGGGTGGTCCTATATTTATAGGCATTTGGTCAACCTACATGGTAGCGCACAAGTCTCCCCTCAACGTGCAAGTCCTGGCACGCAGGTTGCTTCCCCTGAAAGACACCTGTGAAACCCAATTTCCTTTGACATATTTCGAAGATCTAATCATAAAAAACATATGGCGCGCAACTTTCCAACCCTCCTAGGAACCGGCGCACAGGTCCTTTCATGACGTGCATGTCACCTGCGCGACCACACCAATACCTGTGCGACCCTCTTTTTCCATTGCCATATTTTGACCTTCTAATATTGAAAAACATTAGGCGCGCAAGTTTCCTCTCCTTCATGTACATGGAGTGAAAGTCCCTTTTCCAAAAACCACTTTTATTCATTTGTCGATTTTCAGGCCCAAAAATTTAGCAAACACTGGAAAACAGCGCCACCATGTATCTGCTCTTTTCATACCACCTCCCGATCATCCATTCCTTTGTCGACATTCTTAAATATAACATGGATCATTGACCACAACTCTTGAACTCGATATTCCACCTTGAAATCACCTTTGTCAACAAATTTTTATGTCATTACTTTTCTTTTTGAACAATCACCACACAGATGTCCATTTTGTAAACAAACACAATAACCTCAAAAATGATTCAATGATACCTTGAGGTATTTTTTCCTAACATATTCAAATATTTAACTAATAATAATGTTTTTTTGTTTAGGTTTTCTCAACTGTTATCAATGTATTGTATAGATAACATATATACTTCAAGGAAATAGCCTCGAAAAGTGGGGATTGGGTATTAACATTATCATCTACAAGTGAAAAAAATGGGCCTAAATATACAACCCTTTGGGAAATTATTGGATTTAATCTTAATTTAATAATTCAAATTGTATTTAGGGGTTATGGTATAATAACTTTAGTGAAAACCTGAAGAATATTTATAAGTATAAGGTGAAATGATGATGTTTTGGTAATGTAATGAGTATGTGGTTTTCCTAGAAATTATATCCATGTACGGATACAACAAGTGGATGAAATTCCCCAAACATATATACTTCAAGACAATATCCTTGAAAACAGCGGATTGGGTATTAACATGATCATCTCCAAGTTCAAAAAATGGGCCTAAATATACATATAGTTTGACACTACCAAGATGAATTCTTTGGTCTTTCTTGTTCTCTTTATGAATCACTACAAATGATTGATTTCTTTTTACTTTGAGCGACTATGTGTATGGGAAAACCCAATCAAAGATTATCATATGTTGAACATAGAATGATTTAGGTTATGATATAGATGATATATGTTGATCTATGAGTGATATAGTTTGAAATAATATTACTACAGGCTAACAAGGGTGATAAATGTAACACCCCGAGATTTTATGAAAAATAATATTTTCATGTATTCTACACCAAGATTACCCTGCGCTGTATGAAACACCGTATTAGCTTGCAGTATACGCAACACTATTCTTGGACCGTGTTACACACAATTTTGATAATAGTTATTCTACCCAACATTGAGTATATATATATATATATATATTAAATGTATAAATTAAATATGGTTGGATTCTGTTATAAGAAACAACGAAGGATTCTTTCACAACACGCAACCCTGACTTGGCTTGCATTACACGCAATCGCGACCTTCCTCGATAGCGTGTGTTGTACGCAATACCGGGTTTTAATAAACAATGTTATATTATTATAATATTGTCATGAACTAGCCGTTATTAATAGTATTAACTAAATTTTGAATTTTATAAAATTATTATTCATCTTACACATTTCTAGAACATGGTATAAGAACAAAATAAATTTTTCGGGTAAAATAAGTATTTTTCAAAAAATGCAGTTTTACCGCCTTTTGATGGCGCACCCACTTTAAATATAGTTTTTGACATGTTTATATGTTCAATTTGACAAAATAATATTCTTCTTTTGAATCAGGATATAAAAATTTACATTAGATAAAGTTTTGATAACTTTCATATTTTAATGAATAGTAAAAACATGCTATATTTTAATTAAAAACAACTTTTTTCATCGTAATATCTTATGTGGTTAAATTATAATATTGAATGGTTTTAAAGTATAAATAGAATATATTTTTACCATTTAATATAATTTATGTCATTAGTATTGATTTTACCTTGAATTCGTAGGTTAAATCAATTCAATCTTTTGCAATGTTTTAAAGAAAAACCCGTTTTCTTTCGACAACGGGATTAATTTTAATTTAATTTCTTCATCTTTTGTGTATTGAATTTGGAAAAATGGATTCCATATTTGGAATCAGTGGGTCCAAATTATGTTAATAAGCTACTTTTTATTTTTGGGAATTATGAATAGTAACTACGGTAAATTTTATTTACCATAGTTAAAGGTAAATCGGGTAATTAAGGGTAAATATAATATTTTAAAATTACCCTAACAAATGTCAAAATCCTATTGGATGACTGAAAGTCGACCCATATCACCTAAGGGTCAGATTAGAATCATTTAATGGACATTTGTCCATGAAAATAACTTAATTATTATTAAAACCAAAGAAAGTGACAACATGTCACTCTCTTAAATATTATAAGTATATTAATTTTAATTTAGTGATAAACTTCATGAAACTTCAAACATGAATAGTCTACAGAAAGCTAATGAAATTATCTACATCATATAAATTTATTTATAATTTTTAGGGATTAAATAATTAACATTAATTATGACACAATAGTGATGCAGAAATTGTTTATCTAGTGAAAAATCAAGAATATTGTTTTTATTAAACTAATAGTGACCATAAAATGCACAAATACCTAACCAAAACTTATTGGCCATGTAAATGTAAACCATAAGCATCCAATGGTCGAATATTTGACCATTTGGAGCCTTATAAAAGCGATTATGACACTTATATTATTTTATTTTAAATGATTCCAAAGTTCACTACTGGAAATCGGATCTTTCCCAACACTTATATACACCCTTTCCCAACGGTTCTTCCAAACCGTTGGGAAAGGGGGGGTCTTTCCCAACGGTTTGGGAGAACCGTTGGGAAAGGGGTGTTTTGAGGCCCCTTTCCCAACGGTTCTCCCAAACCGTTGGGAAAGACCCCCCCTTTCCCAACGGTTTGGAAGAACCGTTGGGAAAACTCAGCCCCAAATCCAACGTTTACCCCTGCAAATTTCCACCTATCCCAACGGTTTTGAGAACCGTTGGGATAGGTCTATCCCAACGGTTTTGAGAACCGTTGGGATATATTCTTTCATTTCTTCCAGGTCTGCTACCCGAGAACATTATATAAATCTAAATTTTAAATAATTATGATAATACATATATATATTTATGAAATTATGTTTACAAAAGTGATGTTAGCTTAGTGGTTAAGTCGTTCGATTATAAACAAGGGGTTGTGGGATCAAATCCCAGCACATGTTTTTTTTGAAAGACATTTACCAACGGTTTTATATCCGTTGGAATAGATTTTCATATTACTTATACCAACGGTTTTGTAAACCGTTGGGATAGGTCTATACCAACGGTTTTCCCAAAACCGTTGGTATAGACCTATCCCAACGGCTTACTTCGCAACGGTTCTCCAAACCATTGGTATAGGCTACACCAACGGTTTGGAGGCCTATACCAACAGTTCCAAACCGTTGGTATAGGTTAGTATTCTACTAGTGGTTGTCACCTTCATAATTTAATAAATATAACAATTTAAATATTGTGATTTTAAGATGATAAATTCGAGTAAAATTATTATTATGAAAGGTAATATATTTATCTTCATCATAGGATTTTATTTTAAATTTTTATACAACAAATAAGTATATTAAATAATTATTCAAAAATGATGTAGTAATTATTTTATTAAGAGATAAACCAAATAAATGGTTTTAAAAATAATAAAATAAATATTATATGAACTATTTAATGTGATACACTAATTTTATAGATACATATGACCTTTTATTAATATTTTAAAGCTTTTAGTTCGAACATATTTTCTCTATTTATTTAATTTAAATTCAAATAAATGAATAGTGTCAAAATTGACACTATTGTTATTTTACAAAAATAACATATTATAAAATTGTTTAAAAATCACAAAAATATTTAAAAATTATATATTTATATTTATATTGTCTATAATGTTATAAAGTAAACAATTATGGAAAATTCACAACAAATAAGTAATTTTTATAATTTAAAATTTAGAATTTTATTACCACAAATAAACTTAAATAGATTAAATAAGGATAAATCAAAATGATAAGGTTTAAAATAAGATCCAAACATGTCTAAATTTGATTGGTTGATGAGATTACAACCCTATCTCATCTAATCTTCGAATATGAGTCATTTTTGGAGGTTTTTAAGTGGGGTTAGATTTATTATAAATTAATATTTTTAAGAATTCCTAAGGTGCCCCTCTCCTCCCTTATAAAAGGGTACCTCCTCCCCCTCCTCCTCACACCAATTTGAGCACTCAAGCTCGGCCAACCCCTGCCAAAATCACTTCTACACTTACTTAGTATCATCCTAGAGGTCCTGGTCTTCTTAAAAGACCAATTTTAGTGCCCTAAAAGGAGGTCTCAAAGAAGCACTTCAAAGAAGAGGTAATACCCATTACCAATCCTTTTCAATTTATTTCTTCTTCAACTTCTTATTCTTTAGTTGTTTCATGATAAAGTAATAACATCAGTATTTCTTATATACTGATATGTTATTATAAATATGAAACAACTCTAATTAACCTTCTATCCATCCTACGGAAAAAGGAAATCACTGCGCGTGTGTACGTACGGAATATCGTCTCCATGCCGTGGTGTAATCTATTTTCCGCCACCACATTAATTGGATGGGTATAAAGGTGTAATGAGTAACTATATATATGATTATTATAAAGTGATATTGATACTAAAATAGTATACATACACTTCAACACAATTCCACGACCATGGGAACGATATCATCGCTCGTGCGTACGTACGGACTACCGTCTCCACGACGCGATGAGATTCATTCTCAATGATTAACCATTCATGAATGATTATAAAGTATATATAATAAGTAATAATGTAATATATGAACTAATAATGATACTGGAATTATTTATATTTATATGTATGTCATCTACTTAATTCCACTCAATTCAATAAGGAAACGAAAACAGCGTTCATGCGTACGTATGGACTACCGTCTCCATGAACGGTGTATTTCTTTCCATTTACTGATTTATTATATATGTGTATTATGAATATATATATATAAATCATGTTTTATATTCTGGAATTAAGTAATCATGATCTAAGTAATCATATGAATAATTACAAGTTAAAAACACGAACGACAAATGAGACGATTTTACCCAAAACGCTTCTTTAACATGGAATTTACAAAAGAACGGGTAATATAATGTCATAAGTGAACCATATATGATATCATAACAATGAATATGATTCTGTAATAAGTCAATGACATTATTTAAATCATTATACAGGAGGTTCAGACACATACGAAGAAAATCGGACCTAAGGTAAGGGAAATATCACACTCATTTTTATCCGAGATTGTTTATTCGTAAGTATTTACTGGGGTGTATTTTATCATCCACATCCATGTTTCATAAATATGTAATATTATTTCCATCCACCTACAATTGTTTAAATCCATTTTTACCCTTCGGTGAGTTTTTAGTAAAAGAAATGAAAGGAATCTTTTGACGTTTTTTATACGAGGTGCTTTTTTGACTTTTCCGACAAAAGTACAAAGAATGTTTTTTTTTAACTTATACGGCATGAATGGATTTTTAAAACATTATTTCCAAGAAGATTCCTTTACAAGTTTTCAAGTTTATTTTTAATCAACTTCTTTTAGTTTCAAAATTGTAAGACATTTTAAGAAAGGAAATTGTTTTTGAAGAAGAAATGATATTTTCCTCAAGAATGGAGTTCAAGTGTTTTATCAAAATTATTTTCCATCTAAGATAATAAAGGGTTCTGTTTTTATCTCTATTATTACATTGATTTGATCATGTTGTGATGGAAATATTTTTATGAATTCCTTTATCTTATATGAATTGTTTTATGATGTCATGTTGTTTAAGAATCCCATTTTTATTACATGGGTTATGCAATGATGTATGATTTATGATTTTGTGGCACACATAAGAATGGTATCATTATGAGATGGGTGGGACCTATATCTCCCTCCAATGCATTGGGTAAAGATTTTATTTCTCATGAGATAGACATGGCTGAAATGGTAGGTTATACCGGTTCAGTAAAACAGGACTGAAACGAGGGTTACTCGATTCAGAAAGGGACTGTGTCCACTAAGATAGTCTTGGTAATGAGTCTTGACTAACAAGAAATGATTCTCTATGATTATGTGTGTATGCCACAAAGTTTCATGTTTTAAGTTATGATTATTGGGATTACATTTCACTTCTATGATTTTCCCCATGTTATAAAATTATGATCTCTTTTGCAGGTTAAGATTTCCAAAAGTTATGTGCTTATGTATATGATGTGATTGATATTTCTTTTGTTTACCCTTACTGAGCATTTGAGCTCACCCTTTTATGTTTTCTTTTCCCCAGGATATAAAGAAAGGTTTTAGGTAAAAAAAAGGGGAAGATCTTTATGGGAGATGTTGAAGATCTTTCACCATGATTAGAAGATTTTATTTCGAGTTTCCAAAGACACTAAACTATTACGATCCTTGTGTGTGTATTTTTTGTTATGTACTAAGTATTCCGCAAAAGTAATGTAAAGTCCATGTAAGTCAAGTTTCGGGTCTCTACATTTGGTATCAGAGGAAAGGTTTAGTCAACCTTTGGAAACTAGGATGCGAGAACTTTAGTGAGATCCCTAGAGATATTTATAAGGTATGTCTAGGGATGTCTCTATGGTTAAGTATACGTATAGGTTATAGTCCTAGAATTTCGCTAAAGATCTTAGAATTTAACCTAAGATGTTAGATATTGAGGGTGCTTTCCCTTTACTATGTTGTCTTCCCTAGCATGATTTCGCCTCTCACAAAATTCTTTTTGTGTTTTAGTTAATGGAGGGAACCAGAAGGAATTCGGTTAACATTGAATCCAATGGACAAATTGGTGACTATGAGCAACAAAATTGTGTAATACCTAGAGATAAAGATATTGTGATTATGTCGAATCAGTCATCGCGATATATGATTAACAAGGTGAAATTTAGTGGTATGACTAATTCATCAAAGAAGAGGAAGATAAACTATTATTCATGTTCGCATGTTGAGGAGCATAAAGAAAGGAAGATTGAGATTTCTAAAGAAGGGAAGAAGAACCTTGAGGAATACCTCAAATGGAGGGACCGATGTTATTTGTGTGTAGAAAAGGGTCATAGAGTGACAGACTGTTATGGAGTTTAATGTATTATTTGTGGAGAACATGGGCATTACCCAACTCAATGCCCTGACCTAAAAAGTTACTTCTAAATCAAGGAAGGACTTATTCCAGGAAAATAATTGAAGAGGATGGATTGAAGTGTTTATGTATTGGTATTCAAGAATAATGTTGTTGAGGTACTTTTATTGTGTATTAGAATATTTTTGTATTATTGTGGTTTTCAATAATTTTAAGGTACCGGTAACCATGAAAAGTGATTCAAATATTTTGGAAAGCAGATGATATGTGCATAATGAAGGGATAAGGAGAAAATGAAATGTTTGACAGTATTCATGAGCTCATGATTGATATAAGGACTAAGTGATATCATGGTTTGAGTATATAGAATTTTGAGGATTTTGGTATGTGGAAAGTGTTAACTTTAAACTGCATTCATGTTTTCACTAAGGTATTCAAGAGAATACATGATTAAGGACTTTGAATGTTTGGAATGTGACCAACAAAACATATCTTATGATATATGGGGATCGACGATGGTGTTAAATCTCTGGTAATCGTTTTCACTATGTTATGAGAGTGGACTGCAGTATTATGGATAAGCCTAAAGATTGGAATGGATTATGTTGGACATAAGTTAGTATTGTTTAAGGATAGAAGTTTTCTCGATATTATTGATGGGATGTTATAGTAATGTAGTTTTAGAAAAAGGACAACCTGCAGGACGGGAGACAGCCCATCGCTTCGGACAAGGCTGTGGGAATCGAACCCACAACCGAAGTGCGACTGGCCTTTATCGCCTACCACTGGCCTACAGGAAGTCCCTGTTTATTAGAAACTAGTTTTATTATATTAAGCAGTATGATATATGAAGTATAAAGTCCATTTTAGGAACCATATATGATTAATCTCACTATAGATCGACTTATGTATATAATTTTTGCTAACCTTTTGTTTGAGACAGATGGAATGACCCGTCATTCTATCACATGATCTACTAACACTTCACGAATAACAAATTCAACTTCATTTATTTAAGAGATGAAGTGGAAATTGTTAAAGGCACGAACAACAGTGAGATTGTACCAAAATAAAGTAAGTATTTATTCTAATTCAAATTCTTTAACTTTAGGGAAACGATCTTGAAAACCAAAAATGTTGTCCTAGTGATCTTATATCTGATGAATCAGATGGTACCGTAGATCATCACAAATTTATGGCTTTGTGATTGCTGGCTTTTCCATAGACATGTTCTCTACCACTCTCCATCAGAACATGATGGTTAGATTTCTCTTCCATATCCATATTTTCACCTATGTGGAAACGCAGTGATTAGTTTATTTGGGTTTCCGTTACGTTTCATACTTTTGTTTTTAAAGATAAGTTTTGGTATTCCTTTTTACGATGTGGGTTTCTATCAAAGAAACTTTCAAATAGTAAACCATTTATAACCCCGACGAATTTCGAGGGCGAAATTCATTTTAAGGGGGGTAGAATGTAACACCCCAAGATTTTATGAAAAATATTATTTTCATGTATTCTACACCAAGATTACCCTGCGCTGTACGCAACACCCTATTAGCTTGCAGTATACGCAACACTATTCTTGGACCGTGTTACACACAATATTGATAATAGTTATTCTACACAACATTGAGTATATATATATATATTAAATGTATAAATGAAATATGGTTGGATTCTGTTATAAGAAACAACGAAGGATTCTTTCACAACACGCAACCCTGACTTGGCTTGCATTACACGCAATCACGGCCTTCCTCGATAGCGTGTGTTGTACGCAATACCGGGTTTTAATAAACAATGTTATATTATTATAATATTGTCATGAACTAGCCTTTATGAATATTATTAACTAAATTTTGAATTTTATAAAATTATTATTCATCTTACACATTTCTAGAACATGGTATAAGAACAAAATAAATTTTTCGGGTAAAATAAGTATTTTTCAAAAAATGCAGTTTTACCGCCTTTTGATGGCGCACCCACTTTAAATATAGTTTTTGACATGTTTATATGTTCAATTTGACAAAATAATATTCTTCTTTTGAATCAGGATATAAAAATTTACATTAGATAAAGTTTTGATAACTTTCATATTTTAATGAATAGTAAAAACACGCTATATTTTAATTAAAAACAACTTTTTTCATCGTAATATATTATGTGGTTAAATTATAATATTGAATGGTTTTAAAGTATAAATAGACTATATTTTTACCATTTAATATAATTTATGTCATTAGCATTGATTTTACCTTGAATTCGTAGGTTAAATCAATTCAATCTTTTGCAATGTTTTAAAGAAAAACTCGTTTTCTTTCGACAACGGTATTAATTTTAATTTAATTTCTGCATCTTTTGTGTATTGAATTTGGAAAAATGGATTCCATATTTGGAATCAGTGGGTCCAAATTATGTTAATAAGCTACTTTTTATTTTTGGGAATTAGGAATAGTAACTACGGTAAATTTTATTTGCCATAGTTAAAGGTAAATCGGGTAATTAAGGGTAAATATAATATTTTAAAATTACCCTAACAAATGTCAAAATCCTATTGGATGACTGAAAGTCGACCCATATCACCTAAGGGTCAGATTATAATCATTTAATGGACATTTTTCAATGAAAATAACTTAATTGTTATTAAAACCAAAGAAAGTGACAACATGTCACTCTCTTAAATCTTATAAGTATATTAATTTTAATTTAGTGATAAAATTCATGAAAATTCAAAAATGAATATTCTACAGAAAGATAATGAAAGTATCTACATCATATAAATTTATTTATAATTTTTAGGGATTAAATAATTATCATTAATTATGACACAATAGTGATGCAGAAATTGTTTATCTAGTGAAAAATCAAGAATATTGTTTTTATTAAACTAATAGTGACCATAAAATGCACAAATACCTAACCAAAACTTATTTTCCATGTAAATGTAAACCATAAGCATCCAATGGTAGAATATTTGACCATTTGGAGCCTTATAAAAGCGATTATGACACTTATATTATTTTATTTTAAATGATGCCAAAGTTGTCACCTTCATAATTTAATAAATATAACAATTTAAATATTGTGATTTTAAGATGATAAATTCGAGTAAAAGTATTATTATGAAAGTTAATATATTTATCTTCATAATAGGATTTTATTTTATATTTTTATACAACAAATAAGTATATTAAATAATTATTCAAAAATGATGTAGTAATTATTTTATTAAGAGATAAACCAAATAAATGGTTTTAAAAATAATAAAATAAATATTATATTAACTATTTAATGTGATACACTAATTTTATAGATACATATGACCTTTTATTAATATATTAAGGCTTTTATTTCGAACATATATTCTGTATTTATTTAATTTAAATTCAAATAAATGAATAGTGTCAAAATTGACACTATTGTTATTTTACAAAAATAACATATTATAAAATTGTTTAAAAATCACAAAAATATTTAAAAATTATAAATTTATATTTATATTGTCTATAATGTTATAAAGTAAACAATTATGGAAAATTCACAACAAATAAGTAATTTTTATAATTTAAAATTTAGAATTTTATTACCACAAATAAACTTAAATAGATTAAATAAGGATAAATCAAAATGATAAGGTTTAAAATAAGATCCAAACATGTCTAAATTTGATTTGTTGATGATATTACAACCCTATCTCATCTAATCTTCGAATATGAGTCATTTTTGGAGGTTTTTAAGTGGGGTTAGATTTATTATAAATTAATATTTTTAAGAATTCCTAAGGTGCCCCTCTCCTCCCTTATAAAAGGGTACCTCCTCCCCCTCCTCCTCACACCAATTTGAGCACTCAAGCTCGGCCAACCCCTGAAAAAATCACTTCTCCACTTCCCTAGTATCATCCTAGAGGTCCTGGTCTTCTTGAAAGACCAATTTTAGTGCCCTAAAAGGAGTTCTCAAAGAAGCACTTCAAAGAAGAGGTAATACCCATTACCGATCCTTTTCAATTTCATTCTTCTTCAACTTCTTATTCTTTAGTTGTTTCATGATAAAGTAATAACATAAGTATTTCTTATATACTGATATCTTATTATAAATATGAAACAAATCTAATTAACCTTCTATCCATTCTACGGAAAAAGGAAATCACCGCGCGTGTGTACGTACGGAATACCGTCTCCATGCCGTGGTGTAATCTATTTTCCGCCACCACATTAATTGGATGGGTATAAAGGTGTAATGAGTAACTATATATATGATTATTATAAAGTGATATTGATACTGAAATAGTATACATACACTTCAACACAATTCCACGACCATGGGAACGATATCATCGCTCGTGCGTACGTACGGACTACCGTCTCCACGACGCGATGAGATTCATTCTCAATGATTAACCATTCATGAATGATTATAAAGTATATATAATAAGTAATAATGTAATATATGAACTAATAATGATACTGGAATTATTTATATTTATATGTATGTCATCTACTTAATTCCATTCAATTCAATAAGGAAACGAAAACAGCGTTCATGCGTACGTACGGACTACCGTCTCCATGAACAGTGTATTTCTTTCCATTTACTGATTTATTATATATTTGTATTATGAATATATATATATAAATCATGTTTTATATTCTGGAATTAAGTAATCATGATCTATGTAATCATATGAATAATTACAAGTTAAAAACACGAACGAAGAATGAGACGATTTTACCCAAAACGCTTCTTTAACATAGAATTTACAAAAGAACGGGTAATATAATGTCATAAGTGAACCATATATGATATCATAACAATGAATATGATTATGTAATAAGTCAATGACATTATTTAAATCATTATACAGGAGGTTTGGACACATACGAAGCAAATCGGACCTAAGGTAAGGTAAATATCACAGTCTCATTTTTATCCGAGATTGTTTATTCGTAAGTATTTACTGGGGTGTATTTTATCATCCACATCCATGTTTCATAAATATGTAATATTATTTCCATCCACCTACAATTTTTTAAATCCATTTTTACCCTTCGGTGAGTTTTTAGTAAAAGAAATGAAAGGAATCTTTTGACGTTTTTCATACGAGGTGCTTTTTTGACTTTTCCGACAATAGTACAAAGAATGTTTTTTTAACTTATACGGCATGAATGGATTTTTAAAAAATTATTTCCAAGAAGCTTCCTTTACAAGTTTTCAAGTTTATTTTTAATCAACTTCTTTTAGTTTTAAATTGTAATACATGTTAAGAAAGGAAATTGTTTTTGAAGAAGAAAGGATATTTTCCTCAAGAATGGAGTTCAAGTGTTTTATCAAAATTATTTTCCATCTAAGATAATAAAGGGTTCTGTTTTTATCCCTATTATTACATTGATTTTATCATGTTGTGATGGAAATATTTTTATGAATTCCTTTCTATTATATGAATTGTTTTATGATGTCATGTGGTTTAAGAATCCCATTTTTATTACATGGGTTATGCAATGATGTATGATTTATGATTTTGTGGCACACATAAGAATGGTATCATTATGAGATGGGTGGGACCTATATCTACCTCCAATGAATTGGGTAAAGATTTTATATCTCATGAGATAGACATGGCTGAAATGGTAGGTTATACCGGTTCAGTAAAACAGGACTGAAACGAGGGTTACTCGATTCAGAAAGGGACTTTGTCCACTAAGATAGTCTTGGCAATGAGTCTTGACTAACAAGAAATGATTCTCTATGATTATGTGTGTATGCCACAAAGTTTAATGTTTTAAGTTATGATTATTGGTATTACATTTCACTTCTATGATTTACCCCATGTTATAAAATTATGATCTCTTTTGCAGGTTAAGATTTCCAAAAGTTATGTGCTTATGTATATGATGTGATTGATATTTCTTTTGTTTACCCTTACTGAGCATTTGAGCTCACCCTTTTATGTTTTCTTTTCCCCAGGATATAAAGAAAGGTTTTAGGTAAAAAAAAAGGGGAAGATCTTTATGGGAGATGTTGAAGATCTTTCACCACGATTAGAAGATTTTATTTCGAGTTTCCAAAGACACTAAACTATTACGGTCCTTGTGTGTGTGTGTTTTGTTATGTATTAAGTATTCCGCAAAAGTAATGTAAAGTACATGTAAGTCAAGTTTCGGGTCTCTACAATAAACATCAATATCCTCTAAGATAATGTAAATAAGGAATGTCATATAATACTCCTACTATTGAAATTTAGTCATGAAAACAAAGTGAAGAATGTATTATTATCCTCCACTCAATAGTTTTAGATGCTTATTGGATTCTTATTCTATCAACCATAGTGTATTTATGAAGTTTTTAATGTGTATTAAATCACAACCTCTATGATTTTATTTTCAAAGAAAATGTCTTTTATCGAGATTAATATATACCATGTTAATATTTAGAAAAATATGAATCTTTTGTTTTTCCAATTAAATGGAAGTGATGATATTCCACTAGTAGATTAAATATTTAAAAATAGATTCAATTTTCACTAAATAAATGTTAGATTTCCCATAATGGATTCATTATTAAATGAAAATATTATGAATGAGAAAATAACATATTTTAGTTATAGAGAGATCTACACATCACTGCAATGATAAAAAATAATAACGAATCATATTCTTCATCATCCATCAATAAAACTCCACCATGTATTGGCTCTAATGTTTCTAGATAAGTTAAAATCACCATTACAATGGTGGAAGTATAATTAAACCCCTGATACTTCCACTAGCACAATATGACTTTGTATTGATGATGTCAATGGGGTGACCACCCTATAACCTAAGACTAAGAGAATTTCATGAATAAGGATCAATTCCAAAAAGAATGTGCTCCCATGAAACATTTTTGGTAAACAATTGTGGTTTTGTAATCCCTTACATGGGAACATAAAGATCCATCCAGATCAAACATTGTAGTAAATCCATGTCCCTCCATCCATTAACTATGAGGTCTTCATAGAGCATACATTGTGCGGACCTGGGCAACAATCATGTTAATAGATTTATTGTTATCTATTCAGGCTAGCGACACATGTGAGAGTAATTTTGGAGAGGGTGTAGAATGATGTGGTGGTCAAAACTACACTATAAATGGATGTAAGGGATAAAAATATGGATCTCATTGAGCCTTATGATGAGTAGGATCATTCTTCATCAACTTCATTGTTCAACCACAACATCCTGCCAATGCCACCAAATTAAATAAGGGTAAGGGATCCAAGATGGATATGTGTAGGCTGTCTATGAATCAGTATGAATAATTATTATCAAAAGAGGGAATCATATTTTATACCAATATTTGATAATCTATCACTACAGTTATGAATATAGACTCATGGTGAAACAAAATTGGATTTAACACACTACCAAAAGAGGTATTTTTTCCAAATGGTTGGAAGGAAACTCACTATAGATATATGCTTATATGTGAGTTTCGTAGGATTCCCTATGTTTTTAATTTTGACACCTCATGCTATTTATATATTATGTACACCATTATATATATTTCAGTGACAATTAAAATTGATAGGATGTAAATTATTTAAGTTGGAAGAATGTAACGCCCCTGGATTTTAATATAAAAATTGCTATAAATTATCCAAATGTGTTTGATAGCATTCCCCACATGAAATAACGAATTAAAATAAAATAACAATATGTGTAGAAATTTAAAACCTATCCATTTAATTGTAAAAAATTAATAATAGTAACCTCTTTATAAAATATTAATTGAAAAAAATGAAACTTTTAATATGAATGAAATTCAATTTTTATAACTAAAATGACAAATACAAGCTTCTTATACTTAGATATGAATTTTCTTAAGTATTATAGTTTTATATGATATGAAAAATTGTGATTAATTATGATTAAGTACATTTGATATGGGTAATTTGTTAATAATAATTTAATTATTAAATGAGAATAAATATAAAAGAGAATTATTATTATTCTAGAAGAATCTATCTTCTTAAACAAAAAATTTTCATTATATCTCATATATTTATTTAAAACGTAAATTTATAAATTTTAGAATTTTAATTTTATGTAACAGAAAATTGGTTTTGATTCATCATATTAATATTTTATTAAGACTGTTTTTTGGGTTTTTTTCTTAAAAATTATTATTAGGTGAAAATTGGAAAATACTATTTTTACAAATTAAAAAACATTTAATGACATTGATAGTTATAGGTATGAAATGAAAATTAACGAATAATTTTTCTAGAACCAAATAACAATTTTATAAGTGAATATAATTTTAAAAAATTTTAATTTCATTTACAAGTTGATATTTATAATTTTAGAACTTATGTTATATTTTAAAAAACAATTATTAGATTAAACATTTTGTATTTTAAAATTAATTTTTATCAATTTTATAAAATTAATATAATATTGGTCATTTCAAATTTTTAATATTTACATCTATATTATGTAAGAAGGGCCAATTTATTTTCAGTAATAAAATATTAATTACTTCAGTAAAAACAAGTTACCTTAGTAAAAATCAAAACAAAATGGGTTTAACAAATAAGGAAATACAAAAAAAGGGTGGGAATGGGTGTTTGAGACATTTCTATACCCTATCAATTGATTACTCCATTAATTACTCAAATATAGATCCACATTCCTTGATAGCGACTTCCCATTATATTAATGGTTTGTGTATTTACAATGATGTCATCCATTTTCACTTATAAAAGGTTTAATCATTTCATTTGTTATACCCACACCACTTCCCACATAGTTCAAACGAAACTCTTTATAGCCCTTTAATAAAAAAATTATATCCACCTCTCAGATGTTATGTTATTTTTAGAATACTATCCCTCAAATTCTTAACCCCTTTTATAGATAAGACTATCCAAAAAGTGTGGTATAAATTTATAAATACTCCTTTCTCATTTTTTAATTCCTTATGTGAACTAATACTTTCCCAAATTCCATTAAAAAATATTAAAATTAAAAAATAATTATAATTAGTATAATAATATTTTATTATAACTATGGTACAATCATTAAAAACATTTACCTCTTCTGGTAAAAAAATTAAAATCGGCATTCGGGCATTGTGCAGACTGTCAACTCTATATGACAACAAGTTCCATTTTTCATCTCCTTCTTACAATGAGGGTAATAATTGAAAATTTAACTTTGTATTTATTATATGTGTAACATATTTTATATTCTTAAATGATAAGGCATATTACTCCTTTACCCAATCATTGGAAAATAAAATCATAATCCATATGTACATTCAGACTCCGCCTCCATGAAATGATAGATTTTTATTTTTAATTTCATCACTAAATTACATGGAAATCCATTATAATTTATTTTTTTTATAAATAAGATTATTATTATATGTATGGTTCTATTATAATATATTTAGAACCTACTAATTATATGATCATCAAAGGATCATTGTTAATTAAATAATTCAAATCAAGCATACTAGGTGGAAGATCATTTTATTTATATTCTGCACTATTTTAATATATATTAAATATTATTATAAAACAAAAAATTATTATATATTACACTAATAAAAACTGAAAAATATCATTATTCTTTTATACAATTATATTACAACTAAATCAACTTACAATCATCCATTAATCTTGGTATGTACATGTTTGGGTCGGTTTAACAATGTACTTGAACAATGAAATAAATTTATAACATGGATGACTATAAGAACAAAATTAATTATATTATATTCTATAAATATATAAAAATGATTTTATTTCTATAAGGGTAAAATTATTAGTAAAATATTTAATTAAGAGAACACCTTTCATTCATTAAGATTAACTGAAACATGATCATTGTTGATTTTATCTTTATGTTTTCTAACCAAAAATACCATTGAATGAAATAAAACCATTATAACTATCATGTAATTTGTATTATATTACATTAAATGATATTTTAATGGTTAAAGTTTTATTAATAATGAATAACCACTTAATTTTTACAAAACTAGTATAAAATGGTCAAGATTGGTAACACATGATATTGAAAGTAAGTAATAAATATGTAAAATTAACATAGAAAATTATTATAAATGAAGAGTATAAATAGAAAATATATGAGTTTTGTTGTAAAATTAATTACTATGATATCTATGTCTGGTATACATGAGTTTATAATGTGTTCATTGAATCCATGATAAAAGGTAAAGGTTTTGTTGTCTCATTTTAGAATCCATGAGAGATGTTTGATATTTCACAACATCATTTATTTAATATGGTTTTAATATTGTATTATTAATTAATTTTCCTGATATTCCTAGAATTTATGTGGTTCTAAGAGCCATATAATTTTCTTTATTTGAATTTATTTTGACTCAAAACATAAAATGTTTTTAATGGTTTTCATTCTCTCAATTCTATTTATTTGTAGCATAATACATTATATACACCATGTTTTCCTTCTATGGTGTATTTACTTCCCATTTAAGTATTTTTTGCAATAATGTTTTGTATTTCATGGGATATTCTAATTCAAATCACATTCCCTTATTCAAATGTCTATTAAATCAATTATTACCCTAGTAGTATGTTTTTTTAATCTAAAATTTGGTAAATTCATTTATGCTCATTCAACCGAACTTATTTCATATAATAATGGTAAATTATGTTTCAATAAACCAAAAATATAATTATATTGTGTGTTATTGTAAGGTTTGGTGTAAAAATGGTTTTCTTGGTTTAATTTCAATGATATGGATGTTCATTCATTAAATGTTACATTTTGGAGGAGCCAGATGGATGCAATGAACCCATTCCCTGGAAGTTTCGGTTCGATAATATAAATTTTAGTTCATGATAGGTTTACATTATTGATTAATTAGTTCTCTAGATGTAGCTTCTTGAATCAAACTAATGTCAAACAGGATCCTTAATATGTTAGATCAATTGATTCACACTGGAGTGTGTGTAATAATTAGATGTTCAATAAATACAACTGGATGGAAGAGTTCAGTGGATGGAGCACATTGCAGGACAGGTATTAGAATACTGAGGAAGAAAGTATATCAATTCATGTACTTAAAGAGTCAGTCATGGACATAGAGGATTAAGTGAGGAAAATTTTATGGTTAGATAACGATAGTAAAACAGAATTCCAAAATACTGGTGAAGAAAGTGATGAATTTCGAGGTCTACACAAAGTAAACGATAGTGGGGGTGTGGATGATTTTTCTAAAAATAAGGTAATGGAAATATTTTTAAAAGTCTTTTATAAGATACCAAGGTGGAATTAACTATTTATCTACATTCAATGGTTAGTGTCTACATTTCTAAAGTAAATTGAAGGTTTTAATGTGAAACAAAGAGATTTATATATCTATTGGAAGGCAGTGCTAACCAGATGATGGATTGAGACCATTTATATAAAGAAAAGATTTTACATATGTAGATTGAGTAATGACTGATGACAGATAGAATCTGATGGGACCATACCTAAAGGATGAGGAGTCTCTGGAAGGAGCATATATTGGAATATCTAGCAACTAGATACTGAAAAGCCAAAGGCATGTGACTATAAAGGCTACCAGAAGATGAAACTATAGATGGAATTGGTGAGCCTAATATTGTTTATTTAGGAAGGGTTATCAAATTTTCAATGCACCTTGTATCTAAGATAAAGTTTTTATGGAATTAAAGTGGTGAATACATTCTCCCATGGATGTAGGATGATATTCCAAACAATATAATCCCCTGTGTGCATTGTGTTTGAACATTATTCAAGCATGTGCATGTGTTCATCATGTGCTTGATCACATGTTTGTTTTTTCAAATGATTTATATATCCAATGAAACTAGAAAACATCTAGGAGTTTTATCACAAAAATCCTATAATATCAGTTTCATAAACCTTAGGATCTCCATAAAATTCATCACAATTTCAGATATCTTCCACTAAGATCCAAAATACCACCCAATGAAATGAACACACCACATGAATCTTATGGACAAGAAGAATTTGATATCCAAAAAACCCATTTTAACTACATACATATTCTAGAAAATATTATTATAATAACTTGATAGAACAACTTACCATGAAGAACTTTACAATATTCTAGATGAGCACCTTTTGAGTCCTTGAAAAACTACACCACCAAAATAAAATCCATGAAGACTTTTGTACCACTTTTCTGGAATCCCATACTTATCAAAGAACATAATTTAAAAAATATTATAAGTAAATACTTAGGAAACATTCTTTATAAGAACATACTTTCCAAACATCCATCAGAAGAATCCCTAACACCACCAAACACTATCAAAATCACAATTTCCAAACTTCCTTCCAAAAGACACCCACAAGTTCATCTCCTGAAAGTAGAATGAAAAAACACTATAGTAACCACAACATATCAAAACTCATCATCTAATTATGGTATTACTTATATCATCCTTACAAAATATGAGAAAAAACATGACAACTAAAAAATAAAGTGAAAAAAGGAATCGCAAAGTACAACATGATTATAATGGTTTAGACTTTAATTGTACATCTACTGTAGAACATCTACAACAATTAAATTTCATAAAAGATACATATATGTTACAATTATAGTTAAAAATCTGAAAAACCTACCCAAATCATATTCATAAGTATCACTAACTCTATATATAGTTTCATCTTCATGTTCTCATCCTCTTGGTCATCTGTCTTTGGAATTTGAGCCTCTAACACCTGGATGATCCTATGTCCTCTTTTTCTAGATCCACCTCACCATTTGGATATAGGCCCACAATTAATTTTTTTAAATATTAATTAGTATCTATTTACTTATGTACCAATTTACTTTATATAGAGGGACCTGTTCATTCATACATTCTTCACCACCATCCGATAGATAGATACATACCTCTATTGTAATGTTTAACCTTTTATTACCTATAGCTATGGATGCATCAACCACTAACTCTTAGTAAGTTTGTCACCTGAAATTTCACTCTATGAAAAAGAATTTTTTGAACATGTCTTATCTAAATTAATGGAAGAAGCTTCTACATACCTCTATTAGAAACTTCTAATCCATTAACATTAAAAATTTCTTCATTGGTCCTCTATAGAACCATTCATCTACTAATATTAAACACTATATTCCACACATTGAAACTCTAGATAACTGTCCAAATAACAAAGTAAATTCATTGATATATGTTCTTACTTAGCATTAGCATTCCTAGACTCCACAATGATCTATCAAAAAAATAATTTGTCTAGTTTTCTTCATTAAACATCTAATGATCACACTCTATCTAGTGTATATCCATTGAACTGACATCCTGAAGCTCCCTTAAAAATTAAATTAAATTCATGTTGATACATCTAGTGAACTAAATCATCCACCACCTGAACTCCATGTAAATTGAACATATGTTACCTAAACCAATAATTCCATGGTGTTGGTGCATAATCCTCCATCTGGATCCTCGCAAATGTTACTTATGATAAAGAAACTATAGAATCTTTGAAACAGGATGCTGAAAAAACATCACACTAATACTAATATGATCTTACATGATAATTATTTTCTTGGGGTTATTCCTATAATATATAACTCAAAGTCCGTTTTAATTATCACACAAAAGTCTCTTATTCTAAATCTCTTTCACCAAACTTTTGCAACACCCACATGGTTATCTATACCATGAACCATCTATCATTCAATCTTAGAAAAAAGATACATTATTAATACTATGAAAAAATGATATTATATTCCATTAAATCTATGAAACTCATCTGAATTCATCAATGGAATTTACCTAATGAAATATAGAAATTTATTTTTTATACTGTAGATTTGTCTAACATATAGTCATCAAGTTGTGTCATATACTTGGTCCATGTCCCTTCTATTCTAAATGAATTATTATGACACTATAATTACATCCTTAAAACACAAGAGATTTCAGTACATTAAACATCATCAACATCATCAGAATAAACACCATGTAGAACTCCTCCTTCAATAAACTCTGATTTCATTGACATGAGGAACACCTAATGAATCTCTTGGTCAGAGAAATTAGATCCTACAGTGTACTTTTATCCCCATACTTCCCCATATCCAGATCATTTAAGGATCCCACCTCCATTACATAGGTCATTATAATGCTATGAAAATATTCTGAGGATCATATTTATAGAGACAGAAAAATATTACAATGAAACTTTCCCTTGGTCTTGGGGTATTCCACTTCTCTATCAACAACATGACCTAATCATCTTCTATCGATGAGAATTGTGGTTTTCAAACTGTGGGGATTATTGATTAGGAAATATGTGGATATTTTTCATGATATATAAGGTGATGAATAGATGTGGTGATAAAATGATAAGGATCAGATGATTGGAATATGGAATTTGAGGCATAGTTGTCATGACCATACTGGAGTAAGAGAAGATGAAGAATTTTTATTTTTATTTGTGTGAAGTATTTTTGGAACTAAGTTACATCAATGAATAAAAGACAATCACCTATTATTTCTATTTAAAATTCTAGAAAAATGTAACATTAAACACCAAAATCATAACTTCTTCTAATCATCCATCACATATGACTATAAAGACAATAAAAAGGAATGCCTCTCACCCCAGCCCTCGTATTGAGTCATCAATTACATTGGTTTCTTATATTACCAGTCACTACATGGAAATCCATCCAAAAAAATTACATGAATTCAAGAACATGATGAACACACACATAAAAGAACAAAGTAAAAAATATAATGTACATAAGATATTATTTGGTTCATACTTTCATCATACATCTACAACATAGTGACTACACGAATTTAATTCACTTATAATTACATCTGATTTGCAATAGATTTTAATCATCTAAAATCCCTACCCATATCATATGAATAATCTCATCAATTTCATCTACATTTTCAAATTCATGTGATCATCCTCCTGACCCTCCACCTTTAACATTTCAGCCTCCGACACCTTGATATGCCCAGGTGGGATCCTTTATGATCCATCTCAGCCATTAGGTCTAGTCATGTAATATTTTTCCAATTAATATTCATTAGTCACTCAAAACATGTGGATTGATGATCTTTATATAGAGTGTCTCATTCAATCATCTAGTTAGAACCACCAACCGATATATGTGGGAATCCCTCCATTTCATAGTGAAACATCTGATTTCCTTTTGAAATGGATGCAATGACAACTAAATCCTAAGGAATGGTTCATTATACCATCTATTACACATTTAATATGTTGAAGGAATTTTCTCTTTCCACATTCATAAAGAAATATTCCATGCACCACTATCAGTGTCTCCATATAACCATGATCTTATCCACTTTCTTCACCATTCCTCCAAAATTATATCCGACCATCTATAGTTTCTCTCACCATTTTCCTCACTAGAATATCTAGATCAATGAAATACTCTTAAATTAATTTAATTACTAGATGTTCTTTCTCATTATAATTATACTCAGCCACAAATATACTCCATCCGTTGAACTCATTTATCATATTTTGACAATTGACCTTCTGATAGTCACACACTTTCCAATATACATCCATTGATCTGACACCCTGAGGATCCTGTCGAACATCTAGATCTTTGAATCTTCATGAACAAAAATTGACAACAAAACTGACACATTTTACCCTTGATTGTATTGTGTGGTATTATCTCATTCTTTTCTTTTTATTTATAACCCTACTAAAAATACTTGTGGAATATTTTTTACCTTATGGAGTATTTTTTACATTAGAGATATTGATAGATCAAATATTCTTTCTCTGAGTAATAATTTTTTTATGTTTAACATTATTATTTCATTCTTAGTTTCTACGAACATAATATTTTATTATTGGTAATTTTATTGTAATACTTGGAAAAATTAATTTTTAATACAATGAATGTTTTGTTACTCTTTTAATAATTATGGGTTTTCAATAAAGGTAATTTCATTGTATTAAAAAAATTCCTTTAACAATAAATTTTTTTTTCTTTTGGACCCAAATTTTATATAGAAAACATTACATCATTTTTAAGGATCTATTTCAAGAAAAAATTTTAAAAGTAAAAGTTAAAATAATCGCTGAATTTATCCTTTAAAATATATATTTTTTAATTTGACATGTAACATTTTATTTTATATAAAAAATTAAAATATTTTATAAAAGTCTTTTATGTTTTAAAATAGATTTTTATTTTAATATTGAAAATCATTTACACTAATTAGATTCATGTTACATTATTTGTTCCATTATATGAAAATATATTTTTATAATTTGGGATATTGAACTCATGTTGTAAAAAATGGATTATTGATCCATTCTTGTGTGATACTGTTTAAAGCATTCCTTTGAAATGATGTTTTTATCTATTTAAAAAACCTTATATGTTTCCTTTGTTATACTAAGGATATGATCATTTTAAAGACACCAAATTCGTTATCTACATGGTTTATGTAATGATCTTTTCTATAAAATATATGATTCACCACTACCTTTGTCTTGCCCTACTATCCACCATGGATAGACGTAACATTTCTTCCAATGAATTTTATTTTTGAATAAACTATTTTCTATTCCTATTATTAACGTTTTTTTCTTGGATACCAGACATTGATTTATATGGGAAATTATTTATTTACCAATATATCATTACTCCCTTCAGTTTTAGCTTGAGGGATGCTATCATAGAAAGCCATTCCATTTATTAATTGGGGAACTATTGAAAAAATCAATATTCATTATCTTGGATTAATTTTTTTTATTACTGAGGAAGGATTACTATGTATTATTTTACCATCCATCATATTTATATTGATGAGTTGTGATCATGTTACCCATTTTATTTTCATTCGGAAAATTATTGGCATTCCATATATTATTGTTCAAATATATATTATTATTTGGGATGTTGATTTTTTCTTAATTACTCATTATCTATCATGATGAATGCATTGGAATTAAAAAAGTGATGAGAGGGGATTTAAATTATATATACCCATAATCAGTCATTAGTTATATTGATACATATATGTTTGGTTATATTGTGTAAGCCTACCTAATTGAGTAAGATGTTTTAACTATGTTCTTTATGAAAAGAATGATTTATTCACTCTATCCTTGATGGGAAGAATGATGTATTGTTTGGGCCCTTGATGGTAAGATGAAAATGTATGTCATTATTAATTCCAACACTAAAAATTCTATTATTTTTATCAATTTTATCTTTTTTTTCATTGCTATACATAGATATATTATTCCCTACTTTCAGTTGATTATTGAATTTCGATGATTACTTTTTTCTGCAATAATATTTATAACATAATTGACTTAGTTGTATGTTTTCTTTTTTGAGTGTTTTATATCCAAACTTTTTATGTTTCCATTTATCCATGTTATAAAGAAATGTATTACACATAAAATTTCTCATTGGATTCTATCTGTAGAGAGTTTTTGGTATGTGGTGAATACTTATTATAGATTAATTAGTGTCTTATATAGTGAATTTTTTTTCTATTAGTTGATAAGTACATGGGATTTATTTTTTTGTGTTTTGAAATAATTATCTAAAGATATAATCCAAAAAGGTTTAGAAATTCATGTAATGAAATATTTTCCTTATGTAATGTAATTAGGTCCAGGTTGTTAACCATAAAAGCTTTGATTAAGAAGATTTCTTAATTAAGGATAGATTCTATATGTTAGAGAGGATTATTAATAATTAACCAAGTGTTTTACTTGTTTAATAGTTATATATACATAATTATAAGAATAAATAAATTATTCACTACTTGTTTTATAAGAATTACATAAAAATATTCTATGAAATTTAAGTCCTTGGTCATATACACAACACTATTGAGAATGATAAGGATTTGAAGAAACATATTTATTCATTAAATATTATTACAGTTAGGTAATTTATCATGCCACCATGTGAGGTAATATTCCAATTATATTATAGCATCTAATAAATTTATACATTGTTATTAAAAAATTATTGATAATAGATAGACCAAGCGTATGATTTTTATGTTTTAGTATAGTATTTATAGTACCAGTGGGTATTATATAAAACGATAAGAAGTAAAATTATTCAAAGAGTCTAAATATGTTTCTTTAGAAATCCAAGGTCATTAAAAGATATTATTAACATGATTGAGTATTAATTATTATATGTAACTGATTTTTTTTAGATACCTGAAGAGGCTTTGGAAACTCCATGGAATGTCAATGTTAGGTGTTAGTGTTATAGAAAACAATTATTTGGTTATAAATCATTTATGAAATCAAAGTTACACTTTATAAGTGTTGTAAATATAAAACTGACCAAAATCAAGGGAATAAATAATAGATCTTGTAGTTTTTATTCAAATTATGATGCAAAGATTGTGTATATCAGGGATTTGAATGTAAAGTAAATTATCAAGCTTGGATGGGTATAAGAAAAGATTGTGTATCTTTACCCCATTTCTCTTGTATGATAGTTGTTGTTTTTTGTAAATAAGGAGTTCTTATGAATGAAATGAAATTATTTACTGTATACACTTGTTTTATGATTCATTAGACTATATAACATTTTTTAAATGTGAAAAGGATAAAAATTTTCTTATTTGGGATAAATTATTTATACATATGTCTATTAAAATATAAAATAATATTTCTTATCCATCCATCAACCGAATATTTGATAAATAGTAGTATTTTTAGTGGGAGATTCTCAAAACATATAAAATACCATATATAATTTGGAAGCAATAGCTTATTTGTTAAAAATTCAAACTAAATTGAAATAAGTGTTAGTTAATGGATTAAAAGAATATTTGTATCTTACCATGAAATTTTAAATAGAATATAGTGTCTAAGAGTCTAGTGGTGGTATGATTTGTTAGGTCCACTAGGCTAGCCTAAGAGGGGCTGAATCAGGGCATGACAAATTAAAATAATTGCCCCTTTCTATCTTGTTTCCTTGTTAGACAAAACTCTTTTATCTCTCCTTCCCATGCCAGAGTTTGAACAAATCATAAATCATGAAAATGACACTAAAATTTTACTTGGTTCACCCTAACTGGGCTACATCTAAAGAGTATACACTGTAGATGTACTGATGTACCAAACCCACTATACGTGCACTTTTTTTTACAAATTGGGAGAGTACTCACAGTACATCCTGGTTTAGAACCTATTAAAATTTGAAAGATCACTGATCCCTCAACTAAATGTTTCTCACTGCTTCTTCAGAATATCCAATAAATGTTTATAGAGTTGTTGGTCTCTTCATTATCACTATGGAATTCAGTATCCTTAAATGTTGATAGATGTTGTATTGAAGTCCAACTTTCATCCACAGATTAACATCACTTTTCACCGAGTGTGCTGAGTAACCCCAATTTTTACAAGCAGCCTCTACACTAACATGCTCTAAATCCCATCACTATGCGTGAAAGGTATATTTTCACAAAATATCCTATTTGACACCCAACTTGATCAGTTTACATGCTATACCCTCCTTTTTGCGCATCATTTTCATTACACACAACTTCCACTTTTACGTGAAATCATGATGTTTTACATGCAAAAATATGATTTTACACGCAATCTTGACTTTTACACACAACCCTCTTGTATATCTCAATTTCGTGCACTAGATATCAGATTCACTCTATGTCTGGAGCCCCTTCGAATGGGGGGGGGGGGTCACGCCATATTTATATAAAGCATGATCCCTACACATAAACACCATCCTTGATTCTGCAATCCTATTCGAGATTGAAAACACATATTTTGTGAAACACCATATTTCACGCAATGATCAAATGTTTTGCACACCTCGTGCCTTTTCCACTTTTCAGGCTTCTGATCTTGAAAACCCTGTTGCGTGAAAATCATCATTTCACTATTCTACACAATACATTATTTTTCACACATAATCCACCTATTTCACGTAGTTCTTGACTTTTCCAATTATAGAGCTTCAAATCTCAGAACACCTCTTGTGAGAAAAACTTCACTTCACTTTTTCACACACGACATTTTTTTCGCATAAACATCCTTTTTTGCGCACTTCATGCCTTTCTAATTTTTAAGAGTTCTGATCCCAAAGCACTTCATGTGCAGAAAAATCCAGTTCTCTATTTCACATACCACATTCTATTTCAAGCACAACTCCAACTTGTGTTTTTTGAAAACTCTTCTTTAAAATGATACCTCGTTAACACTTTAGCCAACATTCACCTCTTGCAATTCTAATAGCGATCAAGGTTTCAATCAACACATACTCTAAGATCACATGAGTAATTCTTGGCATGAGAAACAAGGATAAATGAAAAGATCATCATTCAATCACTTCATTTTTTACACCAATTGTGGGAAACTATCTGATACCATTCCAAAACCACTCTTCTTCTTTTATCATGATCCTTATTTATCATGATACCTATTCTTTGATCAATCACTTCTTGCATTTTTCATATTTTAATACTCCCCCTAATTGCTTACAACTTCGAATCATCTTTAGCTTCAACTCCCCTAATCATGTTGCTCCACCTATCTACTTCTCCTCATTTCATGACTAAGACATTGGATTAATAGCCACACATTCTCCCCCTTGAACATTCAAATTTTCTCCGAATTTTCTAACAAACCCAATGGTCACTCATTTTTAGTCTGCAATAGAGTAGAGACCCTAGATCGGTACATTAGGGAAAAACATACCATACCTATGGGAGAGGGGGAGGCCCCATGTACACACTTTTTCATGTGTGGGGAGTTGACTGGACTCCCAGAGCCAGTAGATACCTCTCAAAATCTTCCTTGGGTAAGGATTTTGTCAGAATGTCCACAACCTATAGTTCTGTAGGCACATACTCCAAATTCACATACCCTTTCTCTACCTTATCCTTGATTAATTGATACTTTATCTCAATTTTCTTTGTCCTTGAGTAATGGACTATATTTTTTTCTAATATTGATTGTACTTGGATTATCAAACTAGATTCTAATCAGAGACTTCACTCTAACTCTCATATCATCAAACTACTACTTCATCGATAATAATTTTTTCATTCTTGATTCGAAACAATATACTCATCTTTTATGGTGCTTAATGAGATGCAATAATGATTCTTTATTAGATAAGAAGTAGAGAAACTACCAAGACAAAAATCACCTCTTGATGTTGATTTTCTGTTATCTGTTGATATGACCCAATCTACATGTGTATATCCCAATAGATCTTGTTGTGATTTGTTAGTATACTTGAAACTGATATCTATTGCACTCTTAATATATATAAGTATTCATTTAACTGAAATCATGTGGATTCCCATTGGATTACTCTAATATATCACTTCTTGGCATGGGGATAATACAATTTTAGGTCATGTCACTATCAGATATAGAAGACTTCCAAAGAGTTGACTCTATTTTGTGATATTAATTACCTTTCCTTCATCATCCTTTAACTGTTTCATCATGGTAGCAACCAGAGTCTTAATATCCTTATAATTTTCCATTCCAAATCAATTTATAGCCTCTTTGGAATATTTTTATTGGACAATGAATGCTCTGACCCTACCTTGTGTCACCAGTAAACCAAGGAAAAATTTTAGCTCACCAATCATTAACATTTCAAAATCACTTTTCCTGAATTTGGAAAACTGTATGCACTGAGCTTCATCTGATCATCCAAATATTATTTCATCGACATAAACCATCACCATCATTTATTGAATACTACCAATGTTGAAATAGAGATTGTAATCAACTCCACAATGCTAAATGTCAAGATTCTTCAAATACTGATCAAGCCTCAAGTACCATCCTCTTGGTGCTTGTTTCATCCCATATAGAACTTCCTTCAACCGAAAAACGTTGTTCTCATCTTCATGAATGTGAAAACTATTTGGCTGATCAATATAAACCTCTTCTTCTAGAAACCAATTCAAAAATGAAGATTTGACATCATCTAGGAAACATTTAATTTTTGTTTCACTACAATGGAAAAAGAATAATCTAATTGTTTCAAGTCATGAAACAGGTAAAAATATATCATCGGTATCAATACCATCTATCTGGGTGTATTTTTTGCACAAGATATGTGCTTTGTTTTGGATCAGAACACCATCTTCATTCCTTTTATTGTGAAAGACCTATTTCATCCCACTGACAGTCTTATCTTCCTGCCTTAAAACAATCTCCCATGTCTGATTCTTCTCAATATGGTCTATCTCTTCATTAATCTCCTGAACCCAGTTTTAATCTTAATCTGTATCGGCAAAACATTTAGGTTCTACAAGATATATGTGAGATTTCTGGTGTAGTTACTTCAATCTTTTTTTCTGAACTAGAGCTGTCTGATCAGCAATGATATTCTTCATGTTAATTTTTTCTCAACACTTTGGATTCTTTGTAGATATAGAATTGACTTCTGATTTTTCATCATGAGTATCTTCTTCTCAGTCAGCATATTATTCTTTTGTGCCCCTTGTGTTAATTTTATCTTCATCAATTTCATCAAGAAACTATTCATTGTGTTGTTGAGTATTCTCTTTATTTTCCACAATAGTGGTATCATTTCTCTCAACTACTTTTCCCAGCCTCTCGTTAAATAATTTTTATTCTTTTCTTTTTCCTGAGTAGCCAAGGAATATACCCTCATCTCCTCATGACTCAAATTTCCCATGTTTTTCTTTGTTAATAATGAAGAAATTACTTCGAAAGATTTGAAATTATTTCAATTATGGATTCTTTCCATACCAAATCTCATATGGAGTATTTCTTTTTTTCAGGCACAACAGAGCCCTGTTAGAAATGTAGATCGATGCCAATACTTCTTCCTTCCAAAATTTCATTGGTAGGACTTTTTCTATAAGAATCATTATGGAAATGTTGTTGATGATCTGATTTATCCTTTCAAACACTCCATTCTATTTTTCATTTCTTACTAAAGAAACATGTTTCTTTATCCCATACTTCTCGATATAGTCTTCCACTTGACTATTTGTAAATTTTGTACCATTTTCGGTACGAAACATCTGATGCTTCTTCCCAAGCATCCTTTCAGATTCCCTCCGATACTCTTTTATGAAACTGAACACATCAGACATATGGTCAATGAAAAATACCCAAACCAATCTTCTATAATCATCAATGAACAAAACATAATATCTCTTTCCATCAATGGATCTTGGATAGATAAGTCCACCAACATTAATGTGCACCAATTAGAGCACACTAGTTGACTTATTTTCCTCCACTTTGAATATATTTATGATGATCTTTCCATGTTGACAAGCCTCATATGTATGTGTATGATCATGTGATAGCTTGGGGAGATCACTAGCTACATCACACATTACCAGATCTTCTAGGGAAGGTAGGTATAGATGACCAAGTCCTTTATTCCATAACTTTTTTTCCTCCTTTTTGGGATAAAAACACACATCTTCATCACCACTTATAAGGTAATGATTTCTCTTTTTCCTTCTTTCCAGAAGAATCATTTCACCACCTCTTCCATTGATGATATGTGTCTTCTTAGTGAACCTTATAGAATTCCTGAGTCACACAATTGACTAACACTAAGTAAATTGTGGTCGATATTGTCTACAACTAAGACATCTGCATGTCTTATTTCATTGCCCCCAAATCTGGCCTTTCTTAAGCCGATAATCTTTAGGTAATCATCATTTAAAAATATGAAAAATTATTTTTTGTCATATTTTAATCCTATTAAAAGATCATTATTACCTGTCATGTGAGATTTACAACAACTGTAAATGATCCATACACCAGAACGATCAAGTTATTTATGGGAAATTTCTGAAACCACTACCTTCTCATTTATCTTTTTCTGGATCCATATTTTTTACTTCATACTCAGAATGGATTGGAAATCATGATCTTCGTCAGAGTATGATGGACCAGCTTCATCTTACAGTGCGGAAAATTAATTTTTTGTTTTCAAATCATTTTTTGATTATCTGATTTGATGCTTATGACTTCTCGGGTTCTATTTTGGAACATTCCTCAGCATTATTGATGTATAATATATAGCCATGTTCCCAATTCCTCCACACCAAAAAAAAGTCCCTCTAGAGATATTATATAATATTATGCATTTTTGGGATTTTATTGTTGTTCTTATTCACTTTGGTATCTATTGGATATGGAACATACATTATTTGAATGTCCCATCTTTCCACAGAGATAACACATTATGTAGGGTGCATTCTTGGATGTCACTTATGCACTTCAAATTTCCCCATGGGTTCTCTGAATCTTATGATTTTTCTTCAAACCCAAATCAATATTTAATTTCAGAGTGGGTGATTTCTATCTGACTTCAACTTTCATAGTTTCTGATTTTAGGTCAAGCACCACATCATCCTTAACATCTGAAGACAAATGTTTATTATTTTTTATTTGATTACTATGCTCCACTTTCCACTCTCTGGTCTTCTGAAAGATTTTATTTTCTGTTATGATACTAGGTTTCAAGAGTTTTTATTGATCCTTTACTTTTCATCCTAGATCAAAAACATATTATTCAAGTTATTCAATATGATTGATTTGATCATTCACTATGTTATTCAATCCATTGATCTCCCATTTTTTCATAAATTTTGAGTTCATGTTCATCAACCTTTTTCTAATCTCTCTATCTTGGAGGAATTATGTTTTTCAATTTCCTATTCTATCTCAGACTTCTGCTCTTCTAATTGTATTATATAGTTTTTGGAATTGTGAACCACATTGTTGGATTTCTTAATTTTTTCTCTATAATCATCTATCTCTTCAAGGGATTCTTCTAATTCAGCTTTCATATCAACTCTTCCTTCAACTTCTTCTTCTTCATCAGTGTTGGTTACTTCCTTTTTTTAGAACTCCCGACAATGGCACTATATTATTTTCTCCAAGATATTTGATGTTATCTATCTCTTCAACCTCCTAAACCTCCGACTCATCTGAACTATCACATTCTTTTAAAAGAATATTTTTTTCATTAATAAATTTATCTTGAACTGTTTCATACATTTCACATAGTCTGAATAATTTTTTTTGGGAATTTCAACTTCATCATTATCATATTCTTAGAACTTCTAGGGACACCTTTCAACAATATGTCTAATCCTTCCACATCAAAAACATGCATGTTGAAGTTTCCCTTTGAACATTCATTTTCTTCATTTTATGTTTGAGGAATGGAATGAAATCACCTCATCTATCTCTTCATCTTCCTGAGAATCTTCAATGGTGAGATACTTCATGGACTTAAATTCCACTTCTTCAAATTTTCCCATTTCCACAGTATATTAATCATCATTTCTCTTTTCATATGCAACAAGGGTGTTGTGATGGTTACCCAATGTCATATCTTTCGGGTCATTATCTTCCAAAAATGAATCTTCCATATTGAAATGAGGTGGAATTTTCCTCAAGGTGCGCTTCACAAAATTTATGTCTTTAATAACTTCTCCATGACCTATCGTGTCTTCATCAATAAAATTTACCATGTTGAAGAATGCATCAATACTCATTTGGGTTTATTCTCAAACCCTCAAACATGTTCCACAGAACTTAGAGCTTTTCCTCTCTTACCTTTTTTTCTTCTTAATATAAATTCAATAGATTTTCCAACATATTATGTGATGTTTTTTATAACATCAACTTTGTATAGATAGTATCAAATAGGGCTCCCCCTAGGAATTGATTCCCTTAGCGTCAACATCCAGTTCCCTTCTTTTAGTTTCTAATAATGCACCACAATTGATGTCTACTAAGATACCATGCATCAATGTTTTAAATACATCCATTCCCAAGGATCATAAGTAGTGTTTCATCTAATTCATCCATTATTAAAAGTTGTTCCCATTGGAGATCGAAATCCTTTAATGATTAGTTACCTCAATTTGAGAGAGAAACACATATATCAACCTTTTTCTATTATATCAATTGTTAGGTCCTCTAGGCTAGATACCCTGAGGGGATGTGAATTAGGTAATGATATATTAAATGAAATTTCCACTTTTGATCTTATTTCAGTGTTAGAAAAAACACTATTATCTCTCCTTCCCATTGCGGGGTATGAACAAATCAAAAAACATGAACATGACACAATAATTTTACTGGGTTCACCCTCACTGGGTTATGCCCAAGGAGAATACACCAATGATCATGTGATATACCAAATCCATTATAAGAACACAGTTCTTTACAAGTTCGGAGAGTAATCACTATCCCTCCTTTTTTACAACCTATTACAACTTGAAAGCTCACAGCTCTCTCAACTGATGTGTGCTCACTACTTCTTCAGAATATCCACTCATAGTTTAAAGACTGGCAGGTCTCTACATTATCACTGATGAATTTCGTATCCTTAACTATTGAGAGATGCTCTGTTAAATACCAACCTTCATACATAGATAAATATCACTTTGCACTGGGTGTACCAGGACACCCTAATTTTTATTCTCAGCCTCTATACTGACTGGCTCCAAATCCCATGATTGTGCACGAAATAATATCTTATTGTGCGAAAGGCCACTTTTCACCTAATATCCTCTTTTATGCTCAACCCAATCAGTTTATGTGAAATAGAAACCTTTTCACACCGCTTTTTATTTATTCTCAACCACCAATTTTACATAAAAACATGACATTTTACGTGAAATAATATTCTTTTATGTTCCCACATGACGTTTACACACAACACCCTTGTGTATCTCAATTTCGCGCACTAGAGCTCAGATTCTCTCTAATTCTTGAGCCCCTTTGAATGAGGGGGCCACCTCATATATTTAGGTAAACATAACCCATGTTGTATAATCCATCCTTGAGTGTGAAATCCACTTTGAGCATGAAAAACATTTCTTTTGCAGAACACTGTATTCCACTCAAGGATCCAATATTACACACAGATCTTGCCTTTACCAATTTTTGAGCATCTGATCTCAAAACTCCTATTGTGTGAAAAACATCACTTCACTATTTTGTGCATCACATTATTTTTTAAGCCCAATCCATATATTTCATGCAGTTAATGCCTTCTCAAATTTTCAAGCTTCTGATATCGAAACTCCACTTGCGTGAACAAAATCGCTTCACATTTTCGCGCACGACTTTAATTTTTTTTACGCACAACAATCCTTTTTCGTTCACTTCATGCCTTTGAAATTTTTCAGAGTTTTGATCTCGAAACACTTCATGCATGAAAAACTCCACTCCTATATATCGTGCACAACTTTCTTTTTCACACACAACTCCAAATTTTGTGTGCACATCCTTTTCCCAAAAACGCATATCTTTATTTTCCAATTTTTAGCCCCAAAATATTGGAAAACACTAGAAAACAGAATGACAATGTATTTTCTCATTTTGTACCAGCTCCAGGTCATCCATTCCTTTATCAAGGTTATTATGTTAGTTATGGATTTTCAACAACATCTATTAAAACTTATAACTCACCATGGATGCCCCCCTTTGACCATAAACTAGACTTAGGAACCCACTTTGTCAACAAACGAAACACTGAGAACCGCTTTTTCAACAAACACAACCTCCTCAAAAATAATTCAACGGTTCCTTGAGGGATTTTTTTCCAAATATGTTTTAGCATATCGAATTTGAATGATGACAAATAATATATTATACTTGTAAAAACATACATCTAATTTAATTTAATATTGAAAAGATATTGGGAAATATGATGATAAAGGTAAATGTGATGAATTACATTTAGTTACATGAGAAATTAAATATCATTATTTTATAATAGATTATTATCGTTAAAATAAAATGTTAATTTAAATTATTATATTCAAATAGTTATAGGGTATGGTGGTGAAGATAAATATAAATAGTTATATTTATTTATCATAAAAAAATTACTGTCACTTTATCGTAAATAATTTTTGGATGTGATAGTAAGTAATAATGTAAATTGTTATATTAATTACCCTAATATATCAAAATTAATGTTTGATATAAATGGTTCAGAAGATGAAAATGTTAATCATAGAAAATTTATTATAAGGAAAATGATTTTATTAACATGTTATCCTTGGATATTATGGATTTAGGAATATTGATTTGTTTTATGGAGTTAACATTGGAAAAATGATTCTAAAATACTGTCATTTTTCAAACATTCTTTCATCAAATATGTTACTCAATGATGAATTTTGTGGGATAGTTTTACCATATTTTTACATAGAGATGGTTCAATAATTATATATAGATATATTGTGCTAAAACCCCCCATAAAATGCTTAAAATATAAATCTAATTAGGTACTATAGCATATATGATTTGATACACAAAATATTATTAAGGGTTTGGTTAAGTATTCTTAAAAGAGTTTTATGAATTAATATTTAACATATAAAATTCAATATTAAATTTAAAATTATTTCATATTGGATTCCTATATGTATATTTTAATATAAATTTCATGAAATTTATTAATAAATATATTTTAAAAGTATGAAATAGAGTTATCCCAAACTAATGATCATCATGTAGTATTATAGTATGTGAACAAATTTTATGCTTAACTTGAGTATGATTCTTTAATGAGATACAAAATATTCTCATGAGACAAAAAAGTGTTTTCTCACTAGATGACCCACTGTGTATGACACATGGAGTGTCAAAAACTATAACCTTGGTATACTAGGAGTGTTTAAATCATATAAGAATCCCAATTACCTATGGTTAGTGATATACCAAGCATGATAACCTTTATGATATTTTAAATTTCATATCAAATATGTGATTCTTAGCTAATCAAGTGTGATTGGGCATGTTACAAATCATGTAATTTATTGGAGCTCAACCATTATAAAATTTTTCCTCCTGAACGAAAACCATGGACCTTGGTGTCTCGATTGAGATAGACCAGGTAGTGTGTGACTGAAACTAGATGGTACATATGATGTGATTATATATTAATATATGGTAAATGGGATGAAATTGTGTATAATGGTCAATTAAATATGATGTATTCATCGACCATGTAATTCTATACTCATAGATTCAAGAACATATGAGTTATATATATGGATTTTCATACTCCATGTCCCATAATCACTCAATCTTATGGAAAAAAGTAATATAGGATAATTATCACTAGAATATGATGTGATTGGTGGAAATATGTATAGAATTACTATGTTTGATAAAGATAATTCCACATACCTTTGTATCTTGAGTAGGATTGGTGTTTTATTAGAGGCCTCTCATTTATTATATTTATTGCTCTTAATATATATTAATTTATTATCAATGTTAAAAAGTCACATGGCATCTCACTTTGTGGTTGACCGTATGAGGGTTGAGTTTGACTTACAGAGATACTATAAAAGTGTTTTAATGTTAATCCCATAGTTTTGAATTGTTACTCATAAGGTATTTCATATTATTTCATACATTGTGAAGTTAATTATATCTTTCTAAAAGTGTTTTGAAGATATTCAAATGTTTTTAGAAATAATTTCACAAGTTATCATATATTATATTATATAAGTTGAAATGGAACAAACTCTATTAAGATTTAGTAAAATTGGGAGATTGATAGGTATATTCCCAAAAGCCCATGTTTTGGAATATGTCATAGTGTATGATAGTAAAATTTTATATGGTATGACCAAAATAAACCCAATGTATGTGTTATATCTTAGGTTAGGCATTTAATTTTTATGATAGTGTCATATCATTATGCCCTACCTAGAAATAGTATAATTTGATTTATTAGGTAATCATAAAGTCATGTAATATGATTTCATGCCTCTACTAACTTCAATTATTAGTCATTAATTAGGAATATTATATAGTAATCTCCCATGTAGTCTATGAAATCATAGGTTATGAATTACAATGTCATTAGGAATTGTATTGATATAATGACATTTTCTTGGATATCTATGGTGAGTAAAATCTTTCACATGGGCTATCATAAAGACCTATTTCATATAATTAAACTGATGGGGAGTTTGATATATTCATCCATGCGATGGATGAGTTGTTTAAAGAATTCGCACATGTATCAAAAATGTAGAGTAAACATGATAACACTCATGGAGTTTCCTTGAGGATCTATATAAGCATGATGCTCCCATACAATGTGGATTTACATGATTGCTTAATCCTTAGTTAGAACACCTTAACCCCAATTCTCTCTTATCATTCCACATTTTCATAGTGAGTAACTAATATTCTATAGTGGATGGTAGATACCACTCAAATGTTAAGAAATATAGTTATATAATGGATAACTTTTTATGTAAAAATCCTCTTATTCCCACTCTAATGATTTTCATGAATCATAAAAGATGAAGATTATTTTTGTATAAACATTAAATTATTGTGAAAATAAAACTAGTTTTACATTTATTTATTTATAGTTTCATAGATATCATTTATTTTGGCTTAGAGATTGTGGTTTGGGATTATAAATAATTTATATTACCACTAATAAGTTTTATTAGATCCCTATCAATCCCAACACTCAAATGTTCTTCATTTTATTTATACATTGTTTGGGTTTTATGATTTGGTGATTTTCGGCTTAAGGTTTCTTTGATGCATTTACCTACTATAATATGTGTTATCAAATCATTAAAAACCCTTACATGGTATTAAATCAGTACTATATATTTTTGAATCAACAAATCACATTGAATATGAAGAAAAACGGTTATTGTTTTGTATGTTATAATCAGTTATATAAAACAGGATATTGATTTTTAACCATGGTTGGTTTTACAATATGTGGTACCATAATTAGTTATCAGATCATACCTTATGATATGAAATGTTGTAATATATGATCCAGTTTAAATCCATTTTTTTATATATATTGTAAGGTATTATATATGGTGTCTTATATAACAATAACATTGATTAGTACTATTTTCATGTCATAAGATAATTTTTTTATCACAAATATGATATACCATATAAAAAAATATGACTCTTCTACATTAAAGGATGATATTTCATAACTACACACCCCCTTTCATAATCTACAATATATGTTTTTAGCTATAAAACTTATTTTGATATAGGATATCATCAATCATTGTTGATGTTATTTATTTTATCTATGATAGCACATGGTTCAATGATTATAGAACATGATAATTTTTATAACATGAATCATAGAAAAAAATTTGGTTGTATCTTTATATATGATACATAGGGAGATTTGTTTTCACAAAATATCAATTTTGAATTGAATTAAAAAACATATAATTTTTTTATAAATTTTAGAAAAATGTATTTTGGGATATTTATTTGATTTTTAAAGTGTTTATAATTTAATTAATTTTAATTTTATTAAAAACTAATAACTAAATATTTAGGAAAATTTTAATAATTAAATATCCATCATATTAACACTTAATATCAGATACCTTTTTGATTAATATGGAATGGATTATAATTTTGATACATAGTATTTATATAGAAATTATAAGGTAAGTTATAAAGTGTTTATAAATTAAAAAAATATGTTCAAATATAAAATATTATCTATTTAATTATGAATTATTCATTGTTGTTACATTGAAATGATCCAAAAAATGAATTATTTTATAAAAATATTTGAACAATTTCCAAAGCGGTTTGGAATATTTATATGATCAATGTTTATATAATAATAAATTCAAATTATTTTTATCTTATAAATATTTATATAATAAATATTAATTATAGAGTGTTTATATTTAAAATATCATATATTTAACTAAATTACATCTAAAGGATAATATATAAGATTTCATATTGGAAATAAATCTAGAGTGTTCATATTTATGGAATTTCCATAATGAATTATTAAATTATAAATTTTTTATAATTATATGATTTTTTGAATACTTCATATATATATATATCCCATGTCTTAATTTACTAAAAATTCATTTATTTTTTTTATTCACTATTATATTCATGAATATTTATGTTATATTGGTAATACATGTATAATTTATTTTAATGATTTAAAATACTACTAAATTGACATACTTGTATTTAAAGAGTTAATGCTAGGTATAATAATCTATTTATTATTCTTCTATCTTAAATTTAGATTGTACTTGGGAATGTTCTTGAATTGATAATTTTTTAAGTATATATATTGTTTTAAAATTATTGAATAATTGTGATGTCTCTTGAATGAAGAACCATGGGTAGAGGGAGTTTGGGTCATACCACTCACTAGTTTGGGAGTGTAGAATATTTAAAGAAAAGATTATACAATTTAGATGTTTTAATTATGGTGGGATTGATTCATCTCTTGAATGTTTCGGGTTACAATTGAAGCATTGGGAGGGTTCTCAATTCTAATTTCATCATCGGATTCAATAGATAAAATCAAAAGAACATTATGAACACAATTTCAGAATATCCAAAATAGGATATTTCATAATTAATTTATTATTAATTTTAATAAATAATTAACTTGAATAAAAAAACTCATGATCAATTTCTATAACCTCTCTGTATGCATTGTTATTGTGGTGGAGAATCCCAGTGATGATTCTCTATGTGTATCCACATGTGCTCTAAAAATCTCATGATAACATTCTTAAATATTTGGGAGCTAATTAATTAGATATAATTGGTTCATGAAGTTCAATTTTGATCTCAACAAGATGTTTTATTATTCTATCTACAATATTTAGAATAAGGATAAGAGGATTATTCTCTCAATTCTTGAGAAACTTTGTGAGGGATTCCTATTATAAAAAAATGTATCATACTTTGAAATAAGATATATATTTTCAATATATACATATGGTCAAAAATGGATAATGAAAAATATTTTCTTGTCAATATATTTTATAAAAGTAATTACCAAATATGAATAATAATAATAATAATAATACAATTAGTATCACTATATTCTATTATATGTCTTTATTTAAATATAAGTTATTAAATAAATAAATTAATTTTTATTTAATTGATATAAAATAAAATATATCATTTTCATTTGGCCACTGACATAAACCATTAATCCAGCCATAGAATTTATCGAACCTTGAATAATCAAAGACTTATTTGAATAAATATTATTTATTTGATAAATAAATAAATTTTATATTCACTAAACTAATGAATAAGTATTTATTTTAATATTCACATGACAAACTAAATATTTATATTAATATATTCCCAAAACTAAGAAATAAATAATATTTTCTGTAATAATTTATGAATATTTAAACCAGGGATAAAATCAACTCACATATTATGAACTATAATATGTAATGATTGTATTTATGAGATCAAGTTTACTAAAATAATTATTATTCCAAAAATAGAGAATAACTTTTATTCTTAACATTAAACTCATTATAATTTAATGATATTATATATACTATTATTATGTGACCCTTTGGCCTCTTACTCAGTAGCATTAAGTGAACATAGAACCAGTGAAATATCATAATCTTGTTACATGTCAATGCATCAAATTTTTTTTGTTAAAATAACAAAAACCATCTTATACTATATAATATATTTAATTTTTCTATTGATATATCATCATGTAGGAAGAAAATAGTGTCATCACCCACTATATTTGACATATATTTTTATGAATTTTTGAAATGAACTTGTCTATGTAAGACCATGGACATAAATTTAACTAGATAGCAATATTTCTATCAATGGTTTATAGATATATTCTTCTGTTAATATGTAAGGGACTAATCAATTCATGAATTATTTAATTAATTTCATCTAACATATAATTCGAAAAACATATATTTCTTTTCCTTGATTATATTTCATCATGGTTTTTATCCGTACATCAAAGTACGTGATTTATGATACTGGTTAAAAATAATCACAAGTCTAAGGAACAATAAACATGTTCATAGATAGGAATATCTAATTACACATAAACTTGTGGAACTATTAATGGAATGTTTTTCTTCATGAACTCCCTTTTAGGGAGATCAAAAACTATGATATTCATGATAAGATGAATCAATTTCTTAGGAGACCCTAATACATGATATTGAATCATAATTTAGGTCCCACCAGATATATTTTATCTAAACAATTGAAAATTTCTTCAAGAATATTATTATAGCATCATTACGTTCTCATTATATCAAGTAATTTTTAGATCCTTTTGAATGGAAAAATACTCCAAGGATATTATAAAATTAATTTTATATATAAGAATAATCATCATGAGATGAAATATTTATTAGTTTTCTAGTAATTGAAAGTATAAATTCATTTATAGGGAATCAACTAAAACAAACTCCCAATTACATTAGATCCAACTAGTAACATCTTATATCATAATATCTATCACATAATATTCATGATTATATTTAGATAATGATTTAGTCAATGAGTTATCCTAAATTTTCTCTATGGCTATTATTCTTACTATTACATAACTCCTTATTGAAAAATCCCATAAAAGGTGATAATTATGAAGTATATACTACTTCCATTGATGTATTCTAATCTCATTATATTGAAACCATATTGTAGTATCAACACTGTAAAAAGTGATATAATCATTACTTATAGGAACAATACCAAGCTCTTTGATGAAGTTTCATGTCCACGCTACTTATTTATCTATATAAAACATAAATATAATTGGACTATAATATATAATTAGGGACCAAAATATTCATAGAATTCTTCTGGAACACAAATCTTGCATTAAGAAAAAACATGTATCTCGATTATAATTTTATAAAATTTTAATTTGTTTAAAAACTAACATCTACATATCCTCTCACAATTATTTTATTATCCTCTCTATAAATTAGGAACATATCCTTCAAATAACTCAGGTACCTTAGGATCATATTTAAAGCTGACCAATGTGTCCCTCATGCTTCTTCTTGATATATTCCTCCCTTTGTTAAGGAATAGGAAATGTAATGCCTGGTACATAACATGACTTACATAATATATCCAATCACATATGTAGAAGGGATTATTCTCATTCTTTCCCTATCATCTTATTTCTAAATAAAATAATTCATATATTGATGTGTACCATGTGACACATGGTGAATTTATCACTTGGATTGTTTCATCTTCTGTTTTTAGTTCCTTATAAATGTATTTATTCTGACTTAGTCCAATTATCCCCTTAGATATATCTCAAAGGGTACTAATTTATAGAATATAGGATGTTTCACCAAATAATTTCATGGAGAAGAATTTATTCAACCATTTTTTTACTATCTACAAGACTGGTATCACATTTCCCATCAATAAAATATCATTAACATATATTTCTAGAAAAAAACATTCAATACCACTAAAACTCTTGGAGATATAGAGCTGGAATTAATTCATCGTTAAAAAAATCATTAATGGATTTAACAAAATGAATAATAAATTATCATTATTATTTCATTAAACTATAGATGGATATATATAGCATTGAGAAATTATAGTGATTATTTGGTGTCACGAACCCTCAAATTATGCCATGGAGACACCTTACACTAGGTTTACATTATATAAGGGTATCTTGACTTCCATTTTCTAAATCTCATTATCATAGTTATATTCCATGGAATGTAATTTTCTAATGGATTTTATCATAGTGAAAATTGAAAAGGATTCACTATAGTCCATGACAGAATGTTTCCTAAACCATTTAGTAATCACACATTATTTAAAGGCACCTACCGTACCATTCATATCTAGATTCTACTTGAATACCCATATCTCATAACTATACTCAAATAAACTAGAGGATATACCAATACTCAAAACCCCTTTTATTACGTTGGAACTACTTAAAAATTCATGTCTTCTAATCACTTCTAAATTTCTATATTGATTACTTCTTCTATTTAAAAAAGGGGTTCGTTATTCTCAACTAACACATTATCACCTTACTTGATGTTAAGAAAATCATACCTCTCTAGTTTTATATCCACTTTGGTTCTCTTATATAGTACTTTTATGTTTGGAAGAAATTCTAATACTTGGTCATGTGTAATTTCTTCATGTTCCTACACTTTTACATCCATATCTTTTACATTATTGAATTTTACAATTCCCTAAATATCATTATTTCAAATGGGTTCCATTAATAGAAATCTATAATGGTTATTGACTAAAAACTTTTATATAAGGTTTTGTTCAAATAATATCCTCTATTTTTTTAATGAAACCAAATAAATATGTACATCATTCCTCCTAATGCTAGTTTTCTATTAGAATTATACTTAAAAAAACTCAAATCACCATACATAAATATGTAGTGAAACGTATTTTTTCCATACCATAACTCAGGTAATGGTTGGAATCATTTTGTTTAGTGAAATATATATTATATTTGAAAATTTTTTTTGGTTAGTGATAAATTTTGAGATATGGGAATTACATTTTGATTTTGATTTTTTTTCACATCATTAAATTATGTTTTTTGATGTGTTAGGAGGATTTATTGATGCCTATAGGGTTAAGAATGGTGTTGTGGAAGTTTAAAAGAAGTCAAGATATATAAAACAATAGATGTGTGACATTCATAGTGTGACAATAGTTATTTACATCATTAATTACCTTTATATGGGGGCTGGGATTCTTATATAGTTTTTGACACCATAAATCAAGTATTCTTTCCCTGATGTCTACACTTCTATAGGCAAGCATGTAACATTTTTTATCTTTCACACTCTGAAGTCGTACTTTGTTACAGGAAAGTATTTTCTAGAGGAGTTATCCCCATACTCAGAGAAGAGTACATAGAATAAAACCATGTGCACATCGTGATTCAGTTCTAGGGGAATTTTTAAAAGTATTAGGGGTGGATTATAATTTAGAAACCCATTAGTTTATTATCTACAATAATAATGTGAATAGAGTATCGTCCAAACACCTTTCTCTATTCTTTATATTGGATATAGGTTATTAATCTACATTTTTAAAACTAACTGGAGTTTGGATCTTTACTTTTTTTGTTCATATCTAATGTCCCTAAATTATTTTTATTTTACTTTCTAGGGTTTTGAAATGAATATTTTTTAATATCATGCTGATGTCACCAAAAATAATGGGTATTTATATTATTTCTCATAGAAGAGGTCCCATGTGGATATATTCAAGATACTATTCATTATTTACCTTAAGGTTTCTTTCACAGTGAGTTTCATTTTGGTTTTCAATCATTCGGGGTAAAATTGAATATTTAATTTGTTCTTTAGTTTGGTAAATTTTCATGGCATATGTCTATGGGTTTCTCAAGAGAGGGTAACACCTTATTTATATAGTTTTAATATCTTAAGCTTCCACAGGGAGTTTGTAATTAGTTATTCGAAGTTGAGATTTCGATTTAAACTGTTTAATTAATTAAGTTTATGGTGTTTATTATTGAGGAAATTTGTCATGGAGATTATGGATACCATTTTGGGATTGAGAAAAGTTTATGAATGTTAGTTAAGGCAGGAATCCGTTACATTATTTCATCTCTCGGTGTTTTGGTTATTTTGTGTTCATGTTCATTCACCAGTAATAATTTATTCATATTTCATATCTTTTGTGAGTTTCTCTATAATGTGGGGATGGGATAATTCTTGACAAATATTCAACTTGGTCTATATAAATTACTAAATGGTTCGATGGTAGGAGCTTGGTCAAAAAAAATTCGGTGTCCCATCGTAAGGTTTTACTTTTGGTTTGTATTTGAATTTAGAATTTAAAATGAATTTTGATTTTAATATTTTCTTAATTTTTTTTAATTAAATGTAAATTTCATGGAAAATGTGTGATTTATAAATTGGTTGGAAATGGTAATTTAAATTTAAAATGGGTTTTCTAAATAATGTTTTGTTGGGATTTATCTAAAGTCATAGAGTGAGAAAAAAGTATTGTTATTCCTTTTATGAGTGATTTTAAAAATGGATTTATATTATTTTTTAAAAGAATTCTATATTATATTTGTTTAAAATTGATTTGTTAAGTTTGACCTTGAGTGGGAAATTATCTATTTTCTAAATTATGGTGCTTTATATGTTCCCTAATTTTTTGACTTCCAAGTTGAATTTTGCTGAATGAATATGTGTGTGTAGCCTTGTGAATACATTTATTATGGTAGTAAAGTAGTTGGATGGTCCCGATGGATGGAATTGAACCCTTATATGGTTGATATGGGTTTTGGTATGTGTTAGAGATATAGGACTCGGTCTCGGGGGAGTTCTACACTGGTAATGAGCTGGTAAGACGATTAATGGGACTTATGCCCTATATAGGTTAAACATGTTATTCTAGGTTATGGAACCATATTGGGAGAGGTATACCGAGGCCTTCCATTATATGAGTTAGAAGTCCTAGGTTGAGAACCACCCATATAAAGGTTGGGTTGTGTGTTGAATGTGTTGTGCCAGATGAAGATCATAGAAAAGAAATGGGATATGAAGGGTTTATATTTCCTTAGTGAGAATTCTTGTTTTGAGGAACACCATTGTGAGGGAAGTGTTTTAGGTTTCATGTATTATTCTAGGAAATAAGAAAAAAAATAAAGAGGGATCATGAGGTTTAACCTTACCTTGAGTTAGAATATCAGGGTTGAGGACCGCTCCTTTGAGGGATGGGTCACATGATGCATGTGTTATTCTATGTTACAAATTAATATGGGGGAGATGGATCTAAAGGACTAATGTTGCCCTTGGTGATAAGGCATGGTATTGGTATTCCGAACATTACATTAGTAGGCTTGGCCCAAAACTATTTTCTTTGTCAGGGTGATCAGGCTAGGTCCAAGGATCACCCATGTGAGTGCTTGGTCATAGAATGAATTGAGGCATAAATGATAGGTCACCCTTGTTTGTGAATGTATAGGTAGATGATGTTCTAAATATCTCCTCTTCTAGTTCCTTTAGTTAGTGTTTTGATGTATTGATGATGCCCTACCCGATGTGTTTGGGTGTAGTATGAAATAATTTTGGTTGGAACACTACCCAAAACCTTTGGATATAGGTCAATTTTTGGTATGAGGTGATTTATTCTTTTTAAAATGGGGTTGAATTTGGTATGTTTAGGTGTATTGGTTTCTTAGTTAGTATAAGAAAACATGACTTGTGTGACTCAATGTTCATTTTGTGTCATGATTCTTGGAAGGTGTGTTTAATGGACATAACTGCACCTTATTTATTTATTTCACAAACATATACTTGATCACAATAGTAATAAGTATTTTTTAAGCCATTAGGGATTCCAATAATGTTATTGGAAAAACCCCTAATCTTGTACACAACATGGGTTTTGATGTATATGGGTAGATATTACTATTTTCTCTTAGGACATCATTATCATTTGGAGTTTCAAATACAGAACAGGTCTGGTTGGCCACAAATTCCAAGGATTCAGTTAGATGGAATGTGAGTTGTGATGGAGGCTATATATATTAATTATTTATATTTTTTATCATGTACTGTCTAGAGGGATATTTTATTTTTATATGATTCCTTGTTTTTCTAATGTTACTCTGTTATGTATTTTTTATTATATAGATTATTTATTTCCTTTTAACTAGAATTAAGGGCCCTAGTTTGGCTCCATGTTTTGTGTCTATGTGTTTTTGGGATTCCCATCATAAGGATAAGTCATTATGATTTTTTTGTAGATTCAGGAATAACCCTCCACATTTACATTAGTGGGAATAGTCTCACCATGACTATGTTAGACCCGATCCACTTCTTGGTATCCTTTGGTGTATTAGGAGGCATGATTGAGATTACATAGAGTCCCATACCTAATTCTGTTAGGGAAATATAGTATTAAGAGTAGCAACTCATATGGAAGTCCACATGCCACTTTATTTGGAACTTAGATTATTATATATGTTTCATTCCAAAGATGTTTATCCCTATATGATTAATGGAATATCTTCACAACCCATCATAAATCTCACTATTTGAAATAATGATTCATTAAAACTTTCACTAATTCAATTCTACTTTAGTATATATTGATGAGAGAGTAGGTATTATATATCAAACTCTATTAGATAATTTATTATCCTTTGTTAATGATAATCCTCACCCTGATATGAGTATAGATTCTTTATCTTCATACAAATATGATTTTATAAATTATTCATATATTTATTATTTTTTAAAAAATAATAACAATTATAACTCATTATGTAAATATATCCATATCTTATTAAAGGATCAGTAAAAGTTATGAAATATATATATATATATATATATATATATATTTCTAGATTATATATGAAAGGATCTACACAAATTAATGTAAAATAAATATAAAATATCTATATATCTCTCACCCATTATATTCAATGAGGCATTGGTCATTTTTCTTTGTAAACAAGAAAGGCCAATATGCAAGGGTTTCAGTAAAAAACTAATATAAATACACTTACTGATAAAATTTTATCAAACACTTCTCATTTTATGATCATGTCCGTGATTCCATGATGGGGTATGATATGAGTCTTGTGAACATGATTTTATAAAATTTCCATGATTTTATTCTTATATTTTTGTATATAAATATAATTATTCAGATGTTTTATACTGTAATATATACTATATTTCTAAAATTATTGACTTTTTTGATGTTTAAAAAATGTTATCCATTTTTAAGCTATAACAATAAATCGGGTTCTTCGTTAAATTGGGAACATAAGAGAAATTCATTTAAACTAAAATCAATATAGTCAAAAATGTGAATTGGTAGTCTACAATAACCATCACATCTAGTCTCAAACCATTGGAAACATGAATATACACCTAACTATTGGAAATATTTTAAAATATAATGTGATCATATATAATATGTGAAAAAAACTCTCTCTAAAATACCTGATTTATTGAAATGGAAATATTTAACATGAAAATTAATGTACCTAGAGCATAATATTATTTACTAAGTCACAGTTCTTATTCTCACAAACAATCTTACCACAAGAGAAACAAACAATATCCTTCTCTATATCCTCTCTCTATATATTTTTCTTACTATAAGGAAATTTCAAAGGTTCCTTATACATAAAATTTCCCTTTGAAATTTAATACTTTCTTTTTATTTTGTTCAACATATGGGTAGATGGATTTTTATGCTTCATGTCATTTTCTATTTAGATAATTAAATTCATGAGATCTTTGGGTGTCTTAAAAATACTATTAATTTTTTAATTCATATTAAAAAATGAGAACCATGAGGTAATTTAGAATATAATTAGGGTTTTACATAACTCTTTGGGTAGTTTGAATCCTTAAATTCACAAATTTTGAACATAGACAGTCATCATGACTAATGTTTTTCATGTTGGAACTCCTTCTATTAGTTTTTATATAAATACTACATTTGAGATTTCATGCCTCTCTAGTATTTCTTAATCTTGATAATGGTAATAGAGATGATTTAATATAGAGTATATATCTATATTTCTAAATGATTTTTAATCACACTATTAATGGATGATAAAATGTGGAATTGGACATCCAATATGTCATTCACATGTTTCCAAAATTTGTTTGTATCATCCTCACTTGCCTATTGAGAGGGATTAATATGAACTATGGAGTCTATTACATAATACTCTATCTATTATAATTGTGCAATGAACAAGAACCTGTACCAATTCTGAAAGATGGAATCAGTCATAAGATTATATTTCCCCAATATGGATAAAAATATAGGGACATTTTTGAATAGATATCACCTTTTTTCTATATAAAACATAAGAAATATTTTAATAATTTTTATTGACTACTTTTTATAATGCAATTAATTAATTTAATTAGTCCCCCATAATTTTATCAAATCCCAATATAACCCACTATTATATATAGAATATCTAGTTTCAAGGATATTCTATTTGAAAGGATAAATATTTCTCTTCTCATAACCCAATCCATGGGAATAAAAATTACTCATATTTTTTAAGTAGGATTTACATTCCAAGTGTATTTACTTATATATCCTTGATATATTGTGTGTACTCCCTATTCTTGAGATCCTACACTATTATTTCATTAATACCAACCACCATATTTATTAATTATACTATATAAATTAGCCCTAATTTAAATTTAGTTACATTATCCCTTTATCTTTTTTAATAAACTCAAATAATTTAAAATTTCCCCTAAATATTTCCAAATTAATACTTTAACTTTGGTTGGATAATATCTAAAAAAATTGAAAGAATTTTCAAACATATTATTTTGGATTGAGGGATTTTATTTAAAAAATATATAAATATTCTTTATTACATTCTTAATATGATTTTTAATATCATGTGGAAATTATATAATAAATTAATAATTTCTCAAAACATGATTTACACATATTAATGATATTTTATGTTATATTGAATTACTTTGTAATTTATTTGTCTTATATTATCACATTTAATCATCCAAATAAACCATGATTTTCATGAATAAACAAATAACCATGCATAGAATAAATAAAATAAATATATTATATGATCATGAATTTTTATCTACTGGTTATTTTATTATGTAGTGAAAAACCAGCCTTGACCTTATGGGGGAAATAATTGAGACTACACTTTGATAGATTTGTAGAATTTTTCTATTCTCATATATATATTATTGGGTGGATTCATCATGACTCAAGTCTTGAACTAAATCCTCTAGTTAGGAACTCCATCCTTTATAAATATCTACTCAGATGAAGGTGTGGGGTACCAGGGTTTTAGGATTACAAAAATCCATATACATACCAGCCTATATATAATAAAGGATAGTGTAATTATTCATAGATAATCCTATTTAATTTTATAAAATTTATCATATAAACCCATGAAAAAAATAATTAAATTAAATTAATACACCCAACACACGCACAAGATAATAAAACTCATGATCAATCATAACATCCAATGACTACACATTTATAATTACTTGCATTAATTATAAATTAATTATAATTAATACAATTATAATAAAATTAATAAATTGATCAAATGATTTATTAATTAAATCATTATCTTATTATTTTGTACTAAACGTTCTTGGGACAATAGAATCAAAACTTTTTTTATAAATAAATTAAATAAGGATAATTTTTTAAAATTAATTTATTACACAATGTGTACTATGGAGGCCACATGATGGGTACATTCTATGTCATATTAAATCCATTTCTTGTATTTAATACTTACATGGTCTGTAATGGAAGTCTATACGTTCGGTAACACACATTGTGTAAAGTTGTTACTGCTTACCGTGTACTTACATGGCATGTAAGCCTACACAACATGTCACAATATATATGGAGTGTACTTCCATATGTAAATTAATGTAATGTTCATTGTGTGAATAACCACATAACACATAATAATATAAAAAATGTGTACAATTGTAAATCCATGTTTTAGTAAATAGAATTTACAATGATTGATACACATATTTTAATTGAATATTTTATGTTAATTATAATAATTAAGTGTTTATGGAAATAAGACACATAGATTATAACTTGATGTGTATTTTGTGTGGAAAAAAATCTATCTCATGGTGTGTACATATACCTACACGTCATGTAGTTTGTGTGTCACTTTATTTATTCATCGTTCTTTCCCACATTGTATATTGAAAATAAATAAATGCATACCTTGAATGGGTTGTCATGTGTTATAATATGTTTATAAGAATTTTACACGTCATGTAATAAATGTTTTTCTATGTCACTCGGTTTTAAATTAATAAGTAGTATATAATGAAACAATATATTGATCACACTAGTTGATTTATTTTATTTGGGTCATGAACAATGTGTGGTTGCATTAATTGTACATCGGCTACACATAAATTAGTCTCTATCAAACAATATTCCATGGTTGAGGTCAATATATGATGTGTAATGATGTTGTATACCAAAGTATACAGTGAGTGGAAATTTATATAGTCTATCCTATCTATGAGTTTATCATACATACAAGATTTATTATTTTCTATTACACTTTGTGTGTCAATCTCATGCATCTAGAGGTCTTGGAACCAAAATATGGTATTTTCGAGTGTTATTTACATGTGTTGGGTTATTCTATGCCACAATAATTAGATGAATGTAATATCTTTTCCACTGTATAAATAAAAAATTTGGAAAAGAAAATTTTAAAACCAAGGTATAAAAATTACCAAATAAATTGTAAATTATTATAAATTAGAATATGAATTCTTTGATACCACTTGAAGGTTTCATGGCATAGTGGTAGTGTTGGGTGATTGAGTAATTTCAATTTTTCTGGGATTAAATAAATAAAATCTATACAACCCTATAAATAGAACCTAGTAATCTATTAGAGAGGATATTTTAAATAAAATTTGTAATTAAATTAAAATAACAATGAAATAAAATGTGATAATACCCTTTAACAATTTTCATAGATTCTCATATTGTTTTTTCTTTATTATAGAGAAAAAACTAAAGATTCTTATATGTGTATCCACATGTACCTTATGAATATCTAGAAAACATACTTGAATCTTTGATTTCTAGCATGGTTGATACAAGTGCTTCAAATTGTTCATTGTTGATCAAAACTATATGTTCTTTTATTATCTCTATATTCATGAGAATAAGTATAGAATCATTATTCTGTACAAGAATGATAGAATTATTGACATCTTTATGTTGTGCACAATAATTCCCACTCCTAAAAATGAGATATATTTTTCTTCAAATACTTTTTGTTAAACCAAGATAACTTCACTAGATATAATAAATCATCGTATAAATTTTTTTGGTGTTATAATTTTGTTGAAATTGATGTCTCTCATTAGTAAATAACCATGGGTATAGGGACGTTTAGTTATTATACTCACAGTACTAGGTGCATAAACTATCTCATGAAAATTATGGGTTGGATACTTATCAATACATACTTAATATTTTTTGAATTATTCATTTCATATAATTATAATCCCTTAAAAGAAATTTTTTCATGTACCTTGTTCATTGAATGAATTTTAATATGTGTAAATATAGATGTCTTTTAACAGAAGATATGTGTTCATACTGAGTTAAACATCAACATGTTTTGAAGATATTGATTTGGCATAGTGAATAGTGATTTAAATATAAATCATAATAAGTATGCATACATTCAAAGGGAATACATGATATAATTTGATGAGATACTAAAAACCTCTTTTAAATAATAGTTACATATTCTCTTAAATAAAAACACTTTTCAAAACCTATATCATTCTATATAGGTGACCATAACGATTGTTTACCATGAATTATCTTATACATATAATGTATATTATAAGTGACCCTCACTGATAGGTTCCTATAGATTATGTGAGAAATATTTTACACTTATCTAGAAAACCTAAACTATTGGAATAAAATAGGAATAATATTTCCGGAAAACATGTTCTGAATTAGGATGAAGAGGTATCTTATCAACTATAAAATATTCATATATATTATGATTGATATAATGGTCTACCAAATATAGCCAATTTTTTTTTGTGAACATAAATATAACACCCTAGGAGTTTATGTTATATTGATCTGTTTTATAAATTTAATTTCATTTCTAGCTTTCCTTATATGAAACACTATTTTTAAATGAACTGTGATATACTATTATAATGTCATTATTTAATGGGGTAGTAATCACCTAGCCATTGGATTTATAGGTAGGAATAATAATAATTTATTTTTGATAATATTTTTATATATGTATGAAATTAATTCAATGTTTATAAGCTATAAATGAAAATAAAATCACTTGAAGGTAAAAAAAGATATGTTTTACTCAAAATCCTTTTAATACCCATAATGTGTAATTATATAAATAAATTATATCAATATATATGGATGAATTATTTAATTAAATACTTATATAATATATTCATTAAAATATTTTAACATTAATCTAATTGTTTTTGTTTGGAAAAGACAAGTGGTATACTTCATTTTATCCTTAAAATGAATTTTACTAAAAATAGCTTTCGTTCTGTTTTCCACACATATTTTTAAATTAATTTCTTTCACTTATGGAAATTGAATATTTTAAAATATATTTAATATTTGTATTCATTAAAATTTAAAATTATAATACCTTAAAATTAATTTTTGGTTATAATGAGTAGTAAAAAGTGTAAAATTATTGTTTCTATGGCCAAGGTTAAAACGGGCTTACCGGGGGATAACATAAGAGACAAGGTTAAAATATCAGTAGAATCTAGATTTAATTTTATTGTTTTATGGTTTTTAAACCTTATACTTTCTATATTTTAAAAAATTTAATGTTTTATCTTCTTGACTTGAGTTGGACATTAATACATTTTAATCTTTTGAAAAATATCAATTATGTCCTCTCCCTACATTATAAAAAGAAACCAACAATACATTATTCCTAAAACATTATGATCCTTATATATTAGACAATTCCAAACCAAATACCTAAATAAAATAAATACACATGTTCTAGAGGTCCTTTTCTATTTAGGATACCATTCATTCATGGGTTAAGGAGTAGGCAAAATGTGTTTTCTCAAAAAAGAGGTATAACTCTTAACCGAGTACTTTCAATTTAATTTATTCTTATACCCGATATAAATATATGGTGTACATTATGAAATAATTAATCAGTTATATTAAATATATGGAATTTTTATTATGATTACCAATCAACCATTTTTCACCTCCTGTCCTTCATGTGATAAATAAATGTATCACTCATGAGTATATGGGGGCTACCGCCTCCACACATTGATATAATTAATTCTACACAATAAACAATCGTGGATAGTTACTATAATGTATTTAATATTTATATATTATATTTATGATATATTTTTATTTCTTGAAATTTATGATATTATCTACCGTATTATCATTTCATTCATTGGAAAATGATGGTGTCACTCCGGTGTTTGTGTGGAGTACTACTTCTAGGAAGCGTGGTGATTCATTTTTGATTTCCATTTTACTTGTATGGTAATAACAACAGATTTAATAAAAATATATTATATTTATTATATAATAATGATTCTATAAAGGTTAATTATTATTTACCTTTATTTCATTCCAACCATCAAAATGAGGAAACATCACTCGTGCGTATATACGGGTTACCATCTCCATGAAGCGATGCAATTCATTTTTCATCACAAATTTATATGAATAATTATAAAAGTATATATTGTGAATATATTTTATAATTATTTAATGATCAATATTTTTTAATATTATTAAACCATAGCCAATGTTCACAAATTGTAACCATCAAATAGAATCATGCATGGAAAACAGACTAGTTTTCACCTGAATATACATTTTAATAAAGAAATTGGTAACTAAAGTACAATGAGAGATTATAAATAAATGATACATTGTAAGGTATAAATTAATATGGTTCTAAAATATATGTATAATAAATCTATATTTTTTATATGGGATACATGAACATGTACATAGCAAGAGATAACATTCGGTAAGGAATTTATTTTACAATCTCGATTCTTTAAGGAATTTTCTATGAAACTGTTTTTGAAGGAGATTATAATTATAATATCCTATAAATCCCATATATTTTACTCTCATATGTTTATTATGAGAATTTACAATTATTTTTCAATTTTCACTCTTTTTCAGTTAAATTGTCTGAGAATCTTTTTTCAATGAAAATCCGACGTTCTCTTCTCATTGGTCAATGAACTTTTTCTTCTATGCCCATACTCTTTAATTTTTTATTAATGTTGTTACCAGTACTTGAAATATTATTAAAATTATGTTTTCAATACCTTTGAAATTATTTACAATGTTTTAGAATGTAATATTATGTAAAGTTGCTCGAACAAGTCATTTTTAAATTTTTTTCACAAAAGTGTGAATGTAATTTCTTCTTTTAACATAAAAAACATGAATGGATTTTCAAATAATCATTAATATTATTTCATTTGAAGATTAATTACATTTTTACATCACTACTTTCAAATAAAAATTTTTTCTCAATGTTTTGGAAATTTTTAGTTATAAAATTTTCAAAAGGAAACAATATTTTAAAATATTTTAAAAAATGGTTGTAATTATCTTCAAATGTAATTTAAATCTATGTAAAAATAATTTAATGATTGTTATGATTCATGGTGGATATGATCATATGATTAAATCTATATTATTTCTATGTATATATTCTATTTTCTATGATTTAATATTAATTATTTAAAACCTATTTTATTCCCACAAGTAAATTAAGATATGATGAAGCCTTTAAGAATCATATTTATTTTCCTTCATTTACTAAATAATGAAATATTTATCAAACTCATTTTATTTCTAAAGGTTATGATATGATAATTTTTTGAATTTTTTATGATCTTAAATAACTCACATATATATAATTTTGATTATCTGATAGGTGGGTACAAAATTCTTTATCTCTCTAATGCATTAGGTAAAGATGGATATCTCATTAAATAATATAGATTTAAATTGGGAGTAAATCCAGTTTATTAAGTAACTCTATCCACTATAATAGTTTAGGAGTAAACCTTGACTAACAAAATCATTGAATGAGGAGTGAACACAATCCACTACCATAGCCTAAGCATCGAGCCTTTATTAAGGAAATTATTGTATATGCTAATGACTATTCCAAAAATTTATATATTCTACATATGTTATGTTCTCTTTTGTCGTGATAGATTGTTTTTTATTCCTCACAATAACAACATATGGATTTTTTTATAGAAACACTTCATTTAATATCTTTTGATAAATGATCTTTGACTGATTGTGTATTATTTTTGTTAGTTATAATCATGTTATCATACCCTTTTCTCATATCATGATCATGTATGGTCATTAATTGATATGAATTATGTTTACCCTGATTGAGCTTATGAGTACACCCTTTCTTATGATTCCTTTTCTCTGGTTGTGATGTATATTTTTAGTTGGGTATATCTAATATGTGTACTATTGGAGAGGATCTTTATGGGAGATATTGAATATCGTTCATGAAATAAGTTGATTTATGTATCTGTTATTCAAAGACATAAAATTATTATGGTTATTGGTTATGTTTTATTATGATATGTATTTAATATTCCTCTAAAATTATGTAATATATATACAAATGCTAAATTATTGGGCCACTTTAGTTGGTATCAATGAAGGGTTTAGAAAACATTGGTGAAAATCTTGAGGACAAGTCTACGAATATGATACCTTCATTATTATTTTTAAAAATAGATATTGTGTTGATTTACTATAAAATGAATCACTTTATAGATATTGAAAAGTGGATTAATCTTTGAAACTGATGCACAAAGGGGTAACAACTCTTAAAGGGGTGGATTGGGTATTATCTCGATCATCATTGGTTCCAGATGAGTAGGCCTAAGACTGCAAATCTGGTTAGACACACCTATTGGATATTCATGGGTTAGATGACATTTTATTGATTAATGATTATGAAGTATTTTAATATAAGATATCCATGAATGAACTAGTTTAAAACATTTGTTTCATATATTGAAAAGTAGGTGTCATGATTTAGAAATCCTATGATTGATTTTCATGATTATATGATTACTCACTCTGGTTAATGTTAATTTATGGTCACACACAAAAAATGGTTTTAGTAAGGTAATTTTGAAATAATGATAATGTTGAGTTGGTAATAGGCATGATAAAATATTGAAGTATCTTTTTTTGAGATTAGTCATTTGATTTCCTTTTCATCATAAAATGTGTCTAGTAAAGATAATTCATATCCTCAATGATTTTATAATGATTCAAGAGTAAAAAATCATAATGATACTATAGATTCCCATTATAAAAATTACTTAAATAATAAATTCATCTCATGGGTTAGAAAATACAAAGGAGAAATTTTCACATAACACATAGATAGATATGTTTAGTTTCTTGGAAATTATATATATAAACATTATATTTTATTAAAATAGTAATAATTAATCCATAGTCATGATCCTCTATACCATTTTATAGACATCTCAGTTGATATAATAATATTTTTAATTTTGGGATTGGAAATATAACTATGGGGTGAGATCTTACACTTTGTAATGGAAAACCTATTATAACATGAAGGAAAACACAAGGAAGACGTAAATATCATCGTAAATGATCAGAAGAACATAGATGATAATCATAAAACACGTTAGAGTCATAAAATATCTTCATTGGATGATTATGTAAGAATTGAATATATGACATGGATCAAAACAAATATCAGAAGTCATATAACATATGTGATGATATAAAAGTGAAGAATACTTAAAAAATAAGGCATAATCATTGAAACCTGGAATTTTGGATAAATGGAATATATTTTGTAAATTTTGAAGAACATTATAAAAAACATGGAAATTTGTAACCACCATAAGAAAACCTATGTGATAAAACACATTATGACTATGCTTATGTGAGAAAACTCATAATGTTCAGGCCTAAAAATGGGACCAAAACCATCATGCATAGGCAAGTGTGAAAAAATTCATTATGTCTATTCCTGACTATATCAAGAGATATAATCTTAATCCAACATATTATAGGGTGATATAAGACCCCACCCATCATCATACATACATTTTTCTATTAATTATAATAAATAAAACATATATTAATGAACCTTTGGAAAAATAATGGGTTTCTTAACCATTATAAAAACATCAAATAAAATAAACATAAATGATCACACGATATAAAAAATATCAGTTTCAAAAAGTAACCATATCATAACATCATATGGAGGGTGATGAAAAATCACATCTTGAAATAAAATAACTTTGAGGATAAATAGAAGTGAAAATAAAAAAGTTTTTACAAAAACATTTAAAAAAATTAAATTATAACATATATTTATTATTTAGAGCGATATATAAGACTTTTTAAAACATTATTATATATATTTCATCATAAAATTCAATTGAAAATAAATTTTTCAAAATGGGTAAGTGAATATAATTTTAAAATGTTTACTTTTAAAAGAATCTTTAATAATGGAGACTTAAAAAATGTAAAATGTTTTTAAAAATGGATAGTAAAATATTTACCAATAAATCATTTAAAAAAATATTTACAAATGGAAAATTTAAAATGATATAGATTTCATAAAAATAAAATATAGATATGACTATAAAGCCTTTTATTTAAAAAATATGGAAAATGTTTTGTATAATTTGACAAAACATTGCTGAAAACCCACATGTTTAAATGGTTGATGGAAAAAAAAATTTAAAAAATTAAAAAATTTGGTGGTGGAGGGGATGATCATTTCATATAAAGAAATTTTTATTTTCCCCTAAATGGTAGATAATGTTAGTGGGAATTAAAAAAAAAGGATGTGGAGGGAAAATCCATTTAATGTTATGAGAATTATTATTAAGTAAAATCTATTTTAACAAAACATTATAGTCATCGTGGAATAAAAATTTGTGGTGAAACCTTATTTCCACAAAAGATAAGTTGAAAATATATTGTAAAATAATGAAATGTTATAATGGATAAATCATCAATTATAATTTCAAAAGACTAGTGATTATAACCCAATGAAAAGATATGGGTCGTGAAAACACATTATGAATTTAGTAATTTTTTAATCAAAAGTCAATGAAATATTTAAAATAATATAGTTCTATAAATAAAATAAATTAAATCATATATTATGAATAATAATAAATTTTTGGTTAGTTTATACACCATAGAAATAAGAAATCAGTGCGTAACATTGAAAATTTTCTGAAGGAAGAGAAGTTCGTAAGAAAAACAATTACCTTATTTAAATTAATATTTGATGTAAATATAACATCATATAAAAACATTATCTACATTAATAACCTATTTAATAACCTTATTTATATTTTTTATCATTTATAACCTTTATTTTTAATAATTTATTTTGGTTATATTGATTAGATATAACTTATTTTTAACTATCGGGTGATAATAACATTAACTGTTTGTTCACATTATATAATTTTTATATCATTCCCTATAATTTTATACATTTTTAATTATTTATAAGTTATTTAATATTATATAATATATAACTTATAATTATTTAAAATTTAATTATTTCATTCTTTGTGTGTTTTGGTTATATTAGGTGAATACTGAATTATTAACGACTTATTTTCTTAATTTTGTTTATTGGAGATGAGTTATTTTTAATAAATTATATAACATATGTAACTTTTAAAAACAAAATAAAATTAAAAATTAATTTATTATTAAACTTTATTAATATCTGTATTTAGTTTCTAATAGTCATACATGATTTTATTTTAAAGAATCGTTCACATAGGTGGTTAAACAGGCCCAAAATTGAACTAGATTTTACTTGATTGGTGAGTATGTTTAAAGAGTTGCTTATTTTGACATCATATAATTTTAATATATTAATAATGATATTGTTTTTATGTATCTATAATTAGGAAATAGTTTTTGAATAGTTTTTATTTATAATGAAAAACTAATCAAAAAGCGACAAAATGATTCTTCGTGGAGGTTATAGTTTACACACACACATGATTGGAATTCCTTTGTTTTTATAAGTGGATGGAAATTAATAAATAAGGGCCATAAAATTAATTAAAAAACATATAATTTACTATTTATACCTAAATTATCATATTATTATGGATATAAGATATTTGTAAGTGTCAGATTAATAAAAAACATAAGAAAAATATAATACTTACATTAGAGATTTAATCTTCCCTTACAAGTCCACTTATAATTTAAGGTATTAAAATAAATATGAGTGAAAAGGGGTTTTATTATGATTTAGGGTTATAGTAACATTAAAATTTTAAATAATCAAGTATGAATTCACAGTATAGGTGAGTCTTGAAGTGGTAAAAGTGTTACTTTTTTATAAGTGAAAAAAGGGTAGTTTTGGAAATATACATTTCAATAATTCAATTTCACTATTACTGTCAAATTGGATTCAAAAAGGTAAAAATTAAGGAATGGGGTGACTTTTTTTAATCCACACATCAATAATCTATTTGAAAAAAAATTTAATAGCTTTTTACCTTTTACTCTTAGTAAAATAATTTTTACCACTTTTTACAAAAGTAAATCATTTTTAAAATTAGTAATTAATTTTAATTACCAAAATTAAAATTAATCTAATTATATAATTTTAAATGTCTAGTTTCAACTTTTAAATCCTTTTTGTCGCATAGAATTTGTTTAGGTAAGAAAAGTTACATTCAAAATAAAAAAAACTAAAATGTGTAAAATTATTTTTTTGAAAAATAATATTATTAAAATTTTAAATTTATATATAATATAGTTATAATGGGTACTAATTTTAGTGACATGAATTTATTTATAATGAATGGAATAAATGGTATGGGGCTTCAAAAGCAATCTAAAACCGAACCTCACCATGAAAATTGTTAATTTAATTAGAAGACAAAAAATAGTTTCATATTTTTTATAGTGATGTAACATTTTGATTTAGATATAGAAATATGTGGAATATTTTTTTATTTTTATAAATAATATTTAAAAATTGATAATTTTATTTCTTGCATTGATATTTAATTTGTTTAATGGTTTTGAAATATTCTAAGTTATTCTTACATAATGACAAAATCATGAAATTTATAATTCTAAAAAATCCCACATTTTTTCACTAAAAATAAATATATTTATAAAATGGTAAAAAAATTATCAAAATATAATATAGACGTGAAAATTGAGAATATAATGTAAAAAATTTCAAATTCACATCCTAGAATTTCCAATTTTTATTTTTATCTAAAAGCATAAAATATTTCTAAATTTGATTTTATTGAAAACTAACTTTTCCATATTAACTATATGTATTTTCATAACTATATAATTAATATTGTGTTAATATTTACTGTTAAATCAATGAAAACATAGTTTCTAGAAATAAAATTTCAATTTTAAAAAATTCATTTTAAGCCTAAAGTGGATTTTGAAAAAAAGGATTTCAAAAATTATATAAATTTTTTATATATCTGTACATATAAAATGTTTTTTACATTTCAATATATTCTTATGTCTTACTTAATTAACCCATTGTGATTTATGTGTAATTTCTATGCCCTAGATAAACTCTAATTTTTTACATTAGTTTGTTATTTATGTTACACATTCTATTTAGAAAATGTTTATTCAAGTAAAATATATAATGAAAACTTATGTCATTATATTTTCCTCCACATAAATATTTCATATACTTGTAATTTAGTTATTACTCACTAACAATGAGAGTTAAGGGTGTTTGTAATATGAATTGAGATTAAATTTTCAAATGAGATGTACATCACATCTATTCAAATATAATAAGAACAGTCTTAAAATTCCATTCCTTATTATCAATTTTACTTAAATTACTCTAATGTTTTGGGGTAATCCCTATTTTATTTTCCTTTGATTTCATAGTTTAGATCTAAAGTTAATTTTTTTCATAATTTCGTTTAAAAAAATAAATCTGATTCTCTATTTTTATAATTGTTACGCTACACACACATACCTCTCGTATCCCATAGTCCTCAAACATAGTTGTGCAGGTGGAAAGTGGTGGTAGAATGATGTTGTCAATAAATATGCTCCTCATCTTTATAAGGCTCATTACAATTCACTATAAAACCCATAATGTCCCTTTTAATAGTTGTTGTCTCCAATGAATCATCTTGCACCATCACATTGTTATCCCTCTCTCTTGTCTCCAACTTCAAGTGATTGCCACCAATATGTTTACCTACCTATTGCAAAATTTTGGGAGCTTCCTTATCTATAAAACCCTCATGAACAAAGTTTTGTGTCATATGGATTCCTCGCAACATCTCCTTACGGTGGAATTTAATATGTCTAGTCATGGAATTTTATGACCCAAAATGTTTCCCATAGATGATGCATGGGATCACATGCTCTGGGGTATCAAACCTAATTATTAATCTTTTCCCAACCACAAGATCACTTGGTGGACACCTTTTTTCCTTGACCACCATTTCATGTGTCACTAGTGGTGGTGGACATATATTTTATTCTTCCTCCACCATTCCCATAGTGTTTTAAACTAATTTGGATGCATCTAGGCATACATGTAGTAGTAGTGCATTGATAGATGATGATGAAGATGGTTCATTGATTTTATATTCTCCTATAGTGATTTAACGATCTCTCTATTATGGATTCTGGTTAGTATTTATGCCCCATATATTTTTAATAGTTAGGATGTTTTGGGTAATCTTATATGATCAGTTAATATAGTGTCAATGTTGAAATAGTAAATATATTAGGTCAAATACTTCTAAAGTACCCATACTAAGATTTATATACTCATAAACATATACACAAAAAATAAATCATAAAAAAATACATATCTTATTAGAAAAAAAGACATCGGGGTGGTACACTTAGAAAATAATCATAGCAATATAGAGTAAATAGAATAAAGAACCCATATTAAAAATTCTATAGTGTTGGAATATGTTATCCCAATCAACCTCATCAAAATTCATTGTATGGGATCCAACTTGTTCTCTTGGTTATGGTTTTTTTAAATCTAATCATTCTTATCCTCCTTATATTTATGGTGTAATATTCTAAATTTTAAATTTTTCATAAAACCATCTTCTGAATATAATTTACAAGTCCTATTATGTGAAAATAATTTTTAATAAAATTCACCTTTTTTATATATTTATGGTGTTATTTAAAGTTAAAATTTTTTTATAAATGGTTACATAAGGGAATAATTCATTTGGTATGTGCGATGTAAGGGTAGGGATATCAATTCATAAAGGTATATAGCGGGGCTGCATAAGGGTAATGGACTTCATACGCACTGCGTTATTGTAGGATTATCTAATGTAAGGGTAATACTATCAATCCCATGCACTTTGTAATGGTTAATAGGACCTACATAATTGTAAAACCATTCTAATATGAGTTATGTATGGGTAAAAAGGTCATTTAATAATGGTACAACCTTTTTATATGTAATGTATAAAGGTACCAAGCAATGCGTAAAGGAAGAGTTGTGTTACATAAGGGTGCCATGTTCTGTGTATGTTAAACATGCACTTATTAAGGGTAGCTATACACTAAATATGGTTAATCTTAATGTATAATTTTCTCATGTAAGGGTAAACCCAATTAGTGTAAGGGTCAATCAAGGTGTGTGTAAGGGTAATCTAGAGGTTTTAAAGGCTATATACGAATAATGGTGGGGATTCTTAGGGAAAATAATGGGTTTATTACATAAATAATTATAATTATTATTACACATTCATGAAAATAATTAGTTTTTTTAAAAAAAACATGTTACCCTTAAAAAAAATTCTTGGGATAAATTATTTTAAAAACAATGTTTCTTTTCTTCATCCTTCAAGAATGCTCTTGAAACCTATTTCAATGGATTTAAATGAAAAATAAACCCATAACTAAATAATTTTTAATCTTTTACCCTTAATTAAAATGTTTATGATGACTTAAATTATCATCCATTAATAATAAATTGAATAAAAATTTAAATTATTAATTTAGTTTTTGGATTTAATGTTATAACTTCGTATGTGGTATAAATATTTTAAAATACTCTACCCTTGAGGCCTTTATTTTAGTTGACCTCTTGATTAAATACACTCCAAAAGATCCTTTAGACTTATTATATAAAATACTCTTCATTTCATTCATGTTCTTATTCCATTTTATATGAACAACCAAAACACACTCTCTTTTGTTCTTCAGAGAAACATTTGTTAGTGTGAAAATTACAGCTATTGTTTCAAGTGTGTTGGTAAATTAGGTTCTTATTTAATTTCTAGAAATTATTTAAAAATATTACTGAATGATAATAATTTGTAAAGATATAATTCCTTCTTCAAATGATAATAACCCAAAATCATAGAAACCAAGTATTTTAATTTTTAATTTTTAACTCGGATTATTCAACAGAAAGGATTTTATTATCATTTTGAAATTTTAATTAATATCTAAGAAATAATATTTAATTATCTTATGGTTTAATATTTAATTATCAATATTATTTAGGATTATACAATAGTGAGAATTATATTTTCAATTATAATGTTATATTTCTTCTTAAAACATCATATTTGGAACTACACTAGGTGGTTTATCCTAGAATCTAACATTGAATCCCTTGAGGTAGGAGGTTCCTTACCATTTTGGGCTTTTGTATTCACTCGATTCAATGGTAAAATTATTATATCATCATGTTATATGATCCCCATTGGTGTTAATTACATGGGGGTGTGTTTATTTCTATGTTTCCTCAAAATTATCCCTATCCAATGATATTTTTTAGAGTATATTGTTATCATGATTGATATTGATTCACATTATGTTTGTGATACATTATTTTTTCTCATGATTCCATGATATATATGTTTATCATGTTATTCCATATGTAGTGTTATATTTCCTTTGGATTATTTTTCTTGGTACACATGGCAGTTGAAAATCATGTTTTGATTACCCCTAATAGGGGTAGAGAAAATGATGTGATATTTTGATGCTAGTGAGTCATTATATTATTATGATGGGATGTAACTTGATTCCTTGTAGATTCCGTATAGAATTATAACTAAATTACATATGGATTTAAATTATAATGTTAAATTATTTCCTTGTGGATTATAAGAACCATGGAAACTTGATTACTTATGACTTCTGAGTGGTATACCTAAAACCTTTTGGGTAACTTATGATCATTTTCTATGACTCGTGATAATCATTCTAACATGGATCCAAATAAGGTGTAGTCAAGTGTTTTTAGTAGCTTGGTTAGTGCACAACCACTTGGTATGTGATTATATATTATTAGGATTTACTATTCATTTATTATTATCTTGGAATACATATGTTATACCTAAGACCATATGTTAAGGGAATATTGGTGGTTTCCTATCGAGTTTATTACTCTCACACTACACAAACATCTTGGTGTGCGTACATACATCATGACATAGGATCTATTGATGGGAAAGGGCCCCATAATGAGGATTTGAGGAGATAAAGGATTGGATATGGAGATGATACAGGGGAATATTATAACCATTTCTATTTCACTTTCATTAATTCACTTGATTTGAAATGGTTTGGATTTCCACTTTGGAGTCTTTTTTAATTATTATTGCAAGACATGTATTCCATCTAAAATTATAGTCATTTATTTTTTTTCCATGTTTACTCAGATTATTTATTTATTTATATTATTTTATATTATTTTTTTCTTTATGAAATTATATTGAGGGTATATTCTCTCCCATGGTTGACTTAGACCCTTTCTACTAGTTGATAGCCTCACGTATTTAGGGAGGAACCCACGAGGTCATATGGAACTATGGTTCTAACCTAGTGGTCTATGTTAGGATTGTATAAATTATATTAAAATATAATTTAATCATTTCTTTTTTACTGACCTGGGACATGGTAGAAAGTAGATAACTTTTGGGGATTGGGTATGATAATTTCCATGTATCTAACCCATATATTTGTAACATAACTCTGAGTACGCATGTAAAGGATTGTTGTTCCTTTTTTTTTTTTGATATTTTGGTTATGTTTATCCATCTTGATTAGAAACCCATGTTCGAATTCCATATATATATATATATATTCATATTGTTGTGCTTCCTATTATTTCTTAAATTTAATGTATTGATGTGTGCTATCTATATATTGTAGTTACACTTTTGTGTGATATATATGTTTTTCCATATTATTGTGATATATCTATTTGAATTAATAAGTATAACTAGAGTATACTATTGTGTTTTTATATATATGATTGTGACCAATTTTTAGGGATGAAGAACATGGCTAGTTCTAAAAGGGATATAACTTGGGTTAAGGGTATACTCTTCGGAGAACCTTCTGTGATCTCGTACCTTGGGTTGAGGGTATACTCTCTGAGCATGTGTTCGCAGTGTGAAAAGATATGAAATCATCAACATATTTTCTCAAGGTATTCAATAATGTGGTTACATCTAGGTAGTGGAATGAAATTTTCTTTGACTTAGGGTTCCATTTAGAGTCCTAAATTGTAGAATCAAGGTATATATCAAATTAGTCATACATCTTAGGGATTGGGTCACAGAGCTGAGGCATGAATTGTCTACACTATGGAACAGACTCTAGAAGATGGTGGTGATGGGACATATACTATTTTAGGAATGGTCCAAATCTGGTCTACATTATCTACAACCTTTTTTGTCATTGGTGATACCCATTCCTTTATATCTTCCCATGTAATCACTAGACATGACATCTAGGTCAATTTGTCCATTGAGTTTACTTTCTATTGATACACTATTGAGAATGAAATTTAACAATGATTATAGATTCCTAGAGTGTCTTATAGTCTTGTACAACTATGGACCTCTATGGGACGTCATGATATTGGTTATTATGATATTTTATATGATACTTGGTATGGATTGGTTGTACAACTTCCAAACCCACATTTATTTTTATTATAGACTATGGTCATTTTCGCTCCCAAAGAGGGATAGGTATGTGATGATAAGATAAGGTGAAGTGGGAGCTGGTAGAGTGGGTATAGACACGATTCCCCTTGGAATGATTCCAATTTAGATGTCAGGTGTGGTTATTTTGAAATTTTTTGTAGAACATCATGTGACTTTTCATCTATTCATGGATATCTATGAGGATTTATTTTTGATGAATTCAAATGACTTATTCCTAATAGATGATTTGAATTTGAGATAGATCTCATTCTAGTTGAACATACCATTTGAATACCCCGATATCTTATAGAGTCATCCATGATAAATGAGGTTATGGTATAGCTTGAAGACTTGGATCATTAGGGATTTATCAGGCCATGTACATCACCTGGGGGGTGCACCTACCATGTTCAGCAATATTGAAGATGGTAGTATTTTATTTTTTTTTATTATTAGATGATGAAAAAGGATATAGTGAATAAAATATATCCTTTTCCAAGGATCAATGATCATTTTTGTCAATTACAGGGTGATATGTGGTTCTATAATACTAATATTTGATCAGGCTCCCAACAATTGCAAGTCAGAGAGGTGGAATTTCCAAAGACAATGATTCAGAGTAGGAATTGGTTGTATGAGTGCATGGTGATTTATTTTAGGCAAAATAGTGCACCAAAAATATCTATGATACCCATGAACTATATATTCCACCCTCATTGGGAATCATTCATTACGGTGTTTGTTGATGAAATCCTCATATACTCACTGAAAACAGAGTAGCATGCCATATATCTTCAAATAGACCTAAGTAAACTTTGATCACATTGCCTTTACAAGAAGATATTAAAGTGTAAATTCTATATTGAACTGGTGAATTACATATGGTATGAGGTGTATGAGAAAGGTATATCTATTGACCTATAGAAAGTGGTGGTGGTTATGTACTGGACATGTCCCTAGAACGTGTTTGAGATCTGGATATTTTTGTGATTAGTAAGATATTACATTCATTTTATCTAGGAATTCACCCAATTATTATTACCTATGATTACACTCATTAATAATATATTAATGTTCTAGTTTCCAAACCAGTGTGAATACGTGTTTCTTGAGCTAAAGTGTTGGTTGAATTAAATTCCATTAATGGTACTTCCTGAGATTGGGATAAGATATTTTGAAAATTTTAATGCGTCAGGTAGTTCTTTAGGAGTGTCACTAATGCATAAGAAGTATTTAGTAGCTTATGGTTCACAATATATATCTTCTCGTGAGTAAAAAACCCATGATAATGACCTAGAGATGGAATCCACATTTCACATTATGATGTTTTGGAGACATTATATCTTCAAAGAGACTTTTTTTGTATACACTATCAATAATATCCTCTATTACATATTCACACAGAGGGATATGAACATAATGATGAGGCACTGGGTAGAGTATCTTCATCTTTTTTACATTGATATATATTCTTCACTATGTAAGTGTATCGTCATTATTGATGCTCTTAGCCATATGGTGTAGGATGAATAAGATCATGGTGAGAAGCTCTCATAGAAGCAGTGGAACATTATGAGCTTATTAGATAAATTAAGGATGGGTTTTTTGGGATCATAGATTGATAAATTTTGATCCTATAGTGGTAACTTATTTTCCATAATATTTGGAAAATTCATGATATGGTTTAGACCCAATGTTTTCTGTGATGCTGGAAAAACTAGATGGAGGTGACCCAACACTCGGGTGGTTTTTGGGTGATAATGATTTGATCTATGCGCGTGGATGATTAATAGTCCCTACTTAAATTATATAGGATAGGAAGAGGGATATATATGCATCTAGATGGGTGGTATATCATGGTGTAAAAAATATGTACTATAACTTTAAGCAATAGTTCTGGTGTCCAGAGAAGAAGAGTGAAATCAATTGGTTTATTTCCCAATGCCTTACCTACGAGATGTAAAATTACAAACACCAAAATCCTGGTGGATTTCTCCAACCACATATAGTGATCATGTGGAAATGGGAGGAAATCATGATTGACCTTGTGATTGGTTTACCAGAAACCCCAAGGAGTCTTGACGGTGTTTGGGTGATCGTCGATTGCCATAAAATTGTGGCTCACTTATTATCGAACCAAGATAATCAAGCAAAATATTGTCTATAAAAGATTTATATCCATGAAATAATATGATTATATGGAGTTACCTAGAGGATCATATCTAAAAATGATGTAGGTTTCTTGTCATAATTTTGTAAGGTCTTATAAAATGCACTAGGGAATCAGTGGAGGTTAAGCATAACATACCATCCTTATACTGGTAGAAAGTATGAGGGAAGTATTCACATACCATAAGATGTTTCCAAGACTTGTGTTTTATATATTTGTGTATTTTATTATGATTATTTGTCCTTAGTAGAGGTCAATTACAATAACACTTTCTCGACTTCTTTATATATGTCACCATTTTAAGCACTCTATGGACGGTCATGTCGGTCATCACTGTGTTGGAACGTGGAAGGTGAGGTAACTATTATTATAATTTGTCTAGTACCGGAGAACTCTAAGATATTTTAGTTGATCAAGAAGAGTTTTTTTACCACTCAAAATACATAGTGATTATACATAGACTATGGGAGATGACCCTTGGAGTTTACTATAGGGATTCATGTTTTCTTGAAAATTCTTGCTCATTTGGGGAATCATTTTTTATGGAATTCGAGAAAACTACCACCATGGTTTGTTATAACCTTATTGATGACTGAAATTATTGGGATAATGGAATACCATATAGAAATTCCACTGCAATATCGAGGTATGGATGATATGTTTCATGTGTCTCATCTCTGGTGTTACATGCTTGATCATGCACATGTGATTGACTTTGAGGATGATGAGGTAGAACTTAAATTATCATATAGGAGTGTTCGGTGCATATTATAGACGAGTTGAAGTGTTTTTTTGGAATATGATTCCACTTGTCCATATCATAATGAAGCATGGGAATATCATAGAATATATATGGGGTCTGAACTCTAATGATCTAGCTCAGGGTCCTTATTTTTTTCAATAAAGGAAGCAAGATATACTTCTCAGGGTTTATAAGCTTTTATAATATTATCAATTTTAAATTTTTCATAAACCCTATTTTGGATCTAATTTATGAGCCTTATTGTGTGAAAATCAATTTTTTAATAATTGTTACATGTTTCATGATGTTATTGTGTTACATAAATGTGAAACTTTATTTTAAAGGGTTATTTATTATTAAAATCCATTTTTATGAATTTAATAATGGAATGGTTGGAACTATGTAAACATACATGGGATGTTTCCTAAAGGATAGGAACTTTCCATGAGCTTTAATGGTAGGATTGAGCAGTGTAAGGGTAATCCCATGTAACCCAAGTGATTCCAAAGGATAAAGTCGAGCTACATATTAGAACCACCCAATTGATATGAGTTATGTAAGCATAAAAAGTCCATTGTGCAAGGGTAAAATCTTTTTATATGTTCTTCCTAAAGGTACCATGTGATGCATAAAGGTATGTATACATTGCATTACAGTACCATTCATTATGTAAGGGTAAACAAGAACTGTGTATGGGGAATTATACACGACATAATGGTAATACCAAGGCTACCTCTACTGGCATATGGGTAAACCCAATTTGTGAAAGGGTAAATAAAAGTGTGAGTATGGGTAAGCCAAAGGTTTTAAAGGCTGTGTATGGGTAAAGTTAGGGTTTCATAAGGGTAATATTAGATATATGAATTGCATAAGGGTAAATTTCAGTACCCTTAATCAAAACTCATGATCAGTGTAACGGTAAACCATGTACCCATTACATAACATCCTTTTTTAGAAAATTGTTTTTAAACTATATGTCTTCTATTCTTCCTTCTATAATGATCCCACTACCCATATAAATTGTTTTAAATTCCAATTATTATTCAATTAAATTAATTATATTCATTTCCCCTTAAATAAAATGTTAATGATGTCAAAAATGCATTACCATTAAGAAATAGTTTAATGAAAAATTAAATTATTAATATAATTTTTATCTTTAATGCTATGAATTTGTGCACTGCACTCATATTTTAAAATACCCGACCCAAAAAACCTTTTTTTAAATTATAAATTCTGATCAACCAAAATGATCATTTACATAATTTATTCAATGTATTCCTAATACAATTTGAGTTCTTCTTTGGGTTTCTAGGAGAAACTAAATCTCTCACTCCTCCATACTTGAGAGGATCATTATTTAAGGAGAAAATTACATGTATTAATTTATCTACATTTGTAAATCCAATTCTTCTCAAGTTTATGGAAATAATGGACAATAAATTACTAAATTATAAAAATCATGAAAACAATATTGTCTTATTGAAATGAAAATAACTCATAATCATTTAATAGAATAATATGAAATATTATTTTTATCTTTGATTACTCCGAAGAGAGGATATTATTTTCACATGTGATATAGTAATCATTATCTAAGAAGAAATCAATAATTATCATGAGTGATAATATGGTATTGTGAAGATTATTCTAGATTATACTAGAGAGTAAATGATATTATCACATCTAATGTTTTATTTGATTTGGAAACAGAAATATGGAATATGTTCTAGTAATCCTTGGTGATCCAATTGAATAGAAGAACCTTGAACGTCGATGTGTCAATATCTATAAGTATTAGGAGGAGGCATTCTTAGCTATAATGGGTTTCAATTGATATTTCAAACCACACATAGTGGTTTATCCTTGACAGTTATGTTGAAGGCCTCAAGATAGGAAGTTACTTATATTTTAGGGTTCTCATATTCACTCATTTATATGAAAAAAATTTTGTGTAAGAATGGGTTTTTATCCCCAATGTTAATGATTAGTTTGGGGTGTGTTCATTTGATTATTTCCCCAATATTATCCTTTTCCTATGATATTTTTAGTGTCGTTTACCATGATTTATTTTGATTTTCTTGGTGATTTTGATTATATTTTATTTCTCATGATGTGATGGTATGTTTACTTATCATGGAATACATTGTTTTGTGTCGTATTTACTTTATTGGTTTGGTTCTTGGTACACATGACAGGAGACCATCATGGAATAATTTCCCCTTAGAGTCGGGATTTCCCATGATGTGTGATGGTGATGCTATATGAGCATGATAGAATTATTGTGGGATATAATCTGTTGCCCTGTGGTTTTCAAGTAGTTTTATAACTCAATGCATTTTTTATTCTGAGTAGTATTTTAACTCGATACTTTGTGGATTCTGTGTTTCATGCCCACTTAATGCCTTGCAAATTATAGTGGAATAAAAACAACCTTGTGGAAAGATTATGATCTTGTTCAAAAAATCCTGATCATTATTATAATACAGATCTTATTTAGGTATGAATGGGGTTTATGGTGGATTAGTTAGTGAACAACCTCTTGTTATAAGATTTTTTCATGTTATGATTGCCTCTATGTTTTATTAGTATCTTTCCATACATATATTGTTATTTTTTCACATATGTTAAGGACACATTGGTGGTGTAAAAGTGAGTTTATTACTCACACCCTACATAGAAATATATTTTCATGTTTAGAATTCACTACGAGGGATCCATTGAATGGTATGGTACTTATGATGGGTAGATGAGGAGATTGAGGCTTGGATACAAAGACAATGTTAGGTCATACTCTAACTATTAATGTTTCATTTAATTTTCCACCCATGATATGATATATTTTGGATTTCCAATTTGAGATTCTATTTATTTATTATTGTATGACATGTATACCATACAAAATTATGATCGTTTAGTTTTATGGATGTTTACTTTGATTATTTATTTATTTATATTACGTTACATTATTATTTTTCCTATGAAATGATACCTGTGATACAATTTCCACACCGATAGACTTATATCCTTCCTAATAGTTTTCATACTATTTTGTATAGGGAGTAATGCATGAGTTAATGTGGAACTATTATTTAGACCTATTATTTTGGATCGAGATGTAAAATATGTCAACAACTCATTTAATTTCTAAGATTTCCACAATTAAGGCACCATACTATTAGTGGTGCCTTGGGATTTAAATTTTAAACTTCCATCATCATAACTAACCTCTTCATTTTCCTATTATATTTTGATGTTCTATGGCCTTTTTTACTAAATTTTAATGCATCATAAAATCCCTATGATTCAATTACCTTTGTTATTCTTTAAACATTTTTTTACAAATAGAAAATTTATCATTTTTTTCCATCATCATATTCGTCACATGATATTTCAAGATACTCCATAATTCTCTTATTTTCTGTGTTTGGTAATTTTAATATGTTCACATTTTTTATCACATTCCATGATAGATGTTTTGGCATAACCAAAATGTTTCTCATTCTATATCTCATTCGAAGGGTTGTTTGTCGTGGTAATCTCGGTATTGTCCCACACACACATAATTCCTTCAACATCCATCCATTAGAAAAACAAAAAGGGTAGACAAGAGTGATGAAACATTTATAATATGGGTATAATATCATAATAATAAAATTTAATTCAAACTCAAAATTCTTTTACTCTTTCATTTTCATAATTTCACATTATTTAATTAATTAAACCTATATCAATTTTATTATGATCTAGGTTACTTTATGTTGGGTTATCTTATACTCAAAAAAATTAACTATAATATAAATAATGCATATTAGTTCATAATGTTAGTATCATCAACTAAATAATCAACCATTGAAGTATGAAACTAGCTGTTTGGTTTGGTCTCTTTGTCACACACTAGTTGATCATTGAGTTAGTACCTAGACACCATTTTTAGTGTCATTACCTCTAGGTACATCAGTACCAACCTTATAACCACATATAATATCTATATATGGATTTATTTCAATGTAAACCCATCTAATAAAGTGTTTACCAATATTATTCGATGTCATCTTATACTTAGACCGAGCTTTAGTGTTTATACTAGGGTTCTCTAACCCTACCACCAAATCTAATTAAAATAAACTCTAAAAATAACTAAACTAATCTAAAAATTTATTAAACACTTAAATAATACAAAATATAAGAACCCAATATAAACAATAATTAAATAATACATTATTGTAATGGTTTAGATAATACATATCACTGAATAGTCAGAAAACCCAAAGGCCATAATGTTTAGTGTATTGAAAATTATCTATATAAACATATTATATTATTAAATTTTTGAATATTTATCATTATTAATGAACATCCAGAACCTTTTATAAATATCTCACATGATATAATTTTCTTCATAAAATTGTGATTGAAAATATTAGAAAGGGGTGATCTCATACACTCAGTAAGGGAAAAATATATCATAATCCAACGAAGAACCTGATGAAGGCATAAATATCATCATGAATGATCTGATGTCCTTATATGATAACCATAAAACATGTTAGTGTCACATAATATCATATAAATATCATTTAAGGAATCTTAAAATATATGACATGGCTCAAAAAACATCTCAATAGTCACATAACATGTATACAGGACATAAAAGTGAGAAATACATTAAAAATGAGGCGCAATCACGAAAACACGACATTCTATAGAAATTAAATGTATTTTTAAAATATATCATAACATTATAAAAAATTGGAAAATATGAATAACCATAATCATATGAAAACATGTACCATAAAAATCATTATAACCACACTTATATGAATAAACTCATTATGTCCAGGCCTGAAAATGAAACCAAACTCATAATGTCCATCCCTGCTTGAACAAACTCATTATGTCCATGTATGAATATCACAAGAGATATATGTTTAAATAAATTCATTAGTGGGTGATATATTACCCCACAAATCATCATCCATACATATTTGTGGAGCTTAAAATCAATCATATACCAGTATTAATGAACCCATGTAAAAAGAGAGGTATTCATCAAAATTCCAAAAACATCACATAACATAAACATAAAAGATCTTAGAAGATAAAAAATATAATTTATTAAAGTAATAATATCATAATATCATATGGATGGTTATAAAAACAGAACTTCCTGAAACAAAAGCCATTAAGGGTTAATAGAATTGAAAGTTCAAGAGTATTCACAAATTTTTTTAAAACATTTAATGTACAAATTACTTTCAAATACATGTTTGTGAAGGGAAATATAGGAATTTTGAAAACCATATTATAAACATTTGGTAGTGAAAGTTCCTTGAATATTAATAAAGGTTTAAAAAAAGTTATGTGAAAATAGTTTGAGAATGTTTACATTTAAAAGAATATTTAATAATGAAGACTTGAAACAATCATAACTTTTTCAAAAAATGAAGAGAAAGTACTGTGAAAAAATTTAATTCTAAAAAAGAAATTTTTTTAACGGATTCTTAAAAATTATATAAATTCTCTCAAAATAAAATATTGAGCGTATGATAAATATTTTTATTTCAAATGGATATAAAATCCTTTGGAACATTTTTTCATAACCAAATTGAAAACCCACATATTTAGAAGTATGATAATTTTTTAAAATTTAACAAAGTGGGTTGGGGGAAGGATCATTGGATATAAAAACAATATAATTTTTCATTAGATAATGGATAAATCAGTGAAAATTAAAAACATGTATATGGAGGAAAAATCAATTTGATGAAATGAGAAATATTCTTTAAAAATTACTTATTTTAATGAAACATTAGAGTCATATTAGATGAAGAAGTTAGAGTGAGACATGATTTTACTATAAAATAAGGTGGAAATACATTCAAAAAATAATCATATGTTAGAATATATAAATTTTAAAATATAATAGAACTAAAATAGTGAATATGACAGAAGGTAGAGTATTGATCCATAAAACCCCTACTAAATTTAAAAACTTTTGAATAAAAAAGTCATTAGAAGAATGAAAATAAAATGCCTATATAAATCAAATGAATTAAATCATGTATTATTATAAAATAAATTATTGGGCAGTATATACACCATTTAAATAATAAATTGGTTCACAACATTAAAATAAGTATAAATGAAGAGAAGTTGATATGAAAAACCCATACATGGTTCCCTTTCATATATGATGTCAATATAACATCTAATAAAACCAACATTGACACCTAAATAAAATATTTAATTACCATATTTATATACCTTACCATTTATACCCCTTGTTTATAAATACATTTATCGAAATATTGGTTAGTTATAACTCATTTTCAACCATCGGGTGTTAATAACATTAACCATTTGCACACATTCAAAAACAATGGTAACATTACCTATCATTTTATAAAAAGTAAAATATTGATATGTAATTTAATTTTATATGATATTTATCTTATATTGATCTAAATTCATCTTATGTGTTTTAGTAAAATTATTGAAAACTGAATTGAAAATGAATTATTTTTGTAATTTTGGCTATCAAAGATAATTTATTATTAATAAATTATATATATCATAAATAACAATAATAATTATTTTATTATTAACATATAATAATATCATTATTTGGTTTTAATATCTATTTATGATCATATTTTAAAGAATCATTCTTATAAGCGGTTAAGCTGACCCAAACTTGATCACGATTTAACTAGATTTCCGATTATGGTGAAGGGGTTGTATATTTTTACATATTATCATTATAATATAAGAAAATATATATTATTCTCCGGCATTCATTATTTTAAACTATTTTTAAAAAAAATTATAAATAATGTGAAATTAGAAGAAAAATTGATCTCTGTGATGGTGATCGTCTGCGAACAAACAAGATAGACTTTCCATTTTTTTTATTAGTGGATTGAAATGAATAACTTTGGATCATACCATTACTATAAAAAATATCAGTTTACTAATGATATAGAATTCATCATATTTTTATGGGGATAAGATATTTGGATGTGTAATATTAAGAAGAAAAACTTAAGAACGAGATAATACTTATATTAAATACCCGATATTTCCTTGAAAGTACCCTTAAATTAAAGGGCATATCCTAACTATGAGTTAGTAGGGTATGTTTTCACATGATAAGGGTTGGGGAGACTGAAATTTAAAATATTATAGGATGAATTTGAAGGGAAGGTGAGCCTTAATGTGTTAGTAGTGTTACCATTTTATAAATGAAGAGAGGGGTAGTTTTGGATATACTCATTGAATATTAATTAATTAATGTTACTATTAAACTGTCAACAAATTAAAAAAAGGTAAAATGAGGAAAGGGGGTGAGTTTTAGTCGAGACACACGTCAATTATCCCTTTAGAAACATGTTCTAAACATATTTTATCTTTTCCCCTGTAATAGGATTTTTTCCATTTTTTCTTTTTACCATGGTAACAAATTTTTAAACATTGTAATTAATTTTGATGACCATGATTATAACTAACATGATTGCCTAATTTTAATCTTTTTATTTTAAATTTGAAAACCTTTTTATAAAATAAAGTTTCAATAGGTATGAAAAGTTATTTTCAAAATAAACACTTAAATGAATAAATATGTTTTTTTTAAATAATGTTCTTAAACTTCTAAATTTATATATGATAATGTTATCATGAACACTAATTATAGAGTCATAAGATGATTTAATATGAATTAAATAAATACAATACAGTAAAATATGGTTTTAGCGGTGGTTTCTAAAACCACCGCAAAATGTGTTTTGATAAAAAAATGTATGGAAGTTTTTAGTTGTATTTTTAAAAACAGTTGCTAAATGTTTTAAAATATTTATTTATAATTATTTTAAAAATGTTTCCCAAAAAATTACTATTTTTTGTGGCAGTTTTTTAAAAAAACCACCACAAAATTGACGATTTTTTTGTAATTATTTATTTATTAATTATTATTTATTATTTATTATTTATAATAAAATATATTATATTTTTTATAATTTTAATTATTTATAATGATTCAATTAATAAATATTTTTAATTATTAGTAAATAATATTTTTAAACTAAAAACAAATCATCTATAACTTAAATAAGAGACTTCAAAATCAAATGGCCATAACTTTTGATCCAAGAGTCAGTTTTAGCTCTACAACCAATCAAATAAAAGATATTGAAATTAGATAAAACAATGTTATGTTCAAATTGGTTGAAAACTAAAGTAATAAATGTGGTCATAGTTTAAAAAAAGTTGGAAATCAAACTCGAACTTCACACGGCCATAAATTTTGATCTGGGTGTCCATTTAGGCTCCACCACATATCAAATCGAAGCATGTGGTGAGATCTATATCATTTAGGTATTTTCCAAGATCATTAGGTATTGATACCCTTTTTGTTCCTAGAAAGTCTTCTATGGCCTCCAAAATATCGTTTTTAGTCGCCTACCCCGATTTGTTAAAATTCAAACGGGTATAACTTACTATCCAAGTGTCCTTTCGGCATGTACCATATACCATATCGATACCCATTTGATGACCTTATATTTGAATGGTTGTGGGATTGAAAAACGATCCCCAGATCATATTTAATGGTCATTTAAGTGTTTTTAGGGGTTTTAGTGGTTTTTAACGTTGTATGATTTATTTAATTATTTATTTTTATTTATTTGCTATTTATTTATTTATTTTATATTTATTTATTTATTTGTTATTATTTATTTATCTAATTTTTTATGTTATTATTATTTATTTATTTATTAAACATTTAATATTAATTTATTTATTTATGTTATTTATTTATTATTTAGTTATTATATACACATTAATTTTTAAATAATTTTTAATTTATTAATTAATTATTAATTAATTATTATTATTAGTTTATTAGTCATTCATTTATTATTTATTTATTTAATCTTTATTAATTATTTTTTAGTTATTTTTTAATTATTTATAAAATATTAACTATTAATTATTAATTATTAATTAATAAATATTAATTAAGAATTTTTAATTTGAAATTATCAATTGTTAATTATTAGTTATTATTAATTAATAATTATTAGTTATTAATTATTAATTATTTATTAGTTATTATTTATTAGTCTATTTATATAATTATTTATCCATTCATTTGCCATTTATTATTTTTTAATTTATTTTTAATTTATTAAATATTTATTTATTATTTATTTATTATTCATTTAATATTTATTTATTATTCATTTAATATTTATTTATTATTCATTTAATATTTATTTATTTATTATTTATTATTTATTTATTTATTCAATATTCAATATTTACTAATTATTAATTTATTAACTATTAATAATTTATTAATTTTTTATAAATTTTAAAATATTAATTTTGAATTATTAACTATTAATTCTTAATGATTAATAAATAATTATTAGTTATTATTAATTGTTAATTATGAATTATTTAGTATTATTTATTTCATATTTATTTATTAATTATTAATTTATTTATTTATTTATTTATTTATTTATTTATTTATTTATTATTTAGTATATAATATTTATTATTTATTATTTATTATTTATTATTTATTAATTTATTAATTTATTAATTTATTTATTTATTTATTTATTGTTTATTTATTAATTTATTATTTATGATTAGTTTATCATTCATTATTTATTTATTATTTTATTTTTATATTATAAATTTATTATTAATTAATTATTATTTACTTATTTATTACTTATTTATTACTGTTTTATTACTTATTTATTGATTATTTATTATTTATTTATTACTTATTTATTATATATTCATTATAAATTTATTATTAATTTATTCATGGTTTGTTATTTATTATTTATTTTTTATTTTTTATTTTTTATTAATTTACTATTAATTTATTATTTTTTTATCATATATTAATTTATATGTTTAATTAATTTATTATTTTTACATTGCTTATATATTATATGTTATATGTTATACATTATATGTTAAATATTATATATTATATGTTACATATTATATGTTATAAGTTATATATTATATATTATATATTATAGATTATAGATTACATATTATTTGGTATTTAGATGAATGGAGGATGCCGGACTGGACTGAGCTCTATGAAGTTGGCCTTGGAACCTAGGGTTTCGGTAAGCCCTTACCGCCAAGTTTCCTCATACTAATATTCCCCTCGCTGACATTTCATGCAATTCATTAGGACCTTTGATCCCTTAACTGTCAACCTCTGGTGATTTTCCATACATTCCAGTTCATTGATCTGGTCAACGTCTGACCAAGAGAATCATGATCCATTTCTCAATGTCTAACGTGATTGTTCAGTGAATTGAAATCAACTCCCTTGCAGTTTTCATTTTCATTTTGGTTAATTGAAGGATTTTACTGATATGGTCAACGATTATGTATCGCGAACAGATTTCCCCAGTCCCTCAACACTAATTTCTTTCCTCATTTGATAGAGGATTCCTATCTCATACAAGTCCATTTTGATGTTTATAGGACTTGAAAGGATGAGTCGTCCCCAATTAATCATGGTGAGTGAGCTGATGTTGATGAGTGTGGTTAAAAGTGTTCATTATCTTTATTAGATGGTCTGTCTACTTTTAACATTCGTCATAAAGGTTTTGTTTCTCATGTTAAGGTAGACCATATTGTTGTATCTAAGAAAATTAATGACGGTAGGAATTCTATTATTGATTGACTTATCTTGCTTTGGGGACATACTCCTTTGATGATTGACAAGTTGGTTGATCTTCTGGTGAAAATTTGGGGGTTTTATAATTGGTGCTATATGTTTTTAGGTCGGGGTTTCTTCGATATCTTGTTTCCCTCAGAGGATTTAATATCACGATCTGGGGGGTTTGGATCTGTCTCCTCGAAGACAATATTTCATCACATTAAATAATAGAACTATTTTTTTAATCAATTGAATGTAGGTTGTTTCTCTGTATATGTGTGGGATTGGGTATTTGGATTACATTGGATTCTTTGTCATCAATGAATCCTTCATGTTGTGGAAATGTCACTTGGGTTACCCCAAAAGATGGATAATGAAATAGAAGATGCAAGGTATGTTCATTTTTCTAGGTTTTTGGTAGAAATTGATTTATGTTCAACCATTGTTGATAGAATTTTCTTATCAACTAATGATGAAGAGTTTGAGTTAATGATTTTTTATGAATGATTTCAAAAATTCTATCTGGACGGTAAGGTAACTAGCTATAAAATGGACTGTTGTAGGAGACTTATGGTTTGTGATTTTTGTTCTTCTCATGCGAAAGATAAAAATATTTTTGTAAACAAAGGAATGAAGACATCTCAACTTGGTCTGGGTGAGGAGAAAAGTGTTGGTGTTTTTTGTGATCCTGCTCCTATCAATGAAGAAATTGTGACTAACCACAATAATGCAGAGGAAGAGATGGAGACTATTGATGAAGATGTTCATGATAATGCCCTTATAGAAACAAATCAGTACCTTATGGCTAAGCAGGTTATAGCTCAGAAGAGTAATGCTGATAATGTTGTGATTGACGTTGATGTAGTGTAAGAAAACGTCATTACAAGAACTAATACTCAGTGTTCGGAAGGCATAGAGGGATCCCCACTTAATGCTAGTGCAACACCTGCAGAATGCTATGATAGGCAGAAATTATGGTCCAACATTGTTGCTGAAAAAGATCTCAATGCACGAGTGGAGTCTCTGAGACCAATCTAAATGATTCAAAAAAAACTAGTGTCATAAATTAATATGCTCTGTTAGAAAGGTTTGAACTTATTGAGAGGGAATATCTTGTGTAATGAAAAGGGAAGATGATTGTGGATAATGAATGGTTTCAAATTATTTCAAAGAAATTTTCTCTCCAACATTATTCACCTAATGTTTCTGATTAGAAAATTGATCGGGCAATTATCATTGAGGTTAATATTTTAAATTTCTTAATTCACATAATAAAGATGTCAATCATGGGTCTAAGGAGATGGCTATATCTAAAAAGGGTGAGCATGATGTGATTGTGCATCACAAGACTTAGAGAATGGGTAGGCACCCAAAGTGTTGTGGCCATGGACGTGGTCGAGAGGGGGTTACTCAAGGGAATGGATAAGTTAGTTCTTCTAGTTCTTCCAGGCTCATGCCTGATCAATTGGTTCTTAAGGAGAAGTACAGTACACTTCCCATCCAGCAGAACACCCAGTTATATTGGGAATCTGCTAATGTTGAACGGTCTGAACATGACTCAGACCATGATTCTGGTGACGTTTGATGTGTTATTTATTGGATGTTTGGGGGCGTTCCCTTGTTTTCTCTCATTCCCCTCATCGTGTTCTTGTTATATTTTCATCGATTTAATAAATGGTTAGAAGCTTTGTCTTCTGGCTGGAACCACATTGATATTATCTAGTTTTTAGTATTTATTATTTTCAATTTACAATATACTATTTAATATTAAGTATTCACTATTTACTATTTACTATTTTATTATTTATTATTTACTATTTACTATTTACTATTTACTATTTTTACATACAATTTTTTATTTTCCATTTTTCATAATATATGTTTCTTTATTTATTATTCAATTGTATTATATATATTAATTAGTAATTGTAAAATATTAATAATTACTTACTAATTATTAATTATCAATTATTGATTATTGATTATTGATTAATCATTCTTGATTAATAATTATTGATTAATAATTATTTAATTTGTACCTATTTGTAATGTATTATTTATTTTTCCAATTAATATATATATATATATATATATATATTAAATTCGATTTATTGACCACATGAAGTGCTTGGTGGAGTGGTAAAGTCTTTGGAGAATACGCATCTTCTAAGGGGTTCAAATCTAACCCATCATAGAATTTCTATATATAGCATGGGCATTTGCATGGATATGGGCTGGTGCATAGAGATGGGAATTAGCATGGTAATAATAAATAATAAATAAATAATAGATAAATAAATTATATAATTAATAAAAAAATAAATAAATAAATAATAAATAAGTAAGTAAGTAATAAATAAGTAATATATATATATATATAATAATAATAATAAATAAATACATAATACATAAATAAATAGTAAAAAATATGGAATTAAATAACTAAATAATGAAAATAAAAAAATTAGAAAATTTTTAAAAAATTGAAAAACGATTTAGAGATGGATTAAAACGCCGCTAAAAACTCACTGCTAAATCAATCTATGACAGTTTTTAAAAAACCACTCCTTATTTATTGACGACACGTGATTTATCGAAAATTTTCCAAAACTGTCGCAGAAAGATTTGATGGTGGTTTAAACCCCATATAAACAAGAAAAAACCTTTGCTAAATGTTTTTTTGTAAATATAGTATGGTTATTACAAGTAAATCTAAAACATAACCTCACCTTTTAAAGTCTTCATTTAAAGAGATGACAAAAAATTAGTTTATTTATATAAAAGTAGCATTTTACATTAGTTTTTAAAATATGAGGAATAGATTTTCTATGTATAAAGAATATTTAAAAATGAGTAATGTTGTTTCTAAATTTAATATATTTTTTCATTATTGGTTTTTGAAATCTTCTAGGTTACGATTACATTGTGATAAAATCATTGAAATTATAATTCTCACAAATCCAACATTTTTCAGCAAAAGTAATTCTTTTTAGAAAATGATCTAACATTCTTATTAAGATAATAGTCCATGAAAAGTCCAAAAATGATGTTGATTTTTTCAACCTAAGATTTGTATATTTTGTTTTTACTAAGAACATAAAATCTTTTTTTATTAAAAAATTAATTTTTTTATATAAACTATATATTTTTATAAATTAAAAATTAATCTAGTGTTAATATTTATTATTCAATAAATGAAATAATTTTTTATTGGAATAGAATTTCAATCTCAAAAAATAAATTTTTTTGCATAAAGTTAATTTAAAAAAAATTACTTTCCAAAGTTATAAAATTCATGATATATAGGTATTTCATAACATTTTTATATAACCCTAATTTTGACATAAATAACCCCATATGATCTCTATGTAAGACATAAGCATCGGATAAGATCTGGTTGCCATTTTGGGTGGTATTTCCTCTAACATGGGTCTTGTAGAAATCTTTACAGGCATGAAATTATCCAATATATTTTTTTTATCAAAACATAATTTCTTCTGTTCCACTTAGTCTTGGTAATGGGAAACCCCTATTTAATATTCATGCCTTGTGATTTATATAAATATGATTCATAAGGAATACTTATACTTCCAGATTATATTTCTTTCTACATTCTTGATTGGTTGGTTACATAAATTTATACTAGTTAATTTAACAACCATGTTTTAAAAGTTTTATCTAATCTTCACAAAATGTCAAGGTTATTCACATTAGTTTGGTTTTTTATGTGAAAAATGCTATTAAAAAATTATTTATTTAAGGATATTACATAGTGAAATCACAATCATTACTTTATCCTCTCCTTAATTAAATTTTTTCCATGTATTTTAAATTATTATTTACATATAATGTTTGTTAAGGGTATTTATAAGATATATGAAGATTTAATTTTCAAAATTTCTATAAATTACTTCTATTTACATATATCAAGAATAATTCCAATATCTTGTTTCTTGCAAACTGTTTGATTTAAATTCTTCTCATGGGTTGGTGTTAAAACTTATTTTATTTTCCATTGAGTTTATAGATTAGACCAATAGTGAAGAATTATCATAAATTGTGTTAAAAAAATAAAAATGATTCCATATTTTTATAATAAATACACCACAGAAACCTATCAATCATATCCAATGGTCCCTCAACATAGTGGTTTTGGTGGAAAATTGTTGTTGAATGATGAAGTAGATGATGAATTAATATTTTCTTTATAAGCCTCATTTATAATCACATTTAGACTCCTTAACCATTTCTAGAGTATCTGTCTCTAATGCATTATCTAAAACCTTCTCATTCTAATCTTTCTCATTCATTTCTCTCTTTAACTGATAACCACCCATCTATTTGGATCTTTAAAGCACAAGCCTTGGTGCTTCCATCTCTATAAAACACTCTCTATCAAATTTAGGTGGGGGATGGATTCCTAACCATATATTTTTTAGGCGGCCATTATTGTCTCCAAACTGGGATTTACACGACCCAAATTTTTTTCCCACACACGTCGCATGGGATCACGTAAAATAGGATATCAAACAAAATTTTCAAATAGCTCTCTTCCCTATGATATCTATGTTGCCTCCTTTTTCTCTTAAACATCATATCAAGTTTTAATAGTGAAAATATAGTGGTATTGTATTCTACATCCACCAATGGATTAGTGCATTCAACTTATTTGGATACATTAAGTTCTTCAGGTGACAGTGATGCATTAACGGATGATGATGAAGGAGAATCATTGGTCTTATTTTCTCTTTAATTAATGTTAATATTCATTCGTGATGGAATAATTTTTATGCTTCCATCCCCATTTGTTTTTAATAGTGAGTAGGTTGATGGTATTTTAACCATGATTAGTGAATATAGAGTCTGTATTGAAATAGTTAATCCATTACATAAAATCTCTATAAAAAAACTTTACTCATATTTATATTCTCATAAACAAAAATTTTGAAACACAATCATCACAAAACTAAATATTTTATTTAATAAATAAATATTTGGGTTATACACATAGAAATAAATATTTGAAACATATAGTGGCATGAATTATGATCCCTTATCCACAATTCTGAAGTGGGGGATTTAGGTATCACAATAAACCTCATTCGAAGTCATTGAATATGATCCAAATTTTTACATTAGTTATGTTCATTGTTCAAGCCAATAATTATCTTCATACATAGATTTATGATGTAATATTCTCAATTTTAATTTATCATTAAAACTCTCTTTTGAATATAATTTAGGATTCTTCTTATGAGAAATTACATTTTTTAATAAAAATAACCAGTTTATTATTTTATGGTGTTATGTATAGGTAAAAATTCATTTCCAAGAGTTATATATGGGTAAAAGAAATTTGGTATGTACTTTGAAAGGGTAGGTATGACATTACATAATGGAACATAGGCCACTATGTAAGGGTAATATACTTTCCACATACTGTGTAAGGGTAGGGTTGACATATGTAAGGGTAATCCATTGTAATCCATGTACAGTGTAATGGTAAAGTGGAGACAATTATGGGTAAAACCATTTTTATATGAGTTGGATAAGGGAATACATAACACTTCATAAGGTTACAATGATTTTATATGCACTGCATAAAGGTACCATGCACTGGGTAAGGGAAGGGTTTCACTGTGTAAGGGTACCTTGCATTATTTAAGGGTATAATTTTGCAGGGTAGGGGTAGTTCTATTTTGTGTAAGGGTAATATTATGTTTATATCTACTCATATAAGGGTAAATATGGGAGTGTGTAAGGGCCATTTAGAGGTTTTAAACGTAGAATAAGTGTTATGGTAGGTCTGCATATGGGTAATCCAATAATTTCGACTTATCTAGGTATGGGTTTTAGTACCATTTAATAAAACCCATTGGAAGCGTTAGGGTAAACCATGTTATCCATACACAACTCCCTTTTCAGAAGAAGTGTATTGTAAGACCTTTTTTCTACTCTTCTTCCTTCAATAATTCTCATCAAACCACATTCATTGGTTCAAAATTAAAAAAATAAAGGAATTATTTTTTTTAAACTCATTTCAAATTAATTTAAATGTTTATTAAGACTTAAATGATACTCCATTAAGAGTCATTTTAAAGAAAAATTAAATTATTAATTATATTTTTTGATTTTATTGTAAGGATCTGTATACAGTACTGATATTTTAAAATACCTGACCCTTGACACCTTTGATTTAGTTGACCTCTTTATTACAAGAAGCCTAAAATATATTTTATGAATGTTCCATAATGTTCTCTTTATGTGATTCGAGTTCTTATGCATTTTTATAGTCATGACCAAACATCTCTCTCATTTATTCCTAAGATAAGAATTATTTAATGAGAAAATTTTTGGAATTATTTTATGTGTGTAAATTTGGTTCTTCCCCAGTTTCTAGAAATTATGGAAAAACATTTCTAAAATTATAATAATATAGAAAATGATAATGTATTCTTGAAATTATAATAATTTAGAATCATAAATAATAATAAGAAGAATTATTTGTCTCATATTATTATGAAGAGAGGATTTTATTATCGTAAGTGAAATTGTAAATGTTCTATAAGAAATAATCTAGAATTAACAATAGAGATAATATGGTATATAAATACTATTCTATATTATATATGAGAGTTAATGATGTTATCTCACGTAATTTTTTTTTCATTTTTTAAATAAAATAATTGAATTATTTCTTGGAATCCCTAGAAATCTACTTAAATCAATTACCCATGAAAATTTCCATGTGGATAAAAATAAGAAAAAGGAGGAGGTTTTATTTTATTTATTTGCCCTAACTCTAGATTTGGAACCACATATGGTGTTTTAACCATGATTTTGACATCGATGACCTTGATATAGGAAGTTACATACAATTTGGGGATCTCATATTCACTTGTTACCATGATAAAATTCTTCACTTATCACAGGTTGTTCTGTCCATTGATGGTGATTAATTTTTGGTGTGTGTGTTGTTTGGTTTACCCTCTATGATCATTAACCTATGAGATAAGTTAGAGTGGATTGTTTCCTTTCTTGATGTTGATTCACAAGATGTTTGTGATACTACTATATTACTTATGATACCATCATACATTTGTTTATCATGTTATACATTATTGTGTGTTATGTCACCTTTGGGTGCTTGGTGGTTTAGGTACATGAAAAGTGACCATCATGGTATTATTACCCCTTTGAGGTGGAGTGTGTATTTTTTGTGAATATAATTAAGGTTATTTGTGATATCCTTGTAATAGGACTTAAGTCAATGCCTCCATAATTCGAAGTAGCATACCAACTCGATGTCTTTTGGATTCTGTGGAGAATGTCAACTTGATGACTTATTGATTTTGAATAGAATGACCACTTGATGCCTTGTGGATTTCGAGTAGCATGATAAAATCCTTATGTAAATCTTACAATAATTTCTAATGACTTTTTATTATCATTCGATCATGGATCTGAAACAGATACAACCATGAGTTTGTAACAGCTTGGTTAGTCCACAGCTTCTCAGTACTGGATTGAATCTGTTATACACTCCCATATATGTAATTCTCAATGTATGTGTAGAATTCATAAAATGGGATCCTGTGAAGGTAAAGGTCCCTGTGATGGGGAGTTGAGGATATAAGGGTTTAGAGATATATTGAATGTTGGGACATATTTTATCCATTAAGGATTCATTTACTTTTCCACACATGAAATTATCTTCATTGGTTTTCCACTTTGGGATCTTGTTTATTATTATTGTATGACATGTATGTCATCCTAAATTATGGTCATTAATTCTTCCACATGTTGATTATAATTATTTTAAATTTATATTTTTTTTATTATTCTTTGTACTATGACATGATATTGAGTGTATAGTCTCCACACTAATGGTCAAAAACCCACACTAATTATTAGTAGCCTCTTACGAATATCAAGGCATGCATGATGTCATTTAGAAATCCGGTCTAGATCCATTGGTTTGGTTCAGGATGTTACAAAAATGTATCATAGGAAAATTTATTTTTATCATTTGGAATGAATTGAGACATGGTAGAAATGAGATAGCTATATGGGGCTTGGGTAGTGGAGTTTCCATGTTCTTGTGAAACACATTTGTAATAAACCAATGAGTTACCATGGATGAGATTACTGTTACTATTTTTATTAGATTTTTGGTACATTCTTAAATCATGATTAGTCACATATTTTCACATGAAATATATATATATATATACATATTTTTGGGCTGAATATTAGTTCTTAAATTTACTACCTTGATGTGTGAAATCAGTTTAGGATAGTTTCTTTGTTGTGTGATATATCTATTTTTACATAATTTTTTGATAATTTTTTGGGAATTAATATGTAGAGACTGGTCATGATATTGTGTTTTTATATATATAACAATTAAAAACATGAATCTATGGATATCTTGGTTAGTTCTAGGAGGGATATACCTTCTCTTTAGAGTAGAATTATAGGGGAAATTTGTGTGATCCCATATACTAGATATGATCTATTTAGGTTCCTAATGTTTCTTCATGACATAGAAGATTCCTACATATAAACATGAGAAATGATATCTTGATTTGGTGGCTCATAATTTTCACATTCCACCACCCATAGTGTAGGAGGATGTATCCCAGAATAACCCAATACAGACATAGGGGATTCAGGTTATAGATATAATTTAACCGAGACTCTTTTAAATTGTGTCTGTCTAATGTGGAACCATTTAGAATAACATGAATGACTATGATATAGATTTATAGCTCTATAATACTCTTATATTCTAGCGTATCTGTGGCATAAAAGATTCATATGATTGGATGGACTTTATCAAAATACTTTTTAAGCTAGTATAGACTACTTAATAGGGGAATGTGATTGTGGAAACCATCATATTCCCACGATCTGCCAAAATATGGTAGACTTCCTTGAGTCAATAAGGGAGATAGTAGGGTATTACATGGGTGACCATCAAGAAATTGTTTATCAACATGTATTTTGTTGACCAAATGAAGTTGTACCATGCATAGGAGTTCATGCAGATAGAAAAGTGTTCTCTTTCTATCTATTAAAATTCTTCACAAGTTATGGATTTACTTCTGTTTTTTCCTTTATTGGCGTGGAACAGAGTTAAAAAGAATTATAATTTTGGGATACAATCTGAGCTTAAATTTAATTTTCAGGAATTTGATCAGACTATGTATACTCTATTGACTCAAAAATCCATGGGCTTTGAGAATGGTTTGGTGTATGAATGAGAAACCAATTTACCTCTGACCCATAGCTATCAAGTGACTAATATTTATATCTCTAGTACATGAGTTTATTAAAATATTAGGAAGTGGAAGTAAGATGACTCATATCAGAGAAGTGGGACTATGTTTGAGAAGAGTATATCATCATCGGTTCCCTTAGGAGGACTTTCAAAATGCTTCTAATGTGGATGAGTCAGACAAAATAATAAGTTATGAGTAGAATCTCAGAGAATGTGTTAGTAGTTCATAAATCCATGAAATATTTAATATTTTTGATCTATGTCTTTGAGAATGAGGTCCATAGAGGTGGAGGATAGACCAAATTTTTGAATCAGATCACAACTATTAAATATGTACTAGAACTCCAAAATATGGTGGTGAGGGGCCACCAACTTTTCGGGGTATGGTTCTGACCACATCTACATTATCTACTACCTTGAATGATTTAATTGTTTTCCATCCTTTTTATTTTATATGTAATAATTGTACATGACTTATCGTTCAAGTTATCCTACGCCATTGGGAAGGAATTTAGACCATCTTCACTAATTCATAAAGTGTACAATAGTGATTTTGGATATAGGAATAAGTGGGACATCATGATATTGGAGATGAATAGCTCTTATGTTATTATTAGTATAGACTGGTTGACTAGATACTAATCCCACATTTATTATTATTGAACATGTTTTTCATTTTATTCATGAAAGGAAGAGAATTTTTTGATAACTAGGGAATGGGAAATGGTGGTATGTAGAGTTGGTCCATGCATGAGTAAGCTTAGGACAATCACTGATTAGATGGTGGGAATTTCTCTTTCAATAGGATCACTAGAAACCCCCTAATCTTTTCCTCTATTTATGTATCTCAATCAATATTTCTTTCCAGATGAATTTATAGAATTTCCTCTAGATAGTTGATTTGAATTCAAATAAATATTTTTCCTGGTAACCCGACCTTTTTGATATCCCCTATCATATAGATCTATCATTAGTGAAGGATATCATGTTGTATCTTGTTGTCTTTGAGATAAAGGGATTCATTGGGCTACGTACTTCACCTTAGGGTTCAGTTGTCATATTTTCACAGAATAAATATAGTAATCATTAACTCTGTGTAAATTACTAGAAGATAGCAAGGTGATGATGTAGAATAGATATCCTTTTCCAAGGATCAATGATATTTTTGATCCATTATGTGGATCTCAATGGTTCTCCATGACCAATATTTATTTATACTACCATCATATTTGAGTTACAGATGAATACATTCATAAGATGAAATTTTGGAGATGGTGTGGGTTGTATGAGTACCTGGTGATATCATTAGACCTACCGATTGTGCTAGAAGTGTTCATGGATCTCATGACCAATATCTTCCACCCTTAAGAAGAATATTTATTTCTGGTTTTCATTGAATACATCATCATCTACTTTCCAACACTGGGTAAAAATGACATATATCTTGATACAGTAATGATTACCTTGTTATAATAATGACTTTATGCCAAGCAATTGAAGTGTAACTTCTAGATTTCTAAGGTGATGTTATTTGGTCTTATGGTGTATGATATAGGTATATATGTGGATCTATAGAAAGTGGAGGTAGTGATATCATGTACATACCCCCATAACATGTTTGAAATCAAGACCTTTTTGGGCTCAACAAGATATTTCCAGAATTTTTTCTAGAAGTTATAAAGATTATAAGTACATATGACTACACTGAAAAAGAAATAGTAAATTTCATGGGGATGGAATAGTGTGAAGAAGAGTTTTTTGATATAAATTAGAGGTTGATTATAGCTATAGTACTAAAACATTACAAACTTGGGATAATATGTGTAGAATATTGTGAAGCATCTAAAATTGGTTTTTAGTGGTACTGAAACAAAAAGAGATGGTAGTAAATTATGGGTCATGAAATATAAGATCCCATGAGTGGAAATACCATACTCATGAACTATAGTTGATATTCTTGGTTAATGTTATGATGTTTTGGTGATAAAATCTCTTTTAGATGTTAATTTTTATCTACACTAGCCACAAGAGCCTCTATTATATCTTTACACAGAGGGACATGGACTTGAGGCAGTGGAATTTGGTAGATTAGCATAATGAATTTTATTTCAATTTTGATTATACACTAGGGAAGGGTATTGTCATTATATAAGCTCTTATCCATAACGTGTAGGTTGAATAAGATCTTAGTGGGCGGCCTTTAGAGGAACAATGATGCTTGATGTTCTTGTTGGATGACTAAAGGATGGATGCTTATGAGGATCAAGGATTAATGGATTTCTCTTCATTAGTGGTTAAATATTATCTAGTATATTGTTTTAAGGAATTATAGGAGTTAAAACCGAAGTGTGATGTGATGATAGAAAAACTAGCTGAAGGTGACCCGTTACAATGGTGGTAATTGGGAGATGATGATGTAATACTTGTGCATGGGAGAGAATTAGTCCCTTCTTCCATTGGAGAGGAGATAGTTAGGCACTTATATACCTCTATATGGGTGGCACATCTTGGTGTGTTGAATACATACATCGACTTCACACATAATTTTTTGTGGCCATGGATGAATAGGGGAATCATTGGGTTTGTTTGTCGAAGCATTACAGCTGGAGGGTAAAGGCCATGCACTGCAATCTTTGTGGGTTTCTGTAACCAGATCATGTCCTCATGAGGATGTGGGAGTAAATAATGGTGGATATTGTGATAGGTTTACCTATAACCCCATGGATTCATGATATTTTTAGTTTATTTTCAATTAGATAATGAAGTTGGATCAGTTATTACTAATCTTAGTAACTTAGTCATGGGACAAGCTGATAAAATTGTATATTCATGAGATAGTTCAATTAAATGAAGTTCTATTGTGCATCGTATCAAAATAATATTCTCATTTCATATCATGATTTTAGACAGTCTTATAGAAATAACATGGGAAACAATTTAGGATTAGTATAACTTATCATCCTCATACATACACATAATAAAAGAGAAAAATTTTCATACTAGAGGATTTTCTTTGATATTATGTTTTAGACTTCAGTAGAGTTTAGGATAAGCATATATATTTAGTATAGTTTAGTTAAAAAACAATTTCTATAAATCTATACACATTTCACTATATAAGGATTTCTATGGACAAACATTTCGATCACTACTATGTTGTAACAATGTGGGTAAGGAAGTATTTATTGGGCCTACACTAGTTTATGAGACCTCATAGGATGTCCGGTTTATTAGGAAGTAGTTGGTGACCACTCAGGATAGGTAGTGATCATTTGTAGATCATAAGATATGATCCTTGGATTTCAATGTATTTAGTTGGGTTTTCTGGTGTGCATCACATTGATTTTGGAATCATCATTTTAAGAAGAATGGGAAAATGGAAACATGGTGTGTTGGAACCTTTGTGATCATTGAAATTATTGGGATAGTGGCATGCCATAGAGAACATCCTCTTTGTTATCAAGGTATGCATGATGAAAAACATGTGTCTCATCATTAGAGGTACATTCATGATCCTATGCATGAATATGATTATGTTAATTTGGAGCTTGAAACGTTATATAAAAAGTGGACAATAAAGATTATAGACCATAATGAGAAGGTATCGTGGGAGTAGATGGTTCGGGTTGTCCAAATCTTACAGAATTAAGGATATACCCAAGAAGAGACATAGGATTAGGAAGCTAATGTTGGAGGCCAGTGTCCTGATTTGTTTTAGTTAGGCCCCTATAGATACTCTTAATGGATGATAAGTCAATATAGGGTCATAATTTCAATATTCTCATTTTTAAATTGATCTTAAACCCGTACTTTAAATATAATTTATCAGTCTTGTTTTGTGAAAAAAAAAATTATTTAGAAAATTCACCATTTGTATGATTTTATGGTGTTACATAATGGTAACATTTGATTGTAAAGTGTTATATGAGTTTAAGATACCTTTGGTATGTAATGAGTAAGGTTGGGATGACACTGTGTAAAGGCACATGAGTCTCTACGTAAGGGTATGACACTTTCCACGCACTGTGTAAGGGTAATATTGGACAGTATAAGGGTAATATCATGTAACCTACATCCTATACCATGGAAAATAAGAGCTTTATAAGGGTAACACCCATTATATATAAGTTATATAAGAATAAACATAATGATTTGTAAGGGTATGATACTTTTATATGCACTACGAAAATGTACCACACACTGCGTAAAGCTATAGATGGTTGTATAAGGGTACCATGCGTTGCATAAGGGTGAACATGAACCATATAAGGGATGATTTAAACTACATAAGGGAAATCTAGAGGTTTTATTTTCTCTCGTTAGTGTAAAACATATCTGCATAAGGATAAATCTGAGTGTGCAAAGGGGTTAGACATAGGTTTTAAAAGCTACATTAGGGTAATACAAGGTTTGTGACTTGTGTTATGGTAATGGGTATTAACCTTATGTGACAACCATGAGATACATAAGGGTAAACCATTTTTCCCTTAAATAGTTATTTTTTGGGATATATTGTTTTAAAAACCATATTACTTTTGTTCTTCCATTTACAATTCTCTAGAAACCCATTTAATTTTTTATTTCCAAAAATAATAAAAGTATTCTGTTTATTTGTTACTATATAATTTAAATGATTATGAAGGCTTAAGTTTATTTCTATTTAGAAACAATTTAAATTAAAATTTAATTTTTAATTTAATTTATGGGTTTAATGATATGGATCTGTACACTATACTAGTATGTTAAAATACTAAACCCTTGAATCCTACTTTTTAGTTGACCTCTTGATTCTGAGTAGTACAAAAGATGATTTATACATGTTATAAAAATTACTTTTCAGGTTATTTGAGTAATTATTCCATTTTCCAGGCAATACTAGTCCTATCTCCCCTCTATTATTTAGAGGAGTCTTCTTCAAGTACAAAATTATAGGTATTATTTTATGTTTATTTGAAAGTTTGGTTATCTAAATATTTATATAAATTATAGAAAAAGAATTCCTGAATTATTATAATATGTAAAATGTAAATACTTCATGAAATGATAATAAATATGGATCAAAAAAATATGAATTAATATTTTTTTCCTCAGATTATTCTAGAGAGAGGGTTTTGTAATAAATTTTAAAATTCTAGTTATTCTCTAAGAAATTATCTATAAAAATCAGGATTTATAAATGGAATTATCAATATTATTTTGAATTATATATTAGATCTAATTATATAATCTCATGTAAAGTTTTATTTATTTTTGAAATAATATAGTTAAATTTGTTCTTAAAATATTTGGTGATCCACTTGAATTAATGAACCTTGAACATTTACGTGCCGAAAAATATATAGTCAAGGTGGATGTTTTATTAGATATAGAGGTTTTATCTCCCGCATTTAAACCACATAGGGTTGTTTTTCCATGATGTTGACATAAAAAACCTTGATGTAGGAAGTTATTTACTGTTTAGGGATATCATATCCACTCATTTCAACAATGAAATTATTATTTTAGCATAGGTTCTACTCTATAATGTTAGTGACTAATTTTTTTGTGTGTGTTTTGTGTTCCCCCTATATGATCCTTATTCCATGAGATTTTATAGGGTGTATTTTCTAAATTATTTATGTTGATTCACATTCCTTTTTATCATACTATATTTCTCAAGAATCCATGATACATTTTTTTATTATTTTATTTCTTTTTGGTTTTTTTGATATCTTTGGAGTTCTGGTGCTTGCTAAACATGGAAAGAGAAATTGATGGTGTTATTTATCTATCATGGAGGAGTGTTCATGATGTTAAATGATGAAGATATTAGAGAATTATATCTTTTAGATGGGATTTAACTTAAAGCCTTTTAGATTCCATGTTGCTTTCCAACTCGATGCCTTGTGGATTCAGATTAGAATGAAAACTCAATGCCTTGTGGATTTTGAGTAGCATTCCCACTCGATGACTTGTTGATTACATGTAGAATTTTGATATCATTATTTCTAGATTATGATCTAGTTGATGACTCGTGATCATCATTCTGACCTAGAACCAAAGTAGGTATGACTGGTGGTTTGTGGAATATTGGTAACTACAAAATCATTCAGAAAGTTATTTTCGGTTTTTATTATTTTCTTTATATTTATTATTATCTTAGAAAACATCTATTACTATCTTAGAAAACATATATTACAATTTTTCATATATTAAAAAGATCAATTGGCTTTTTTCTTCTATGTTTATTGCTCGCAGCCTACATGGGAATGACAGTGCACATACAAGATTTATGTCCTAGGATCCAAAGAAGGGAAAGGTCCCTATGATGGGTATTTGAGTATATATAGTCTTAGAGATAGAGGTGATGTTGGGATATAATACGAAATTTTTTATTTCACGTATTTTTACACATTTGATATGCTATTATTTGACTTGAATGTTTGGGATCCTATTTAATTATTCTTGTATTACATGTATGCTATATGACATTATAGTCATTAAGTTTAGTGCATGTTTACAATTATTATTATTATTATTATTATTATTATTATTATTATTATTACATTGGAATGATAATGATTATATAATATCCAAATTGGTGGACATAGACATTCACTCCTAATCAGTAGCCTCTTTTATATAGGAAGGCATGCCTGAGGTCACGTGGCACTTTAGTTTGTACCCAAAAGGTTCAAGCTGAGAAGTTATATGTGGAATCGACTGAGGAAATTTCTAAGATATCAAAACATAAGGTATTAGAAAATTAGTGGTGCATTTGGATTCATATTTCCCACTCGCATATTGTTAAATTACATCTTCACTTTCCTAAGATTGTTTTATGCACGATGACCTCCTTGACCATAAGTAATTTATCTGTTATTCCCCTTGAGCAAATTCCCTAAATTATTATTCAAGTTTTTTGTATCATATATGAAAGTGATTTTTTCCTATCACCAACTATGCCACTTGATATAGCATGAGACTCTATCATTCCCTACATTTTCTTGTTTGTGAATTAGATTATGTTCATAGTATTACCCATATTACGTGATACATGGTTTGGCATAATCATAAGGTATTTCCTTATATTCCCCATTTTGATGGGGCTTTCATTGAGGTAATCTCTAAATTGTCCCTCATACCTATTTTACTTATATTTAGATCCATTAATAAATGAAAAATGGTTGACATGAGTGATGAAAATTTTAAAAGTATTATCATAATCAAAAAATAGAATTCATCCTTAAAAATTATTTTCCATTTTAATTTTTACATTGTCCCATTATTAATTTAGTTCAAACTATATTAATCTTATTATTATATAGGTTACTTTATGTAAGTTTATCTTGTAATCCTATAAGTAAATAAGAATTTGATACCAAATAGTAGTTCTTAAATATAATATGATCTACCAAATTATGTCACAAGGGAGTGTAAATCTAGGTGTGTGGTTAGGTCTATCAGTGGTTAAACATGTGAATACTGAGTAAGGACCCAAAATTGAATTTTCAAGATTATTAACCATAGGTATATCTTTTCTAGATCCCACATAAAATTTCAGATTCTATATTTGCATTCATTTCTTTGGAATTCTATCTTTTAAAGGTTTTACCAATATTCTAGGATATTATCCAATACAAAAACTCAACTCTAGGTATTTTACTAAGGTTTTATAACCCTAATATAGAAGGTAATTAATATAATATCCAAAAACAACCAAACTAATATACAAAGTTAATAAAACATTATCTAATTCAATTATTATAAATCCAATCTAAACATGACAAAAATAATACATCAATAACATGGTTTAGAAAATATATATCAAAAAATAGTCACATAACTCAAAGATCGAAAGGTTTTTTGTCTTGGAAATTATCTATATAAGCATCGTATTTTTTTACATTTTTAATAATCTCTCTATAATAATGATCTTATAGACCCTTTTCTAAATATCTCACATGATATAATCATCTTAATAATCATGTTATTGGAAATATAGAAAAGGTGTGAAATCAGACGCTTAATAAGGAAAAAAATATATATCATAACATGAAGTAAAACATGTGGAAGACATAAATATCATAATAAATGATCTAGAGGCCCTAGATAATGATAATTAAACATGATAGAGCAACATAATATATTTAAAAGACCATTAAGTAAGAATTAAATATATGGAATGGGTCAAAACAAATCCTAATAGTCATATAACATGCGTGCATTAAATAAAAGCGAAGAATACCTTAAAAATAAGGTATATTCATGAAAACCTGACATTCCAAGGAAATGAGATTAAATATGACATAACATGAGATTAAATTGTAAATATGAAAAAACCATAAGAGTAGTAACCCATGTATGAGAAAACTCATTAGACACAAACTATAAGAACAAACTCATTATATCCACAGCGCAAAATGTTGGAAATCCCCTAATGACCATGAATATGTAAAAAATAATAATTATTACCATGAATGAATCTTTCATGAGTTATAGGCTTGAAATAGTTGATTGTAGAGTGTTATCAAACCCCACCCATAATTATATGAACGTATTCATGAATCTTAAAATCAATTATAAAAATATAATAATGAACCCTTGGAAAAATGTCAGGTTTCATAAAATTTCAAAAAACATCACATAATAAAATCTTATAAGAAGAAAGGATATAAAAAATATCAATTTATAAAAGTAATCATATCATATTATCATATAGAGGGAGGTAAAATAATAACTTCATGAAAGAAAAACGTTGGAGGCTAAATATAAGTGAATGTACAAAAGATTACATAAATAATTTTTTAAAACATTAAAGTTAACATTACTTTAAAAAAATTAAAGGGAAATAGAATAAATTCTAATGAAATATTATAAAGATTTCATAATAAATTATACTAAAAAAATAATGGCTTCTAGAAGTATAAGTAAAAAGAATTTGAAAACATTTACTTTAGATAGAATATTTAATAACGTAGTCTTGAAAAATACACAAAGTTTTTAAAAAAAAGAAGTCAAAATATTTTGAAAACATTTTATTTTAAAAAATAACCATTAATAATTGAACCTATAAAATGATATAAATTTTTTAAAAGATATAATTTTTAGTGGAGGATAAGACATTTTATTTTGGAAGTATAGAAAGTCCTTTTGAACATTTTGAAATAACATTTCTGAAAACAGATTCCTACATATCATGAGGCATAAAAAATCAATAATTAAATTAACTAATTATATTATAGTATTTAATCCAAGGTTGTATCCAGATGAGGAGTGAAGAACAATTTTTTTGATGCTTTTTATTGGTTTTCTGAAAAAAAAAAGAAATTGGTTTTAAATAAATTTGATTAATGTGGGAGAAATAACTGTTTGACTTGACCAGTTTTAAATAAATGGGAAAGATGGTGATGAGAGTGGGTTTGGATATATTTGGAGTTGGGCTATCATGTTTTCCATGTTTTTCACCCTTTTCTTCTGTTTATTGGTTATAGAGAGATTCATCTACCGAGTCTTTTATCTCCTTTTCCCAGATGATTATGATAAAAATACTTTTATTTGAAACCATAGTTAGGTTTATTCTCATTCCCATGTGTGTAATGACCCTCAATGACTCACCACCCAACCCTGATATATTCCTCCATATACAAAATTGAATTTAGTAGAGGGATATATGGATTATAGACTAATGAAATTAAAATTTATAGAATTAAAACTTAATGAAACAACATTTGGAATTTTAAAATAGAAGTATGAATCTAAACCAAATTTAGAAAGAATAAGTAATCTTATTAATTTCAATAACATGAACTCAAGAAAAGATCATAGGTACAACCTCCCCCTTTCTCGATCACTCAATGAAACTGCCCCTCCATGGATTGGGAAGTCAAGATGATGTAGGAGAGGAGAGACATTGTAATAAAATAAAAATAAAGAAAATAAATAATTTTGTATGAGGCTATCTTCTAATGATTCTGTTTCCATTTGATTGGATGTTGTGGGATGTATTAGAATGGAGGGTTTCACTTCCTTTTATAAGTGAGGAGGGTGTGTTTTTGTTCGATAATCTATCATCCAAAAGATCGCACAAGTTTAACCAATCAAATGGAATATTTTAGAATGTTCCCATTCAGGAAAGTTGTTTTATAATATCATGTGTGTCTCACCTACAAATTTCAATGTATTTTGACATATATACCGAGAGTTATGCATGTTTGACTCAGAAAATTTATTCTGGAAAGTCAGAATCCAAATTTCAAACCATCAGATAAGAATGAATTAATTACCATGAATACAAATGATTAACATGTCAACCTCTTCTAGAAATATATTCCTCGACATCTTCTGTGTCCCTCTTTCAAACTTCATCTCATTTTTTCAGTCCATTATGGATATTTGGTCCCCACATAAAACATATCTAGATCTGTGCACATTTTTTATGACCCACCATGGGAGCTTGTTTTGGGATTCCAAATAAATGATTTAGCTATGGGACCAGAAGAATAAAAAAAATCATAGGATGTATAGAATCCTAAAAAGAAATAATTTCCCAAATTAGATAAGTATATAAAAATTTATTTCCTAAATATAGAAATAATTTAAAATAGTTAAAATCTAATTTTGGAAATTTTCTCGATAAAGCTCATAATACAATCAAAATCATAAAATGTTGAATTTTTTTTAAAATAATAGTTTTTTGGGATTAAAAATATCTTAAATTAAATAAAATTTTTTTAAAATATTATTTCTATATAATGAATCCATCATTAAATGGATAATGTGACAATTGTTTGAAAAATAATAAATGGGGAATAAGTGTCACTGAAGATAAAAACAATTCGACTTTCCACTAAAAAATTAAGTGTTAATAAATTGTATAATTATCATAGGTATGAATATATAAATAATTTCCGATAATAGAAAAATAATATTGATTATTACGCTACAAATATAATTGTGTCTCGAAAAACCCTTTACGACTTCAATAATTGTTGAAATGAACGTCATTGGAGGGTTGAAAAATATATGGTTCTATAAATTACAGGATTTAAATCATGGATTAAAATAAAATATATTATTTTTTATTATATATACCATATAAATTTGAAATTTCACAATAACAATAAAACATGTATCAATGAACAGTAGATAAGACAAAAAACCCTTACCTTGTTTTCTTGCTTAGTTGATAACACTCTAACATAATGCAAAACAAACATATATTTCTTAATAATATATTTCATAACCTTATTCGTATTTTTTTTCTTTTATATACTTCAATTAAAATTATTAATTATGGGTATATTGGTAATTTATTATTTATTTTCAACCATCGAGTGTTAATAACTTTTACTGTATGCACACATTCTACAATACTGATATAGTTACCCATTATATTATACAATGTTATTTACTGATATATAATTTTATATTATATAACATATAAATTATAATTATTTGTTATATTCTTTATTTTATTCCATATGTTTTTGGGAAACTTTATGTGAAAACCAAAATTATAACTACTTATTTCTATAATTTTATAGATCGATCTTGATTTATTATTAATAAATTATAAACCGTATGAAATTTTTACAAAAACATTAAATAAAATTTATTTTATTATAAAAAAATAATAATATCAGTATTTATGTTCCCATACCAATCCATAACCATATTTTAAATCATTATTCATGTAGGTTGTTAAACTTACCCAAACTGGAACACCATATTACTTGATTGGTGAGTATGGTTAATGAGTTGTTTATTTTGAAAAAAAATCATTATATTATTATTATTATGGTATTATTTTGATTTCTTTATTATGATTAAATATTTTATAATATTTTCTTATAAATAATTAAAAATTTGATTAAAAAATTAAAAATGATTCTTTCTAGAGACAACCGTATGCACACATGCACAAATGACATTCCATTAATTTTATAAGTGGATGAAAATGAACAACTAAGGGTTTTAAAATTAATATAATATAATATAATATAACAAATATATTTAATTAGTCATATTATTATGGTGATAAGATATTTTAAAGAGGAAAATTAAGAAGAAAAACATAAAAAATAGTTAATACATATTTTGGAGACTTGATTTTTCCTTGGAAGTCCCCTTGAAATTGATGGGCCTAGGATAACTATGAGTGAAAAATGGATTATTTTAATGGGATAGGGATATATGGAGAGTAATATTTCATTGTTTTAATGATGAGTTATCTAGATAGGTGAGTCTTGATGTTGTGGAAGATTTACATTTTCATAAATGAAGAGAAGGGTAGTTTTGGAAATGCCTTTTGAATTTCAATTATTTTATTTCTATATTATATGAACATGGTATTAAAAATGGTAAAAATAAGGAAAGGGTATTATTTTTTGTCCATCCAAACCTCAACAATCCATTTTTAAACATGTTTTAATATTTTTTATCCTTCCCCCTTAGTAAAATAATTTATACTATTTTTACTTCTTACTATGGTAACTTCTTTTTAACCGTAATAATTGATTTTAGTGTCTAAAATTAAAATTGAAATAATTAAATAATTTTAATTTTCAAATTTACAATTTTAAAACCATTTTATCAAATAAAATTTATAAAGGTATGAAATTTTGATTTTAAAAAATAAACACTTAAACGTGTATAACTGTTTTCTTGAAAAAAAATGTTATTAAAATTTTAAATTTATATGTGATAAAGTAATCATGGATACTAATATTAGAGAAATAAATTGATTTATGATTAAATGAATAAATGGTATTACTCTTAAAATTCAATCTAAAACAAAACTATACCATGAAAATACTTGATTTAATGAGAAGAAAAAAATTGTTTTCTTGTTATATTAAATTAACATTTTTTTAGTCATAAAAATGGTTGGAATTATTTTTAGATGTACAAAAAATATATCAAACTGCATAATATTATTCCTTAATTTCATATTATATTCATTTAATGGGTATAAAATATTATTTTATGTGCTTATATTATTGTGAAATAAAAGAAGTTATAAATTTTTTAAATCCCATATTTTTTGACAAGAAATAAACTATTTTAAAAATGAAGAATAATTAAACATATGATAATTTATACATGACAAATCAAAAATTTATGTCATTTTATTTTCCAAATTTGTTTCCTAAAATTTAAAAAAATTATTTTAATAAAAAACATAAAATATAGTGAAATCAATTTTTGTAGAAAAACATCTTTTGATGTATTAACTATATTTTTTTATGAATTTATAGTTATTCTAGTGTTAATATTTAATATTATATATATTTTAACATTGTTTCATGAAATAAAAGTCCAATTTCTAAAAAATATATTTCTAAGCATAAATTTAATTTAGAGAAAATGACTTATCAAATGTATATAACTTCATTATATATATATATATATATTATATTTTGATATAATCTCATTTTCTACTTACATAACCCCTTATGATATCTACATAATACATAAGCATTATAAGATCTCTAAATTTTGTTTGGTGTGGCATTTAATTTAGCTTATATCATAGAGAAGTATCCAAGATCATGAAATTCTTCTATATATTATTTTTCTCAATTATTTATTTTTTGAGTTTGGCTTCGGATTGATCAAGGAAAAACCCTATCCAAGCTACCTCCATTCAGATTTTAGATAAATGTTCCTCATAAGGAAATCTTCTACTTTAAAATTCAATTTCTTTGGACATTCAATATTTATTAGTTACTTAAATTTTTAATGGTGAATTTTATGACTAAGTTTTAATGGTCATATAAAATAATCAAAATATATCCTTGTTTTTACTTTATTTTATTTTTTCATGGGAAAAAATCTATTAATGGAATATTTGTTTCAGGACAATTTTTAGTGAAATGTCGGATTTTTATAGTTTTACTTATCATTTCTCATGTCTATATCTCCTCATTTATAGGATATTATGGGAATGTACATTCTCTAAATTTGGTGATTCCCGCTCATGTTGAATCGGATCTGATTTTGGTCATGGAGTAGATCTCTATATATGGAACCTGTATGAATTTTAGTGGATGTAAATTCATTTATGATATTCCCAATCAAATTATGATCATATATCATTGTGAGGATGAATAAGAACTTCTAATGGAAGTTGTTTCCATTGTATGGATTTTACTACATATTGATTAGGGATATTTATCTCAAATGATTGCGGAGAAACTCAACATCAAATATATTACTTTTGTTATAGATAATACTGATGTATTTTTTGAAGACTTTCTTACTATTCCCATGAATCATGATGTTGATATTTGATTATAACTCATAACCAGTTATACTCCTATTCTAATGATACCAAATAGAATTTACCAAATTGAATTATAGAAATGAATGAAGAAACTATAGAATAATATTTATAAGGGGTTCTTGCACCCTAGAAAGTCACCATGGGGTGAACCTATTCTTTTTATTATTAATAAATAAGGGGGAAAACATATTTTCATTAATTATCAAAACATAACTATATCACTATTAATTACATGTATATTCTAACTGTATTAATGACTTGTTAGATCAATTGCATGGAGATCAATAATTTTTCAAGATTTACCTTTATTCTGGATATCATCAATTAAGGTTCAAAAAAGAGGATATATCCCAGTAAACCATCTTTATAAGGTATGTTTATTATGAATTTATAGTTATTCTATTTGGAAAATCCAATTCCCCACTATATTAATGGATATATTGAATTTATTATATAGAGATCTCCTTGATTAGTTTTTAGTAGAATTTATAGATGACATTTCTATATATTCAATGTGTAAGGAAGAGTATGAAGATAATTTGTGGAATGTGATGATGAACTGATTGAAGGATAAGATTTATAATAAATTTACCAAGTTTGAATTTTGGGTATATAGAGTCACATTATTGGGATATATAATCATAAGTGGCGGAATATTGGCGGATCCTTAAAAGATGTAAGGTGTTTAACAATGTCCCAAAACAACCATGATAACTTAGATCCATAGTTCTATTGGATTAATAAGATACTAATGATTTTTTTATTGATTTACCACAACTATATACTCTATTAACCAAAATTAATATGAAGGGATCCGGGTTCTTTAAGCTAGAGGAATGCGGCGAAAATTTCATGGAGTGAAAACAAAGTTTATTCAACATGCCTAAACTGACACTATGATATATTAGAGAAGGGTGTTTGATCTTTATTTATTCATCAAGTAAGGGTATGACATGAATCCTCACATATAATGATATGATGATATCTTGTTCCTCACACCAGTTGTAAATTTAAGAGTGAAATTACCTGGAATATGTTTTGGAGTTGGAAGCTGCAATTTTTTCCCTTAAAATATGGGGACAATATCATTATATTGAATAGTGGGATATATAAACTAATTATAAAATATTTATGTATATATTCACTTATAATTATTTTAATATGTTCCAAATGGGATGGTTGGAGTTGATTAAAAATTATTATTTCTTAATAATATAGCACCCTAGGTAAGATAACAATGTTGTTGGTGTTCTAAGTAAGACCAAACATAATAGTTTTTGACTATGAGGATTGAAAGAGACCCAATATTTATTGATTTTTAGATTATGTATTTTTAAAACATGATTAATGGGGGAAAATAATATCTCTCTAAGATTAATGTTCAACCATCCTTCTTACGCAGATTAAAGAGGCACAAATGTAGGATGTGTAATTGCAGAAGAATGTAAAAAAGGTTCCTGAGATCAACCATTCCTATGATGAGATGATAAGTTTAAAGAATTGAGTATGTGTCTTGTTAATATTATACATGAAGTATGATTTATTATATGAATCTTATAGTTCACAATTCTCTATTTGACATGGATGTACATAGATCTTTAGAGATCTGAACGAGTATATCTATTAGGATAACCTAAAAAAGGGATAATTCAATGTATATATCTCGATTATTGATATTTCTGCATGTTAAATATTAGATATGTTATTTCATGAGGATGTAACAACCACTACCCATACCATAATGGTAATGGGAAAACATTACCATGTATTTCATCAATGGACCCCCAAGACATCTAATGAGAATAACGTTATTTTTTAATCAATCACAATATGAAGTCAATAAACATATTTTATGTCATAGAATATTCCTATATTGATCATATTTTGATGATATAAATCATGGAAGTGGTTAGATTTCCTAGTGTACCACTCTCAATGGTATCTTTTATAGATCTGAGGTTTGTCTAAATGTCTTGAATAAGTCTTCAACAGGCTCTGGATACAGAGGTGAGGGTTAGTAATACATATCATCCTTATATGGACATCAATTCTAAGACTATAATTCATTCGGTATAATATATGTTGATATAATATTCTTTTTATTTTAATGGTTTTTGGGAACAACACATTTCTATAGTTATATTTTCTTAAGATAATGACTTTCAATCGAGCATTCAAATGGATCATTATGAAGTCCTCTATGAAAAGAAGAATATAGCTCCAACATGATGGGTAAAATTATATAAATAAATCTATTAGAACTAGAGTTAGATAACGAAATGGTAGAGAATGTTATACCCATTCATTATCACATCAAGACATTTCAGAGTTTACAAAAGAGTTATAATAACAATCATTAGTGAGATTTGGAATATACTGTTTATGATAAGGTATTCCTGTGAATATCTATTTGGATAAAGTTTATGACATTTGGAGAAAATGGAAAATTAATCCATAAATATATAAATCCCTTCTAGATTCTTACCACATAACGAAAATTTATTATCACTTGAAACATCCACAAAATCACTCTCATGTTAATGATTTATTCTGAGTATCTCTCCTAAGGAGTTACGTAATTGATACAAAACATGCACGGAACTCCGAGGTCATAACACTAGATCACGATCTCTCTTATAAGAAACACCTTGTGGACATTTTGGATCAAAGAGGGAATATACTATGAAAAAACAAGAAACCCCTGGTCATATTGTTTTTTCAAAACTATAAACATGAGGAAGCAGCATGGGAATTCAAAGATTGATGAGTTATAAGAATCATTGATTTTTTGTTTCAGAGTGACAGAATTTCAATAGAAAAAATTTATATGAGGGTGGTATAATGTAACACCCTAAGTTTTTATGATATATTTCTCTTCATATAAATTTAATTTCATTGAAAACATTCCTAACAAAAAATATTAAGTTTAAACGAATCACAATATACTATTAAAAATATTATTATTTAATTTGTAAGTCATCACATTTCCATTGGATTAGAGGGTATGAATAATAATAACTAAATTATGGAAAAATATTTTTTTAAAATGTATAATATAAATTCATTGGTTATTAATTGGATAAAAATGAATGTAAAAGTACATGAATGTAAAAGGATATATTTTTATAAAAATGCTATTTTTATGCCCACAATGTGTTTTTATCATAACAAATAATGTTAATATACATTAATGAATTTTTTTTATTGAATTATTTTAGATAATATGTTCAATAAAATATTTTAACATTCATCTAAAAGTTTTTAAAATTGATTCCATATCTTTTCAGTATAGTTAATATAATTTAATAATTTCAACTTTTTTTGGTTATAATGTATATTAAAACAATAAAAATGTGTTACCATGGTTATGGAAAAGACTGGTTTTCTATGGGGATAACCGAAGAGGTAAGGTTTTAAATAGAAAGAAACACTTTTATTAACATTATTAATTTATGGAATATTTACCTTCCCCTTACTATATTTTCATATTTATAATTTTTTATCTTGTTGACTTCAGTAGGACATTGTTATATTTTAATCATTTGAAAAATTTCATGTGTGTCCACTCGCTCCCTTATAAAATGATACCACATCTGATTCATTACACACACTTAATGTCAATTATATCTTAGAAAATTCCTACCATGATAACTTTATAATGCCCCTCCAAATGTGATAGTATTCTTTTTTTCAAAATTAAATTTTTCAATGTCTTAAGGTTTAAGTCAAATATGGTTTCTCAACAAAGTGGTATAAACATTAACCGAGTAATTTCAGTTTTATATCTTATTCTACCATATATAAATATATGGTAAACAATATAAGTTAATTAATTTATTATCTTAAATATTATTAATTTTTATTATAATGATTAATCAACAATTTCCCTCTCACTACCCATCAATTGGGAAATAAAAGTATCACTCATTTGTGTGTGTATACTACATCCACCACGTAGAGATATGATTTATTTTCAATAAAAATATTTAATATGTGTATATTATGATGGAATAAATATTTATGAATGATTTTTTGGAAATATATATGTTTCTTGAATGATAATATCTTATATAAATTCTTTCCCTTTATCCATTGGAAAATTATAGCATCCCCCTTGTGTGCGTGAGGACTACAACCTCAATGAGGGGAAGTAATTTATTTTTCATTTACATTTTACAAGAATAGTATCAAGGATATATTAAATGAATATATACAACATTTATAATATAATAATGAATCTATAATGGCTAATTATTATTTATAGTTTTTTTCCAAACATCGAAAATTGGAAACACCACTTGTGTGTACATATAAACTACCATCTTCATAAAGCAATGAAATTCATTTTTCGCCACTAATTTAGATGAATAATTATAAAATTTAATATGAAAAATAACTATTAGAATTATTTCATGATTAATTTTATAAAAATGATTAAAACATGACTAAGATGAAATTAATAGAAATATCAGAACAAATCATTTACGTAAAACATACTAGTTTTCACATATATGTTCATTTTAAGGAATAAATTACCAATAAACTGATAGTTGGAAATTATAAAGGAATAATACATAGTAATTTATTTACAAATATGGTTTTATAATAATGGTATAATACATCTACATTTATTATGTTGGATATTTTAATGCAAACAAAGAAAGAGGAAACCTGAGATAATGGATTTATAAAACAACGTCATTTCTTTTCGAGAATGTCTATGAAAAATTTCTATTAAAGGATATCATATAGATCACATCCTTTAAAAAAATTATTATCCTCTATTTATTATATAAATTTTCAGGTATTGGTACCATTTTTCATGATTTGGTTCTAAACATTATGCTAAAGATGTTTTCAAATAAAGTCTGACATAATCTCCTCTTTGGTCTATAAACGATTAATTATATTTATGTAGTATTTGAAATTTTTATTAATTTAGTTAAATATAATCAAATTTTTTTAAAAATATTATTTTCACTACCATTTAATTTATTTAAATAGTTTTAAAAATTAATCATTATAAGTTTTCGTAAACAATTCATTTCTATGTTGTTTAAAAAAGATTAAAAGGGATCTTTTATTTTAAAATATATGACATGAATGTTTTGTTGTAACATAATTAAAAATTAAATTATTTTAATATTACTAGAAAAATATTCGTGTTTTTTTTCAAATAAATATTTATTTTCAATATTTTGGTAATTTTTAGTTTAAAAGATATCTAAATAAATGGATATTTTACCATATTTTTTATGAATAATTTGAAATATATTTTAATTGTTTTTTATCTAATTAAAATTTATAAAAGGATTTTAACACTTCACTGGTGATATGATCACATGATACCATCTAATTTATTAATCTATATTTCTATAATGATGATGACTTATGGATGATTCAATGAAACCTGTTTATTTCAATGGGTAAATTATGTCATGATGATAAAATTATCAAACCCATTTATTTTATATGGATTAAGATATAATGAAATGATTAAATGTTGATGAGTATTTTGTTTCATTTACATAGGTTATGATATTATTATGTGATGAATTTTTTATGATTTTTGGCACACATATGTTTGATTTTCTTTTGTTAAATAGTTGTTTGGAATTATATTTCGCTCCAAGGAATTAGAAAAGAGGATTATCACATTATATAATAAGGACTAGAATGGGGAGTGAACACATTTTAACAAGGTACTATATTTATTATAATATTCATCAGACTGAACCTAGACTAATGAATTGAAGTAATTGGGAGTGAACACATTCTAATATGAAAAAAATGGCAGTGTGCCTTTAATAAGGAAATTATTTTCTTTGGTTATGGTTATGCTAACAACTTTTTTCTTATGATTATGTTATATTCACGTAGATAATAATTTATTATTGATGATTAATAAAAATTATGAAATATGTATTTTGATATGAAAAATCTTTATTCCTTTATTTATGATCTTTGATATTTGGCTGATTTGGTATAATTGGTTTAAGTTTTGATAGTTTTCCTACATCCTTATGAATATTTTATGCTCAATTATGATCATTATTTGATATCTCTTAAGTTTACCCTTATTGAGAACATGTTCTCACCCATTATTATGTTTCTATTCCCCATGTTAAGATGAATATTTTTTGAAGGGTGTATCTATGAAGTGTTCTATGTGAGAGGATATTTATTGAAGATTTTGAAGATATTTCATGACTTAAAATGATTTACATATCTAGACTCAAATAATCCAAACTATTACAGTTTTGGGTTGTGTTTTTTCATTAAAAGTATTAAATATTCATCTAAAATTTTCCTATATACTTTTATGAAATTCATGGATTTACACATTAAATATCATAATTCATGGGGAAATATATATCTTGTCCCAATGATTGATATATTAAAATTTAAAATGGGTTTTAATTTTAGGGGGATAAAATTTAATTAAATTTCTTATTATATACTTTAAAAACATGATACTCATCTCAAAAAGGATTCTATTATAGGTAAAACGATGCCATTATCATTTAACATTCCTTTGAGATCATTCCTTGAGAAAGAGAATCCAAGTAGATCTAATATCCAAGATTGGTATGGAAACCTATGTATCATTATTAGGTAATAATTTTAATTCTCCATTGAAGAGTAACACCTTATTGAACAAAAAAATGTAGGGATTGTTTAAAAATAAAATTCAAATAATTATTTGAAACTTATATGATGTAAATTAAAGTTTCAAAGGAATTGTTGAAATAAAATATGATTTAAGGGATTTTAGTCTATTCTTATTTATGGAGGTCATATATTCATAAATTCAATTCTGTAAATTAATTTTTTTAATCTCAATAATTTTTTATTTTATGTCTAATTGTCATAGTTTTAGGTTTTTTTAATAATTTTTGATAATGGATTAATATTTATTTTCATAGAATTTTAAATCAGTTTCGTATTTTGGATATTAATATTTCTACATTAATTTAAATTAAACAATTCCTTTTTTATGATTTAATTATTTATGGGATTCATTTAATTAAAGTGGAATAAGTGAATAATTCATAAATAATTGTCCTAATGGATAATCCTAAGTGTGACCTTTGCATCTATCCTTATTTTGGATGATTTTTTATAATGAAATCATATGTCAAAAGATACTAGTAAAAATGTTCTTAAATTTATTTTGGAGACATAAGAATTGTATTAGAAAAAATTTATTAAACTATGAATACTAGTTATTAGGAATCATTAAATTTATTAAGTACATTTAAATCAAATATTGGGAATTCATATATTCTCCATGAAAGAAAATTTTTTCTTCAATAATCTAATCAAGAATTAACTTAAATGTGTCTAAATAAGATAACATTTTGAGGGATCATAAAAATACAAACAACAAGAAAATTACATTTATCAAAATATTGATATTCAACCATTTAATGGGCGAAAAATGAGTCAACTTTGGAAGATATAATATTGTGTGAAAATGAGAAACCTTCTTCTCTATAAATTTGTACTTGTTCTTCTATTCAGAATAGTTGGGAATTTCTATTAGGTAAGGAAGGGTTTTATACTATTTTTCATTCTATTTTTTAATATATATATGTTATTATTCCCATATTATATTTAATTTTATCTTTTTGGTCTTCAAATATGCCCTTTTGATCCCATTGAGAATTGAAAACAGACCATATTTCTTATTTGAGGGAGGGATCAGTGTTATTCTTTGAGGATTATGTGATTCAAAATTTATTTTTTAATTTTTTTATGATTTATGTGGTGGTTAATTATAATAAGGTTTTAGAAATTCCATTTTCAATACTAAAATTTTCATATTCCTTATTCAGTAATATGTTTTCCATTCACTATTTAAGTGATTCATATAATGGAGTTTAACGTGGGTAGTGTTGTTTGGAAAATTGGCCATCGAGATTAATTTAGAAAAATTATAATCATGAATGTATAGGGTTATAATTTAGTGTTAATAGTTGTAAAATATAGTATTGATTGATTTGGTTTCTATTACTATTGGAGTTAATATTTAGAACATTTTAATAAGTAATGATAACAACAACTATGGACTCCCTTGAATGAAATCTCTTCCCTTAATTCATTTATTTTATCTATGTTATTTTTCTATTTTTCATTTATATTTATATATAATATCCATTTTAAGAACATAATATATTATTATATAGTTTATAATAATATTATTCATTTTAAAAATTATTAAAATAGGAATTACTGTTGCGTGTGTGGCTTCCTAGAGTGATCGACCCTTGGGTGTTCACTGTGATACATGCTCAGGTAATAAAACATTATGGTAGGATTCATGAAAAATACCTCTTTTAAATTTGAAACCATTTAAGAGGTGTAAAATATATTTCAAACATTTTTTCATTATGAATTATAAAAAAAATCTATTTTTTTAAATAACTTTTCTACATATTATTCTTTTCAAAGGTCAATGTTTAAATTTCATAGTGATTTTCCATATTCATGGAATGTTAAATATTTTAAAGTGTATATTAGTTACGAATAATATATAATTACATTTCTTACCAATTAAAAATGATTTAATAATTGATAAATAATATAGAAATTATTTCATCTTCATTTAATAAATTGGATGCTCAAAAATAGGATAAAAGACCAAGTAACTATTAATATTATATCCTTTTCAATAAAAGTACATTTTTAGATGAAGTTATTATAGAACTACCCTCAAACTTATCCATACCATTTATAAAAATCAATAAATAAGAATACTTTCAAACTGATGCACATATGGGAGATAAAAAAACTTTCAGTTGAATATTGGACTGATTTTTGAGATGCTAAAAAAGGCATGTGATCATATACTCTTTGGTAATGAAAAATCTGTAACAATATACCTATATATATTTATAATAATAAACCACTAAATTGGTGTATTTAAAAGATAATATGAATCATATTGACTGTGTGAAACCCTGAATTTTGGGAAGCTTTTTGTTCTAAATTAATACTATGTTTGATAACTTGTTTCATACAAAATATCAAACTAAAAAGATCATCAAAATTATAAATGATTATTAGTAATAAAAAAATATGAAGAAAACCACTATAAAGTGAAATTATATTAATCAATTTAAAAATATTATATTAAAAAGATAAATAATTAATATTAAAAAGGATTTTTTACAAATAATTTTATTTAAAGGGTTGTATAATTTATGATAATAATGTAAATTAACAATTTTTAAATTATTATGATAATAATATATCTTTCTTAAATATATGAACTGTTTTTTTAAATTATCTAAATTTAATATTTGTTTGAAATAATATTTAAAAAAATTTAATGACCAAAAATGTTAATTTTCAAAAATGCTAGTTTATCTTTATATTTCTTATTTTTATTCAAAAGTTAAATATAAAATTTAGATAATTAGAATTAGTTTAATTAAAAATAATTTTAGAATTTATAGCATTTAATATATATTAGTATGAATGTTCACTTTTTTGTCTAAAAAGTTGATTTTTATGTGAATAGTGAAAATATAGTTTTTACAAAAAACTATAAATTATATGAAATTATCATTATATAATAAATACCTCGAATTATATACATTATTTAAATTAATAGAATATTCATTTTTTTGTGGAATTTTTTAATTTTCTATGTTATTATGAACTTTTAGAACCATTTTTTTATATATAAAAAATTGTTAACATTTTCTTCCTATTTTAAAAAAATATATTCAGTCTTTTATTTTTATTAGAAATTTTTATGAAAAAAAATATGTTTTGGATTTTTTTGAAGTCCCAAAAAAACTATTTTCATTTTTATAATCAAACAAATTATTTAATATATATCTATGACATTGAAAATTCTATAAATAGATTTTAATCTTAAAAACACACTTTTTATAAAAAAAATATTTCTCACGTGCGTTAATAATGAAATTAATTTTTTTAACACTTCAAAAATTGTTTTGATAAAATTATTTTAATATTTGAAATTATAATATAAAATTAGTAAATAATTATAATTTCAATTCTAGTCACTAAAAATTAATCATGAAGGTTTTGAATTAGTTACCAGAGTACAAACATAAAGTGTAAAATAAAAAATGTAAGAATAAGTGAATTCAAACATGGGAGAAAATTCTTATCTGAGGATTTATCATTCCAATCACACCCACACTCCACTATTTCTCGTTTTTTGAACTATTTACCCTTAAATATTGTATTTTTATTATTGAATAATATTTGGTTTCCACAATAGTTTCCTTTCATTCACTTATAAAAGTTTTTCACCCTCTCATGGTTAAACATATCCTTACAAATTTGTTTGAAACCCTTCAATATGTTAGTCTCCTATAAGTCTCCGGCACACTATAAATCCCCTAGTATCTAGAATATACCCCCAAAAATTATTTAAAATGTTAATTTCCAGAAAAATATAAATTTATAAGGACCTAGGCCTTTTGAACATATTATTACTTGTATTAAACATTGAAATCCATTAATTAGAACCCAAATATCAAAATTCCAAGTATATTTTGAATACTGGGTTTATAATACCTGAAATTTATGCTAAAAACATTGTTATTTTATTCTCTCAAATTAGCATCCAAATCATTTAGAGATTCTAAAACAACATAGGATAACCAATATAATAGATAAAATAAATGGGGAACTAAAAATATCACTATGGGAATAACATGATGAGGAAATATAACATGTGAGTTTAATGTATAACATGACATCATAAAGGAGAAGCCACATGAGTAATCATATGTGATCATAACATAAAGAACATAGTAACATAAGATCATGGAATCATAGAAATTGTTCTAGAAATATAAAACATGAAATAAACATAACTCACGGCTAATTGATGATGCATCATCACCTAGTGGAAAGAGTCCCAAAATTGATTAGTTTCACTCCCTAACAACAAACATGATGTCTCGTGAGATTAAAACATTAAGAAATAATTTAGAGGGATATATAATTCTATTTCCACCCATCACATTCAAATCATGTACATGAATATGTGTTCACCATATGAAAATCAATTATAAGGAATAAAAATAATTACTGATGAAAAAAATAGGTTTCATAATCTTACCTCATATCATAATCAAAAGAGGTATCTTAAATAATTAATTTGATAAATGAACAAAAGGAATGTATTACCACCTAAAATTTAGGGATAGTAAAATTGGTATATACATGAGAGAAATATATACATAATTTATATGCATTCCATAATATCAAAGGTTATCCTCATTGATGAAAACTTCCTTAAAAGATTACATGGAATATTTCATGAGAAATCTACCATTTGACTTAGAAATATCTTCTTCAAAATTTAAAATTTTATAAAATAATATTGAAAATATTTTCTTTAAAAATAAAAATGTAAATTCATTAAGTAATTTTCATGATTTAATTATCCTTTACATTGCGTAATTCTATTCATTCAATATAAGAAAAAAATTTCTTCCACGCAATTGTAAAAAAGATAGAAAGTACCTTGTTAAAAAAATACAATAATATTCCTATAAAACTATTTTGTAAAAACAAAAACATGGGTAATTTTGTTATTAATAAAGAATTTAAATAATGCTAAAAATGATATTGAAAGTATTTCTAGATAACATAGATACAAAAGAAATTTTATATTCGAATAAAGAGAGAAATGAAGTCTGGTTTTCTTATCAACACATTCTCAAAAATTTGAAGCAAAAAAAATAGAAATATTATATTAATAATATAAAATTTCATGAATGATTATAGGAGATTAAAATTAAATTGTTTTTTAGGAAACTATCAAATACATTCATATAACTAAAATTTGACTATAAACAATCCCAATTAAAATGATATTGAAACATACACACTTACTACATTGGTAAACATTAAATCATAGCTTCACGTGATTTAAGTATATGAATTATATGTTAAAATAACATTAATTACGAATTATTTATAATATAATATGTAAATTGACAGTATATACAACATTAAAAATAAATTAGGTACAAAAAATAACATGTGTCTCAAAGAAACATTTTCGTCGATGAAACCATTACCTCGAGTCCAAACTTTTTCATGTTTGCCTTTTATCTCCTATATAATTAAATTAGGTCAATTAGTTTTTTCTTAATAAAATTTTTAAAATTTAAACTATTATACTTATACCATTTAATTTATTTATTTTAATGATTTATTTAATTAATTAATCAGTAATGTCCTTGTTGGTTGTTTTGGGGATGTTTGGTTAATATTTTCAAAATGGTGTCGGTTCATTGACCATAGTAAATTGGTTTGTTTTTTTATTAATTAATAATTATAATAATTTAATAATGAAAATTTTATACTAAAATCATACTTCTAAAACAAACCATGAATTATGGATATGAAAAATGAACTACGTTACGATCATGGATATAGAAGGTCGTAAGTACTCTTGAGTAACGTTTCCATTTTCTAATGATCATGATAGAAAGAAGGTAAGTGTTATTTTATCTTTTTATACTTATTATTATATAATTAATATTATATTTTTTATTTAAATATATTTACATATACCATCCATGTGATTTAGTAGTAAAAAAATAATCACATCACTTCACGAGGTGGTAGTCTGCTATAAACAGGAACGATGTTATCATTTTCGAATGGATGGTTAGGTAAGAAGGTATTTTATATTTTAATTTAAATAAATTAATATATCATGATTAAAATATATAAATATTTAATCCATCATAATTTATATCCAGTAGAGGTTATTATGGGAAATTAATTATATCGGTTTATGAGGCGGTAGTCTGTTATACACATGAACGATGGTTTCATTTCCCATTTGATGGAAGGAGAGATATATAAATATTATTACAACAACATAATAATATATAATTATATATTATAAATTGGGGTTATTATATTTTTAATTTTAATAATTAATTTAAGGTGGAAAAAAAGAATTAAAAAGAAGGAGCTCTGTGCAGATGATTGCCCTTGCTTAGAAGAACCTTCTTTGGATCTATTATTATGGACACTACGGTTGGAATTATTTGAAGAATAGAAGCTCTATAATGTGGTTAAGGATGTTTTGAGATATTTTTTCATGGTTTGGATAATCCAAATAGATTAATAAGTTTTAATAACGGGTATGGTTACCCTATTATAATTAAGGAGGGTGAATGTTTTGAAAATATCGAAAACTATTGAATAATGGGATGTCACTCCCAAGTGAAGTGACTAAAAATTTTATAAATAAAGTATTTTTGGATATATAAGGATGATAAAAATCTATAACACTAAAAATAAACATGTTTTAAACATATCACACTCTTAATATATAAGGTTACTCACTTTTACTATTTTAATTTTCATTCTTTAATCACTGTTTTTACTATTATTACAAATAATTATAACCAATATTTTTGTTGAAATTATTATATAATATAAGTTATTATAAATAAAAAAAATTAATCCATTTTATAGAATTCAATTCATAGAATTTACTGAATTAAATTTTAAATATAACCCCCAGGCACAATGAGAATTGGTTTTCCTAAAAACCCATTTTTCAAGAAAAAAAATATTGTATTAACTATATGAATAGAAATAATAATTATATTAATTTAAGCTAAAATATATATATGTATAATATAAAAATTTAATTTAAATCATTCCTTATTAAGGTTACATTAATTATTTAAAATGGAATAATATTATGCACTTTAAAATAGTTTTCAGAAAAATGTGTTTTAAGTGTAAAACTAAACTTATAATAAAATCCCATATAAAGGTGATTTATATGGAATTAATTGGATTATATATAAATAAATAATTCTCATGTTAATTTTAAATCAAATAGAAATAAAAATGTTACTTTTAAATTAATTAATTTATTGAAATTAATAATAGTATAACAAAAATCGGTATTTTCACTATTCACATAGAAATTGGTATTTTCTAAAAAATACCAAAATTTCAACCAAAATATAACAAAATATATTGATTTAAAAAATTATATTAATTTTATAAAAAAACTTCAAAAATTTCTATAAATTAGTAATAATGTTTCCTTACAAAATCAGTAATAATATTTTTGGAAGGAAACAAAGTTTTTTTGTAGAAAAAATATATGTTTTTTAATATTGATGGATTTTTATTTTTAAACAATTATTAATAAATTTTTAATATGATGGGGGTTTTTTATATTACATAAATCAGTTAATACTAAAAATTCCTTCCAATTTAATGGCTTGGATATATCATCGACATTTAAATAATAATATTTTAATATTATATTGTAGTTTGTTTAAACTCAGTGTTGTGTGTTGAATACATTGTCAAGAATAATGTTATTTTAAAATTTCAGGGTGTTACAAAAGGTACCAAAGTTAGTATTAATTAATCCTTACCATTTTCTTCATAGTTATTCTATACCAAAAATTCTCTTACCATATTAATATAACAATATCAATATCATTAGTATACTAAATTATTATTATATTAAAGTAAAAAAGCCTTATTTATTCATTTTCATCCACTTATAAAAAAAATAATGTCAATCACATGTACGTACATACCACTGTGTCCACAAACTTGGGTACTTTTTTTCCATCACCACCTAACATCAAGGTCTTTAAAAATTTATTTAAGATACAAACATGATGTTTATGGAACTATTAATATTATATAAAGATAATACTAGACATTCAATAAGTTATTTTAAAAATAAATAGTTATAGTAAACTAAACCACCAAAAATAAACATTTTATAGTACCTTTAAAAATATATGTTCATTTTATAAAAACCCATTTAACTAAATAATTTTTAGGATAATATAATAATAACGAAAATAATCTGTAACATCCTAGGTAAATAAATAATGACATTTTCATATTTATTAATATTTGTGAATAAAATGTTAATATTACTTTAAAGGTAATTCTATGTTCTATGGCATACCCAGTACGCAACAACGAGTTTCTTTGAAATCTTACGTTGCACACTAATAATATAATATTATTATTTTAAATGGTTGTTAATGCCTAGTCATTGTAATGGCGGGAATAAATAGAACTAACTAAAAAATGATTATATATATTTGTTAAATATTTTTACATTTATCCAATAAAAGTTAGAGGCTTAAAATAAGAAAATAATTCGATTTTAAGCATAAATATTCTAATGTTCTTTAAAAGGCCGATTAACCGCCTTTTTATGGAGAACCCTTTTTAAATCCACTTTTTGAAAATATTATATGTTATATTTGACAAAATAAAATCTTTATTTAGAATTGGGACATCAAAATTGACTTTGTGTAAAAAAAATTATTTTTCCGATAAAGTTCATTTTTTAATGAATAGTGAAAATGCTATATTTTAATCCAAACCCACCTTTTAATATAATTTATTTATATGGTTAGATTATATTTTTAATTGGGTTTAAATTTATTTAAAATATATTTTTACCAATTAATCCAATGGTGGTAATTTTAATTAATTTCATTTTAAAATTGGACATAAACAAGTGTCAATCTTTTGATAAATATTGTTTCATAAAAACACGCTATTTGTTTTGACAGTGGGAATTAATTATAAAATTAATTAATGTAACTTATATGTTTTTAATTTTGATAAATTTACATCATATTTGAATTTGTAATATCGAATTTACTTTGGATAAATTTTTTGTTTTCTTCTGACAAATGTTCATTTTTAATGAATAGTGAAAAATTCCGCATTTTACTTCAAAACTGATTTTTCATCTAATTCAATTATATAGTTAGATTTTCATTTTAATTGTTTTTAAAGTATAATTTAATTATGTTTTTATCACTTAATACAATTCTATTCTTTGAAAGTAATTTCATTTTTCAATTGGATGTAAATACTAGTCAATCTTTTGATAAATTTTACTTCATAAAAACTAATCTTTGGTTGTGACAACGGGAATTATTTTTAAATTAATTACTTCAATTTCTATGTTTGTAATTTGGTAAAATTGATTCCAAATTTTTAATCATAAGGTCCAAATTATGTAATTAAGACTCTTGTTTTTGGACATTATGAATAGTAATGACGACAATTATCTTTAATTATCATGATTCATTAGTAATCGTTTAGTTAAGGGTAATAAAATAATATCATAAAAATATAAAATGACCCCAACATGTGTCCAAATTCTTTTTTTGTGTCATGGTAGACTATGGGATACCTTGTTCTAACTTATGGACCCCATGGAATCACTTTTGTGTGATAGTGACCTTTTATCATATTATTTTTAAAGAAAGGAAAATATAACAAAACTATGTAAAACCAAATTAAAAAAATTAAATTTTCTTAAATAAATGATCTCTTAGACTAAAAATATTAATTGTAAAGATAAAAATATTTCCTAAATCATAGAATTTGTTTTATAATTTTTAGACCTTATATAAATAAATTTATTTATGACACCATGATGATGCAGTGATTACCTCATTAATGAACGATTTAAATAAAATAAAATGATAATGTAAAATATAAGACATAAACTTGTCAAAAACTTATTGTATGGGTGGATTTCGAACCCTTATCACCTTATCCTAAAAATATATCATTTTGGGACCTTTAAAATCTGAAAATCATTTTATAATAAAGTAACATTTCAAAACTTTCTAAAAGTGACCATCTTCCCTCTTATAAAAGTCCCCCACCTCTACCCCCTAAACCACACCTCCCAAGACCTTGGATCATCCATCATCTGCTCATATTATCTCCCCAAATACCTCTATTACTCCTAGAAGCCTCACATTTGGCAGAAGTCTTCCCAAGGAAGCCATTGGCTCAAATCAAAAAGAGTTACCCGATTTATAGGTAATGTCTTCTCTCGAGTTTCTTCCTTTTATTTTCCTTCATCACTCACCACTATCTTCTTATTATTTGATCTGATAATAAAAACAGTATCCTAAATATACTAGGATTTTTTTATGAATGGGAATCTACCAACACTAACACACACCTCCGTCTAATGGTTAAAGAACATACTGTTTCTGTGGGTGGCGAATTACTACCTCACAAAAAAATGATTGTTCAAACTTCTTTTAATACATATATTGGTGGAAATTATGATAGAAATGTATTTATATATGATATATATTATGTTTATGTTTTCTTTATTCTTCTGTATTTTCTTCATATATAGAAAACCTTTATGGTTTCAATTATGTGTAAACACGATAATTTCATTAGAGGAAGTGCAGACTACTGCCCCCTCAAAGTGATATGACTCGTTCATACCATATGTTGTACGTATAAAGAATAGGTTTAATGATATTATATATGATACAATACTATAATTATAATACTATGATTTATCATTATGTTTTAATTCCATTAATTATTAAATATAAATGGAAGTAGCGTTCATATGTACGTACGGCTTACCGTCTCCATGAACGGTGCATTTCATTTCTTAAATCTAAATGTTATGTGATATTATAAATACATGTATGTGCTAGATATATATGATATATATGATATAAAAATTATTAATATCATTATGGATATAATGAACCTTTGACCACATGAACAACAATTAATTATAAGAAGTCCATTTTTGACTTAAGTACTAAATATTGACAAAATAGACATTATTAACTTAAATGATTACATAATGTTTATAACATTGAAATAAGTGATATAAAATGAATAATAAACTTTATAAGGTTCTTAAGAAAGTATAAATTAACTTTAGATTATTATTCAAGAGATTAAAGAATGATCAATTCAAGCCAGACACTAGGTAAGGGATTTCTTATCTCACTTTTAATTCTGTGAGATTTCCATTGTTCGCCACTTATTTGTTGCATGTGGTGTATTGTGTACTTCCATTTAATATATATTATAATGATTCTATTTATATTCATGGTATTATGTGATTCATTTGGTGTTTATTATGTTTTGGTTATACGACTTGATTGATTACAACGAGGTAAGGGATTTTTATCTCACTTTTTATTCCCGTGATATTCATGCAACATTTTACACTATTTCCTTTTGTGTGGTGTATATACCACCCATTATTGTATTATTTGTGTAATATAATTTAATTTATGGGTATTTACATCTTCATTTTATGATCCTTCATTCATGGGGAGTACGTTTCGAAAGTTACCCAAATCGGTAAGGGAACATTTCACCCTCCCCTTTTTAAAATTCTTCTCCTTGTTAGGACTTTTAGTTTACATATTATTATGTTGGGATATGTTCTTATATATCAATATTGTTGTAAATTTTGTGTCCAAGTGATGAGATACCCTTTTTATCTCTCATCAACTCATTTTATGAAATTTTAAATTGATGTCGTTAGGCTGTCAAATTTCTGTATGGGATCTTCTTAACCCAACTTCAATTATTTTGGTTAAACCTCTACTCCTTGATTATGTCGTGCTATGAATATGTTTGGATTAAATCTTATTGTTTTACCCTTAATATCTACTTATATTGGGTGTATTAATATCTGTCACAACTAATTATGTAATTGATTTATCCTTAATCTATGGATACCATCTTTGTAAGGGACTTTATCTCAATCTCTTTTCATTGAGGCATATTTTGTTTTAATACAAGAATTTCTTCTATATGTTGTGTAAACACCTTTGACTTTTCATTTCATTCAAAGGGAATATTTTTCTATAAATAATTTTACTAAATGACAAAATTGAATTTTTCTTTTAATGTATGTGGTGATAATGACCTTTTTACTGCCGTGAGTATTATTTCATCTTTGGCTTCCTCAACAAGCTGTAATGTTTTTTAAAATAAAATAAATACCATATACTCTATTATGTATTTTGGTATTGAAAATTTTTTTGATAATGGATTTGTTATGTCAATATATTTAAGTGATATATTGTGATTGAAATCTGGAAATGTTTTCTTTCCTTTATATTTGTTTTATGTCTTATGATTTTATAATGGTACTTAGACATTTGATGGGTGGTTACATGATAAACCAAATGATGGGTGGTGCCATGAATACCAGGATGGGTGGTTACATTATAACCTCCAATGCATTGGGTATGGAAGTCGGTTGTAAGGCTATTCCATTTAGTGACATGTGTGGAAGTTGGTTGTATGGTTATTCAATTTAAGTATGTTTATGTTACATGTTACCTTTATATGTGATGTGTTCTTTATATGGGTAATATTTTGGTTAAAAAAGGGTAAGTAGTGATCTTTTATTCAGTGAAGAGTATTTACTACGTCATAAAGGTGAAAAGTTTTACTTATGTTAAAGTATTCATGGCTTACTTGTTGTTTTGAAAAACTAATAGTTTCTTTCATTGTGCATTCCTTACTGATCTTTTTATGCTCATACCAAGTTTTTGGATTTTTTTTCACAAGACATAAAGTGTAATAGGGTCAAGGATGGGATCAAGGAAAGTCATGCTGTCAAAAACATGGAACTGGACATGACATTTTTTTCAAGAGTTTTTATTTTTTGAAAAAAATGGAAACTGGGTATAAGTGTCTACTTTGTAACTTTTGAGATGTAATATTTATGGCCTAATTATTTAAAAATATAAACCTAAAAGGATCCTCAACGTGAATTATTCATTTAATTCAAGATTAAGTAATGTTTTAAGGATGGGTCTTTATAGTTGGTATTAGTGGTCGGTTTAGATAATTTTAGAGGTTTTGGTATTCTTTAAGCTTAGTGACATTACAATAATGGTTTGGATTTTAGAAAGAGTCGTAGTTATTTTTATAAAGTGAATGAGTTTAAGATGACATGAATAAGTATATCTTAGTGATTACCCTCCTCATAAGATATTATATGATTATTTTACTGATATACTCACATGGAACCTTTTGGTTTTTACTAAATGGATGGATCTAGTAGGCACCAAAGTAACTGTGGATGTGAATAAAACTGTGACGATTTTCCAAACGAGCAACTGAATGATATGGGAGATACAATGAGAACTCTTGTGGTTATTCTCAACCAACTATCTGGAGTCATGATTGACCACCTAAACCTTAGTGATTTTTATAAGGCATCATACATTCGAGAAAAAAATCCCTACAGATGTTTAAGTAATAATCATAAAGGTAAGTGTGTTCAAAAACCTATGTGTCAAATATGTGGAAAGAAATGCCTAGGAAAACGTTTCAAATGGACAGAAAGATTCTATAGATGTGGAAATGAAGGTCACAAAGCAATAACCTGCCATGGAAAAAGGAAGCATCTAGTTGACTCTAGGAAAGGGAAAGAACTTCTTTCTGAAGGATCAATTGAATGTTTTAATTGTGGTGTGCATGGTCATTATTAAAACACATGTCCTATGCAGATGTTTCAGGAATGAGATCACCAAAATCATATAAATATTTGATTACCAATACCTAATGTCATTCCGATTGAGGAACAAGAAACTGCCAATGAGCAATGAAAGGTATGGATTATTTCTTAACATATGTTTTCCTATTATTGAAATAGTAGGATATGATTCATGATTTTGTTTGTAGGAAAGAAGTATTTTAGAATAATTTGTAAAGGAATGGTTAATGGATCATGAATAATGTTGAATGAGTAAGAAGTCAACATATAAGGTATTCAAGAGTTATGGTAGATTTTAGGATGGTGAAATTATTAAAAGTATTACAGCTCTTTAGATGATGGGATTACATTAGAAGAATTTTTATAGTATGTGTAACCATGATGTTTGATATATGAAAGTTTTATTCAAGGAATAATTATCTTTTCTTTTGAGGATATAGTTATAATGAAACATTTTGGTTTATATGATCCTTGAATTTGAGGTAATTACTAGTTAATACATTTTGTGATGCAAAACGAAAGTTATTAGATAACCTTTGTGGTTAAAATATTTTATGGTTATTTTTTATGAATATATCACTTTTTTGGGAATGTTATAAAATTATATAGTTTTTTAAAAGGGACAACACGCAGACCGTGTGACAACCCGTCGCGTCGGACGAAGCTGCGGGGATCGATCCCACAACCAAAGTGCGACTGGTATTTATTGCCTACCACTAGACTACGTGATGTTCCTGGTTAGTATGACTTATTCTTTTTAGTTATATGATCTTATGAATCAGGAATAAGTTTATTTTGGGTTATCTATTGAAATTATTAACCTATCATGGAGGATATATGATTAGTTTAATTACTTTTCAATATGATAATTTAAGATTAATAGATGTTATTTGGAGATAAATGTTAATATTTACCTTATAAGACTATGAGATTAAATCCTTCATATATTTGGGTTTAAATCATAGTATGTATTACTTTAAATAATTATATGGATAACTTTTATTTGAATGGTCTTTCATGAACTTTGGGTTTGGTTGGATAAATTTTGGAGGTTAAGAGTAGTATTTCTTTTTATAAAGGATTATCCTTTTGGGGATTATCAGATTTTGTACTAAAAAGTTTGGTTTTGGTTAAGGTCTAAAGACATGGGAAATATATAGTTCTCTTTTGTGGATTAGGTGATTCTCAATAAGTTGATTATAGTTCTCTTAATGTGAACAAGTCATCCTAAATACTCATCTTTTGGAGAAAATATGAGCTTTTGTTAGAAATCGGGTAAGAGATGAAAGTCTACATGACAAGTATGTATGCTTACATATGTTTTAGTTAAGACCATAAATAAATTCCTCAATGAATAGTAACATATAGCAAAAAGATTTTCTGTTAACGTTTCATACTGGTGAATCAAATACTGTTTAACCCATCACAAATTTGTGATTTTTTAGTGGTTAACTTTCTCCTAGACATTTTTTCTATCACTCTCCATCAAAACATGACCCCTAGTTTTCTCTTCCATATGTATGTTTTCATGGAATCCTAGTATCTATTGTCTCGGGTGACCTTTTTACTTCTCTTTCTTTCTTTTAAAGTGATAGTTTTATTGACTCATTTTCCGATCTGGGGTTTTCAATGAAGTTTTGGAGCCCAATTTTAAAATTGCGAGGAGGTAATTCCCAAAAGGGGGAAGAATGTAATATCCCAAGTAAATAAAGGATATGAAATTTTCATATTTATTAATATTATTTAATAAAAGTTTAATATTACTTTAATGGGAATTCTATGTTCGATGGCGTACCCAGTACGCAACAATGAGTTTCTTTGAAATCTTACGTTGCATACTAATAATATAATATTATTATTTTCAACGGTAGTTAACGCCTAACAATTGTAATGGTAGGAATGAATATAACTAACTAAAAATGATTATATATGTTTTTTAAATATTTTTACATTTATCCCATAAAATTTAGAGTCTTAAAATAAGAAAAGAATTCGATTTTAAGCATAAATATTCTAATCTTCTATAAATAGTCGATTAACCGACTTTTGATGGAGAACCCTTTTTAAATCCACTTTTTGAAAATATTATATGTTATATTTGACAAAATAAAATTATACTTTAGAATCTGGGAAATCAAAATTGACTTTGTGTAAATTTTTGTTATTTTTCCAAAAAAGTTCATTTTTTAATGAATAGTGAAAATGTTGTTTTTTAATTGAAAACATCCTTTTAATCTAATTTATTTATATGTATAGATTATATTTTTAATTGGGCTTAAAATTTAGTTAAAATATATTTTTACCGTTTAATCCAATGGTGGTCATTGGAATTAATTTTAATTTTAAATTGGACATAAACAAGTGTCAATCTTTTGATAGATTTTGTTTCATAAAAACATGCTATTTGTTTTGACAGCGAGAATTAATTATAAAATTAATTAATGAAACTTATATGTTTTTAGTTTGGTAAAATGGATATCATTTTTTTATTTGGAGTATCAAATTTACTTTGGATAAATTTTTGGTATTTTTCTGACAAATGTTCATTTTTAATGAATAGTGAAAATTACTGCATTTTACTTCAAAACTGTTTTTTCATATAATTTAATTATATAGTTATATTGTACTATTAATTGGTTTTAATGTCTAATTGAATTATGGTTTTATCACTTAATACAATTTTTTTTATTGGATGTTATTTCACTTTTCAATTGGATGTAAAAACAAGTCAATCTTTTGATAAATTTCACTTCTTAAAAACTCGCCTTTGGTTGTGACAATGAGAATTGTTTTTAAATTAATTACTAAAATTTATGTGTTTGGAATTTGGTAAAATTTATTCCATATTTGTAATCATAAGTTCCAAATTATTTAACTAAGACTCTTTATATTTTGGACATTATTAATAGTAACGACGGCAATTATCTTTAATTATCATGATTAATTAATAATCGGGTAGTTAAGGGTAATAAAATAATATCATAAAAATATAAAATGACCCCAAAATGTGTCTAAATATATTTTTTTTGTCATTTACTATCATGATATTCCATGTGAAAACTTATGGACCCCATGGAATCACTTTTTTGTGATAGTGACCTTTTATCATATTATTTTTAAAGAAAGGAAATATAACCAAACTATGTAACACCTAAGTAAAACAATTTTAATTTTGTTTACATAAATGATCTCTTAGACTATAAATATTAAATGTAAAGATAAAATTATTTCCTACATCATTATATTTTTTTTATAATTTCTAGACCATAAATAAATAAATTTATTTATGACACCATGATGATGCAGTGATTACCTCATTAATGAACGATTAAAATAAAATGAAAATATAATGTAACATCTGAGACTTAAACTTGTATAAAACCTATTGGATGTGTGGATTTAGAACCCTTATCATATTATTCTTGAAATATATCATTGTGGGACCTTTAAAATCCGAAAATCATTTTTATAATAAAGTAACATTTCAAGGCTTTCCAAAAGTGACCCTCCTCAATCTTATAAAAGGCCCCAACCTCTACCCTGTTACCCTCACCTCTCATGCCCTTATCTCGTCCCAACTCTGCTCATATTATCTCTCCACATCCCTCTCTTACTCCTAGAATCCTCATTTTGGGAAAAAGTCATCCCAAGGAATCTTTTGGCTCAAATCAAAAAGAGTTACCCGGTTTAGAGGTAATGTCTTCTCTCGAGTTTCTTCCTTTTATTTTCATTATTCACTCACCACAATCTTATTATTATTTTATCCCATAATAACAACATTATCCTCAATAGAATAGTATCTTGTTATGAAAAGGTTTCTATCTACCCTTACACACACCTCCGTCTAATGGTTAAAGAACATACTATTTTTGTGGGTGGTGAATTACTGCCTCATGAAACGATGATTGTTCAATCTTTTTTTAACACCTTTCATGGTGGACATTATGATAGAACTGTATTTATATATGATATATATTATTTTTCTGCTTTCTTTATGCTTCTGTATTTTTTATATATATAGCAAACCTTTATGGTTTCCATTATGTGTAAACAGGATAATTCCATTTGAGGAAGTGTGGACTATCGCCCCCTCAAAGTGATTTGACTCATTCATAGCATATGTGGTACGTATAAAGGATAGGTTTGTTGATATTATATATGATAAAATACTATAATTATAATACTACTATGTATCATTATGTTTTAATTCCATTAAATATTAAATAGAAATGGAAGTAGCGTTCATGCGTACGTACGGCTTACCGTCTCCATGAACGGTGCATATCATTTCTTACCTCTAAATTTTATGTAATATTATAAATACATGTATATTATGGATATAAATAATATATATGATAGAAAAATAATGAATATCATTCTGGATATAATGAACCTTTGACCACATGAACATCATGTAATTATAAGAAGTCCATTTTTGACTTAAGTACCAAATATCGACAAAATGAACATTATTAACTTAAATGATTACATAATGTTTATAACATGGCAATAAGTGATATAAAAGGAATAATAAACATGAAAAGGTTCTTAAGAAAGTATAAATTAACTTTATTTTATTATTCAGTAGATTAAATAATGATCGAGTCATGTTGTACACAAGGTAAGGGGTTTCTTATCTCACTTTTAATTCCATGAGATTTATGTTGTTCGCCACTTATTTGATGCATGTGGTGTATTGTGTAATTCCATTTCATATATATTATCATGATTATATTTATATTCATGTTATTATGTGATTCATTTGGTGTTTATTATCTTTTGTTCATACGACTCAATTAATTACAATGAGGTGATGGATTTTTATCTCACTTTTTATTCCCATGAGATTCACGCTAAATTTTCCACTATTTCCTTTTTTATGGTGTATGTACTTCCCATGATTGTATTATTTGTTTAATATAATTTAATTTATGGGTATTTAAATCTTCATTTTATGATCCTTCTTTCATGGGGAGTACGTTTCGAAAGTTACCCAAATCGGTAAGGGAACCTTTCACCCTCCTCTTTTTAAAAGGCTTCTCCTTATTAAGTCTTTTAATTTACATCTTCTTATGTAGGGATATGTTCTTATATATCCTTATTTCTGTAAATTTTATATCCAAGTGATGAGATACCATTTTTATCTCTCATCAACTCATTTTCTAAAATTTTAATGTGACGTCGTTAGGCTGTCAAATTTCTGTAAGGGAACTTCTTAACCCAATTTCAATTATTTGGTTTAAACCTCTACTCAATGATTATGTCATGATATGAATATGGGTGGATGAACTCTGATTGTTTGACACTTAATATCCACTTATATTGGGTGTATTTATATTTTTCACACATAATTATGTAATTGATTTATCCGTAATCTAAGGATACCGTCTTTGTAAGGGACTTCGTCTCAATCTCCATTCATTGAGGCATATTTTGTTTTAATACAAGTCTTTCTTTTATATGCTGTATAAACAACTTTTAATTTTCATTTCATTCAAATGGATTCTTTTTCTATGAATTGTTTTACTAAACAAAAAAACTGAATGTTTCTTTTAACGTACGAGCTGACAATGACCTTTCTGCCGCCGCGAGTATTATTTGATCTTTGCCTTCCTCAACAAGACTTAATGTTTTTTAAAAGAAAATAAATACCATATACTCTATTATGTATTTTAGTATTGAAATTGGTTTTGATAATGGATTTGTTATGTCAGTATATTTAATTGATATATTGTGATTGAAATGTGGAAATGTTTCTTTCCTTTATGTTTTTTTATGTCTTATTATTTTATAATGGTACTTCGAAATTTGACGGGTGGTTACATGATAAACCAAATGACGGATGGTGTTGTGAATACCAGGATGGGTGGTTACGTTATAACCTCCAATGCATTGGGTATGGATGTCAGCCATATGGTTATTCCATTTAGTGACATGTGTGGAAGTCGACTGTATGGTTATTCCATTTATATATGTTTATGTTCCAAGTTACCTTTATATGTTATGTGTTATTTATATGTATAATCTTTTGGTTAAAAAAGGGTATGTAGTGATATTTTATTCAGTGAATAGTATTTACTACTTCATAATGGTGAAAAGTATTACTTATGTTAAAGTATTCATGGTTTACTTGTTGTTTTGAAAAACTAATAGTTTCCTTCTTTGTGTATTCCTTACTGAGCTTTTTATGCTCATCCCATGTTTTTGAAATGTTTTTCACAGGACATAATGTGGAATAGGGTCAAGGATGGGATCAAGGAAAGTCATGCTGTCTAAAACATGGAACTGGACATGACATTTTTTTTTCAAGAGTTTTTATTTTTTGAAAAAAATGGAAACTGAGTAGAAGTGTCTACTTTGTAACATTTGAGATTTAATAGTTATGGCCAAATTCTCTAAAACTGTAAACCTAAAAAGATCCTCAATGTTAATTATTCATTTAATTAAAGATTAAGCAATGTTTTAAGGTCGGGTCCTTATATAATCCCCTTCATTTTCTGATATTATGATATAATTCTATAACACATTTTAACATTACCAACCTGACTAAAGAGATACATAGAAATTATCAGAATAACCTCAAATAGCCATAATAATAAAAATCTAAATACTAATTAGCATATAATAATAAATTTTACTTATTTAATTAAATATATATTAATAAGGTTCATAAAATAGAATTTAAAAAACTTAATTTTATTATCCAAAATGTTAGGAGTACACACAAAACAAATTAGCACCTAACATAATGGTCATTTGTCTCTATTTTCAATTGCATCATAATTGAATGATATTTATTACCATAATTTATATTACATGGTATATTTAATTAACTATTTAATAAAGTTATAATGAATATCTTTTATGTCATGATATCTTAATTTCCATTTCATGTTAACCATATTATGATCCCATGATTCTTATTCTACCGTTACCGTATGGGTTTTCCATCTCAAATTTTTTTCATTGATACATGTTTTGTATTATACACCTAATTTCATTTATATAGTGTGTATACTACCGATTTTATATATTATATAATTAATTACTTTCAGTCACGGTATATTATGTTCAATTTCAAGCTCACTCATTTTGGGAGTTTTGATTGAAATGTTACCTAAGCCATAAGGGGTTTTAAAAACTCAAATCTCCTTTGTTTGAGTTATAATGACTCTACTTGAACTTAATTATTATAATAATGATTACATAAAATCTATTATTTTATTACATGGATTACCTTATGAATCTCATCATACTATTTTTCTTATAAGATTAATCTCAAAGAAAATTTATTAATATTTAGTTTCTTTTCTAATCATCAACTCTGTATTGGAATGTTTTTTCTTCCAATACCTTTCATATGTGAACACAATATTCTTTATTATATGGATTGAATGGGATTCACCTATAAACCTATTAATCAAGTTTTTTGGAAAAATTATTGACATAACCATATAACTATTAATATATATGGAGTTCCCTTGAGGGATTTTATGTACAAATCTATCCCATTTATTTATTAGAGAATTATTCACAATCCAAATACCCTTTATCTCAAAATGATTATTTTTGGATTAATAAGTAATGTTGATTATTAATTTTGTTATTATTATTATATTTCATATGGGGAATTCATTTCATAAAAATAAGTGATGGATGGGGCCTGGTGATATGTAGCCCCTTGACGAATCAATTGGTTGTATTTAGTGCAAGCCTACCCAATGAAAGAAGAATATATTGATAGTAACAATGATAGAATGAATTATGTATTTTATATGATATTTATGAAAAGAATAATTTATTGGTTGATTATTTGATGGTAAAAATCATGATTTCTGGAATTATGCATTTCATCACTATGAATTTATTTATTATTATCCATTTTATTGTTTATGTTTTTATATCTTCTATGTATTTATTTCAATGTCATGTTATTAGTTATATGACATTATTTTATACTTATTTATTAGTTATATTTGTAATATTAATTTTTTTCTAGACATTTAATTATTGTATAATTTGTTTTTATGCTCATAGACGCCTATAATTGTTTTACTAATTAATCCCATTAATGTTAATTTATGGATTATTTTTATTGGTATGTTTATTTATTTTTATGTAGAATTATGGAATTTATATAGTATAAAATCAACTGAATTTTTATTTTTTATGTTCTCTGGGTGTTTTCAAATATATATAGAATAACTATTCATAACGCTATGTTAAAGAGAACATTGGGTTTGGGAACATAACTTTTGTGATGAACCCTATATTTGAGTGTCTACGCATGATTTGTTACCCCAGTTTTTGAATCAAAATATAAATTATAAACCATACATTTAAAAAGTCTTTATGCAGTGATAAACTATGTTATAGTAGTCATATTTGATATTTAAATGCTAGATATTTTCCTAGATTCCAAAAAAAATTCCCTTTAGTAAATATTGTAGTAAATTTTGTTTAAATACTTTTTTCAATGGCTCTAGATGAACAGATTAAAACATCCTTATTTATATGATATTTTATTATTTAAATAGGTGATTAAATTCAAATTTTAAACAAATTAGTTAGTTGTAAATCATGATTTATTTGTTGATATTTCCATATCATATTTATAAGGTTGAAATAAAATTAATTATTTATTTTGAATAGAGTTATCTGGTTCAAGGGTGTCACTTCAAGCTAATAGAAAAATATTTTTCAGTCAACTATCAGTATTTATTAATTTTAAAAATATAAATATATTCTTATATTTCTTCAAGACTGTATAAGATAATTAATATCTTTTCTTCATTTTTTATATCTACATGTTTATCTAATTTAATAGTTCATCAAATATATTTTCGACTCTAGACTATAGATACATACATTTTATTATCTGTTGTTATATATCAATCATGCTAATAATAATTTTGTTTTTTTGTTATTTTGATTTATAATCTTTCGTAATCCAACCCATAAATTTTTTAGAAGGACTATGCTGTGAAGTATTTCTTCTAATCCTCAAAAGATTGATTCTTTAGTCAATTATGGAGGAAACTGTGAGATAAATTTTTTCTTAAAAATAAATATGAATTTTATATTGGGGTATGAGCTTCCCATACCATGATTTGTTTCATGACATTCAATATAAAATAACTTAACTTTTTGTAAGTTATAAAGTAGGTGAAATTAGTTACATAGGTTCTCAATAAAAGGATTATTTTACTAAAATCTCTAATCCTGTTGAGAGAGCTTTAGTGGAGTGTATTAGTTAATCGTTATTCCCAAAACCACTATAAAAATTATTTTGTTTTTTGATTATTTTTCCACTAAAAATTCTATTTATGGAAAACCATATTTCACTTCTTTTTAAACAACCAAGATGGATTATGTTTAAATTATCATTGTGTTTTTTAAAGGATACAATTCAACCACTCTATTGTCTTTATAGTATTCTAAAAAAATTGATATCAATGGAGTTATATTCATAGAATCCCAATAATCCCTAGAAATCATGATCCAAAGGTCTCTATAAAGAAATATGTATATGGATAAAATCATAGAAGGAATGTCATTGATTAGAGTACAAGACATCAATAGAGAAAATTATGGATGCCCGAAATTTTGTATAAACATATATTGGATAAATATTTGTTTCACAGTTTACATGAAGGTTGTTAAGCATTATGAAATTCTTGTAGAACATCTATAGAAATGGGATGATACTAAAGAATATGAATATAATGTTAATTCAAGAGTTATGAATGTATTCATTTGTGGAATTAGTCCAGATAAATAGAATCACATCTTCTAGTGTGCTACTATATATGATATGTAGAAAACAATTAAAGTATCCTATAAAAAATTATAATTTCATATAGTTTATGTAAAATACTGCTAAACTAAAATTTTATACTTTCCACTTTTATAAAGAAGAATATATTGCTAAAATGACTAGAAAATTAACTGAGGTAGTGAACAATGTTTCTTACTTGTGAACTCCAATTTCACAACCCAATTATGCATTATGTTCTAATAGTTTTACCCTCTATATGGAATGGAATATGTAGTGCTTTATGAAAATTCACACCTTTTAAAAAATTTATTTTGAATAAATTGATTAGAAACATGATTATGTATGAAGTTAAAATAAAATATAAAAGTAAAAAATCACAAAATGATCAAAATGGAGAATACTTCTCTTAAGATCATTATTTATAAATGTGAATATAATCTAAGAGATGATTTTATATCCCAAAATTATTCATGTTATTCAGACTAACAAATGAAACATGATCAAATTGAAAGAATATTCAACAAGTTCTATAAGAAGAATAAAAACTTCAAGAATCCTTATATTGATTTCAGGAAGAATTTTCATAGACTAAAAGTGTTAAGTTGTTATGAAATTTAAAAAATGGGGCATATCAAACCTAATTTTATGCACCTGAAATAGGAGAAAATAAAAATGGGGATGAAAGAGAATAATATCATATTAAAAACTAAATATGATTATAAAGAAAATAAGAATATAAAATCTATGATGGTTATTTATAAATTCTCTAATATATATTTAATTTTTGATTTAGGAAAGGAGAATGGAAATATAAAATAAAAGAGGTTATTTATTGATAATAACTATGGGGTATTATATTAGTAATAAAATGATTCTAATTGTGAAAGTTGTTCATATGATAGATTAACTAAATACAATTCCATGATTGAAGAAAAAAAATAATACCTGATGACAAATGAAAAATCTTTAAACAATATTCATAATTATTTATTAACTGAAAAATATGACATGCATTAAAATCAACTAAAATTGAAAGAAAAATTAAGTAAAATTACTTCAAGATACACTACTCATGAAATTATAAATAAATAATTTTAGGATGTAGTAAAATCCTTTCAATATGAATATAGTGTATTATATAAGGTCCATGAAGCCTTGAATGAAATTCTTGGAAAAACTTTTAACAGTATAGAAGGGTATTCTATTAGAATAAATGGTGAATGACCCAAGCTCTATGAAAACTATTTTTTGCTTTATTAAAAGAACCTCAACATATCTAGGGTTACTTTTTTTACTATAGTATTATAGAAAATTATTCTAATAATTGTTGAATGAAAAATAATAACATTATTAATATTAAAAAGTATTATGTTCCAAGAGATTTATCTAATTTTTATTCTCACAAAGTTAAATAGATCTGGTTTCCAAGATCATTATTCATTGAAAATGTATGGCCTAAGGGAATTCGGGTACCAAAATATTTTTTTTATTTTATAGTAGAAATTCCACAAGGAAAAATTAGAATATAGTACATGAAAATGGATGATCATGAAACATGAGTGGTGAATTTTCAAATTTCCATACACTGTCTACAATGGACAGCAACTTGGTAACCATTAGAGTCAATTCAAAATGAATGATCACTTGAGTTGGATCAGTTATATATTCTAAAACCATCCTGATAAATAACGTTTTTATAGGTTCAATGGATGAATCAAAATATGATAAAAACTTATCAACATTGTGATGGTGTATTTTTATTATAATTTTACTTCAATAATTTTTCTATATATAATGATAAACTACTTATTTTAAGAGAATATAGAACTAAAAATGTTTATATTATAGACCTTACATCCTTACGTAAAAAAAAAGTGAATTATTTAGCTATATAAACAAATTATTCCATGATATGGAATAAGAGACCTAAAAAATGAAATATATTTTCATTATCTATGTTACCCTAGAAGCATTTAGTTTTAGATATCGTTAGTCTTAATTTTGATTAGAATAGACATTATGATGCCTGCAAAATAGAAAATCAGCATAAGTCATGTTTTAAATCTATTAACAAGGTTGATACATTTAAACCTTTAGAACTTATCCACTTGGTTTGTTTGTACCTTATAGAGTATCATGTTTTTATGGAAGATTCTATGTTTGGGTTTTTAGATGATGATTTTATTAGATTTACATTGGATTATTTATTATTTTTTAAAAGTGAAGTATTCTCAGTTTTTCTGGGTTTTTATAAAATCATTGAAAATTAAAAATATTTTAAAATAATTTCATTAATATGTTATCATGGACATGAGTATGAGGATTAAGTGTTTTATTCTTTTCTCTCTAATATTTGTATTAAACAAACTTTTTTATATCCAAGAATATCTCAATATAATGGAAATGTAGAAAAAACAAATAAGACTTTTGATGAAATTGAAATGTCTATATTGAATGAATATAGTATTTATCTCTATTCTTGGATTAATGTTGTCAATACAGCTTTCTATATCTTGGATAGATTTTTAATCATACATTTTATTGAAAATAATCCTTATGAGTTATTGAATAAAATAAAACTGACAGTTAGGTTGTTTAATGTTTTTGGATGCAATGTATATATCAAAAACACTATGGAAAACCATGGAAAGTCTGATCCAAAATCATAGTAAGGAATAATTCTTTGATATTTTGAAACTTTTAAATATTTTAGTATGTTTAATACCAAATGGGTAGTTTTAGAATATATTCCTATGAATATTTTTGAAAATGATCCTTTCGACAACAACTGAATTCAAACATATGATGTTTTTGATTATGTGAATATCTCTAGGAATAAATATTTTAAAGATATTTTTAATGTAACTAAAAATATGATTATAATAAATCTCATTCTAAATAACCTAAAGTAGTTTAACTGAGAATTGTATTATCAAGGCAACACAGAACACTAAAATACCACCCATTTTAGATTTTTATAGGAGACCTTTATATAAAAGTTATGACTATATGAAGTGTCAGAAACCTAGCTATGTTCTCAAACTTCTTATCCCAGTTTTAACCTAAATATGGTAAATAATCCTTAGAATATGTATATTGGATGATAACTATATAGGAATAACTAAACCAATTTAAGGTAAATGAACTTTTCTGAATAGTTGTAAGGCCCTCAAACCAACCATTGATTGGAATCAAATGGGCTTTCAAGAGTACTAGGATAATCAAGGTGTGATTACTTGGTATAATTACAGGATAGATTTCAAGGGTTAAAACTAGAAGGATGGAATATAATATGAAGAAACCTATGTTATAATTTATAATAATTAATCCATTACAATCATCTTAACCTAAGCATATCATGTGAACTTTAAATTCTACTATATGGATATCTAAAACATATTTTTTAATTTTTATTTCATAGAGAATGTTTATTTTGAGAATCCTTCATGTTATTAAAAGCCTCATCTACCAAATTGTATATTTATTCTTACTAATTCCATATAATGAACTAGACAAGCACCAAGAGATTGTTGTAACATACTTGACCATATAATACCTCATTTGCCAAGTTGGGTGTGTTACGTGACCTCAGGAGAACCTCCCCCCTTCACTAAAGGATGCTAACAAGTAGTGAGGGTGTAAGGAAACTAGTGGAGAGACTATACACTCATATATAGAATAATAACTACAGAATAAAAAATAATATATTAGTTTAAAATATCAGAAAAAATGGAATAATTATCTAAAAATGAGGAAGAAAAAAAGGGAAAATAAAAAAACCCAATAATAATAGTTGACCATGAAATGTCAAGATCAAATGTAACTAAATGGTATTTTTAATACAATAAAAATAAAAAAATTAAAACATAAATGAATCCAAAAGCCTTAGGGTCGAACCCCCTGTCTTTAAAGTCTCTAAACTCCTTCCCCACTAATAAGAAACAATCAACAACAAGGTCACTTTACCTTTTCCATGGTTAAATTCAAGAAGTTTGTTCTAACACTAAATGGTGGCCTAAATAGGGAGTAAATACAGCTCAGTGGTCTACCACCAATAGTGTCTAAATAAATATAGTATAAGTATATTTTTTTGTAAAAAAGTGAAAAATGGGTAATGATTTAATAAATCATAGTTTTGAATATAAAATAACCCACTGAACCTCTAGTTTTGGGTTAACACCCAAGTCATCCAAACATTCATTGGGGCCTTGTTCGGTATCTCGGTCAAAGGATACATCCTCTTGCATTAGGACAGATTAATCAAATTAGTTAAATGTTATCCTATGAATGATGAATCACAAAAGGAGAATCATTAACAAACAGTCCATGTTTTTAGAACCACATAAAGCTCACCATAAGGCATCCAAGAAATATGTCACCTACACATCTCATGACTGTTCAAATTACACTCATATGGTTCATATCTCATGAATATTGTCCTCAAACACTCTATGACACATGAAACATACCCTTATGAGGGAATATACCAGGAACCCTCACCCCAGTATTCATATTTTTCCTCCTAATAACCAAATACAATCAAAAGTAATATCAATAAAAAATAATAAAATTTTATATAATTTATATTTCACAAGAATAAGTTATATCAGAGTTATCATAAACAATATTGTAGAAAATTAACCACACGACCAAGCACCAAACCCAACAAGAATATAATCCAATCTATGATTCTCAATTCATCAATTACCATTAACCTAAACATTTAAATGTTATAAAGATAGGATCCTAATGAATATATTAATTTCATCAACTTTGATTCCATTTATCATTTTATCCCAATACCAAAATCATGCCAAAATTATCTATTTTTTACAATTTGATTCTATGTAATAAAAAAACAAAAATATATGATAAACCAATGCATAATTATTTGAGAACAAAATATTCAAATTTTAAGACACAAACAGCATTATCAACTACATGTTGAGTATGATTTCATGTGTTAGGCTCACCTTGTAGGTATTTTCAAGCCTGGTCTCAATGCCAATAGACCCAATGGAATTCAAAGGGATGTTTATGAATATGAAAATTATCAAAATTGATTTATTTAATTTATTTGGTCTTGTGCATAGTGTGTTGGTGAGATCATACAAATTGTATATACCCTGATAAATTAATATAGATAATATAGAGATATTCAAACCACTTACCTTATGTGAAGAGTGGACTCTGATAATTATCAATGTTTGAGTTGAAGCAAAAATCATTATTCATTCCCCTCATTAAATATTGAGAATGACTCTAACACACTTTTCAAATAGGTTACTACACATGGAAAATAAAACAGACTACATGGGAAGGAGGAGAAAGACTAAGGCTTATATTTAACCTCATGATCCAAAACATCATAATCTAATGAGAACATGCCTCAAGATCGAATAATATTTCTATTCATCAATGCTCGAATGGACTACAAGTGATGGACGAGAGACACATTATCAAAACTATGGGTTATGAGTTTAAAACACAAAAAATGGATTATTTACGATGGAAATAAGATATATATCTTATAAATCCCATGATTTACATATACATTGATAAATATGAAGTCTCAAAATAAACCCCCGATAAAACTATCCTTACAATATAAAATTAATTTTTATAGCTCAAGTACATATTTTATGGTCTTCCCATACATGTTTTCACAGTAAGAGGAATTTCACTAGGGTAGGCCATCCGAATGAACTTACACTATAAATTTATAATTTGTTCCATAAATTCATTCTCCAATATATAATCTCTAGAACTTTTTTTCACTTCTTAGTACTAGTAAAAATCCCCTTAGGGTAAGAATATCCAACTATTTTTATGATAATATATCATTATAAAATTTAATTAATTCAAATATATGTATATATTTATGTTATTTTTTTCATCAAAAAATGAAAATCATTGTAACAATTTTTCAAAAAATATTTAGAAGGAATTCGGAATGAGAATGAAGGGAGAAATGAATATATTTATTAGTTTTAAAATTTATCACAGTATTTGGGAAATGTTTAGAATCATATAAAATAAATTATAAATTTACTGAAAATTTTTATACATAAAAATAGAAAGTCTTATGAAACACTTATGTGTACTAGTGTAAAACATTACATGAATGAAGTTGGAAAACCAATTAACAAAAAGTAATATAAGGCCATAACATGTAGTTTCCTTTTTTTACAACTAATAAATAGGAAATAAGGTGTCCTTTTCTACTTTGTAAAATATTTCATAAAAACATAATGTAATATCATCTTACTCCAATGAAAATATATTTTTTAAATATTTGAAAGTAACTATGTTTCTATCTCTTATTTATCCAAAAAATTATGGATTTGATTAAATATCATATTCTGATACTAATTTAAGAAGATGAAAATTATATCGAAATATCACCTCAGTTACTTTTTATTTTTTAGGAATGAACCTGGTTTCATGGTTTTGTAAAAAGAATCATTCAGTTGCATTATCAATAGATGTGACAGAATATATATATTTGATGGTAGTTGTTGTGCACATGTTATTGGGATGAAACACACACCTATAGAATTTATACTAAAATGTAATCATATTCCACATTTATGAGATAATATTAGTGCTATTAATATATCAAATTACAACATTTTTCACTCTACGACTATGAATATTTATATCTTACATCATTTCCAAAGAGATCATGTCCAGAAAAGGGATATATATTTATAAATTTTAAACAAAAAGTATCAACATGCAGATAGTTTCACTAAACCACTTTCAAATTCAAATTTTTAATTTATTATGAGGGTTTTTTAGTTTATTTAATTTTACATAAAAAAATTAACTTTCCTAAATTAATCAATTTTTTATTCTATTACTCTATTTTATTTTATTGTTTTTAAATATTTTATTTCATTATTTTGATTATTCAATTATTTATTTTAATTATTTTAAATAATAAAATTTGTAATTTATTTTTGAATATTAATGATCCTGAAATATTTCAATGTAATTTTATCTTGATAATCCAAAATGTTGTTCAAAACTATTATAGGAAAACACTTCTCAATCAATGCTTTGAATCCTCACCCTTTTGATCTATCAAGCTCTAAATATCTCTCAAAACCCAATTTTTGAACTTCAAATATTCCCATTCTCAAAATAAGAAAGATAATGAGAAACAAAATAACTATTAGGAGTAGCTTAAAGAGGTTGGGGTCTTTTAGTTTTGATATAAATGTTTTGCAAGGGAATGTTTTAGATTTTGAATGGCTCTTCTAGATGAATTTATTGTTAATGAGAGTTCAAAGTTTCCATGTTTGGGAAAATATATTTGATGGAATAAATATAAATTATGTATTCAAGAATGATTCAACATTTCCATATGACCTACTAAGTTTTAGTTTAGGATATATATAAGACTTTATCTCATCGATGGTGAACAAAAAATAATTCTTGGTTTCAACAGTGGATTTGGATCATATCTTTTGATGACGATGTAAAAGTTTTTTTTTACATAATGTTAATATTTATTCAGGGTAATTTTTAAAATTTAGAGGATATTTTGTATTTCGTAATTTTAACTGATCAAGTTATAAAATGTTAAGAAATTATTTTAAGGAATATGAAAAATTATTAGTCATGTTTATTAAAATTTATATTATTCTAAGGATCATTGAGCTGTAGAAAATCTTCCTCCCAAACATGAGGGTTATGCTTTTTATGATGGATAACTTCAAAGATAAATTTATTGAATTTAAACTCATGTATATGTATCAGTTTTTCTATAAGGATGCATGGATTCTATTCTACCGCTTTAGATGTTTGGTTGATCTTGTCTTATACAAGATAGATATGATATGTGATCTTTAGAATAGATTATGATGTAATCAGAAAAACATCCCATCAATTTAAATGATGTTAAAATTTGGCTTTTTTCTAGAGAAAACCCTAAGAAAACCAAATAACTATTGTATTTGAGGTTGATGAAGAATTAGAAATACATGGTGAATGGGAGAACCAATTCCTGAAAAAATATGGTTCTACAAGACATTATATAGGTGAAGTTTTTGAATCTTATGTTTATGGAGTGGGAGTACTATAAGGTTTAGAATAATATTTTGGTGGTGACATAAATATTATAATTATTACCAATATATGGATGATGTTGTAATAGAATATACAAACTAGGATAGGAAAAGTTCTTGTATTCCCAAGATTCATTAAGGGAACTTATGCTAAAGAGAGTGGTTCTGTAACTTATTAGTGAACCAAAAAAAGATAACAACTTATTGAATATGTATTTTTTCATTATTTTAAGAAAATTATAAACCTGTTTCTATTACTATGGAATGAGTTGAGGTGGTAGATATTTCTATTTTAAATAAATTAATAAATGTTCAATATGTTCATATTTAGTAACATCATATCGAGGAATATATTTTCAGTGTACTTAGTAGTTGTCCACTAAATTTGAAAAATTAACTAATAACATATCAATTAGATTTTCTTATTAAATATTACCTAGAAAGGACTATGGAAAAAGCATGTGACGCTACAAAAGTTTTTACTGAACTGTCTTTTCACTCTAGTGAATATATATAAGTTCAGAAAATCAGTTGGTTGAAGTTAGATACCCATCTATATGGCCTAATAAAACTTCATTATATGATGTTGAGGAATTTAATTTTGAGGAGAACATTCATTAATTTCATTTGGGAATGGTTTCTAAATTCAATCGGTGAAAATAGGAATCTTTAAATATATAAAAAGGTCATTAAAGCTATTAAAAATATTTTGAGGGATTAAAATCATTCTGATTTAAGAATATAATTTAAATCTATTCATGATCAATATTAGAGTCTGCAAGAATGTTAAATCTCAAGGACTAATTATGATTATTTTATAATAGATTTAGTTGGGAAGATCATATGTGAGTTAGTTTCGAAATCTAATTTTGGTGACTTGAATTTTTTTTATCTGGTCAGTTTGAACGTATGAAATCAGGTCCATTTTGGAATGTGATTCAACTTCTAGAGGGGGGATACCTGTATATGTTTTTATAAGTTTATAAATTATTTTTTAATTATATATCAACCATGTATAAAATAATCCATATCTTATAATGTGATATTATTACCCTTCACACTTTGATGGGAAATTAGATGTAGCTAGTGGAAAAGTTAGCTTATAATAAACTAAGAGTTTTTGTTATATGCAACTAGATAGGTGAAAAGATGTGAAAATATATCAGGTATTCTGAAAGTGTTTATAATTTTCCAAAAGTGAATTTGGTGGAATCACTGATGATGTTACATGAATTCGGAATTATGATGAAGGAATGGGTTGGGATAATGAATGATAATTTCTAGTTATTTATGAGGATTTAATATATATGAATCATACAATTCATGATTCCTAGACCATAAGGTCTTGTTCTGATGTTCCTAAATCTTCATATCATCAAATCCCTTAACCCATTGAAACCCTTTATCCAAAAACTAATTTATAGCATGGGATGATCAATACAAATAAAATCTTTTGTCTTTATTTTAATATTTGCTGCATTTATTCAATAATTGATGCATATTATAGTATTATGTTAAAAAGACTTCTATTTTTAGGATACTTTTTTGAGTTAAAATAACATTTTATAACATTTCTATGATACACAATATGTGTTTCACTCTACTTTTACACATTCTTTTTTATTTAAAAAGTGGTAATTTTTTGGATAAACATAAAATTCAGACATAGATTTAATTAATATCTATTTCTATTTTTTTTAAGTAATATCTATTTATTTAATTGCTATTTCAAAACCTGTAAGACATTTTATGTTTGTATTTATATTTACTTTATAGGTTTTTTATCATTATAAATGGGGAGATTATTGGGAATATAAATGTTGATCCAATTATTTCGTTTATTTCCCAATCATTTTGATGCTCAAAAGCTCCATAAATTATTCTACTAATGATGTTACTTTATGTTAATTTCATGATTATATTATTTCGGATATATATTTTATTTTATATGAAATTATGGAAGTTTCTAACTTTTAATTCAGATGATGTTTTATTTTCAACGTTGTCTGGATGTCTTCCAAGTATTTTGGAATCAGAGTTCAAAACCCTACATTTAGTTTAAAGTTAGGTTTGGGAATCATTGTTTTGTGATTAAACCTAATCTTGGCTATCTGAAATATGATTTATTATCACAACATTGAGAATCAATAATAAATTGTAAACTAATATTTTGGTAACATCGTTCGTAGTGAAACCATTTGTTGAAGTTGTTATATTGGAGATGAAAATCCAAGATATTTTATGTTAGTCCTACAATGATTTTTTGGGAGTAAATATCTCATTAAAGTCCATTAAAAGAAAATCTCAAAGGCTAATAAAAAACAAATTTAATCATTCATATTTATATGGGAAATTTCGATTTTTATTGGGTTATTAAATTCAAATTTCCAATGCACTGGTCATTTTGAAATCATTAATTATCTAGTTTTATTTATTGATCTTCTTCACTAGGTTGAAATTATAATTTATATTTATCATCAATGGAGTTATCTGTTACGTTGGTGTGAATTCATATCTAAAATAAAATTCTTTTTCTGTTGAACTCTATTTCTCTGAAGTTACAAAATCTAAATCTCTTTTCATATTTCATTGAGAATTTTTTAGATAATTAATATTTATATTTTTGATAATATACCTACCTATTAATAGTTTATTTAAGTTTATTGATGTTATTTCTAGGACTAAACTTGAGAGACATATGTGTTATTATTTACTTTTAAGTATTCATCCTGCTATTGAGAATTTTCTTTTGTTGCTATTGGGGTTTCTAATATTTATCTAATCAAACATGTTGTTTATTAAAAAGAACTGTTCTATGAAGTCTTTATTATATTCCCTTGAATATATATTATTATATTTGTTACAGAGGAAATTGTATGATGAACCTTTGTATAAAAATCAATGACACTTTTAAATTTGAATTTTAGCTTCATGTACTAACCTATAACTTTAGTAGTTCCCTATAAAATAACCAAACATGTTATATGATTTAAACTATATGAAGTCAGTTTTAGTGGTCCCTGGTAAATGTAAATGTTAGATAAAATTACCATTCTCACAATGGGAGTTTTGGAAGAGTGTACTAGGGGACCTTTGTGCCCCAAACCACTATATATTTTTTCTATTCAATTGTTTTTTGATACAAAATCTGTTAGAAGAAAAATGTTCTATATCGCTTCCCAAATCATACAGAATGATTAATTTTTAATGATCCAAGTGTTTTTAAAAAAGGACATAATTCACCACCTCTCTCGAGTCTTTGTATTTTTCTAACCAGCTCCGTTTATAATACACTTCCCATGTTTATGATTTTATAGCTTCTAATATAAGTTCTCTATTATTGAAATTTTATTCTCAAACTTTTTATGTTTCCATTTCTCTTGGTTATGATAAAAATTATTACACATGATACGTCTATAACAAAATAAAATTTGTGTATAATTTATGGGATTTTTTGAAGAATTGTTGTAGATTATGTTGTTCCTGATATATTGGAAAAAATGTCTACTAGTTTAGAAATACATTGGTTTTGTTAGAAAAAGGAAAAAAAATCATAATTCCCCTATGATATAAACCTAAAAGATCCTGGGAATGTACTATAATGAAATATTTTCTATAAGTCATGTAATTATGACATAATCACATCAACACATAATGTGGGATTTCATAGTTTCTATCAGAGTAGATTTTGGATAAATTTAAAGATTTTTATATTATTTGAGAATAATTTAAGGGTTCATAAGTTAAGTTTGGTATTAATTTAAAGGTATAGGTTACCATTTATGTGATTTGGGGAAAATATTGAATATTTTACAGATTATCACAAAATAAGATTAGTGAAAAATCTAGGGGTAATTCTAATGGACAGGTCAATGTATAATATTACATCCCAAATATTTTTTTAAATGGATATTGCATGGTTTAACATGTACTTACATCCCTATTAAGAAACTAGAAGGTGGATTATGTTATGGAATAAATGAACTTTAATGGTGAAACCCAAATTTAAAAAATTTATATTTTTAAATCCATAACTTGTAGAACAACTTGGGTCACTTAATCCTCAAGGAAATAAGAATAATCGTAAAGAAATAATCATTATATGTGGGTGATTAGGCTATGAAGTGTCCAACATGAGTTCAAATTGATTTCATTTTTAATGCGTTTTAAAAACTTAAGTGAATTCAATTTAATAGAATGGGTTAATCCCAGGTTATCACTTGGGATTTATTGGAAGAATTTATTTTAATTTTTTAATGTACTAAATGGGAGTGTTTCTTTTAATGAAATACGAACATTCAAAATCCCATACAGATTTTTTGTTTTCACTATCCTATGGTTAATCACCTATACATCATTGAATGAAACAATAAAACAAATAATTGATTAAGAATTATTAAAAATAGAAATAACATACATTTCATAACTTTTCTACTCCTTAGGATCAAACAATAATATTTTTATCCTTCCATTTATGTTATTCTATTAATGGAACTGGGAAGTATACTCATGATGGATTTATTGAAGAATAAAAATAGAAAAACAAAATGATAACTCTATTGTTGTGTGAATATTTTTACAAAATATAATAGGAAAGAATTAAATACTTAAGGTCAAAATATAAAATTCATATTAGGAATAATATAATAATATAGTAATAGTAAATTTTATTATAAACTAGTTTGATTGAAAAACATACATGAGAAAAATTGATTTTTTTAATTACAAAATTAAAGCAAAAAATTAACATTTGAAAGAATAAAACTTATAAAAAAATCACTTTACCACCAACACCTTAATTATAAATATCATGTGCCATAGTTTAATCCCCCATAAATTAATTCCTTCCTAGTTAATTATAAGATTCAAAATATAGTTGGGAAAAAAATTTACTTTTTCAATGTTCACAAGAATATTCGGACCAGATTCATACCTCATTTTGGAAGGAAAATATTACATTGAATATGGATAAATGTGGGATGTTCAGAGAATGTAAAAATATTCTTACATGTTTCATATAATTTACTTAAACATTTTATTCTTATTAGATCAGCCTTTCAGATTTTATGCTCAATATGGTGGGATGATTTTATGGGCCCTGATATATGGATTATAATATAAACATCAAATTGGGCCTCCTGGATCACAAGGAAAAACTCATAATTTTATCTAGTAAAAGTTCAATAATATCTTCATCATATGTTTATATATCTCCAAATATAGTTTTAGCATCATTGGGATTAAATTTTGAGCTCCACGTTTATTTGATGGACCTAAGGCCAATTTTTCTTTGTCCATGAATTTATGTATTCATGGAAAAAATGTCCATATTACCTTATGAATATTTAATTGATCCTAAAAGATAAAATTGATAAAAAATTGATAAAAAATATCCCAAAATATAAAATTGATAATAATTCAACCCATAAGGAGATTATTGATTGGGCCAAAATTTCCTCACTCAAAACCAGAATTGTACATGTGATAAGAAATGATTTTTAGTTTAAAAAAATCACTAAATTTTTTATGGACATTGAAACACATGAATATTAAAATATATTCAATGAATATTAGCCTATTTAAGTGGATAATCATTTCCACCAACATGAGTTTTTCTAGTCCTGAGAAGAAAGTATCTAAAAAATATGAAATTGAAGTCCCTTTTCCAAAAAAAATTAACATACAAATCTTAGAAAAATACCTCACACAAAAAAACATGAATCCTATTAATATCATATAACATATTATAGGTTCAAATTGTGTGGTCGTTTTTCAATTTTTTTTATTGGATACTCCTATAAAAATTAATGTTTCCCCAAACCATATGATATGATGAAAGTGACCTAAGGACTGAAACCTACACCCATAATCAAAATGACATGTATTGTTTCATTTTCTTTAAAAGGATTAATATTTAAATTTTAAAAAATCATATTGGACAACACCACTTTCCAAAAACTATACTCATAAACATACACATGGATTAAAATCATAATCATGGAATTAAAAATATATTGATATTCAGTTTTCATGTTCAACATTGAACATTAATGTATTAAATGATAATGATTTGAAAATTTACCTAAAATCAACATTTTTTATATTAAATATCATATTTTCACTCCCCCAACAAAGAATGAAACTGAACTAAATGTTGTAATAGAAGATAAGAGAGAGTTTATAATTGAAAATAAATATGGAGACAATGGGATTTGAGATGAAATCATAGATAAAAATATTTTGGTTTTATTTTGATGAACCATTAATAACAAATTGATCCCTTTGTCTTAATTTAACATGTATACTCATTGGGGATGATTGCAGATTAGGTATGAACTCTATAAGTCATGTGTTCCATTTAAAAATACTTAACTTCTTAAACTATTAAATCTCTCACACAAGAAACATTTGATCACACAAGAAACCCCATTGGTGTTCCCTTGAAAAAAACAAAAACAAAAACAAAATAAATACAGAAACTGGATTGCCTCCTTAGAAGCCCTTAGATTATATTCTTCTACTCTACATAGACCACCCAACATATCCAATACCATGTTTCATCATTTTACGAATTATATTTTTCACCACTTCTTTAATATTGATATTGAGTCTCCCTTCAGGTTTATAGGAAGGATTTAAAATTGATTAAAGAAAAATCATATAGGTCCTTGTGGATGAGACAATCCCATGAATATCAAAATGAGTCCATTAAATTTCTTTCATAATCATGAATAATAAATCAAATATAATTTTTTACTTTATTAGCTTCAAGATAGGATGAATTCATGATTGAATGTTATTTATTATCCCCTATTACTGAACACATGAGAGAGGCTATATAGACATTAAATCTGAGATCGAGTTGAAGAGGACTTTCAGACATATATCATGACATAATATTGAACTTTGTTTCATTTTAAAATTTTCACTACATAATTTTTTCCATTTGAATAGAACTTTCAACCTAAAACGCTACCAGATGAGTATCAGGAATGGGATGGATTCGAAAATTTTTATTTCCCCCAAGGATCCATTCAATGGTGATCCTAAAAAATCACTATAATAGACATCTAAAAATAGATTCATTAATGGATTCAATTTTATATAATATTAATCAAAAAATTTAATTTAATCATGATTTATTCACCCTTTAACAATTCCCTATTCTTTTTTAGGTTAACATTAAATATTACCTAATAGATTTTATATATTTTTCATCATGGATTTATCATATTTCAATGAGTCCCTTAAATATTTTATTGTGATTTTGAAGTTTATGATGGTTTCAGAAACAATTTTTGAATTTTTTAATCATATTTTCCACTCTTGTAAATAGTCATTGCTTATATTTTTTCATAAATTTTTTTTGTGTAATAATATTCTTATATCAATGTTGAGTAAGGGGAAACATGAGTGGGAATGGGATCCAAAAATATTTCAACTTTTTGTTTTTATAATATCAATAATAAAACTATTTAATTAATTTTATCCATTTTTTCTAACAATTTTTCAATAGGTTGTTGTTGATTAGTCTGTATAGGAGTTTAGAAATCACGTACTTCCCTAAGATTGATATCTTTAACCATCATTGATAGGAATTAAAATTTATCCTTCGAGCATTAAAAATACAAATGATTTTTCATGCCACAGGGTGTGGGGTATTCATTCACGGATTCATCAAAGAAATTCCCTATGTCAAGAGATTACCAATATTGATTTCCATTGGAATTCAATATTTAGTTTATGTTGGTGTTATTTTGAAGATACTCCATTTAAGTAGATATAAATTTGGATTTGAAATTTTTAGGACACACACAAAGAAAAAAGGGAAATGATAAGAGATATGTGGGTGAGAATATAGAAATTGGGGTGAGATAATAAAAATGGTGGAGAATAGAATATTATGATTTTCTAATATGACTTACCTGTGTCCTTCGAAGTAGTGTCAACATTTTTTGATTGCCAAAATTTACCCATGTTATATGGTTAAATTAGTCACTTGTTGAATAACTTGGGTAATAGAATCCTCATAACCATAAAAAGAAACATACATTCTATGGGGGTGATTTGGTTATTAAGTGGAAAACTTGGGTTTTAATTGATTAGATTATTAAATAGTTTTAAATAATTATGTGAATTAAATTTATGATAATGAGTTGATCCTAGGTTATCACATGGGTTATATTAGATGAATTTATTTTAATGGATTCAATGACTCGTGTGCTAATGTTTATTTAAAATAAATATGAACATCCAAAATGGCCCTCATATTTCTTATTTAAACTATCCTAAGGATAATTTTCTATAATATTGATGGATTATATTGACGATCACTCCATGTTAGAATATCATTTTGGAACTCAAGATGTTTATCCTTTAAATTAGTGAGATCAAAGTCGAAGGTACACAATTTAATCAAAATCTCAAAAAAATAACAGAATAAGAATTATTATAATAATGTATAACATACAATACATCACCTTGATACTCACATGGATCAAACCATAAGATTTTTATACGTTCATAGATTCTATTATTTCAATTTAGGTAGGAAATAGACTCATGAGGGAAGAATTAGAGAATAAAAACAATATAAAATGACCACTACGACATTGTGTGAAGAGTTTTAAAAAATATGATGTTTATGTATTCACTCCATAAGGTAAAAATATAAATGTGACCTGAAGAAGAATATAATAATATAAGAAGAAATTTTTTTATTAACAAATTAATGTGATTAAAAAACATACATTCAAAATATTGAATATGTGATTATAAATTGAAATTGTAATAAAACATTTTTAATAATAAAACTTATTCTCCAAATTACATTTCCACCCCAAACTTATATAGTTATATAATAATCCTAGGATTGATCTTCAATCAATCAATTCCTTACCCATCAATTAGAATATTCAAAAGGTGGGTATGGAAAAAAAAGTAAATTGGACTTTTCAATCATGATTAGAAAAATATGTCAAGATTCATTGCCCTTTTTGGTGTGAAAATATTAAATTTGATAGGGATGAATATGGGATGGTCCTATAAGATAAATATATTATTAAATTTTTCCTGTAATAAATGTAAAATCATTATTCCAATTTGATCAACCATTCATATATTATGCTAGAAATAGTGGGCTGATTTTATGGGAAGTGAAATCTATCCCATAACATTATCTTCAATCAGAGACACTTGGATAAAAATGAAAACACATAATTTTCACCAGAAATAGTTTAATTAATTGTTCCCCACAATTTTCTCTATCTATAGATAATATTTTATCTTTATTGGTCACGGTGTTTGGGATCCACATTAATTTGATAGGCCTAAGTCCAATTCGTCTTTTCCGAAAATTTATATATTCAAGGGAAAAAGGGTCAACTCATCAATTGATACAAAAAGAAAAAATGAATCAAAAAAAGTGATAAATAATTTCAAAAAATATCAAATTCATATAAAGAAAATAATTTAACCCACAAATAGATGATTGGTTGGGTCCAAATTAAGACACTATAAACATTAATTGCACATGTGATGAGAAATAAAGTTCAATTTATAAAATGAACAACAATTAGTTGTCATAGACTTTAAAAATCATTAATATTAAAATATCATCAATGAATATTAGACTATTATTAGGTGAAATCACTAGTTCTAATTAACTTGAAGAATTATGGTTGAGTATCAACTAACTCTTCGCTTTGGTGCATAATGAGTGGGCCTAAGACTACATGCTTAGATAAACACTCCATATAGATGCTCATTGGATAAAAAATTATCTCTATAAGAAGTTATAAAGCATTTATTATGTTAAAGAAATAGGTTATATAATATGATAGAAACTAGCCTAAAGAAACATAGAATTAAATTAGAGTAATTTATATTGAACTATAATAAAATGAAATAATTTTGAAGAGATGGAAATTTTGATTTTGAATTTATCAGTTAATTTTCATTCAATAATTCTATAATGGTGTTTTTCACTCATGTCAATTCCATCATGTTTTAGAAATTTTTTAATTCTTAAGGAACCCAGTTAATAATGGATTACCTGGTTAGTTTGTATAATTTTTCAATAAGAAACCTAAAGATATAATATATAGAGTGAGAAATAATGTGATTATGAAAAACCATATATCAAGAATTAAGATTAATAATGTGATCCCAATTGAATTCACAATAAAATTGAAGAAGTGATGGATGGAGCCTCATGGAAATTCCTGTGAAAATGTGATGAAGGAAACAATAATAAATTTCCTTTATGTCAACAATATTATAATAGTAACCAAGTTGAATGCCTTAAAGGAATTTTAAATTCTTCATGTGTGTAAAAGTAGGGTGTAAAGAACATGTTTTTCAAAAATGTAAAGCAACTGGTTAACACGATGAAGACAAAAGATGTGTCTCCTAGTCGTATCTAAGATATTGAGGTGGAAAACTAATTTAAAAATAAATCCAAAGTTATGCATATCTTTTAGATACCCATAACTAATTTTTTTATTGAGTGATAATTCAAAATTTTAGTAATCAATTCACTTAAGGGGGGAGAATATAACAATGAGTTATTTTATAATATATTTTTTTCAAAATTAATACTATTTTTGATAGAATTTTTAGATTGAAACATAGAATTAAAATGCACTCTGACTTATTAGATGATTATTATTATGAAATATATAAGAACAATAAAACCACTAGAAAATATAAATATAATAATCAATTTATAATGATTATAATTTAAATATAAATAATTAGTATTTGAAATAATTTTCTTTCAAATAATTCTTTTTAAATTGTCGTATAATTTACACTAATAAATTAAATTCACCATTTTTAAATTATTATTAAAAATATATATGATATTTAAATATATTAACTAATATTTTATAATTCATTAAATTATATATTGGTATGAAATAACATTAAAAAAATTAATGCTCAGGAATAGATTTTTCAAAAAAATAGTTTATCTTTATATATAGTAATTTCAGTAAAAAGATAAATATATAATTTTTTGAATTATAAAAATATAAAATGTGCTTAATTGTTTAATTTATATTGTAAAAACTATCTTTTTTATATCTTTTTTATATTTTTCTGAAATAGTTGATTTTAAAGTGAGTAGTGAAAATATAGTTTTTAAGAAATTTTTTAATTTTATAACATTATCATTATATAAGAAAGACCTAGAAGTGTATAAAAACTCTAAGTTAATAAAAGATATATTTTATGGGGGAATATTTTATTTTAGATACTACTCTAAAGTTATAAACCTAATTGTAATTGTTATAACTTTGGTAACATTTTAGTCCAATTTGAAAAATAATTTCTAGCTATTTATTTTAATTATAATTTGTTATTTTAAAATTGTATTTTATATTGGATTTAATGTACAAAAAATATTATTTGTTTTATAATTATCTAATTTAATACTGGTAAAATAATAAATATTTTATCTTCTACTTAAACATAAATGTTATGCTTAAAACACATTTTTTATAAAATTTTTAATTACACATCATGTGTGATAAAAATGAGATTAATTATTCTAACCTGAAAATATGTGTTTTAGAAAATTTATTTCCATATTTTAAATTATAATAACAAAATTAGACAATAATTTGACATTAAATTTTGTTTATTAAAATTAATTACCACAGTTAAGAATTCATTACCACGATATAGTAAAAAATAAGTACAAATAAACAATCTAAGAACAATTTAATATGATAATGTTTAAAAGACATATGTGTATTATTTTTAGAATATTTATCAACCCGATATCAACTTAAAATCAATTGTTTATCATTTTTTGAATCATTGAACATTGAATAGTGTCATTTATTTATTGAAAAATAATGGTTCTGTACTAAATTTCTCTTTTCTTCACTTATATATGTGGATCACTTAAACCCTCTTAAAATAACATATCCACATAGAAATATACCTTATGGCATACCAAATTTTAATATCATAATAATACCTTGAACATAAAAAATTCCATGGTCACTAAAAGTTATTTTAGGCCCTTTATTTCAAAGGATGCTTTCAAAAAAAAATTCTAGGTCCAAAGGTGAATGTTACTTAATCCCTATTATTTTATTCATAATATTTATCTTCCAATTTATCCTACCAATAGTAATATTATGAAATAATTGTCATTAGTATATAAAATTTTAATTATATTAATGGAACAACCCATAATTATTCCATTCCATTTAGTCAAACAAATATCGATTGTGCGTATGTGCAGAGTCCCACATCGATGAAGCAGTGTACATTTTTTAAAAATGAGTTTAGGGTAAACAAAATTTTATAAAAAAATTACGATTATAGTAAAATAATTTTGGAAATTATATAATTGATATTAAAATGAAATGATTATTGTAAACTTACTACCTAACACAAAGATATCTTAATACCATTCCAAAGCAGAGTTACTCAAGTCAAAAACTATATAAATGTAAAAAAATTATGATATTATAAAAATAAGTGACATAAAACCATACAATTATGGATATTGTGAAGTTATCCTATAACACATTTTACCATGGCTAACCAACCAAAAGAGTTTTTTTGAAATTTATTGAACCCCCTCAAATAACCTATATAATAAAATACTATATGGAATATAAAATAAATATGATCATAAATAACCCTTTTTAAATGAAATATATATGATAAATATCTTTAACAATGAATATTATAAACTTAATTATATTATCCATGAATTTACCTTACATGCATAATGAATTATTAATAATGTAAGTGTTGTTTTTCTCTATTTTCAATTACGTGAGACAGATTTGATATTGAACATGATCATTTATTTTATATGGGTAATTAAATACCATATCTACATTAATTATAATAAATATACTTCATTTTATGATATTTCAATTTCCATTTCACGGTCTCTCTATTATGATATCCTGATTATTACATTACCATTATGATGAGGGGTTTCCATCTCGAAATCATTTATTTGAGACATATCTAATATTATACACCTAATTTCATTTAAATAGGGTATATACTACCTATTTGATATATTATATCATAAATAAAAATTTTCCTTGGTATTAATTGTTTAATTACTTGATCTATTAATCATTTTTCTTTTATTGAAATGTTACATAAGGTGTAAGTGATTTTGATAACTCAAATATCATTTATTTTAGTTATATTTCCTCTACATTAAATTCATTATTCCCATAATGGTTACTTCCATAATAATATTTTATTTCATGTATAATCTTCCAAATTATCTAATAATATTTTCTCATTTAAGATTAATCACATAGAAAATCCTTCACTACTTTTGCCTCTAAAAATCATCCATTGTGTATAGGGATGATTTTTATTCCCATTCATTTCCTCTATGAACACCGTATTTTCATTACTTTGACTGAATTGAATTCACCAATATACTAATAAATTTATTCATTTTTGTTAATAACTAGATTAACTATGTACCCATTACTATATTAAGATTAATTTAGAGTGATGCTTAAGTAGGAAGGTAACCCATTTATTGATTAGTGGAATTTTGACTATCTGTATACTTTATATCACTTTATGGATGTTAGTGGGTTAAAAAGTCATGTTTGTTATTAATTTAATTATTATTAATATATTTCATATTTTTAATTTATTTTAATTTAAAAAGTAACATGTGGGTCCATGTATTATATACCTTTTTGATGCATTCCTTGGTCTCATAATGCCAAAAGATCGAGTATTTGGGAGGTACCTTCCCAATGCTAGGTAGATGTATTGGTTGTAACATTTATATAGGGAATTATGTCTTGAATATGTACATGATTAAAGGAATAATGTCTTTGATAAGGCATTTACATAAATTATCACAGTGTATAACATTATGAATTCCATCAATATAAATTGAATTATTATTATCCCTAAATTTATGGATATTGTTATGTCTTCCGAGAATTTATTTCAAGATAACGAGATCATTTATATAAAATTATTTGATCATTATTTGTTATTGAAATAATATGTATTCCATTTTTATTTTCTGATAGATTTTGATATATTTTTACCATTCTAATCATTTTAACTCACTATTTATATATTTACATTTCCCAAGATTTTGAAGAAAAATATTAAACATGATATGTTAAGAATAAAATGTCATGTGTGGAGAATTAGTAAGAGATATTGATGTTTTTTTATAGATCAAGTATATCGTAGTGTAGTAAAAAAATAGTCATTAGTTGATAAATTCATGATTTTTATTTGTTTAATTTTAATATTTATTTGTCAAATTTTATAAAACTCAAAAACCAAAACATCATGGGAATGTATTTTAATGAAATATTTTCATTAATTTATTTAATTTTGAGACTATAAAATCTTGATATCTGTGGTAAGTCTCAATCTACCTACATCAAACCTTGATAATTGAACTCTAAGTGACAAAAAATAATGAATAAAAATTTAAAGTTGGGATAACCTAGAGAGGTAATATTTTAATTTAATCATTAATTTATTATTTTAAGGAAAATAAATTTATTATTTCATCTTAATGATTTTAATTTTTATATTGGGATAATACATGGATTACATAGGATGAAGAAGAAGAAGGATAAAATGCACCTAGTGAGACCGAGATTTTAGTGTCCTTCCCTGAAGAAATCATGTTTGAAGATAAACTACTTAATATAAATTATTTTTATATTGATTATTATTATTTTAATCTTATTCAATTTTATATTTTCATGGACTATCACTTTGTTTAAATTTCTAATATTGTTTTATTTTAGTAGGCCCTATATGTCTATGATAAAGAGTGGGATAATAAAGTAGTGATAAAAAAATATGATGAACCATTATTTATCATTCCCCCACCTTGAATGTCATACTACAATTATATGGGGATGTATATTAATAATATATTAATAATGAAATGACCAAGGATGACATGAAAATTAGAACATAACTCGACTCACCCCTAACAATAGGGGTGTCCCTAATCCCCCTGAGCTGATGAAATACATCATTGTTATGACATTAAATTTATAGGGATGATTTAACACATATAAATAAAATTTAAGAACAAAAAAATACTAATGGGAATCTAGCATAACCCATTCATATATTTGGGTTCTATTCTAAAATAAAAAAATAAATTTAAAATAAATCAAAAGTAATATAATCAAAAAAATAGTATATATAACTAATTTAAGAAAATAAATCCCCCCAATCATCATCTAATTATATCACCATCAACCATCTTTGAGTCCCACTATAACTTACACATATATAGCATGTCCCCTAATAACTATAACATATAGAAGGAAATGACCTATGTGACTGAATATTCTAAAATTATAAAAATAAATATAGACATTACCGATCAAATAGTCCAGTATGAACTAAGAACACTCTCGATCCAAAAGATTAGTTCACTACCTGATCAACCAATAACTAAATCAGAATATACAAAAGGACACTCGGTCTATAAACATGAAGTGATATAATTAGTGTGTGAGCTCGATATCCCAGTAGCTAAACACCACAAAATACATGCATTTACATTTTATAATAATTCTCTAACCACTTGTTTCAAATTTAATTTTTTAATATAATTTATTAATTATATTCAAGAAGAAAACTAAAATTCCCCTTTCAAATAATCTTTTAAAACACAAGAAAATCCTTTAGAAACCCATAAAAACCCCATTATTCATTTTATTTAAAACAATACATTTAAAAATACTTTTTAAACTATGTTTTCCCCAAAATTCAATTTTACCTAATAATTTTATGGAAAGAATACAATGAATAAAAGAAACACCCATTTATCTAAGAAATTTCAAATATGAAAATAAATAATTTAAATATGCGGATGTGAACTAACCGATAAATCATGGTAAAAAAACATGATTTTGGGAATAAATGCAAATACATCATCACAAATTTAATACAGAAAATATGTGATGAGATCTGACCTACAAGTTTCAAAGGCTCTCAAAGTCTCTCATGGAACAAACTAGACATCTATATAACCTTGACTGTAAGACAACTCATGCCTCTTGAGAAAAAACTAGAAATAGGCCCTAGTTATTTTAATTACTAAAGATAGGGAATCACTCATCCAATTGACCACAAACTTAAGGTCTCCCATGTTCCAGCACCATAAAACCCATCCAAATGCCCAATAAAAAACAAATTTAATGCCCACACTCACAAAGAAACACAGAACATAACACCATCTTTAATGCTCCCCTTATAAAATAATTTGAAAAACCATTTTTCATTTTAGAAATCAATTGAAATTCATTCTTGGAAATCCCCTTTTTGGAAACCATGAAACAATTCAAATCACAATTCAATAACTTGTGAATATTAAAGTTAATCCATCATAACCATAAAATTAAAAAGTGATAATATCATTAAATAGTCACTAAAAAAAGGAACCCATAAATGATATATATAAATAATTAAATTTATTTAGAGGTATAGTGTAGAAAAAATCTCCAATTAAAACTGAAAAAAGTTATCTTTGTAATTTAATAAAAAAATTAATCAACCATTATAAATGATGAATTACACTGAGAAATACTCTTAAAATTTTAATTGAACATATTTTACATATAATTTGAAAGAATCAAAATTTATGAAACCAAATTGAAACTTGGATTGCTAGGATGGGAGATAAAACATTGAAACACCTACATCGAGAATCTAAAATCGAGTCAAAACGGTCAAACAAAAATCTCATTCGATAGTGGATACCCAATCAAAAAATATACCAAATTAGAAACATGTATCATAGCCTAGATATTGAATCTATAATTATTTATAACCAAACACCCACCAGGGTTTCTGTATAGTTTGATGCACAACATAGAAGAGGGGTAAATAAAAGAGAAGGAAGATAATAGATGGATGAAACCAAACATGGACAAATCGCATTTTAAATAAAAGGATCAATTCAAAATATTAGAGGGGAGTAGGTAATTAAGGGATACATTCAATGGGGGGATCTTTATTTAGGGTCGTTCATCTAGATAGATAGGGAGATCAGGGGTGAGTGTGAATTTGTTTTGTTTTATTAGGGGTAGATTATGAAACTTTAAAATTTTTTGTAACCCACATGGCTGAACCATATGAATTACCAATCCATGTGTTACTTTTGTAGACCACATTGGACACCCTAAGTAAACACTACATTTTTTTAGTTCCTTTCAATGTTTAACATGTCATGTGATAACTATTCTAGATAACACTGTCTAGATACAAACATCAACATAAATTTTTGTGGTTTCAATTTGGTTTTTGTGGTACAGAGTTTTAGGGATCATGCTAGTGTTTTGGATTTCTTATTCTCACTTAACCAAAAAGTTATTTTATTTAGGAAAAAAATAATTTCTTTTAAAAATATACATGGACCCATAAAGGGTGCTTTTGTCTCACTCACATGCTCTCTCCCACTCTTGGGTTACCCTTACTCTCGATAGTGTGTTATCTCTTTGCACATATTGGATTCCCCTTATCTCAACATCTTCCCCTCTTGGATTCCATGTTTAAAATCCATCATGTTGATCATTTTGTGGATGAAGTACAAACTATTCTCGTTGGACACTTTCGGGTTCCCAGTTGGTTCGGATTTTTTGAATGAGAACACAACAAGGATGTCCTCTTCCTCTTGGGTTATTACATGGTTGTGAGTGGAGACCACAAGAATGCATATTTTAAGAGGCATCTCCTTGAAAATTTTCTTCCTGATCCTTCCAACTAGTCTTTTTGGCTTCTTGGTTTGGCATCCCTTTATTCAGCATCTGGAGCACTAGTGAAAAATTCTTCACCATCTCCCCTCCATCTATAGTTACTGAGGGTTATTCCATATAGATTTTCTTATAGCCCTACTCAGGTTTGGCATGTCCATTTGTGGATTTTTTTTTCCTAACATATGATGTTTATACCTCTCATTGGATTTCATTGCCATTTCACTATGATTCATCGAAAAAGAACCAACTTTGGTTAGGATTGACAGATCCCATGGCATTTTGGATTATATTAGTGTTCTAAATGATGAATGTTATTCAGTGGTCATTTATCATGGTGGTGGTAATGTAGCTATCAATGATGCCCTCTCCTTGGTTCTAGTCTCTCCGATGGGTTGAGGCTCTGATAGTGAGGATGCACTAGAATCAGTGGCTCTGGTGATGTCATTGTTCATGGTGGTTCATCGATGTTTCATACTAAGGAGTGATAGGATGGTTACTACAAGTGGTGTGTAGGGTAGACCCGGCATGACTCTTTTTGTCCTTGGCTGTTGATGTGGGCACAATGGATGGTGGCACAATGAGATGTTACAGGGCTTGTTGTATTATGGTTATTGTTTTTGGGAAAGTCTAGTCCACGACTAGGTTCCATGGCTACCCCCCTTATAGATCCTTTGGGGTATTTTTTATGTCTTTTCTCAATTAACAATAAAGAAATTTTATTTACAAAATAAGAAAATGGTGGGGTCAATGGTTTACACTTTGACAATTTATCTTCCTATAAAAACAATCACTTATTATATTTTATGTTATTTTAACATGTTAAAATAGAAAAATCTAGAAATTTAATTTTAAAAAATAAACAATAGTTTTTTTATTTTTAATGTCATTAATATTTTATTATGAGTTTTTAAAAAAAAATTAATAAGACTGATTTTTTAGTGAATAGTGGAAAATATCATTTTTAGAAATAACATGAATTTTATGAAATTATTAGTTTATAAAAATGAATTAAATATAATTGAAACATTTTTACAAGAATAAATATAAATTTTATAATTGAATTTATATATTTTTTTCAAATATAAAGACCCATATTTTACTTTTAAAAATATGAGTTATATTATTTATTTTTTAAAATACATAATACATTTATAAATTTGAAATTAATTTTTATAACTTTTATAACTTGAATAAAATATAATGAATTTTTAATTTTAAATTATTAGGACAAAATTATTTAATATAATCCATTTTATTTTTTTGTAAATGATAATTTACCTTTGGTAAAAACTAGTTACAACGGTAAAAGCTAAAATAGTAAAAGTGAACAATATAATGGTAATGAGTTGAAAACATGTTTACAACATGTGATAGAATGTGTATTTGAGGCCTATATTGACCTTTAATTTTCCATATATACTGTTTTCAAATTTTGGCGCCACATACCTTGAGAGTGACATCCCAATATAAAAACTTTTTCGGTATTTTTTAGAATTCTCTCCCATTTCACTTATAAAAGGGGATATCATCTACTCAATATCTCTCACAAAAAAAACCCAATTATTTCGTCCAAAACTACCAAAAAATATACTCAAATTTCATATACCACTGAAATAGGTTTTCTTCCTATAAAAACTACATCCCTCAATGGCATAAACCCCCTTTCTGTGGTTGTAATCCAAGAGGTGATGTATAAATTTATGGATTGTCCCTTCTCAATTTTACTTCTTTAAGTGAACATTCATTAAAATCAATGATATTATATAATAAGTATCATTAGAATACCAATATTTTATTATAATTGTGGTAACATAATTAACCACCATTCCCATTTTAATTAATCAAAATGAAACCATCAATATTGAGTTGTGCGGACTACCACCTCCACGATGAAACATGTTTAATTTTACATCAATCACATAAAATGGTTTTATTAATAGGTGATTTAACATTTAATTATAATATTTATGATATATTTTAGATTATGAAATGATAATCCATATTACTCTTTTCCCTATACTATGGAAAACGAAATCATCATCCTTGCGTAGACATGGAATACCTTCTCTATAGAACAATTGATTTTTGTTTTCTTTTTTTCTTAAATTTATATGTAATTTTATTTGAATGGTTATAATTAATAAATATTTTTTTTAATTATTGTTTTGTTATCAATATTAATTGAAAAATCTATTAAAAATATTAGAAATAAACAACCATGGTAAATTAAACAGCCTGAAAGAGAATTATTAGAGCAAAAAATGATCACATTATATTATGTAATGACTATATATGGGTTATTATATTCGTCCAAAAAATTAAAATTGTGATATATCGCACCAATAAACACTAAATAATATCATTATACTTATTTTATTATTCTATTACAACCAAATCACTTCCTAAAAATACATTAATTATGGAATGTTATTATTTGGGTTAGTCTAACAACTAAAATGAAAAATGCTATAAATTTATATCATGGATGTATATTAGAATTTAATTAATCATAATAAATCTTATAAATAATTAAATTATTATTATTTTTTGTTTCAGAAATGGTAATATAAAAAATTAACTCATTATTTAAGAAAATATTCTTTATTTAGTAAGAATCATTCAAACAAGTTCATCACCAAATTCATCTATAAGAATCATGTAAAATAAAAAATAATGAAATTATAATATTATAAATAATTTTAAAATATCCATTACAATAATTTTTATTATATATTAATTATAATGTTTGGGAGACAAATGAATAACTACACCACTATTTTGAAACTACTTCAAAACAATAAAGATTACTATCACTTGATATTAAAATCATATAATAATAAATAAATATAAATGTTTTAAATAATAATAAGTGATTATTATAAGGGGTTATAGAAATGAAAAGGTTTTTGAAATGGGTGATTAATATAGTTATTTTTTATATATAGGATGTTAGATAACATTTCAACTAAACATGAATTTAGGTAAGGGGTTCTTTGTATAAAATTTAATTTCTTGAGAAATATTACATATTTTTCACCATGATAGTTTTAAAGTGCTATGAATATTTCCTAATGAATTTATTTTACCATATTAATTTTCAATTATGTGCCTTATCATGTTCTCTTTTAAGTGACTTTTGTTTCAAAATATAACAAAGTTGAGAGGTTTTTTGTTAAAATAACTTCATTCATTGAGTTCTAAAGATTATTCATGAACATGTTTCTTCCAAGATATATTTATTACAACCTATGACTTTATTTAATGGTATTATATTTTTAAAATCTATGGAAATTGAAACATTGGATTAATGTTTTAATTATTTTTTAATTTCTTCTCTATAAAAAGAATATCAAAGTAAATAAGAATTCTCATTTTCTTAAATTATTATTTTTCTTCCTTGTATATATTTTACATCCCACTAATGTTCTTATTTATAATTAGAAACATAATTATGGGTTATATTTTTAGACCCCAATATTTTTTGTCTCAAAATTTTAAATTGATGTTTTGATTTTTTTTATGATGTGGGTTTTTGACAATTATATTTTAAAACATTAAAATGTTTTCCCATAAATTCAATTAAAATGATATATATTCCACTCCCTATTTCTTTTGATATCATTTATGAATTTTCTTGGATATATTATTGAAGTTTATTTATTAAAAATTAAATGTTTTCATTGTTTTCAATTTTACTTTTTGAAACCGTTATATATTGTTTTCAAGGATTCATTATTGTGGAATCTTCAAATATGTAAATGCTTTCAAAAGTTTTCATATCACCATTAAAAAAATGAAAAATTCTTTGAAAGGTGACCCTTAACACCATTTTTTTTTGTTTTATATAATCTTTTTTAAATATATATTAGTTAAATGAAATATAAATTACATTTACTTTCTTAATCATCTAACTTGTATAATCTTAACTTCTCACCCAATATATTTCTTTTGTTAATATAGTATTTTTTACTCCTTTGATTAAAGGGTGTTCACCTAGATTCCAATCATCAAATGATTGTAGAATTTATGATCCTAAACATTTACCCATTATATATATGATTAAAATAAACTATTATTTATTAAATTTTTTGAATTATATTTTTGCTTAAATATACTTGTTCTCTTGGTTCTGGTTCCATAAACACATACTTTAAATACTCACTTTGATACCACTTGTAAAAGCCTAGATATAATCATCCTTAAATAAAATTTCAATAATTATTATTAAATTTCTTATATTCAAAGGAAATTTGTGGTTTTGGAGAATATATAATTAGGATAAGAAATAAAATTATTAATACCATGTCTTTCTCAACTAATGTTCTTTTTTTCAATATAAACGAAATATGTAATTTGTAATGAGTCTTCAACATCTCCCACAAATTATTTCAAACATGCTATCATTTTGAAAATGTAATGTGTACTAATTTTATTTATAACCTTGGGAAATAGACATGTAATATGGGGTGAGATCAAACACTATTTTTGGGAAAATATATAATTAAATAAATCATGGAATAAATATGGAATAAATATTATTATAGGAATAAGTAAATAATATAAATCCTTAATCAACTTAAAATTGAGAGCATGATATATCCATGATAATAAATAAAATCATGGATATTAACAATATTGATATCATACTGATGTAATGAATAATTATATATATAAAAAGGTTTGGTTCAGGCCTTATTCGAAGACATTTACATGTCATCGAGCCCAAAATCAAGGCATCTTGCTTAATTGGGTAGACATACACAAAATACCCAAACATGTTTCACCTAATGATACTTATATATGTATCAAGGGGATATATAATTATATCCTACACCCAAAATCATATTAATTCTAATTAATTCACCTTAATAGTCAAGAAGACCTTTCATACCATTTTTTAAGGAACGTATGGATCAATAATCATTTGTATTGAAATAACAACATAGAGAACACCAAAACATTTCACCATGTCAATAGAATAACATCATTTATCGCAGATAATTATCCAATATGAAATATCTAAAATTTTATATTCAAACCATATTGATAAATGATTATAAGACTACGTCAATATAGGAACGAAATGATCCTAATTTACAAATAGAATGAAGGTTATGGATTCAAAAGAATATATCCAAATAAGTGAGAAATTTTTTTGAAAGGGGTTACATGGAATGAATATATATATTCATAAAATAATGAGAAAATAATACATAATATAGAAAAAGGAAATAATGTACCCAAATTATTATTAATATGTTCAAGAGAATGATTATAACTCATTGAATAAAAGTATACTTACCAAAAATATGTAATGATGGGGATATAACTAAGTCACTAGATACTTCAATAAAGTAAATTTATTTTTCTGTAAAATCTCATGAAATAAAAATAGTATGTTAAAAATATATCCATGTGTTCTGAATGCACTATAAAAATAAAACACGATGAAATTTTTTATTATTTCTCAAAGAACAAGGATTGAGACTAAGAAAATCCTTAAAATAATAGAAACATTCGAATAAAATCCCTTTAAAGAGGAAAATTTTAATTGAACATAAAATAAAATTATTAAAAAATAATTCAATATATTATATGTGAAATAGGTAGTATATACCCCACATAAATAGAATTATGTTAATAGTACAAAAATGTCTCAAAGTGGAATTGGAGACAAAAACCATTACCTTGTATCCTTACTTCATCAAACATTCTTTAACCTATTATATAACAAACATAGATATATTAATTGGAACTATCCTAACCCTAATACCTCAGATTCAGTGGTTACATTATTAAATTATCGAAGGAATGAAGAAATTTCATCCCAAAGGAAAAAATAGTTTATTAGTCTTGGTAAACTTTGTACATACATGGATTTCACATACATTTGAAAACATAAAATAAAAAAAGTATTTTCTTTTTGATCATGTTTATTATCTCTATCAAATTACTACATATAAATCACAAAACACATCCTAAAATCACCAGGAAAGGATACATAAGAAAGGGAGGTGCTACAATTCTTAGTAAGGGTATGCGTATAGTGGAATCTAACTTGAATAGATAAGACATAATCAATATGTCAAGGTAAATAAGTAAAACATATTCGATTTATTTAATAACATGAACATGATGAATAACATGGTAAGAATTGATAATGATAAAATAATTCAATATAAATAATCACATGATCTTGAAAATTAACCATGGATATTCTAACTTTTAGAATAATCTCATGGAACATAAATAAATATTATCATAATGATGGAATTAATGATGTAAGTCATCATAAACATATTGTTAAGACCATTTAAATGATAGTATAAAACTATGAGTAATAACGTATTTAATATAGACTATTCCTTTGTCTCATTAGATAAAGTAATGAATACATGGGATATGTAATTCCTGACCCACCCATCACTTAATAATTCCAATTAGTTCCTCTTATAAAAGGGGTAAAACATAATCAACAAAAAACTTCGTATTGGAATGATTAGCAGATGAAATTTTAATACATTCCCTAATCAATAATTATAATCATAAACTATTCATAATAATACGAATAATGGTATCAAAATAGAACATATTAGTAAACTGATCATGAATTATCTTTAGAAATAGTTATTATAGAATCATTATATATTATTCCTAATGGATCATGAGGTAAAATGAGGGTTGTTGTCACAGATGACTATAAATACAATAAAAATTATATTAAAAACATTCTTGAGGAAAATATATTTTTCATTATAAAAATAACATTTTAAAAAAAATAGTTCATAAAATATTTTAAAAATATTTTTTAAAAAAATAAAATTGGAAAATTTTAAAATAATCTTTAAAACATTGACTAGTTATTATGGAAGAAAATTACATTTATTTCATACATGTTAAAATAATGATTCCTTTCATATTTTCAGTAAAATCCAATTAGAAATTGTTTGGAAAATGACAGGAAGACTCCATTCAAGTTTTTTAAAATCCAAAAATGGTATAAATGTATTTTAAAAATAATTTTTTTTATTCTAAACACATTTTTTAAAAATTTTTTAGAAAAAAATGTTATTGAATAAAAACGATTTTTCATGAAGGATAGAAATAAAGTCATAGTTTATTAAAAAAATCACAATAATTTTTTGCACTAAAATAGACAAAATGGAAATATTAATTGAAATTTTCATGAATAAACCTGTTAGAATAAAATTCATTTGTTTCTTGAGTGTTTATTATAATATTTTATCTTCATAAATTTAATCATAATCAATTCCGATAAATGGTGAGATCGTAAAAAAACTATTACCACATTAATAACATTTGAATAATTAGCCCCAAAAAGGAAAAAAATCAAATAAAACTTTAAATACCATTAAGATAAATTTATTCATTATGAAACAAATAAAGAGTTCATTATATAACCCACACAAAATAAATAAGTGGTGGATATGACATATGTTTAAGGGAAGTAAAGGTGAGATGAGAAACCCTTACCTCAGGTTCGAGTTCCTTCATATATTTATGAAAATAATATATAATAAATATTAGTTTATTATAATTATATTATAGAATAATAATCATATATTTAATTCTTTATATGATTCACTTCTATTATTTTATGACGCGTTTGTTAAAAATTCAATGTTAAAATAACTGTTTGGGTGGAAAATTGTTTTGTTTTTCATGTATGTCTTTGTTCAATAATTTTAATCATTTTATATTCATTATGGTTAAATAATATAAATAATTCTAAACACTTTATTAATATCATATATATTCCTTAAATATTTATTTTTAGAAATTTATAATTGTTGGATATATAAAATGTATTACACCATTTATAGAGACAGTAGGTCGTACGAACGCGTGAACATTGTTTCCATTTTATAAACAGGTGGAATGAAATGAAAATAAATATTAATACAACATTAAAAAATAATTTTTATGTTAAATATATCATTTATATTAATCCAATAGTTCTTTATTATAATCCATGTAAAAATAAAATGAAAAACATTTCAGATGTTACGTGGAGGCGGTTGTCCACACGTACACATGAGAGAAGTTATTATTTTCAAACCGATGGGAATTTAGGAATTTAGATTTGATATTATATTTCTCTAGGAATTTTTCATTCATAAATATTACATATATTCATTAAATTTATCCTTACAACCTTCTATGTAAAGTGTATGCGAAAAATGAATCTAATCGCTTCGTGAGGCGGTATTCTATCTTACACACGAGGGACTTTATTGTATCCCCCACATAATGGAATATAATAAGGTATATGTGATATAATAATTATGAAATTATAAAAATATCATCAATATCATATAAAAAATGTTAAATTCTTCATTATATCCATCATTTAATGTTGGTGATGGAAAACAAGTTACATTGGTTCGTGATGCGGTAGTCTTCTATTCACACAATCGACTGTTTTGATTCCCATTTGATGGAAGTGGATATGGATATGGGTTATGAAATTAACATAATTACATATTGGTATATATTTAATTCTATTTTATTATATTATCATATTTTTTTATTATTTTATGGTGGTTGGAGAAGAAATAATACAAATACACACATTTAAGAATTTTACCTCTTCTCTAGGGAGCCTCATTAGGTTTATTCATACTACTTTCTTAGGAAGGATTCATAACAGATGTAAAGAATCTAATAAGTATGGAGGTATGTAAGGAATATATTTTTTTATTTATTTTTTATTCCATTTTATTGTAACTGTGAACAGGGGAGGAGAGTGTAAGGCCTTTTATAAGTGTAGGAGAAGACATACATTGGATTTTTGAAAAGATAAATTGACAAACACATTTTGATCATTAAAAAATCCAAAAAATGGTTCATGTAGAACATTATAGACGATAAGGTCAGAATATTTCCATAAAATGAGTTTTGGATAATAGTTATGTAATTTTTAACACTGATCTTCTTAGTTTAACACACTATAAACTCCTTTTTAACTTAACCATGATAATTAATTTTTACTCTTTTCAGTGTTAATTGTGATCAAAAATTAAGTTAACCTTATTCGATAATATAAATTTTTATGATTTCAAATATGGAATTCATTTTTACAAATTCAATTAATATAATTGGCATAATTCAATATAAAAATAAACCAACAATCCCATCATAAAAACAATTTTTCCAATGTAAAATATTTAAAAGTTTTAAAAATATTTATATCACAATTAAAGATAAAATTGAATAAAATGATCAAAAATAATCAAATTTTAATTTAATTTAACTAATTTTACTAAAAAATGATTATAAATTAAATTTAACTATTTAAATAACATAATAATAAGTTAGTTTTTAACAAAAATCAGTATTTTTACTATTCATCCGAAAAATAAATATTTTTATAAAATTTTCAAAAAGTTAGCCAATGATTATTTTGAAAATTATATTCAAAAAATGATGTTTTCATTAATAAATTTCATGAAAATGGTAAATATTACTATATAAATATGCATGCAATCGTGATGAAATTCAATTTTGGAAAAATATAATTTTTCATTGAACGTTACTTTTAGTTTAATTTTTTGTAGAACATTTCTGTTAGATTCGACACCCATTTTTTCTTAAGAATTAGGACTTGTAGATCTGCGGGACTAATGGAAGTTGTGGTTCGCGGTAGTGATGGTGAGCTCACGACGACGAACGGTGCAGCAATGGCATGGACTTCTGTGGTTGACCGGCGTGCGGCGGCGGCATCTACCTCGGTGGTTGAGCGATGTGATTTTGAAGGCGGGCTCACGACGACGAATGGTGTGGCGGTGACGTCAAATTCTGTGATTAAGCGGTGTTCTGCAGCGACATCAACTTTTATGGTTGAGCAGTGTGTGGTGGAGACATCTGAGGATCACGATGATGGAGATATCGTGGTGACGAACAGGTATTTCCTGACACGTCATAGATCTGTGGGTGAGAAGGGGGCTAATTTTTTAATATGGGTTTTAAAAAAACAAAAATTAGGTAAAAGGGGTTAGGGTTCCGATATTTTTAAAACTGGGTCCAAGATGCGTGAACCCCATTCACGCATCACTGACCCCGGGAAGATGCGTGAACGGGGTTCACGCATCTTAACCGCGCTGAAGGATTCGTGAACCGCTTTCACGCATCCTTCACGAAGTTGATGAATGATGCGTGAACGGGGTTCACGCATCATACAATAACTTTTTTTTAAAATTTTATTTTTATTTTTATTTTTATTTTTTTTGTTTTGTTTTGTTATATATATATATATATATATATATATATATATATACAAACAAAACATAAAATTCAGCAGAATTTATCTGCTATTTAATATCTAGTAGAACTGCCATTACAGCAGTCTGGATTCTGACAGAAACCATCACCCAGGGCTCTCTTTTATAAGAGGGCTTGCCCAGGAAATCATACTGCATTTCTGATGTGGGATTCAGGTTCTCTTTTCCTGCACAGAACATTCTGCATTTCCGATGCGGGATTCTGTTTCAAGTACACGACTTTGAAAGACTGTAAAATACAAACTATACGACCAATATAAATGAAACTTAAAACATGGATTAAACATATAATAAATAGTTGAAAATGAAATGAATTTTGTAAAAAGGGCTGATGAATAATAATTTATAAGCTTTCAAAACCACCAATTTGAAACTTAAAAAAGTTTCAAGTACGTGACTTTGAAAGACCATAAAATAAAAACTATAAGACCAATATTAATGAAACTTAAAATAGGGATTAAACATACAAGAAATAGTTGAAAATAAAAACAATTTCATAAAAAGTGTTGATGAATAATAATTTATAAGCTTTCAAAACCACCAACTTGAAACTTAAAAGTGTTTCAAGTACGTGTCTTTGAAAGATTATAAAATACAAACTATAAGACCAATATGAATGAAACTTAATATACGGATTAAACATATAAGAAATAGTTGAAAATAAAAAGAATTTCATAAAAAAATGTTGATGAAAAATAAATTATAAGCTTTCAAAACCACCAACTTGAAACTTAAATACGTTTACGTGCCTTTGAAAGCCTATGAAATACAAACTATAAAACCAATATAAATGAAAATTAAAACATGGATTAAACATATAACAAATAACTAATAATTAATTAGTTAATTAGTAATATAATTATTAATTACTAATATACAATAATTAATTAGTTAATTAGTAATATAATTATATAATAGTTAATTAGTTAATTAGTAGTATAATTATTAATTGATAATTACTTAGTTAATTAGTAATATAAATCTTAATAGTAATTATTAATTATAATTATAATTATTAATTATTAATTATTAATTATATAATAATTAATTAGTTAATTAATAATATAATTATTAAATATAATTATTTATTATTTATTATATAATAATTAATTAGCTAATTAGTAATATATTTATTAATTATAATTATTTTTTATTTATCTATAATTATTAATTAGTTAATTTGTAATATAATTATTAATTATAAAATAAGTAATTGATTAATTAGTAATATAATTAGTGATTATAATTATTTATTATAATTATTAATTATTAATTATTAATTATTAATTATATAATAATTAAGTAGCTAATTACCAATATAATTATTAACTATTAAAAATTAATTGGTTATTTAGTACTATAATTATTAACTATAATTATTATATATTAATTAGTAATATAATTATTTATTATAATTAGTAATATAATTAGTAATTATAATTAGTAATATAATTATTAATTATAATTATTAATTATTAATTATATAATAATTAATTAGTTAATTACCAATATAATTATTAATTATTAAAAATTAATTATATATTAATTAATTAGTTAATTAGTAATATAATTATTAATTATTAATTACATAACAATTAATTAGTTAATTAGTAATATAATCATTAATTATATAATTAATAATTATAATAATAATTAAAATTTATATTACTAATTAACTAATTAATTATTATATAATTAATTATTAATAATTAATTATTAATAATTAATTATTAATAATTAATAACTAATAATTGTAATGAATATTTATAATTATTTATTATATTACTAATTTATTAATTAACTAATTAATTATTATGTAATTAATAATTATATGTTTAATCCGTATATTAAGTTTCATTCATATTGGTCTTATAGTTTGTATTTTATAATCTTTCAAAGACACGTACTTGAAACATTTTTAAGTTTCAAGTTGGTGGTTTTGAAAGCTTATAAATTATTATTCATCAACACTTTTTATGAAAATTTTTTTATTTTCAACTATTTATTGTATGTTTAATCCATGTTTTAAGTTTCATTCATTTTGGTCTTATAGTTTTTATTTTATGGTCTTTCAAAGTCACGTACTTGAAACTTTTTTAAGTTTCAAGTTGGTGGTTTTGAAAGCTTATAAATTATTATTCATCAACCCTTTTTACGAAATTCTTTTCATTTTCAACTATTTATTATATGTTTAATCCATGTTTTAAGTTTCATTTATATTGGTCATATAGTTTGTATTTTACAGTCTTTCAAAGTCGCGTACTTGAAACAGAATCCCGCATCGGAAATGCAGAATGTTCTGTGCAGGAAAAGAGAACCTAAATCCTACATCGGAAATGCAGTATGATTTTATGGGCAGGACCTCTTATAAAAGAGAGCCCTGGGTGATGGTTTCTGTCAGAATCCAGACTGCTGTAATGGCAGTCCTGCTGGATATTAAATAGCAGATAAATTCTGCTGAATTTTATGTTTTGTTTGTGTATATATATATATATATATATAAAACAAAACAAAACAAAACAAAAAATAAAAATAAAAATTTTAAAAAAAAAGTTACTCTAGGATTCGTGAACCCCGTTCACGCATCATTCATCAACTTCGTGAAGGATGCGTGAACGCGGTTCACGCATCCTTCAGCGCGGTTAAGATGCGTGAACCCCGTTCACGCATCTTCCCGGGGTCAGTGATGCGTGAACGGGGTTCACGCATCTTGGACCCAGTTTTAAAAATATTGGAACCCTAACCCCTTTTACCTAATTTTTGTTTTTTTTAAACCCAGAAAAAAAAATTATCCTGAGAAGGGTGTTGCGAAGGCGGAGGCATCTGAGGATTGCAAGGGTGGAGATATCACGGCCATACACATGGGTTTTTTGGCGCGTCATTGTTATATGGGTGAGAAGGCTATTGTGACGGATCCTGGGGTTGCCACGGTGAAGGCGCCATCAAGTTTTCAGCATGACGCGGGTGCCACTACATGACGGGTTCAATAATGTTCTTTGGATGCTGGAACTGTGTCCCATCTCCAGAAGGCGCTATTGGGGGTGGTCGGGGGAATTGAATTCCACACTAAGATGATCTCTAATACCACAAAAGGACTGGAGAACCAGATTCAGGCGAGACAGGTTCCTGGTGAGGGGACTTCTTTGAATCGTACATTTTCTTGCTTCAATGGTGTGCCAGACTCTTCTTTTCTAAGAAAGGTGAACATGGCGCACATCAAACTGGATCCTAATGCTATATCTGAATGGATTAAAATAGGTGATTTATCGATTGTTTCCTAATTATTTCTCTGTAAAGCTCTCAACCATTGAAAATTGATGAACTTAAGAAGCGTATTTCGTCGATTTGGGGCTTTACATCCTGGAAATGTGTCTCGCTTGGATGACGATACTTCCATGTGCTCTTTCCCATGGAATAAATTAATGTTTGAGCATGTGGATTTGGTTCCATTTCTCTCAAACCAAGGATTGTTTATATTCATGAATGGGGTTAAAAATTTAATCCATTTGAGGTTGGTAACACCACCACACAATTTTGGGTAAGAGTGTATGGGTTGAATTGGATACTTTAGCACCCCAAAATTTTGTATGACATTGCACTGTCAGTTGGGAATCCTATCGAAATTGAAAATGAAATGGAAGTGGCTTGATTTGGTCACTTCGACTGGTTCTTAGTTGAGGTTGAATTGGGATCAACCCTAGCTGATAAGGTTATGCTTGCAACTAATGATGATATTACTTAGTTGAAGATCATTTATGAAAAATAACAAAGTTTTTCAAAGATTGTAACATTATAGTTCATGACTCATCTACATGTAGGCATTCAAAAGTTTGCAACTATTGTTATTCATGTGGACATGTGATGAGCAATTTCTCTAAAAAAGAACAAAAGTACAGATTTTTTGAAGCCTGATTATAAGGGTGAGGTTGGGCCTTCCATTCCTACTGATAAGAAAAAGGTGCAAGGATTTTTTCTCGAGCATGTTTTCAATCCTAGAGTTGTTGATAAGGGTGATCGGGGTATCACACCCAATATCAATTCCTCTTATTATGAGAATAAGTCAATGTCTTAGGCTTCCATCATTTCTGAAGAGGAGATTATTTAAAATATGGATACTTATCATCAAGGAAAATGTTTAGATTTATAGAAATTTCAAATTTATTGGTCTCCTCAAATGTCAGGGCGTGATGATAACTACAAATCTCAAAAATAGAATAAAGATCTTACTCATGATGGTGATCACCATCAATCTTCAAATAATGGGATGGATGCTTTGGATACCCAAAAGGGTATGAAAATTTTAGAAACCAACTCTCCAGTCATTTCTGATCCTTTTCATGCTTCTCCAAAACCCATTATGGTAAATGAAGGCTTTCAGCTCATTTCTTATAACAAGGAAAAGTCTATCGCTGTGTTGATTGCAGGTAATCCTTCCATTGGTCAACTTATTGATGATGCCACTAAGATGCAGGATACCACTCAGGGCACTGCTGAATAGACTCAGGATATCATTTACTAGGCTACTGCAATCGAGGGAGTCTCTTCTCTTGGAAAAGTCATTGAGCATGAAGATAGCTCTAGTTCTGACAGCACTGATGCTAATTCACTATTCGAATGTCTTCAAGCTCTTCCTTTGAATAAAGGATGATCAAGAGGTCAGGGTTGTGGTTGTGGTCATGGTCATGGCCACGGAAGGAATGGGTGGAATGAAATTCAAAAATATGAAGAGAGAATGCTAACTGCCAGATTAATTAAAAATATAGGTTGATAGTTTTATGCCATTGGTTGTACTTTTTTTCCCATGCTCTTTTTTGATAATTTCTTTTTATTGAATTTTTATTTTATAGGCACTGCCTCCATCTTTTAAAAAATATATATATCCATTGAATTTATTTTATACTTGTATAAAAAATATAATTATACTAATTTAGTTATTCCTATTCATACATTACAACATAATGACTTGGTTATAATACTAATGTTTAAATATAAATATTTTAATAGAGTTTCACATTTCTTTTAAACCAGATGTTTTTTGCATCACAATATATCAAAGATAATGAATTTATTTTAAAAAGAAATATATCACAATGTCTTAGTTTGTTAAATTATCTTATAAACTTGGTTTTTTTCATATACTCTATCAAAGATAATGTTCCTTTTTTAAAATCTCAGGGTGTTATATTCTCCCCACATTCAATAAATTGCATCCCCAAAATTTGAACTTGATCTCAGTAATCATGGGTTTTAAATTTAGAAATACCATTGTTGAAAAACACACATCATGAAATTATTAAAAAAAATTAGCCTCTATAATATTGAAATAGGAATATGAAGGTTATCCGGAATAACACATAATTAGGATTCAAAATAAGAGAACATTAGTGGGAACTGAAGACATGGAAATGTATGAAAATTTTAAATAATTGTGGGAAGTGATAGAGATAATTGATCCAAATAAAGAGGATGATCCATATAATGTTAAAAACTCAAAACCATAAATATTTAATGGGATAAAGGAAAATTGGTTCATAAAAAATGAAGGTATTAGTATAAAAATTTTTCTTCGAGGTCCTTTTCCAAGAATCAAGGAATTATGTTACTATCTGAGAATATAATTAAATGTACTTACATGATATATATCTATTTCATGAGAATAATTTCATCCTTTGGATGTTCATAGATCAATTTACACATCTCCTATTACTTAAAAAATGAATATCCAAAAATTATTTTTGTATCCCTCAAAAACTTTTAACAGATCATAAGATCCATAAAAGAGTAACATGATATTCTACATGTATTTACTAAACCGAAATAGTTATGAAAATTTATCCAATATAATATATTAATAATTAACACCACGATATTATATCTAAAAATTCAACTTAATCCATTTCATAAATGGTTCACCTTAATAATGGTCGAAAATATGAATGACCAGATTAAAATTCCATGAAATTAAAAGGAAGATCACTAAATCATAATTACATTCCACATAAAATAAAAATTGTATCTTAATGTCACATTTCGAAGATATTTATATGTTTATCACTATAAAAACATAATGGAAACACTTATTCTTTCAAAAATAAAATATTATATTGTCGAATATATTCCATGTTATCGAAACATGTGCTTTCCAAAATGATAAACTTGCAACTGAATCACTTTTATTAGTCATCGGTACCATTCATCATATTCTTATAGTTGAAGTATTTCACATTGGAAGATTATTTATTTCTCTTTAAATAATTATAATTGTGCCCTTTGTATCCAAACTTTTAGAAAACTCCCATTCATTCATGAAAGTAACGAGGCTATTCTTTCCAGAATTATTACATGTGGTAAAATCCATCTTTCCTTTCTTTCCTTATCTATTTTTTCCTATAACATCCTCTAATTCTGTTGATTCCCTCATAATCCATAATAATTTTATAATTATCTATAATTCTTAATAGCATATGATATCGTTTCCTCTTATTATGATAATGTATGGGAGACTATTATCCTTTGATATATTGGCTTAAGACCATCTAATAAAAGATTATTCTTAAAATTTGGATAACATACTTTGATGTAGTTCTCATTCCTTCCACAAAGTATCCATTTCAAAAAAATTAAATACACTAGATTAGATCATTAAATTATGATAAATAATTTATAATCATAGAAATAGTGAAACACTTAATAAAAATTAAAAAATATATCCATGGATTATCTATTAATCTTAATAATGTCTTTATTTGGAATTTTTTCAAATAATAAATTTTATTTCAAATCATTGATATTAGTTTTTAAAAAAATATGAATTACCCAAAGCATATCCATTGATCGTGTGAAAACATGTTCATATTAAAGCCCATTATCATGTATTAGGAAACACTCAAGTCAATCTATATATACCTTTTTTAGAGTTATAACCCCAATTCACCTTTGTGTTATAACCACATCCACTTGTAGTTTCTAAAAATGGTTTTATTTCATAGAAAAACCATATAATTTCAACCTTATAAAAACATTAGTATTTTCTTCTATACATATCTACAATGTCGATCATAGGGTTGTGTTCACTAATATGTGTTTTAAAAAATCTAGTATCCATGAGTTTTACTAAAATTCCTCTGATACCAAAAATTAAGACCTCAACCCTAGTAGCCCATAGTATATGGTTACTTTATTATATTTTTATTAGATACATGGAATCGAATCCAAAGGTATAAATAGTTTATAAGTCTTTGTAAACATGATACATAATTGAATTTCACATACAATTTTAGAAACATATATAAAAACTATTTTCATTGAGATCAACTTTATTTACTCCATAATATCCCTTCATATCAATCATAAAACACTTTCTAACATCTTGGGGGTAATGAGACATAATAATTGGGTGATCTCTAATGACTAGTAAGGGTACAAATACATTAAAATATATCATGAATACATAATACATAATAAATATGGAAATGAAAATAACTATAACACATTCCATTTAATATGTAACTTGAACATAAAGAATAATATATAAGGAATAAATAATGATCTAATAATTTCATATAAATAGTCACATGAGCTTGAAACAGAGCAAATGATGTTATAACTAATTAAATAATCACATGGAACATAAATAACTAATCTCATAATGAGGGAATTCATAATTCAAGAATTCATAAACATACTATGAAGAAAATTTATATTATGGTTTAAAACTATGGGCAAAAACCCATTTAATTTGGACAAATGATTTTTCTCTTGAGACCTATCGATGAATAAAGGGGATATATAATTACATCCCCACCCATCACTTAATAAGTCTAATTAATTCATTATATGAAAGGGGTTAATCATAATCTTCATAAACATTCATATTGGAAAAACTATAATAAGAATTATTAATACTTTCCTCAATCAATAAACATAATCATAAATCATTCAGAGAACTACGGTGAATGGTATCACAATAGTGCATCCCAATAAACTGATCATAAACCATGAAGATAATTAATTAGGATGGAATCATTATAATATATTACCAATGGGTCATAAGGTAAAATGAGGGTGTTGTCAATAATTAATTGAATAACAATAAAAATTCCATTAATAACATTCTTGATAAAAATATCCTTTTAAGTTTGAAAATCTCTATTAAAAAACGAAAATTAAAATAATATATTAAAAATAATTTTAATTGAAAATAACCATGGAAAATTTTAAAATAATATTTAAAACAATGAGTTATCATGAAGGTAAGAAATTCTATTCATTTTATACACATTAAAACAAAGATTCCTTTCATAATTTCGGAAAAATCCAAATATTAATTGTTTGGAAAATGAGTTGAAGATTCCATTCAATTTTGTTTTTGTAAAAAGTAAAAAATGGATAAAAATTTATTTGATATATAATTTTGATAATTTAAAAAAAATGAAAACATATTTATAAAACCTTGTTTTGAAAGAAAAAATTATTTTCTTCTGAAGAAAAAAATAGAATATTCTTTTCTTAAATAAATATTCTCAATAATTTTATGAATCAAAGAGAAAAAATAAGTAATATTGCTTGAATAGTTAATGAATTAAAATATTATTATAAAATTGATGAGTTTATTTAGTGAAATATCATAATGTTTCATTATCCAAAATTTAATCATAAGGAATCCTGATAAATAATGAGATTGTAAAATAAACCATTACCACTTTAGTAAGTTTTACATCTTGAGATCCATGAAAGAAATGACATAAAATAAAACATTAAATACTATAATATACTGGTATTAATGGTATAACATATCAAATGGTCATTATATACACTATATAAATGAAATAAATGGTGGATATGGCATATGTCTTACCAAAGTAAAAGTAAGATGAGAAACTGTTACCTCACAATTTGAATTCCTTCAGATTCATCTGAACCTCTTGTATAATAAATATTAGTCTATTATAAATCTATTATAGAACCATAATTATATATTTAATAATATATATTATTTACTTATATTATTTTATGAAAATGTTATTAATAATTACCTGTTAAAATAATTTTTTCTATTTATAATTGATTCAATTTTCACGTAAGTTTTGGGTTTCCAATTTCAGTCATTTTATATTGATCTTTGTTACCTAATATTTATAATATTAAAAATGATATAAATATAAAATATATTCAATATATATGTATTTAAATTAATTCATTAATTTTATAGATAAAAAATTAATGACACTATTCTTAGAGATGGTAGGCCTTATGTATGCAACCTGAACAAACCTTTTTTTCAAATAATATCTTTTTAAGTTTCAGTGAGAACCAAATAAAAGTAGTAAAAAAAATAAGGGAAAACTTTAGGCCAGATTGGGAGCCAATCCCAAGACTATACCCACAAATAAATTAGGGAATAAATCAGCCCAGGCATCACCCATCGTGACGTAGTCTTGAACAACACCACCCTCACCCCTCCCTTCACTAAACCTCAGGGTTGTAATGCCTACATCCTTAGCTGAAAAAGAACCAGAATCTATAGATGAGATCTCTAGAGCAGAGAAATGCGATAGATAATGACGAATGAGAACCTAACTTTCACAATGCCAAAACTGAGATCATAGCCCTGTAACAGAAGAGAAGAAGGATAAGATATGAAGCTAATAGAATGTTACCTGCTAGAAATTCACCATCAAGGGATAATGAGTGATGGTGGAATCTTTGAAGACAAAGATCACGACAGACAACACTGGGGATATGGTTATACAAGTACAATTATTGACAGCACTCCCCATTAAGGCTACAAAACTGGAAGATCACCATAGTAAACATGACTTCCATGAAGCAACCAACACGATCCAAAACGTCATGAAATTCATCAAACCTGACAGTAATGGGGTTGTTCCTAAAGGATCATGGAAAAGTGGTAGAGGAAACCAAGGAGATGTAGAACCACCCAGGAAAAATAAAAGGAAATAGAAAGCACCATGAAATAATCTAAAAGAGAGTTGAGAAGTGCAGTGGTGATGAGTAATCACCATCAACACTAAGAGTTACTATATCCAACATCCCCACAAACATACTATTTTGGATACTTGTCAATGTAGGATGTACATATGTATAAAAGTTGTTTCCATTTTTCATGATAGATGTAATGAAATAAAAATAAATAATAATTCACCATTCGAAAATCATTATTGTTTTATATAAATCATTTTTATTAATTGAATACAGCCATATTACCATCTATGAAAATATAAAATGAAAAACATTTCAATCGCAGCATGGATGTGATAGTTCACACGTACGTTGAAGCGACATCAGTCTTCCAAAAAAATTATAAGGTTTGAAATTATATGTGATATAATATTTCCATAAGTATTTTTATGTCATAAATATAACATATAATAATTAAATTTATCCTTTATGTGTTTTATGTATGGTATTTGAGAAAACTTAATCACATCACTTCATGGGGAAGTTTTCTTCTGTACAGTGAGAAACGTTATCATGTCACCCATGGAATAACAATTAAGAGAGGATATGTGATATATTATTTAAATAATTATAATAATTTCATAAATATCATATAAAATGTTAAATCTATCATTATATCCATCCATTCAATTTGGTGGTGGAAAAAATCAAATTGGTTTGTGAGGCGGTGGTCCATCATATACTTGATCAATGGTATCATTTTCCATTTGATGGAAGTTTAGATGGATTTAGCTTCTAAAATTAACATAATAAAATTTATATATATATATATTATGTTGGTGTTATTATATTTTCATAGTTTAATATTATTTGAAGCTTGTGGAAGAACAAATATAACAAATACACACATTTATGAAATTTACCTAATCTTTGAAGAGCCTGATTAGGTTTTTACCTAAATACTTCGTAGAAGAGATTAATAATAAAAATAAGAACTCTATAATGTGGTTAGGAAATGAAGTAATATATTTGGGAAGATACTGGTTGAACCAAATGGTTTTTGACGTGTGAAGATCAGAGGATAGGGGGTGGCCTTTTACAATTAGGGGATAGGATGCACAGAGATGTTTTGAAAAGATAAAATGATACCCACATTATTATCCTTCCCAATGCCAAAAAATGGTCTATTATAGAACTTTATAGGTTATATGGACCAAATATGGACATAAAATATGTTTTAGATAAGTTTTAGGTCATTTTAAACACTTATCTTCTTTGTTTAACCTCTAGGTAAACCTATTTCTACCTTAACAATGGTAATTAATTTTTACTATTTTTACTACTCGTTAAAGTAAAAAATTATGTTTACCATATTAGAGAATGTAAATTATTATGATTCAAAATATATAATACATTATTTCAATATCCAATAGACATAATTGGTAGAATTCAATTTGATATTAAACCTTCAGACACGTTAGAATAGTATTTTCCAACGAAAAACATTCAAAATTTTAAATAGATTTTATAAAATAATCCAATATTAAATTGGTTCAAATGAAATTTTTTTGTTAAATTGTATTATAATTGAGTTAATTTTAGTTTAAAAAAATAAAATATAATTTAACCTTGTAAATAATTTAAACGAAAAGTCGGTTTTTAACAAAAATCAGTATTTTTCACTATTCATCAAAAAAATTAAAGTTTTTAGAAAATTATAAAAAATTAACCCAAGGATAATTTTTAAATTTAGATCTAAATAAAGGCATTTATTTTTCAAAATAGATATTTTAAATTTTTTAAAAATTAATATTAAAAAAAGTGCACAAGCATGATGAAACCGTCTTTTAGAGAAGTACTATTTGTAGGGAACATATGTTTTTATTTCAAATGAATATTATTTTATTTATAATAAATGTATAAATATCGGATTTATATTATAAAATAGTTAAACATCTTATTATATCAATTTATTTATCCAATTCATACCTGCCAACTTAACATCTTGCTTAACATGATCATGTTTAAATAATAATATTTTAATAGAGTATATCGTTTCATTTAAACCCAGTGTTTCATGTGTCATAATATATTAAATAGATTTAATTTATTTAAAATAAATATATAACAAAGTCTCCGTGTGTTGCATTCTCTTCTAATATTGGTGTTTCATGTCATATATTCTATCTAATATGATGTTCGTCTTTTAAAATCATGGGGCATTACATTAAACACTTAAATCATTACCTTACTCAAATACATTTTAATTCATACTATTAATAAATTGTTATACTCAATATGAATTATTCTGATTTAAAAAAAAATTGTTTAAATTTTATATCATTTGTATTAGTTTCACAATATAGTTTTTTATATTCCTTATTTTTGAAAAGATCATCATTATTAGGTCATTAAAGTAACGCCCCAACCCTAGAAGCCCAGAGTCGATGCATTATTTAAATACATTGGCATGATTACAAGGAATCAAGTCCTGAAAGACCGATCAGTTTAGAAGTTGTGGAAAATAGATTATATACATGAACGTTACATTACACATTAGAAAATAAAACACAAAATAAATGATCCTTTGAGAACACCATTAATCCCCTAGATTAAACCTACTTATCAATCATAATAAACTTCTTGGAATCCTGGGAAAATTAAAACATAGAAAGGGGTGAGCTCATATGCTCAGTAAGGATATCAGTATTGTGGAAACTTTCATAAATAAGCATAAACATTTAAGGGAATTTATAAGACTAAAACAGAAGCCTTTGAAACATAAACTTCAGCATAATATGGGAAATATTCAATAAAATAATTCCATTTACTTATTCAAATGGATATTATACTAGTCGAATAATAACATGCAATATCAATAGCCAATTTCATAATGATGGAATGCATAATGCCAGAATTCATAACCACATAGTCAAGGCCTTGTGCCAAGACTACAAATAAGATTTTTCCAAGGACTTGTGCTAGGACACTAGTTTGTCTCATGAGACCTATCAATTCATCGAGGAGTTATTTTGGGCTCCACTCATCACATACTAAGTCCAACTCATTCCTCATATGAAAAGGTTTAAATATAATATAAACATTCGTATTAAAACTAGCATACAAAATGTCAATGTATTATCCATAAACTGTGAATGGTATAAAAATAAAACATCCACAGTCAAACATATCAAAAAACCTTCAATAAAATATGAAATATTTGTACCATAATAAATCAACTTCAACAAGTTTAAAATACATCAAGGGATGTTGATATTGATGAAAATGGTTTGTAAAAATCTTTGAGAAAAATATCCATTTTTCATAAAAAAATTTAAAAGTCACACATTTTAGAAAGGAAAACTTTTAAAGACATTTTTGAATCAAATTTTCCCATACCACTTTGAAACATTCTAAATGAATTAACATATTAAAAAAATTCATGTCTATATAAAAAATCCTTAAAAACCATTTTGAAAACATGGACATTAATGAGAATGATTTAGAAGAATAAATATTTAAAACATTTAAAATGATATTTTAGTAAACAAAAGTCCCTTAAACAGAATTTCTTTGAAAAATCATTTATGAAACATGAAAATGGATAATAAATATGTCCTAGTAGACACTTACACATAAACAATCTCAGAAAATAATGAGATTCAGGAATTAACCCTTACCTTACACTTTCCTTTAGTCAAGGATATGTCTAACCTTATTGTATAAATACAATAATATGTTGTTAAATTATACTAGAACCATATTAATATTTATTATATCATACATGATTCATTTATGACTTTATACTACCCATTTAATAATAATTTCCATGTTAAATTAACATTTCGGTTAATAATCTCTTTCTTTATCATAGGTATTTTAACTTGTTATTCTTGACCGTATCATTTAGATCAATATTTAAAAACTTACAGAATAAAAACGTTGATTAATATATCATATATATTTAGAATATAAATATTTATAATAAATATATATATGAAAACACCGTTTATGGAGACGGTAGGCGGTACGTACACATAAACGTTGTTTCTATTTTCATATCGTATTGAACGGAAGTAAGTGAATAAGATATATGTAAGTACATAAATACATATACATATACATATATATATATATCTAGTAGAATTACTATGTCATATATTATATACATATTAGTAATATATATTTTTATAATCGTCGATGAATGGTGAACGTGGAAATGAATCTCATCGCGTCGTGGAGACGGTAATCCGAACGTACTCACGAGCGACAATATCATTTTCTTAAATGTGTGGAATTGGATGGTATATTAATATTACATATACATTAACATGTTATTTTCATTATTTAAATACATATTACTCATAATTATATCCATCCAAATAACATAGTGTTGAATAACAAATTACACCACGGCGTGGAGATGGTAAGCCGTACGTATGCACGAATGGTGACATTATCATTTATAGGATGGATTGAATAATGAATATGGTTATTACATAGTTATAATAACATCACAGTATATATAAGGTACTGGAGTTATTATTTTGGTATGGTAATAACAAAGAAAGAGTAAGCAGAAGAATAAAAGAACTTGAAAGAGGGCGGTGAAATCATTACCTCTTCTTCGGGTTCTTTCTTTTGATTTGATCAAAAGGGCTCCATAGGTTGGATTTCTGACCAAATAAAGGCCTATAGGATGAAGGTAGGATAGTTGGTAGGATATTAGGGCAGGTTTTGGCTAAACAAAATGGCTTTGGAAGTGTGAATTTGAGAGAACGGGAAGTTCCCTTTTATAAGAGGGGTGTGGGGCACCTCAGGAAAAACTTAAAATATTATTTTATAATAAATTAATTTTTGGTTTATAATGTCTCTAAAATAAAATTTTTAAAGTATATGGTGGTTATGGGTCAAAACCCACTTAACCAATAGGTTTTAGACCGGTTTAGGTCAGCATATTAACCTTAACTTTTAGATTTAACTCTTAGTTAAAAAGTTTGACATTTACCATGTATCTTTGTATTTTTATGTTATATGGTTAATAAACTTACTATAAAATGCCAATAGAACCCCCATTGGTTCATTAATGTCATATATATTATTATATAAGTCTTTTTTCCGAACCATAGATTTTTATGACTGTTATATCAATTAATAATATAATATTTTTTTAAAAAACTATTTTATGTCAATTTTGACACTATTTGGTATTTTTTTAAAATAATAAAAGCATTATTACTTCTAAAAAAATTGATCTAACCAACCCTAACATATCATATTAACCTAGAAAATTAGTGGAATTTATAAAAAGTCTCAAATTACATTTATTTCGATATTTATAATGTCAATTATTGTAATCTTTCATTAATACGGTAATTACTTCATCATCATTGTGTCATAAATAAATTTAATTATTTAATGTCTAAAAATTATAAATAAAATACCATTATATAGGAAATTTTTTTAGCTTTCTAATTAATATTTATAGTCTAATTTATCTTATGTATAAACCTATATTAAAAATGATTTAGTTATTAAACTTTTATTTTACTCTTTTAACTCTTCTTTGAATTAATTTAATAAATGTCCTAATCTAATCTAAGTGGATGTAAAGGATCATATTGTATTCCTAAGGTTGTTTTTGGACGAATAAAACTTATTATGATATGTGTTAGGGTAGGAATAATATCATTTTTACCCTTAATTACCCTATTTACTTTTAACCGTGGTAAATAAAAGTAAAAAGTTGTTATTCACCAAAAATTATTTTTATCTTATTGAACCACATTTTCCTTAATGATATCAACTGTGTCTCTCGGATTTTTAAAATTCCAATCACAGAAGCAGTAAAATTAATGTTTTTGTGAATTTGCAAATTCTCCTAGGAGGTGGGTAAAAGATGGCGAAAAGTTCAATAATCTTTTATATATATAATATTATTACAAAATGACTCCAATGAATTAAATTGGACATATATAAGTATTATGTATCTATTTTTACCTAAAATAAATTTAAATAAAATAAATAATTATTTAAAGAAAAATTTGGTTTTAAACAATAACTCAGTGGTTTTCACTATTCATGAAAAATTGAATGTTTTCAGAAAAATACCAAAACATCATCCTAAGATAATTTTGATATTCCAAATTAAAAAATGAAGTCAATTTTACCAAATTAAAAACATATAAGTTTCATTTATTAATTTTAAATTAATTCCTGTTGTCAAAACCAAAAGGCGTATTTTTAAGAAACAATAACTATGAAAAGATTGATACTTGTTTATGTCAAATTTCAAAGTGAAATTACTTACAATAACCAGCATTGGATTAAATGGTAATAATATAGTCTTTTTATACTTCCAAACCATAAAAATTTATAATTTAACACTATAAATTATTTTGATTAAAAAAGTTGTTTTCAGTTAAAATATAGTAATTTTCACTATTCACCCAAATATAAAAGTTATCAGAAAAACACCAAAAATTTATTGAAACTAAATTATTATGTCTCGATTCTAAAGAAGAAGTTTATTTGGTAAAATTTAATATATAAAAGTTTCAAATATTGGATTTAAAAAGGGTTCACCATTAAAATGTGGTAAAAGTTCATTTTTTAAAAAATACTTCTTTTATCTGAAAAAGATGAATTAGTTCTTACATTATGTCTAATAAACTCATAATATGGATTCTAAAATTATAAAAATTATATATAGTTAAAAATTTATTTAATACTATTCATAACCGCTTTTGAATGGCTCGTTTGGTATGTCGTGGTGTGCTTGAACTCGGTGCTGTGTGTAGTGCAAGTTATTAAATTAATTTGAAGAAATAAAGTATTATGAAATCATGGGGTGTTACATTATCCCCTCCTTTAATAAATTTCTTCCTTGCAATTTGAAATTGTTCTTAAAAAATAAATGGTTGAAAATAGAAAATACCTTTGTGGGAAAACCAACATCGGAAATTGGATTAATAAAATTTAGTCTTAATAAGAGGAAAATAGAAATGAATCGGTCACCACTATATTATGATCTCGATTAGGAGAATATTGGTGGCTATTAGAGACACAAAATTGGATGAAAAGCATAAATATTTATAGGGAGTGATTGAGGTCATCAGTCACAAACAATTATAGAATTGAGGGCCTCAAAGCCATCAATCTATGATGATTTAAAATATCATCGGTTCAACAAAACTTAAGGTATTAGGATAACACATTTTTAGTTTCAATATCACTTACCTAAAGTTTAAGAATTAATTTCTTCATAGAATAAGAGAAGAAAAATATATATATTTGACCAGTAGAGTTCTATCCTTTAATTAATTTCTACCACAAACTCATATTTCACTCAAAATGATAATAGAACTTAAAAAATATATTCTATTTATCCTATTAGTATAGGGTTCCAAAGAAAATGAATTTATAATTCATCTATCAAACCTTTTAAAGAAACTAAATTATTCAATGAAGGACATCACATTGGCCAGTGGTAGGTGATAAACCCTTGTCGCCCTTCAGTTGTGGGTTCAAGTCTCGCGGCCTTTCCGGACGTGATGGGTTGTCGCCCGACCTCTGGGTTGTTCTGTTCTGGTAATCCAAAAATAATCTCAAACTAGAATTATCCAAAATACTTCTGTCCAAACTCAATGTCCAAAATTTATAAGGAATGTAAACACAATGAAGATATTTTTTTCCATGTAATAACATGTGAACACCTTCATCGTGTGTTCTTTTAAAACCCTGTAACATCCTGAATTACCATAAAACCTTATTGATCACATTCATGATCCCTTATTCCTTATAGAATACTAGATATAATTCTTGTATCCAAAAATGTTGTAAACTCCAACAATGATGGAATGTACAAATCATTAATCAGTTTCAATGTAGTCAAGAATATCCAATATAATTTATCCCAATCAATCATGTATTATTCCAAAATCACTACCTCGGTATCAGAACCATATTATGGTTTATCTTTCTCTCAATTATATTTTTTTGAAAAATTTAACCTACTATTGAGTCACTTTTCTTGGTTCCACACAATCTCAAGTCCTTGATGAAATAGTACTGCAATACAATCCTTATATACTCTATAATTCTTATAACATTTACATCATTAATACAATACTAAAATGACACAATAATTTAATAACAACGTAAGAAATCTAATCATTCCTATTCATCTTCATTAATATAATAACTTTATTATTATCCAATAGCAGCATTTGGGGTATACTCTGATGATTTGGGCATTGATTCGTGTTGTATCCCAACTCCTTATAGATGAAGCATTGTACATTTGAAACTTTTTTCATACCCTTGCAATCACGTACTTGGTGTCATTTTTCACCACACTTATAAGAAACTCCCATTCAATTCAGGCATTTACCAAGGTGATTCTTTCAATAGTTATCACATATAGGAACGTCCTTCTTTTCCCTCTTCCCTTTATCCATCTTCCTCTCTTCCATTATTTTCTTCCCTTGCTTCCCTTCAAATCTATAGGACTTAGAGAATTCTTTACACATGATACTATTTCTTCATATGTTGAGAATACATGGGAGACTATTTCCATTCTAAATGTTGGCTTAATATCGTGAAAGATATGATCCTTCTTACTCTTTGGATCATATGTATTGCTGGAGTTCACATTCCTTCTACTGGGTGCCATTTCTATACAATGGAATACACTAGTTCAGTTTATGAATTGCAATGAATATTTCCAAACTCGTAAAATACCTAACGTAAATTGAATTGTTTATGGATATAATCCATAAAAATATTTTCTTTTAGAAGGTATATACTCATAAATCCATCATATTGATTTGTATAGAAAATTAGAATTATCCTAATCATATCCCCCGGGAGTGTTGTAACCAAGAGTACAGCAAGGCCTGTTGTCGTGCACCAGTTCCCATTCGAGTCTAGTTTAAAGCGGTGTTTTCGGGTTTTATCCCTAGGTACATCTGTGCTAGAGCCGCCTCTTCCTGCTCGTATCTAGATAGGGATGTATTTGCTTGGAAAACTCACAAAATCTCTAGATTACCAAAATTCTAGGAAGTTCTTGTATACTAATCATCAAAGTATATCTTATGGTAATGTCCTCTAATCAGAATTTATCTAAATCTAGTTTCCATGGTTATTGATAAAATTACTCTAACACCAACAGTAATGCCCCGACCCTAGAAGCCCAGAGTCAGTGCATTATTTTAATACATTGGCATGATTACATGAAATCATGCCCCCAAAGACCGATCTGTTTAACAGTCTCGGAAAATAGATTACATACATGAAGGTTACATTACACATTATAAAATAAAACACAAAATAAATGATCCTTTGAGAACGCGATTAATACCCTATCTTAACCCTACTTATCAATCATAATACACTTTTTGGAATCCTGGTAAAATTATAACATATAATGGGGTGATCTTAGATGCTCGGTAAGGATAAATATATAGCAGAAACTTTTATAAATAAGCATAAAAATTTAAGGCAATTTATAAGACTAAAACAAAAGCATTTGAAACTTAAACTTCAGCATAATATGGAAAACAAAAAATAAAATAATTCCATTTATTTATTCCCATGGATATTCTACTAGTAGAATAATCAAATGCAATATCAATAGCCACTTTCATCGTGATGGAATGAATAATGCCAGACTTCATAACCACATAGTCAAGGCCTTGTTCCAAAACTATAAATAAGATTTTGTCAAGGCCTTGTTCCAAGATACTAGTTTGTCTCATGAGACCTACCGATTCATCGATGTGCTATAGCGGGCTACACCCATCACTTACTAAGTCCAATAAATTCCTCATTTGAAAAGGTTTAAACATAACTTAAACATTCATTTTAAAACTAGCATAAGAAATATCAATACTTTATCCATAAACCATGAATTGTATAAAAATAACACATCGACAGCCAAACATATCACAAAACCTTCAATACAATATGGAAGATTTTTACTATAATAAATCAACTTCAAAAAAGTTTAAAATCCCCCAAGGGACTTTGATATAGATGAAAATGATTTGTAAAAAGCCTCGAGAGAAATATCCATTTTTTATAAAATCATTTAAAAGTCACACAATTTAAAAAGGAATACATTTAAAGACATTTTTGAATGAAATTGTCCCATACCAATTTGAAATTTTTGAAAGGAATTAACATTTTAAAATCATTCATGTCCATATAAATAAATCCTTAAAACCATTTTGAAAACATGGACATTAATGAGAATGATTTAGAAGAATAAATATTTAAAACATTTAAAATGATATTTTAGTAAAAAAAGTCAATAAAAATAATCTCTGTGAAAAATATTTTATGAAACATGGACATGGATAATAAATATGTCCCAGTAGATACTTACTCATAAACAATCTCAGATAATAATGAGATTGAGGAATTAACCCTTACCTTGCACTTTCCTTTAGTCAATGGTATACTTAACCTTTTGTATAAAGACCATATTATGTTATTAAATTATACCAGAACCATATTAATATTTATTATATCATAAATGATTCATTTATGACTTTATACTACCCATTTAATAATAATTTCCATGTTAAATTAACATTTCGGTTAATAATCTCTTTCTTTATCGTACGTATTTTAACTTGTTATTCTTGACCGTATAATTTTGATCATTATTTAAATACTTTTAGAATAAAAATCTTGATTCATATATCATATATATTCAGAATATAAATATTTATAATATATATATATATATGAAATAGAAAACACTGTTTATGGAGACGGTAATCCATACGTACACATAAATGCTATTTCTGTTTTCATATCGTACTGAAAAGAAGTAAGTGAATAAGATAAATCTAAGTATATAAATATATATAAATATATATATATATATATATCTAGTAGAATTACTATGTCATATATTACATACATATTAGTAATATATATTTTTATTATCATCGATGAATGGTGAACGTGGAAATGAATCTCATCGCGTCGTGGAGACGGTAATCCATACGTACGCATGAGCGACAATATCATTTTCATAAATTTGTGGAATTGGATGGTATATTAATTTTAAGTAGACATTAACAAGTTATTTTCATTATTTACATACATATTACTCATAATTATATCCATCCAAATAACATAGTGTTGAATTACAAATTACACCACGACGTGAAGATGGTAAGTCATACGTATGCACGAATGGTGACATTATCATTCATAGGATGGATAGAATAATGAATACGGTTATTACATAGTTATAATAACATCATAGTATATATAAGGTACTGGAGTTATTATTTTGGTATGGTAATAACAAAGAAAGAGTAAGTGGAAGAATAAAAGAACTTGAAAGAGGGCGGTGAAATCATTACCTCTTCTTTGGGTTCTTCCTTTTGATTTGATCAAAATGGCTCCATAGGTTGGATTTATGACAAAATAAATGCCTCTATGATGAAGTTAGGATAGTTGGGAGGATATTTGGGTAGGGTTTGACTGATCCAAATGGCTTTGGAAGTGTGAATTTGAGAGAAGGGGAAGTTCCCTTTTATAAGAGGGGTGAGGGGTACCTCCAGAAAAACTTAAAATATTATTTTATAATAAATTCATTTTCTATTTCTAATGGCTCCAAAATAAATTATTTAAATTATAAGGTGGGTATGGGTCAAAAACCACTGAACCAATAGGTTTTAGACCGGTCTAGGTCAGCATATTAACCTTAACTTTTAGTTTTAACTCTTAGTTAAACAGTTTGACATTTACCATGTCTCTTTGTATTTTTATGTTATATGGTTAATAAACTTACTATAAAATGCCAATAGAACCCCAATTGGTTCATTAATGTCATATATATTATTATATAAGTCTTTTGGATGAAGCTTAGATTTGTAATATTATTATATCAATTAATAATATAATATTTGTTTTAAAAACTATTTTATGTCAATTTTGACACTATTTGGTGTTTTTTTGTTAAAACAATAAAAGAATTATTACTTCTAAAAAATTGATCTAACCAACCCTAACATGTCATATTAACCTATAGAATTAGTTTAATTTATTAAAAGTCTCAAATTACATTTATTTGGATATTTATAATGTCAATTATTTTAATCTTTCATTAATACGGTAATTACTACATCATCATTGTGTCATAAATAAATTTAATTATTTAATTTCTAAAAATTATAAATAAAATACCATTATGTAGGTAATGTTTTTATCTCTCTAATTAATATTTATAGTCTAATTTATCTTATGTATAACCCTATATTAAAAATTATTTAGTTATTAAACTTTGATTTTACTCTTTTAACTCTTCTTTGAATTAAATAATAATAAATGTCCTAATCTAATCCAAGTGGATATAAAGGATCATATTGTATACCTAAGGTTGTTTTTGGACGAATTAAACTTATTATGATATGTGTTAGGGTAGGAATAATATTAGTTTTACCCTTAATTACCCTATTTACTTTTAACCTTGGTAAATAAAAGTAAAAAGTTGTTATTCATGAAAAAATATTTTTATCTTATTGAACCACATTTTCCTTACTTATTTCAACTGTTTCTCTCAGATATTTGAAATTACACTCATAGAAGAGGTAAAATTAAGTTTTATTCGAATTTGAAAATTCTCCTAGGAGGTGGGTAAAAGAAGGCGAAAAGTTCAATAAAATTTTATATATCTAATATTATTACAAAATGAATCCAATGAATTACATTAAACATATATAATTATTATTAATATATTCTGAACTAAAATAAATTTAAATAAAATAAATAATTATTTAAAGAAAAAGTTGGTTTTAAATAATAACTCAGTGTTTTTCACTATTCATCAAAAATTGAAAGTTTTCAGAAAAATACCAAAACTTCATCCTAAGATAATTTTGATATTCCAAATTAAAAAATGAAGTCAATTTTACCAAATTTAATACATAGAAGTTTCATTTATTAATTTTAAATTAATTCATTTTGTCAAAACCAAAAGGTGCATTTTTAAGAAACAATAACTATGAAAAGATTGACACTTGTTTATGTCCAATTTCAAAGTGAAATTACTTAAAATAACCAGCATTGGATTAAATGATAAAAATATAATATTTTTATACTTCCAAACCATTAAAATGTATAATTTAGCACTATAAATTATTTTGATTAAAAAAATTGTTTTCAATTGAAATATAGTATTTTTCACTATTCACCCAAATATGAAAGTTATCAGAAAAACACCAAAAAATTATTGAAAATAAATTATTATGTCCTGATTATAAAGAAGAAGTTTATTTTGTCAAATTTAATATATAAAAGTTTCATATATTGTATTTTAAAAGGGTTCACCATTAAAATGTAGTGAAAGTTCATTTTTAAAAAAATATTTCTTTTATCTGAAAAAAAAATGAATTAGTTATTACATTATGTCTAAGAAACTCATAATATGGATTCTAAAATTATAAAAATTTTATATAGTTAAAAATTCAGTTAAAACTATTCATAACCACTTTTGAATGGATCGTTTGGTATGTTGTGGTACGCTTGAACTTGGTTCTGCGTGTAGTGCAAGTTATTAAATTACTTTGATGAAATAAAGTATTATGAAATCTTGGGGTGTTACATTATTCACTCATTCAATAAATTTCATCCTTTCGATTTGAAATTGTTCTTCAAAAATAAAAGGTTGAAAATAGAAAATACTTTTTTGGGAAAACCCACATTGGAAATTGGGTTAATAAAATTTAGTTTTAATAAGAGGAAAAGGGAAATGGATAGGTCACCACCAAATTATGATCTCAATTAGGATAAAATTGGTGGAAATTTGAGACATATAATTGAATGAAAAACATAAATATTTATAGGGAGTGATTGAGGTCATCAGTCACAAACAATTGTAGAATTGAGGGCCTCAAAGCCATCAATCTATGATGATTTAAAATATCATCAGTTCAACCAAACATAAGGTATTAGGATAACACATTTTAAGTTTCAAGATCCCTTACCTAATGTTTAATAATTAATATCTTCATAGAATAAGAGAAGAAAAATATATATATTGGACAACTAGAGTTCCATCCTTTAACTAATTTCTACTACAAACTCATATTTCACTCAAAATGATAATAGAACTTAAAAAATATATTCTATTTATCATATTCGTATAGGGTTGTAAAGAAAATGAATTTATAATTCATCTACCATACCTTTTAAAAAACTAAATTATTCAATCCAGGACATCACATTGGCCAGTGGTAGGTGATAAACCCTTGTCGCCATTCAGTTGCGGGTTCAAGTCTCACGGCCTTTTCGGACATGATGGGTTGCCGCCCGACCTTCGGGTCGTCCTTTTATGGCAATCCAAAAATAATATCAAACTAGAATTATCGAAAATACATCTGTCCTAAGTAAAAGTCCAAAATTTATAAGGAATGTAAACACAATGAAGATCCTTTTTTCCACGTAATAACATGTGAACACCTTCATCATGTATTCTTTTAAAACCCTGCAACATCTTGAATTACCATAAAACCTTATTGATTACATTCATGCTCCCTTATTACTTATAGAATACTAGATATACTCCTTGTATCAAAAAATGTTCTAAACTCCAACAATCATGGAATATAAAAATCATTAATTAGTTTAAAGGTAGTCCAGAATATCCAATATAATTTATCCAAATCAATCATGTATTATTCCAAAATCACTACCTCTGTATCATAACCATATTATGGTTTATATTTCTCTCAAACATATATTTTTGAAAAATTTAACCTAATATTGAGTCACTTTTCTTGGTTCCACACAATCTCAAGTCCTTGATGAAATAGTACTGCAGTACAATCCTTATACACTCTATAATTCTTATAACATGTACATCATTAATACAATACTCAAATGACACAATACTTTAATAACAATGTAATAAATCTAATCATTCATATTCATCTCTACTAATATCATAACTTTATTATTATCCAATAGCATCATTTGGGGTATACTCTAATGATTTGGAAATTGATTCACGCAGTATCCCGACTCCTTACAGATGAATCATTGTACATTTGAAACTTTTTTCTAACCCTTTCAATCACGTACTTGGTGTCGTTTTTCTCCACACTTATAACAAACTCCCATTCCCTTCAAGTATTTACCAAGGTGATTATTTCCATAGTTATCACATATAGGAAAATCCTTCTTTTCCCTCTTCCCTTTATCCATCTTTCTCTCTTCCATTCTTTTCTTCCCTTGCTTCCCTTCAAATCAATAGGACTCTGAGAAATCTTTACACATGATACTATTTCTTCATATGTTGAGAATACATGGGAGACTATTTCTATTCTAAATTTTGGCTTAATATCGTGAAAGATATGATCCTTCTTACTCTTTGGATCATATGTATTGCTGGAGTTCACATTCCTTTTACTGGGCGCCATTTCTATATAATGGAATACACTAGTTAAGTTTATGAATTGGAATTAATAATTCTAAAATCATAAAATACCTACCGTAAATTGAATAGTTTATGGATATAATCCATAAAAATATTTTCTTTTATAAGGTATATACTCATAAATCCTTTATATTGATTTGTAAAGAAAATGATAATTATCCTAATCATATCCCCCGGGAGTGTCGTAACTAAGAGTGCAGTAAGGCCCATTGTTGTGTACCAGTTCCTGTTCAAGTTTAGTTCAAAGCGGTGTTTTCGGGTTTTACCCCTAGCTACATCTATGCCAGAGCCGGCTCTTCCTGATCGTATCCATATAGGAATGTATTTGCTTGGAAAACTCACAAAATATCTACATTACCAAAATTCTAGGAAGCTCTTTTATACTAATAATCAAAGTCTATCTTATGGTAATTTGCTCTAATTAGAGTTTATCTAAATCTACTTTCCATGGTTATTGATAAACTTTCTCTGATACCAATAGTAACTCCCCGACCCTAGAAGCCCAGAGTCAGTGCATTATTTTAATACATTGGCATGATTACAAGAAATCAAGTCCGGAAAGACTGATCCATTTAGCAGTCTCAGAAAATAGATTACATACATAAAGGTTACATTACACATTAGAAAATAAAACACAAAATAAATGATCGTTTTATAACGCCATTAATACCCTATCTTAACCCTACTTATCATTCATAATACACTTTTGGGAATCCACATAAAATTAAACCATATAATGGGGTGAGGTTAGATGCTCAGTAAGGATAACTATATAGCGGGAAATTTCATAAATAAGAATAAACATTTATAGGCAATTTATAAGACTAAAACAAAAGACTTTTAAACTTAAACTTCATCATAATATGGAAAACATAAAATAAAATAATTCCATTTATTTATTCACATGGGTATTCTACTAGAAAAATAATCACATGAAATATCAATAGCCACTTTCATCATGATGGAATGCATAATGCTAGACTTCATAACCACATAGTCAAGGCCATGATCAAAGACTACATATAATATTTTGTCAAGGCCTTGTGCCAAGACACTAGTTTGTCTCATGAGAACTACTGATGCATCAATGTGCTATATATAGCGGGATCCACCCATCACTTACTAAGTCTAATAAATTCCTCATATGAAAAGGTTTAAACATAACATAAACATTTGTTTTAAAACTAGCATAAGAAATGTCAATACTTTATTTATAAACCATGAATGGTTTAAAAATAACCCATATACAACCAAACATATCAAAAAACCTTCAATACAATATGGATGATTTGTACTATAATAAATCAACTTCAAACAAGTTTAAAATCCCTCAAGGGATTTTTATATAAATGAAATTGATTTGTAAAAGACTTTGAGAGAAATATCCCTTTTTTCATAAAATCATTTAAAAGTCACACAATTTAGAAAGGAAGACATTTAAAGACATTTTTGAATCAATGTGTCCCATACCAATTTGAAACTTTTGAAAGGAATTAACATTTTAAACACATTCATGTCTATATAAATAAATCCTTAAATACCATTTTGAAAACATGGACATTAATGAGAATGATTTAGAAGAATAAATATTTAAAACATTTAAAATGATGTTTTAGTAAAAAAAGTCCCTTAAAAATAATACCTTTGAAAACAATTTTATGAATCATGGACATGGGTACTAAATATGTCCCAGTAGATACTTACACATAAAAAATCTCAGATAATAATGGGATTGAGGAACTAACTCTTACCTTCCACTTTCCTTTAGTCGAGGGTATGTTCAACATCCTGTATAAAGACCGTATTTTGTTATTAAATTATACCAGAACCATATTAATATTTATGATATCATACATGATTCATTTATGACTTTATACTGCCCACTTAATAATAATTTCCTTGTTAAATTAACATTTCAGGTAATAATCTCTTTCTTTATAGTACGTATTTTAACTTGTTATTCTTGACCGTATCAATTAGATCATGATTTAAATACTTCTAGAATACGAACCTTGATTTATATATCATATATATTTAGAATATAAATATTTATAATAGATATATATATGAAATGGAAAACACCGTTTATGGAGACGGTAGTCCGTACGTACACATAAACGCTGTTTCTGTTTTCATATCGTACTGAACGGAAGTAAGTGAATAAGACATATATAAGAAAATAAATACATACATATATATATATATATATCTAGTATCATTAATATGTCATATATTACAAACTTATTAGTAATATATATTTTTATAATCGTCGATGAATGGTGAACATGGAAATTAATCTCATCGCATCGTGGAGACGGTAATCTGTACGTATGCACGAGAGACAATATCAGTTCCTTAAAGCTGTGGAATTGGATGGTATATTAATTTTACAGAGACATTATAATGTTATTTTTATTTTTTACATACATATTACTCATTATTATATCCATCCAAATAACATAGTGTTGAATAACAAATTACACCACGGCTTGGAGACGGTAAGTCGTACGTATGCACGCATGGTGACATTATCATTCATAGGATGGATATAATAATTAATTTGGTTATTACATAGTTATAATAACTTCACAGTATATATAAGGTACTTGAGTTATTATTTTGGTATGGTAATAACAAATAAATAGTAAGTGGATGAATAAAAGAACATGAAAGAGGGTGGTGAAATCATTACCTCTTCTTCAGGTTCTTCCTTTTCATTTGATCCAAAGGGATCCTTATGATGGATTTCTGTCCAAAGGAATTACTCAAGGATGATGGTAGGATAGTTGGGAGGATATTTTGGTAGGTTTTGGCTAATCCAAATGGCTATGGAGTTGTAAATTTGAGAGAATGAGAAGTTCCCTTTTATAAGAGGGGTGAGGGGCACCTTAGAAAAAACATAAAATATTATTTTATAATAAATTTATTTTCGGTTTTTAATGGCTAAAAAATATATTATTTAAAGTCTAATATAGGGATAGGTAGAAAACCACTCAACCAATAAGTTTTAGACAGGTTTAGGTTACCATATTAACCTTATCTTTTCAATTTAACTCTTAGTTAAATAGTTTAACATTTTCCATGTTTCTTTGTATTTTTATATTATATGGCTAATAAACATACTATAAAATTCCAATAGAACCCCAATTGATTAATTAATGTCATATATATTGATATAAAATTCTTTTGGCCGAACCTTATATTTTTAAGACTATTATATCTATTAATAATATAATATTTGTTTTAAAAACTATTTATGTCAATTTGGACACTATTTGGTATTTGTTTTTGTTAAAATCATAACAGCATGATTACTTCAAAAAGAAGTTGATATAACTAACTCTAACATGTCATATTAACCTATAAAATTAGTTTAATTTATAAAAAGTTTAAAATTAAATTTATTTCGATGTTTATTATGTCAATTATTTTAATCTTTCATTAATACGGTAATTATTGCATTATCATTGTGTCATAAATAAATTTAATTATTTAAAATATAAAAATTATAAATAAATTTCCACTATGTATGAAATATTTTTATCTTTCTAATGAATATTTATAGTCTAATTTATCTTATGTGTAACCTTATATTAAAAATGTTTTAGTTATTAAACATTGATTTTAACTCTTTTAACTCTTCTTTGAATTAAATAATAATAAAAGTCCTAATCTAATCCAAGTGGACCTAAAGGATAATATCTTATTCCTAAGGTTGTTTTTGGTCGAATTACACTTATTAGGATATGTTTCAGTGTAAGAATAACATCATTTTTACCCTTAATTACACTATTTACATTTAACCGTAGTAAATAAAAGTAAAAAGATATTATTCACCAAAAATTATTTTTATCTTATTGAACCACATATTTCTTATTGATATCAATAGTGTATCTTGGATTGTTGAAATTCCACTCACAGAAGCGGTAAAATTATGTTTTTTTCCAATTTGCAAATTTTTCTAGGAGGTGGGTAAAAGACGGTGAAAAGTTCAATAAAGTTATATATATCTAATATTATTAAAAAATGAATCCAAGGAATTAAATTGAACATATATAGGTATTATGTATCTATTTTGACCTAAAATAAATTTAAATAAAATATATTATTATTTAAAAAAAGTTGGTTTTAAACAATAACTTAGTGTTTTTCACTATTCATCAAAAATTGAAAGTTTTCAGAAAAATACCAAAAATTCATCCTAAGCTAATTTTGATATTAAAAATTCAAAAATCAAGTCTATTTTACCAAATTTAAAACATAAAATTTTCATTTTTTAATTTGAAATTAATTCCCGTTGTCAAAACCAAAAGGCGTATTTTTAAGAAACAATAACTATGAAAAGATTGACACCTGTTTATGTCCAATTTCAAAGTGAAATTATTTACAATGACCAGCATTGGATTAAATGGGAAAAATATAATCTATCCATACTTCCAAACCATTAAAATGTATAATTTAACAATATAAATTATTTTTATTAAAAAAGTTTTTTCAGTTAAAATACAGTTTTTTCATTATTCACCCAAATATGAATGTTATCAGAAAAACACCAAAATTTTATTGAAACTAAATTCTTATGTCCCAATTAAAAAGAAGAATTTTATTTTGTAAAATTGAATATATAAAAGTTTAAAATATTTTATTTAAAAAGGTTTCACCATTAAAAGGAGGTAAAAGTGCATTTTTTGAAAAATACTTCTTTAATCTGAAAAAAAATGAATTAGTTCTTACATTATGTCTAAGAAACTCATAATATGTATTCTAAAATTATAAGAATTATATATAGTTCAATATTCAGTTAATACAATTCATAACCACTTTTTAACGTCTAGTTTGGTAAGTCGTGGTGCGCTTGAACTCTGTGTTGTGTGTAGTGCATGTTATTAAATTACTTTGAAGAAATTATGTATTATGAAATATTGGGGTGTTACAATTAATGTTACCATTTTGAATGACTTAAAACTATTTATTATTTTAAAACATCTTTAATGAGGGTTTTCCTATTTAACCTTGAATATGAAATCTATAAAAGCATGTTTTTGTGATTCTTATTCATGAATGGTTTTTTTCTTAATTGATGAATTCAATATTGATATAAAATCTAAAAATTAAAATAAAAAAATTATATATACATTTATATTGTATTATTATTTTACATATGCTCCCATTTTCATTCATGATATGAATTTATACTATTGTTCAAGTAGGTTGTCAAACATACCCAAACATGAAAATTGTAATGTCCCAAACCTGGTTCACTTGTAGCTAACTAAATTGGTTTATTCTAATGCCTCAAGCGCAACTCTTTGTACGCTAAAGGATGCTGACTATTAGTGAGAATCTATGAAGATATTATTGGGGAGACTATACCCTCAAGAACAATGTATTCCAATGATATAATAATGAATACACGACGAAATCATAACACCAAATCATAAGAGGATATAAATCATCCAGATATAACAAAAAATCCTGAATCCATATTTATTTCCATATAAAAAATTATTTAATGTCATGGATCTAAACTAAAGAGAACATGGAAACATGTTAGCTTTAACTCATACATATACATATATAAAAATAACCAAAAATACCAAAATACTATCTCTATATAACATTATGAGCCATGGATAATTTTTATGCTCCCCCAATCCTATGCTAAAATCAATCAAGCGTTAGAGCTTGGGTGATTTCCCCTATCCCTACATGCATCCAAGAAGTCTATCCAGGTACAACTCAGTGTCTTGAATATTGTGTGAGATTTAAATATTAGGCCACCACCAATTATATCTACACAAATATAGAATTTTAATATAATCAATAATTATGTGTAGATATAATAGGTACAGATGTAAAGTGCATGATCGACATGGAATGTCCATGAGAACAATCTATAATAAGATTAGGCTATAACATGTCTGTATAAATATATATATGAAGTGCGAGTGGATAATAACTACTATCTTGGAATACATCACATGTGAAATGAGTATCAGACCTACATTGGCTAGGTCCTAAGTTACATTACAAGTGAGACCTTATCAAGACCAAGGGTATCTTTCAATAGTAAGCTCAAAATAGAATCATGCATACATGGGATAGGTCCCATAGCAATAACCAGGGCGACCTTATTGATACCAAGGATCTCATCCAATGGTAATCTTATAATAGCATTAGACCAACATGTTCCAAGTCACATGGAAATAAATATGATGACATAATCAAGTCCAAGGATATTGTCCAATGGTATGATCAGAATAGAATCATGACTATATGGCTATTTCTGAAGGCGATAACTAGTGAGACCTATATCTAGATATATGAATGTGTAAATACATCATATGTGCCATACCTTTATCTACTTCATTGGTTCCAGACCACAAATAATCATAACTAGGGGTATTGGGTTTCATACCACAATCCCCTTGTTGGAGTCATACCATTATGAAACATGTTACATACCTCCATAAGAAGTTGATGCCATACCGATTGCACAACATCCAAAAATTAATATAAAAATGAAAAGAGAAATGTTAGTGTCTATAACCTATTAGAATTATCAATATAAAATGGTACAAGACCTAAAAATACCTTTCTTATTCTATAATTTCATTTAATCACTCTAATCACAATTAATATCATGGAAAAGGAAGAATGTATTTCTCTAATGATCGAATTTAATTTAAGATAGGTTCCCAATAATAGGTTGAAAGGTCACATACCCAAAGAGGAGTTTTTTAGAATAGTAAAGATAAAATAACAAACATCATTGGTGGATCAGATTGATGTTGACAACCATAGGCCATGTATTTGTTCTAAAGGGAAACACATTAAGGTTCCCACAATTTTGTTTAATACATTTTACTAATTTAGGAACAACGTTTAGTAGGTCCATCAAGAAACAAAATATAAAGAGTTTAATAAATTAATAATCATTTGGGAAATTATATAGACCACCTAACTTAGTCTTGTGGTAGAAAACATGTTCTGTATCAGCCCTTGGTTTTTCCTAAATTAAAAAATGGAAGAATAGACAAATACTATGAAAATATGGCATATGATCTCCTAGAAAAATAACAATGAAGACAAGGAGATTAATTAACTAAGGAAAGAGATCAAATATCTCACCAAGAGGGATCCAATGAGATAAATAGTGATCTTGTTAGAGTCTAGATGATGGAGTTAATTTAAATCATAACTTTAAGAAAAGGGATATCTCTCAAAGGAGGGGGAGGTGCTGCTATGAGTGGAAGGATGTATAAAAGAGGGGAGTATTTAAAATAAAAGGTGGGAGAAAATTTTCTTTTACCATTTTTCAAGGTTTTATTGGTTTGGAAATACAGTTGGAAAAATCATAAGCTAACCATGTTCTATGAACTACTCAAAGAAACCCCTCTCAGGGGATAGGTGCAGAATTTGAATAAGTATGAATACATTTTACAAACATTCCTTATAAGGAGATTTCCTGCACTCAAAAATTTATGTGGCTTGGTCTATATGGTTAGGAAAAACAGTTTGGTTCTAGACATATCATTAGAACACCTGACACAATTTAATAAAATCAATTGGACTGGGTGGCACAATTTCAACTGACCATGAGATGCAATTTTTCCTTCCAAAATCCCTGGTTCTTGGATTTTATATAAGCCATGAACACCACTAAAACTCCAATGACCTCATTATGCAATATTATTAAGATAAAAATAATAAATAAAACTAAAATTAAAATTTGTCTTTCCTCAAAAAATATCCAAAATACTATAGTATTCCCCCTTAAAGAAACTCATCCCCAAGTATCACTTCCAACAGTGGGAAATCATCATATGAGAATAACATCACACACTGAGCATGTATGTCAAACTCTCACTCCTATGTATTGTCCTGTATATGTCTATTATTCTATAGAACTTGTACCAGAGGAACCAAATTATGCTGGAAAACCATCATTCTTAATGACATAGTATGAATAGGTTTCTCCTCAAAAGAAAAATCAACATATAGTTCCACTTAATCAGGATGGAACACATGAGATGGGTGTGAACAGTAATGACGTAACTAAGAAATGTGAAAAACTTCATGCATAACCTGATATCTCTCTATAAGCGCTATTTGAGAAGAGAAGGCTATGAACCTCTCCAAAACATCAAAAGATCCAATAATCCATGGTGATGTATTATTCTGCTACATAAACTGTCTATAACCTAGTACAATTGATACACTCAAGAATACTTGATCTCTAACCTTGAATTATAGAGGTCATCAACAATGATAAATATATGATCTTTTTCTATACTTAGTTGTATCCATTCTCTTATAAATTATTAGGACCCACATTTAACTCTTTAGAATGAGATGAGGTCCAAGTAGGACTGCCTCTCCTACCTCAAACTAACAAATAGTTGAATGACACAACCAACCCAATAATGCATGAGAAGAATCCATCTGAATCATCACCTTAAATATTTTATTATAGGAAATCTAAACAAGTGGTGCATGTTTCTCCCACGAACCACTAAAATCCAGGAAAATTATCATATTATCTTCTCTATTACTTATATCATTCATTCTAACTGACCATCGATCTGAGAGTGAAAATGAGTTCTCAAATGAACAAGCATACACAGAGCTCTCTATAACACCTTCCAAAACCTCAATGTAAAATCCACATACCAGTCACAAATGATAGAATGAGGGACCCCATGTGGGTATATAATCCCATGAAAATATAGGATCTCATGATCATCCATTGAGAATGTCTCCCTAATTGTTAATAAGTGAGCATCCTTCATGAGTTTGTCAATAATCTGACATACTGAATCACCGCCTTGAGGTGATCTCGATAAGCCAGTCGTAAAATAAGTAGTAAAATTATCCCATTTACACATAGGAATGAGAAATTTATATAAAATTCCCACAGACTACTTGTATTCTTCCTTCACATACTAACAAGTTGAACTTCGAGCAATAAAACTAGTTATCCCTCTTTTCATATAAGGCCACCAATATTGGTGGCATAAATCTTGATACATATTTGTGATCCCAGGGTCCACCTCCCAAGTATAAGAGTGAGACTCTCCCATAAATTAGTCACAAATTTCTATAGGAACCCATACATATCCATAGATGCGTGAGACCCCATTCTCATTAATGATCTAGCCTCATCGTAGATCCTTGCTTTAAACACCCTCCCATAAGACTATACCCTCAGGATCTAATAAATTCCCCATCTTCAATATCTCCATAAGTAAAGAGGACACTACTAAAGAATACATGATATGTTTTTCATGATGGTCTTACACCTCTAAATTCATCTCAGTGAATAGATCCATTAGCTTCCATGCATCAGTAGCCTCTCGAACTGCTTGTGTTGCGTGCGGAACAACCTATCAAACACATTTAATTGTTTAAATATTGTCATAAAAAATATATCGAGGTGTTATAATGGTTAAAAATAGTGTTTATTGATAACCTTGGATAACCAATTATTTTTTATGGGATTATCATGTTATTATTATTAATAGAATATTAATTTTTCCCTTACATGAGTCCATTAGAAAAGTATTTGAAACCCATTTTCTTTACAAGGGTTCTTTATGATGTGTTAAATGAAAATAATTTTATTTCCATTGGTTATTTGTGATGTGTTTAATGAAGTCCATTTTATTTCCATGGGTTCTTTATGCTATAAAAACTGATCGATTCTCATTATAAATTTTTATGAAACCCACTTTATTTCCATGGGTCCTTTATTATTTTATAATTGAATTGTTTTTTATTGAAGTGTCACTCATAAGTATGAATGAATGATGGGTGGGGTCCTATACCACCCTCAATTGTATTGTTTAAGTATTAAAATATCATGATATAAGTATTCAAGAGTAAAATTTAGTTTCTCAAAAGAGTGGGAACTGATGGTTTGTCTCATGGATGTAATGTTCCCTATATTAATGTTTGTGATAATGTTGAAAGATTTTTTACAATATTATTCTTATTATATGACTTTATTAATCTATCATAGATAATATTTATAGACTCAAGTTTACACACTCTTTCTATTAATGTATTATGTTATTCCATGTCATATTCCATGATTTATGATCTCTGATTTTTTGGAATATAAATTTTTTTTATGTATATTAATTATTATCATATGATTATATTATGTTCAATTAAGATATTAAATAGTTATATCTTATGTTTACCCTTACTGATTATCCGAGCTAACCCATTTCTTATTTTTCTATTTCTCTAGTTTATGAAGATATAGAATGTATAAAATTTATATAAGAGTTTTTTATATCGAGAATTTGTGGGAGATATTGAAGAATCATTATGGATTATGTAATTTCATATATAATTTGAAAATGGAAAATTTATTCAAATAACATGGGGATTTTAGTCAATATTTTTTCCCAATTATCTATAAATATATACCTAAAAGATAATTGGAATTTATTTTAATTAAATATATGATTTATGTCATGTATTTAAGTGACATTCATGTTAGGGATACTATTGACCTAAATTTGAGACACTCTAAAAGTGTTAAAAATGATATATTTAAGCCCAAAAAACACCAAAACATAAAATAACTAAAACATATAATTTATTATAAATAAAATTAACTACATTAATATAGAGTTATACAACCTCCCCACTATATTGATTTCTACCCCCATATATTCTTGAGTATGAAAGGAAGAGAATGACAAGGATGAGGTTGAACCTTTATTTCTAAAATTTGATCCTAAAAACCAAGAGTTTCTATGAAATTGACCATAATAGGATTTGATGATGTTGAATAATAATGAAGAAAATAAAACATATTTCTGTATCCAATTTGAAAAATATGTATACTATATGCACTCAAACTTCTATATTCATAGAAAACTACAAAGCACTCCTAATAAACACACAAAAATAGATTCAAGTCCCAAGAGACTAATACCAAGACACGTTGTTGGGTCAATTATGAGAAAAAATAAACACTCTTAACTTTAAAGGATATAAAGGATACTATAGAAATGTAAAAATTCCCGGTGTCCTCCCTACTATTTATGCATATTTCTAGAACTCCGAATCTCATGGATCATCTTGATGACCATATTTTTTCTGAAAAAAAACTAGAAAAGAGACTAAATACCACAAATGAAATTCATTAAAACCTGAGGAAACCATACAATATCTCCCAAGTCCTCAGAATAACCCAACCAAGCACTATTCAAAAATAAGACTCAAGGACTCTATTGGAATTGAGGCATCAAAAGAGCCACATAAAATAAATAACTCAAGATGGACAAAAAACAAACACAATATTTATTTGAAAGAACTTTTCATATAGTGTTTTGTGATAAGGAAAAATATGGGATCTAATATTAGAGTCAGTGTGGGTAACATGGGACCTCACTCTTGAAAAACCAATATTCAATGAACCCAATTCAACAATAGAAAACCATCCTGAACACACCCTAAACCGAGAGTAACACTGGACCCATTCACCCAACCACCCCCCAAGAAATCTCAAATAAAAATCATTCAAAATGTAAGATCATCACAAGGTTATATTAATATAAAATTTTAGGTTAATAACAATTTATCATGCACAAGAATCATCAAAGACTCAAAATCCCTAATGATAAACCCTAGAGATTCCCAATGAACACATGAACGTGTAATTTATCTCAAGAGTTTTGACTGCTCTAGTCACTACAAGTATAAATTCACAATATCCAATCACCAACCTCCAAGAAAATACCCATCCCAAATTGTATAATTTATTTACATCTAGATAAAGGATAAATATACCATAAGGATCTCTCATATGTATCGATCCTCGACCATTGGTCACGATCTTTCTAAGAAATACATAAAATAACAAAAAAATGAACCCAACCACTCAAGATTCCCAGTTCAAATCAAATGGACTCGATCCAAACCGAGAAATTAAATTAAATACACACACCCACTAAATAAAATATATTTCAAAATACAATTATATTTAAAATGCTTTAAAATTTTCATAATGGAAAACTAGTTTTTCTCAAATACCAAAAATAGCACATACTCATTTTTTCAATAAACCATCTAAAATGGAAAACACCCTGATTTCCTTAAGAAAACTAATTAAAAATTAAATTTTCAAAAATAGTCAACTAAAAATCCCCCCCCCCCAAATATCCTACATTTAGTCAAAATTTGAAAAATAAAAAACCACTTTTAGTACCCCATTTAATACTTTTCCAAATCACTTGTTGAATAAGAAAATTCATTTCATTTAAATAAAAACTGTAAAAATTACACTTAAAATTTTAAAATGCTCAAAATAAAAAATTTATTTAATAGAATTCTATATATAAATCTTTTACAAAATTTTTCCATATTAATATAAATGTCGAACTCTTCAATCGATTTTCAAAAAAAATTAGACCACAACAAAAAAAAATTAAAAAACATTCATAAAACATTCCCATTTTCTCACCATAATTTTTTTCACTAAATGGGCATAAGTAGCAACACACATCAGTTCTAACCAAAATTTTAATCCAACATTTTCAACACATCCCAAGACATAACAAGATCCATTATTCAATTACTTGGATATATTAATCAAGGAGCCCAAATAAAAAAAACCCAACATAATGTGGAATAATGTTTGAAATGACCACATGGTTTTATGGGTTATAGGGTAACCATGTAATAATTCCCAAAAAAAATCTAGAGTTAATCTTTGGTCACTATAGGGTTATTCATGTCTTGATAACAAACCTCATTCCATGTGATGGACATCCTTGTCGCGAGGACGGTCAAGTTTACATTTATAAAGACCCAAAATATAGCATAGTGGCTAACCTTAGGGTCTCTCTCAAGGAAGCAGTGTCGAGAGCCCTAGTGGTCGTTCCAAAAATCTTTTTTTATTTTTAAATACTTTGAAAACATAAAAACACACTTCTACGAAAACCCTAATCAGTGCTGGTAAGCACAGTGGAGAGGGAAACAATGATGAAAAAGTGAAAAACAACAAAGGGACACAGAACAAAAACTAGGGAACGAATGCAGGCACGGACAGAACACAAGGCACATAACAAACAGACGACACCAGGACAAGACAATAGTCAGTGAGACACAGGCCAATCCCAGGTTAATTTACCCTCTAATCCCTATCCTAGATCAACATGAAAAATTCTCAAATTCGCACAGTGCATGATCGATGTCTCAGATCACACACCGGTCTCGCCTAGAAATTGAACACTCAAGCATCGAAGTTCTTCAATACTCAAGTGATCCTCAGAACTGCAAGGTGACTCACCCAGCAAAGTCATTCTGGAAAGAATTTCTCACAATCCAGAATGATTCCACTAAGATCATTACATCGCACAACCAATCTTAATTCTCAGTTTGAGAAATCAAGACAGGAAGGGGAGAAGAAATTAAACAAGAAAGTAGCAAAATCGTCCTATGCAAGATCTCGCTCTTGCTTAATCTAACTTACAGACGTGATCTACCAAGACGAATAAAAAGAACATGATCGCGTTGATGTGAGGATCTCTAGATCGTGTTGGGTTTCATAAACTAGATCCAACCCTGCATGTTAGATTTCCATTTTTAGAGATTTGAGATCGCATCACAAGATAAGAAAGATTGAACAACACAAACAATTAAACATAACTAACATCACAATTCAATTAACTAAACATGCAACACTACAAGAGAATTTACAGACTCAACAAAGAACACCAAAAATAGAGCAGTGGGAGGATGGATGAAATGGAGGAACGGGAACCCATCTCTAGGTCGAAGACGAGTTCTAGTTCGGTGAAAATGGTATGGAATGGTCTGTGAATGGTGGTGGAGTCTCCTCCACCACTACTGAATGATGCCCCCATCGGGTACTCTGCTCTCGGCCCTCAGCCCTCACCTCCCATGTGAGGAGTCGAGAGTCCTCTTTATTTTTTTGAGACGAAAAACAGAAAACTAAACTAATAGGTAGCAGATCCACGTGGTGCGATTTAACATGCTTGTCACCAGCTTTTAATTAACTCCCTATGAGTGTACCCAATTCCCCTACAACGAACTCGCTAATGTTCTCTTGCCTTCCCACAACGTTTTCTTTTATCCTACTTCTTCCAATAATTCCCCCTGCACAAAGAAACACACGTGAGTCAAATAAAAAATAAAATGAAACTATTATATATATACTATATATTAATATTACTACTTAAAAAATACTTTTTAATATATATATATATATATAATAGGTTCATTTTATTTTTTACTTGACTCACATGCATTTCGTTGTGCAGGGGGAGTTACTGGCAGAAGCAGGATAAAAGAAACAGTTGTGGTATGGCGAGAGAACATTATCAAGTTCGTTGCATGGGAATTGGGTACACCCATATGGATTTAATTAAAAGCTGGTTACAAGCATGTTGAAGCGCGCCATGTGGATCTGCTACCTATTAGTTTAGTTTTCTCTTTTTCATCTCAAAAAAATAAAGAGGACTCTCGACTCCTTACACGGGAGGTGAGGGATGAGGGTTGAGAGTAGAGTACCCGAGGTGGGGCATTATTCAAAAATGGTGGATGAGACTCAACCACCATTCACAGACCATTCCATACCATTTTCACTGGACTAGAACTCATCTTTGACTTGGAGACAGGTTCCCTCTCCTCCATTTCATCCATCCTCCTGTTGATCTATTTTTGGTGTTCTATGTTGAGTTTGTAAATTCTCTTTTAGTGTTTCATATTTATTTAATTGAATTGTGATGTTATTTATATTTAATTGTTTGTGTCGTTCAATCTTTCTCATCTTGTGTTGTGATCTCAAATCTCCAGAAATGGAAATCTAACTTGTGGGGTTAGATGCAGTTTATGAAACCCGACACGATCTGGAGATCCACACATCAACGTGATCACGTTCTTTTTACTTTCCTTGGTAGATCGCGTCTATGCGTTAGATTAAGCTAGAGAGAGATCTTATGTAGGATGATTTTTCTACTTTCTTGTTAAATTTCTTCTCCCCTTCCTGTCTTTATTTCTCAAACTAAGAATAAAGATTGGTTATACGATGTGATGATCTTAGTGGAATCATTCTGGATTGTGAGAAATTCATTCCAGAATGAATTTGTTGGGTGAGTCACCTTGCAGTTCGGAGGTTCACTTGAGTATTGAAGAACTTCGATGATTGTGTGTCCAATTTCTAGGCGAGACTGGTGTGTGATCCAATAGATCGATCATGCACTGTGTGAATTTGAGAATTGTTCATGTTGATCTAGGATATGGAGTAGAGGGTAAATTAACATGGGTCTGACCTTGTTCTCACTAACTTTTGTCTTCTGTGTTTTGGTGTCCTTTTCTTTGTTTTGTGCCTTGTGTTCTGTTTGCACATGCTTTCTTTCCTTGGTTTTGTCCTGTGTTTCTGTGTTCTTCATTTTTTTTCATCACTGTCTGTTTCCTTCTCCACTGGGCTCTTCAGCACTGATTAGTGTTACCTTAGGAGTGTGTTTTTATGTTTTCAAAGTATTTAAAAATACAAAAATATTTTCGGAACAGACCACTTAGTCACTCGACACTGCTTCCTTGAGAGCGACCCCATGGTTAGCCATTGTGCTATATCATGGGTCTTTATAAATGTAAACTTGACCGTCCTCATGACAAGGACTATCGTCAACATAGAACACCAATTAAACATAACTAACATCATAATTCAATTAACTAAACATGCAACACTACAAGAGAATTTACAGACTCAACATAAAACACCAAAAATAGAGCACCGGGAGCATGGATGAAATAGAGGAGTGGGTACCCATCTCCAGGTCGAAAACGAGTTCTAGTCCGGTGAAAATGGTATGGAATGGTCCATGAATGGTGATAGAGTCTCCTCCACCACTACTGAATGATACCCGCCCTTGGGTACTCTGCTCTTGGCCCTCGGCCCTCACCTCCCGTGTGAGGAGTCGAGAGTCCTCTTTATTTTTTTGAGACGAAAAACAGAAAACTAAACTAATAGGTAGCAGATCCATGTGGAGCACTTCAACATTCTTGTCACCAACTTTTAATGAACTCCCTGTGAGTGTACCCAATTCCCCTACAATGAACTCGCTAATGTTTTCTCGCCTTCCCACAACTGTTTCTTTTATCCTGCTTCTGCGAGTAACTCCCCCTGCACAACGAAACGCACGTGAGTCAAATAAAAAATAAAATGAAACTATAATATCTATATACTATATATTAATATTACTGCTTAAAAAAATACTTATTAATATATATATATATATATATAATACTTAATAATATTATTACTATTATATGTATAGTATAACGTAACCATTAAAATAGTATTTACTTTAATATTATTAGTATATATTATATTATTTAGATTACTTATTATATACATTATATTAGTTATATTATATATATGTTAATGTAGTTATTATATATTTTACATCTATGTTATTATATACTACATTATAATATAAAAGATAAAACAAAATAAAAAGTTAATTAAAGATGAAATTGGGGAAAGGTTTCGTGTGGAAGAGGGCGGAAAGGGGAAGGGATGAAGGCGAGGGCGTCGGGGCAGAATTCGGCTGGGGTGTGCGGTGAGGGGTTCGTGTGGGTGAAAGGAGGGAAGAAAGGGGTTCAGCCCAGGGGAAAGGTGAGGTCGGGCATGGGGTTCAGGGGAAGGCGACGGCACAAGGTGGCGGAAGTCCAGGGGTTGCGGGAATGGAGCAGCAGCAGCAAATCGGGGTGTGGTGCAGGGGATCTGAGGTAGGGGTTGCTGATGCGAGAGGCAAGGTGGCTAGTGGCGTTGGGTGAGATGCGGGTAGCGGTTCAGGTAGCAGCATGGTGGGGACTCGACAGCGTTCCAGCAGGGGGCGCGGTGACTCTGCAGCGGGTGGCGAGATGGAAGGTGAGGGCGCAGGAGAAAGGGGAGAAAAGGAGGGAGACGGGGTGGTCCGACCAACGTCGAAGGATATAGGGTGGCTAGGGTTCAGAGTAGGACATCACACGCTCAGGGGGTATGCGGCTCGGCTTCGGTCATGGGATTAAGTGAAGTGGATGGGGTATTTCAGTGTCTAGTATTCGGAAGAAGTTTCAAATTTGGATTTCTTTTCTGTTTGTAATTGTAATTTTCGATTTGATGTTGAGATTTTGGTGCTGATTTTGCAGCTGTTGGATTATGTGTGAGTGTTGTGGGCTGCTGGAACAGAGGTGGGGAGAAGTGCGTATGAGGCCGTGGCGGCGTGATGTTAGGGTTGCTGCTTCATGGTGGCGCGGGCTTGCGGAGGGCAGAGGCAAGTCTGGTGAAGTCCAGGGAGGTCCGTCCATGGGAAGAGGAGGCACGAGTTCCAGCAGTGGAGCAAGGGAGTGGAACTGTGAGGTATGAGAGGGGCGGAGGTCACCGGTGGGAAAAATATCGGTGAGGATTTTAGGTAACGGTGAGGTTTGGTATAATAGTGGACCTGAGAAGTGTATCGGTGAGGAAAAAGAGGAAAAGGAATGAATGGCTGTAACTGTGAGGTAATAAAGGGGGATGTCTACTGGTGAGGTAACAGTGAGGTTGGCTGTAGAGTAACGTTGAGGGGGAGTATCGGTGAGAATTCATTAAAAATGGGCTAATGGTGAGGAAATGCGTATCGATGAGAAAATGTTTATCGGTGAGGAAGGTCACCGGTAGCAAGGCTACTGATAGAATTGAACCGTGAGACCGCAACACCTACGAACAAACATAACCAAGAAAATTAAATAAATAAAATAATTTAATGAAACTAAAAATAAATGAATCAAATAATAAATTAAATTAAATAGAATGGAATTAAAATCTAAAAACAACAAAGTTAAATAATAAAATTAATGAAACTTTATTTAAACAAATCAATTAATTTGGGTTTAAAAAATAAACAAACTTAATTAAAAAACAAATTAAAAATATTTACAGCAACTTGGTTAAATTATTCAATCAATTAATTAAAGAATAAAGAATATTAAATGAATAAAATTAAATTGTTTAAACTAATTAAATTATTAAAAGTCTAAAAACCAAAAAGATTTATTTATTTACAATTTAAAGAATAGGGCATTAATTAATTTAATAAATGAATTAGTAAACTAGCTAGAATGAAAAATTATAGAAATAACAGAATAAATAAATAAAAGTCTAATTCGTAAGACTAAAATACTTTAAGAATTACTTAAAATGACAATAATGAATATTAAAAACAATTGATTTAAACTAAAATTGATTATTTTACACAGCAAAGTACAAAAACACAACAATTATCAATTATTAAAAAAAACATTTTAATATAAAAAAGTCAATAAAAATACAAAGAGGATGTGACAAAGAGTGTTAAAACACTGCCACATCAAACTCCCCCACACTTAAAGCCTTGTTTGTCCTCAAACAAATACATTCCTTAGACTTTAAAACAAAAATATAATTTGTGAATTTCAGCTCAAAAAGTGCATGTTTAAACTTAAATATCTAGAGGACCAGGACCAAACAATGAGTCAGGCCATCCAAAGGTGTTCAAAAATGATATCCTTCTTAGCTTCAAAATCCCACTAGAAGTCAAGAGCTTCAAAAACTCATACACTTTCAAGTATATCATTCCTCTTATGTGTATTTATTGACCATCCTACTTCACATTCCAATTCATGTTCTAATTCAAGGAGTGTTGACAGGTTAGATGAAGTGGAACTCAAAGCATAACCAAGGGCACCTTCCATTCTCACCTTCCTCCAGGTTCTAGAAATTAAAGTCCATTAAATTGATCACTTTATTGTTTCAACTAAAATGAAAATTAACCAAGTCAATTGCCCCTTTCTTCATCTGGGTTCAAAATTCCCCTCACCTTAATGAGTTCATTTTTGACAAGGGCACTTTATTTTACTCTTTTCCAACCATATTCCATGTGCAGAGCATTGTGCATAGCACTTATTAAGATTGAAATTGGCTTTATTTATTCGCAGAAATGCACCCAATGTACCTTATCTCAGATACTCACCATGGGATCCTATTATCTCATTTTACTCCAGTTACAAATGACTTAATTAATAATCATTCGGATTGACTTCCGAATGTGATTGAATATTATTTAATAAAAATTTGAGTCCTCTAGGTTCCAGTGAGAACTTATAGTTACTCTAAGTCATGATACTCATTCCACAAGATCTATTATGTCACACTCTCATCCTCAGTTCCTAAACCGAAAGGTTCATAGAGACAGTGAACAATTGCACTCAGCAATCATTCATACTTAATAGTTTCTGACTCAGTGCCACTCTCAAAATCCATTAAACAGTTATCCTCTAAATAGGACATAAATGAAGTACCAGTGAACCTCCAATGACTATCATGTGATGAAAGAATTTGAAAATTAAATATTTTTTGAAGGAATTTTGAACCATTTTTTTGAAAAAAATTGACCATTTTTAAAAAAAACTCAGGTTAAAGAAGGGGGAATTTCGACATGACACTAAAATGACCCCTCTCCCCCACACATAAAACCCAACATTGTCCCCAATGTTGAATCTTAGGGTAGGTGATAGTTAAAGATCAAAATAGATGGACATTTCAGCTGAAAAAGGAAATGGTGGGGTATCAATGAAGTTCAAAAATTTTGTTTTCCACACAAAAAGTTAAGAAAAACAAAAACAGAAACAAAAGAAAATAGAAGATACCAACCCCACCATCCATCACCGGCAATAAGTATAGTTCTATTCCTAAACTATTCATGTTTTAAATCAGTGTGAGCAGACAGAAGATTTTATCAATTTACTTCAAATAGTAGCATGATTAACAATGATGTGCAGCAGCAACATAATGAAGATAAAAATAGTGGGTGCAAGAATTTTTCATAAATCAGCTCAAAATAATTTTTCAACTCTCTAGGTACTAGTAGATAACACCCAATCAAGAAGCACAATTTACTTTTCACCGAAATTCAGGGGACTCCCCCACACTTAGTTCATAGCAGCATGTAATAAAAATTTGAAGAGTAAAATATGGCAACGTAAAACAATACTCCACTGAATGTGAAGCTTCTCAAATTTACAAATGTCTCACTTTTATTTCCATGTGTATGAACTCAGGGGAACCTACATGATGAAACAAGTTGACATTAGTGTTCCAAATTTTAAAGCTAAAATAAAAAGCAACCATAGAGTATGAGTTAGGGAGTTTTATCCATTAATCTAGTGAGCTAGGCCCCTGAGACTTGAATGATAGCCACGTGGAATCTACTACCTGTTTATTGACCTAAGAAAACAACACTCAAATTAAAAACAACATGCAAAAAGAAACTAAAGCAGGAAATTAAAGAGGATAATCCTAGGATAACCCCCCAGGGGGTGTTGTAGTTTGATTGTCCGCAGATAGACAATCCTCGGATCAACCCCAGTCGGATGGGGGGTTTGGTTTCTTTCTCAGGAACCACTAGGTGTGATTCCTTCCAACTTCAGTGCTAATCCATATTTGGCATACCCCATGTGCAGCTTCAACCATAATCCCCTCCTTGGAAATGAAGTACTTCATGTTGAATAGTGGAGGGGAGAAGGAGATATAGGGGTACTTCCCTACTTCTTCTGCTTGAGGTTGATTGTGCACCAGTTGTAATGTTGGAAAACTTGGATGTGACTTGTATTCTGGTTCATTCCAAAAAAAAACATTTCTTCTTGGAAAGCAATTAATGTGTCATCATCCACTTCTATTGTAGTGCACAACTCAAAAAATTCCTTTTTCAAAAATAACTCCCAAACTAGAAGTGTTATCTAGAATTAGAAGTTCCATAAACTCTTCAGCAGATGCTACCGAAACTTCCTCACTCTCCAGGAAATCACAAAAGTGAGATGCATCTTCAAAACCTGCACAGAGAGAAACATAATTAAAATCAGCTTCAATGTAATTCAAGTTGAATAAAAATACAGCTTCTTCCATAAAATTGTTAACTCCCTTTATCAATGATGTTTGTTCCTCCTCATGATGAAATAGTGATCCTGGGAGAGGGTCCAGAGTAAGAGAGAGGTAGTCAACCTCCTCCAACCTCTCTTCAAAACACACCACCTCACTTGATGAATCTTCTAAGGATAAGGCTATGATATCATGTGTTGGCTCCACCTTTTGAAGCATTGAAAAGTAATTAAAATAGTTATTACAAGAAAAATCATTAAAATGGAAATCAGGGAAAAAATGACCATCAAAGAAATGTCCAGCATCATGAATATTTGCAAGTCCCATCTCCTGCAAGCCCTTGAAAACATCCTCGGAAATTGGTTCTGGAATCTCCAGCTTTGACTTCAGGAACAAATCCATATCAAAGTTGGGAAAATCAAACTTTTTCTTTCTTCTGTTTGTTTTCTCTTTCCTTCTCAACTATTTTCCAGAATGTTGGGCTTCAGTGGGAGGTAGGGGTACTTCACTTTCTTCTTGGTATCCCTTTACCCTATCCATAGCTTCTTGCATCAACTGCATGATCTCATGAAAATAAGTTGTCTCCTCATCAGTAAGTTCTTGATGCTCTCTTTCATGCATCCAACATTGAAACTTAGAAAAACCCTCCTCAAGCTCTTGAACCAGGTCAAACAATGACACTACATCAGATTCATTAGAGTTCATCACTGTGTGGGTGTTGCTGTTTTTTTTTTAAAAAATAAAATAAAAATTTGAAAAACCACTGAGACACTCGTTACAACCTTGAAAACAGTGCCAAAATTTGACGTTCGTCCTTGTCGCAAGGACAATCAAGTTTACATTTATAAAGACCCAATATATAGCACAATGACTAACCTCAGGGTCGCTCTCAAGGAAGCAGTGTCGAGTGACTAAGTGGTATGTTCTGAAAATCTTTTTGTATTTTTAAATACTCTGAAAACATAAAAACACACTCCTAAGGTAACACTAATCAGTGTTGAAGAGCCTAGTGGAGAAGGAAACAGACAGTGATGAAAAAAAATGAAGAACACAAAAACACATGACAAAACTAAGGAAATAAAGCAGGCGCAAACAGAACACAAGTCATAGAACAAAGAAAAGGACACCAAAACACAGAAGACAAAAGTTAGTGAGAACAAGGTCGGACCCAGGTTAATTTAACCTCTACTCCCTATCATAGATCAACATTAACAATTCTCAAATTCGCACAGTGCATGATCGATGTCTCAGATCACACACCAGTATCACCTAGAAATTGAACACTCAAGCATCGAAGTTCTTCAATACTCAAACGATCCTCCGAACTGCAAGGTGACTCACCCAGCAAAGTCATTTTGGAAATAATTTCTCACAATCCATAATGATTCCATTAAGATCATCACATCGCACAACCAATCTTAATTCTCAGTTTGAGAAATCAAGACAGGAAGGGGAGAAGAAATTAAACAAGAAAGTAGAAAAATCGTCCTATGCAAGATCTCGCTCTCGCTTAATCTAACTCGCAGACGCGATCTACCAAGGCGAATAAAAAGAACGTGATTGCGTTGATGTGTGGATCTCCAGATTGTGTTGGGTTTCAAAAACTGGATCCAACCCCACAAGTTAGATTTTCATTTCTGGAGATTTGAGATCACATCACAAGATGAGAAAGATTGAACAACGCAAATAATTAAACATAACTAACATCACAACTCAATTAACTAAACTTGTAACACTACAAGAGAATTTATAGACTCAACATAGAACACCAAAATCAGAGCAGTGGGAGGATGGATGAAATGGAGGAGCGGGAACCCGTCTCCAGGTCGAAGACGAGTTATAGTCTGGTGAAAATGGTATGGAATGGTCTGTGAATGGTGGTGTAGTCTCCTCCACCACTGCTGAATGATGCCCCCCCCTCGGGTACTCTGCTCTCAGCCCTCGGCCCTCACCTCCTGTGTGAGGAGTCGAGAGTCCTCTTTATTTTTTTGAGATGAAAAATAGAAAACTAAACTAATAGGTAGGAGATCCACGTGGAGCGCTTCAACATTCTTGTCACCAGCTTCTAATGAACTCCCTGTGAGTGTACCCAATTCCCCTGCAACAAACTCGCTGATGTTCTCTTGCCTTCCCACAACTGTTTCTTTTATCCTGCTTATGCCAGTAACTCCCCCTGCACAACGAAACGCACGTGAGTCAAATAAAAAATAAAATGAAACTATTATATATATATATATATATATATATATATTATATTAACATTACTACTTAAAAAAATACCTAATAATATATATATATATATATAATACATAATATTATTATTACTATTATATGTATAGTATAACGTAACCATTAAAAGAGTATTTACTTTAATATTATTAGTAAATATTATATTATTTAGATTACTTATTATATACATTATATATGTAATATTAGTTATATTATATATATGTTAATGTAATATTAGTTATCTATGTTATTATATACTATATGATAATATAAAAGATAAAACAAAATAAAAAGAGAATTAAAGATGAAATGGGGGAAAGGTTTCGCGTGGAAGAGGGGGGAAAGGGGAAGGGATGAAGGTGATGGCGTCGGGGTAGAATGTGGTTGGGGTGTGCGGAGAGGGGTTCGTGCGGGTGAAATGAGGAGGGAAGAAAGGGTTTTGGCCCAGGGGAAAGGTGAGGTCGGGCATGGGTTTCAGGGGTAGGCGACGACGCAAGCTGGCGGAAGTCCAAGGGTTGCAGGAATGGAGCAGCAGCATCAAATTGGGGTGTGGTGCAGGGGATCCGAGGTAGGGGTTGCAGATGCCAGAGGCAAGGTGGTTCGCGGCGTTGGGTGAGATGTGGGTAGCAGTTCGGGTTGCAGCATGGTGGGGACTCGGCAGCGTTCCCGCAAGGGGTGCGGTGACTCTGCCGCGGGTGGTGAGATGGAAGGCGAGGGCACTAGCGAAAGGGGAGAAAAGGAGGGATACGGGGTGGTCCAACCAACGACGAAGGATACAGGGTGGCTAGGGTTCAGAGTAGGACGTCGCGCGCTCAGTGGGGTGTGAGGCTCGGCTTCGGGCAGGGGATTAAGTGAAGCGGATGGGGGATTTAGGTGTCTAGTATTCGGAATAAGTTTCAAATTTGGGTTGATTTTCTCTTTGTAATTGTAATGTTCGATTTGCTGTCGAGATTTTTGTGGTGATTTTGCTGCTGTTGGATTATGTGTGAGTGTCGAGGGCTGCAGGAATAGAGGTGGGGAGAAGTGCGTATGAGGTCGTGGAGGCGCGAAGCTGGGGTTTAGGCTTCATGGTGGTGCGGGCTTGCGGAGGGTGGAGGCAAGTCCGGTGAGGTCCAGGGAGGTTCGGCCGTGGGAAGAGTAGGCGCGGGTTCCAGTGGTGGAGCAAGGGAGTGGAACGATGAGGTATGAGAGGGGCGGAGGTCACCGGTGGGAAAAATATCGGTGATGATTTTAGGTAGTGAGGTTTGGTATAACAGTGGACCGGAGAAGTGTATTAGTGATGAAAAAGAGGAAAAGGAAAGAATGGCTGTAACGGTGAGGTAATAAAGAGGGAAGTATACCGGTGAGGTAACAGTGAGGTTGGATGCAGAGCAGTAACGGTGAGGTGGAGTATCGGTGAGAATTCAGAAAAAATGGGCTAACAGTGAAGAAATTTGTATCCGTGAGAAAATGTATATCGGTGAGGAAGGTCACAGGTAGCAAGACAACTGATAGAATGGAACCGTGCGACCGCAACACCTGCGAACAAACATAACCAAGAAAATTAAATAAATAAAATAATTTAATGAAACTAAAAATAAATAAATCAAATAATAAATCAAATTAAATAGAATGGAATTAAAAACTAAAAACAACAAAGTTAAATAACAAAATTAATGAAACTTTATTTAAACAAATGAATAAATTTGGGTTTAAAAAATAAACAAAACAAATTAAAAAATAAATTAAAAATATTTACAGCAACTTGGATAAATTATTCAACCAATTAATTAAAGAATATAGAATATTAAACGAATAAAATTAAATTGTTGAAACTAATTAAATTATTAAAAGACTAAAAATCAAAAAGAGTTATTTATTTACAATTTAAAGAATAGGGCATTAATTAATTTAATAAATGAATTAGTAAACTATCTAGAATGAAAAATTATAAAAATAAAAGAATAAATAAATAAAATTCTAATTCTAAAGACTAAATTAATTTAAAAATTACTTAAAATGACAATAATGAATATTAAAAACAATTGATTTAAACTAAAATTGATTATTTTACACAGCAAAGTACAAAAACACAACAATTATCAATTACTTAAAAAAACAACATTTTAATATAAAAAAGTCAATAAAAAATACAAATAGGATGTGGAAAAGAGTGTTAAAACACCGCCACATCACCATGACTCCTTCCTCAATTTCCATTATCAATCCTATAAAAGGACCCCAAGGAAAATCACTATTCTAATGAGGATGATCATAATAAATGATAATAAAAAATTTATTCTTTCGAATTCAAATCCTAATTACCCATGGTAGCTGAAGAACCACCATAATGGGTAGTTATTAGGCACCAATTCACAACAAACATCTCGAGTCATGATAATCCAATATATATACTATTAGAAATCTTAAATAACAACCAAGAGTTATAAGAACCAAGGAAAATTTTAAAAACCTAGGTTCTGACACTCTTTGTAATGAACTATCCCAAACTTCCACCTAAACTCCCACTTGATCTAGCCTGCTACAAACCTGAGTGGTGTCCCTAATACCGATGAGCGGATGAAAAGTTTCATTGGTGTCACATGAAATATTTTTGCATGATTTCACCAAGATAAATAATATTTAACAATAGAAAAATCCTATCGAGAATCCATAATTACACATCCATATGTTATATATAAATTCCAAAATCAAATAATAAATTTAAAAAAAAATCATAAACAATTTAAAAAATCAATGGAAAATATAACATATACAAGAAAATAAATTCATCCACTCACCCACCAATGTCCTAAACATAATCATTCTCTAAGTCACACTATGACCTCCATAGATATATTGTGTCCACTAATAACCATTACTAAAATCCAAAAAACATCTATGTGGATGAAGAAACTAAAACACTAAAAATGAATACCAGCATACCTGATCAAATAGTGCCAAGTGACCTAAGTCCACTCTCCATCCAACATATCAAGTCACTGCTCGAGCAACCAAGAACCAAATTCCAATCTGTAAAAATCCACATTGTTTTCATACAACTATTGGTGTAAAATGGATGAGATATCAATAACTCAGTAGGTAATAACTATAGAATCTATATGTTTTCCTTTTATAAGCATTTCAAAAACACTAGTTTGAAATACAATATTTTAAAATAAGGTTTTTGAACTGAAATCCAAAAGGCCGCACAATTTTATTAAATTTATAGATAATCACCTTTTTAATTGGGTTGATGGGGAAACTTATATGACCCATTGGCCTAAAGGTGTATGCCCTAATACAAGACCCTCAATTCCCAAAATACATGATTCCACTAGAATACACCCTCTCAACATATTTTTTCAATTAACCATGCTTTTAACTATAAAATCCTACAAAATTTTCATTTTCCTCTTGTAGATATGAACGGTTCCTAGTACCGATGGTAGATTCCATACACAATCATTATTCAAATCTAGTATCCCTATAAACCTAGATTCTATTTCCGTGAAGCCTTAATTTTGATCTTCACTAGAGCATATTGGGCTCGAAAATAATTTTTTCGTAGTTAACAATACTTCTCCACCACATTATAGGAAGGTCCTCCCCCAATGTCATTGTGATTATCCTATTCCATCACATGAAAGATAGACTATCACTGAAAAAAGACCATCCACTACTGTTATAGGATGCTATCGAAGGCATCCCACCAGATTTTTCACACACCAAATGTCTCTATAATGATGGACCTACCTCCATATCCCACCACCACATAGAAAGCAATGTGACCTAAATAGAAGTAAAACAAGTCCCTCTTAAGGAAATTTTATAAAAAAATCCTTGCTTGTCTCATTTCTAAAGCTAGGGAAGCACCTACCCACTCACGTGCATACGTAATGTATCACTTGTGACAACACAATAAAACTCATCCGAAAATCCAATCTTCAATAGTGTCAAGCCTACACAAATAAAGAAACAAGGAACATAAATTCCTATTTAATAGACCCTTTTAAATTAAATTAGAAACTATGAAACATTTTTAAACTCATTTCAAAAACCTTTTTTAAAATCCAATTTTTGAAAACCAATAAACAATTCAAATAAAACTTCATAAATAATAATTTTTTTTATGTAAACTCATCATAACAACAAAAGTAAGTCAAAATATCATTAACTCAACATGCAAACACCATAAATATGGGAAACCAATAAATTCTATAAAATAAATTCAAAAAAACATTTTGAAGACAAGTGTATTATAAATCCCAAATTAAAACCTATAAATTATATTTTTACATTTGTTTACTATAAAGAAATCCTCAGGTTTTATTATTTTTTCTTATAAGCCTATAGAATAATATAATAATTTTGTGTGTTTGTGGGGGTGGGGGTCAATCTTATTTTAGTATTTTTTTGGTTTCTTTTTTCAAGATTTTTCTTGAATTTTGAATTTCTTGTTTTTTTTAATTTACATATTTTTTTATGATTATTGTGATTAATAAAATACATAAATAAATTTAAACCATATTTATATATTTTTTACATTTTTGGATTTAAATATAAATGGATTTAAATGATAGTTGAAATGTGTTTTGATTCTTGATTTCTAATATCGTCATTTAAGGATGTTTGATTTAGTATAAAACTAATGTTGTCTAGTATTATGAATCTAAAAAATATCAAAAACCAATAAATTCTATAAAGTAAATTCGAAAAACATTTTGAAGTCTAGTGTAGTAGAAATCCCCAATTAAAACCTGTAAATTCTAATTATTTTTAATTTTTTTCTATAAAAAATTATAATGATTTGTTTTTTCCTATATGCCAAGAGAAATTTATCCCAATTATGTGTGGGGGGCGGGGGTAATATTCTTTTAAGATTTTTATGTGCTTTTTTCCATGATTTTGCAAGAATTTTGATTGTATTGTTTTTTGTTCTAATTTCAATAGTGTTTTTATGATTATTGATATTAATCAAATACATAAGGAAATTTAAACCATATTTATATATTTTTTAAATTTGTTGATTTAAATATTTAAGCATTTAAATGATATTTCAAATGGGTTTTGATTCCATATTTACAATCTAATCATTTAAGAAATTTATATTTAATATGAAACTCATGTGATCTAGTATTATGAAAAATATAAATTTTCCAAAACCTGAGAATTTTATAAATCTTTTTGATGTATTCTCAAATTTTTATATTCTTAACAGTCTTGATTCAAGTTGTGTGATAAAAAAGGTTTTGATTTATTTCATTAAATGGTTTTTAGTTTATAAACTTTTGTTTATATGATTGAGGAAAGTTTATGTATAGAAAAATTTTTATCTTGAAGAATAACTTGAAATAAACCCTTTTATATCCCTAAATATCATTGAATTTCCATATAGGTTTATGCCAAATTAAAACCAAATTTTTATATACCTACTTTGTGTTGGGTCGGAACAAAACAAGGGGGAAAGATGGCAAGAGGGGGGTGAATTGCCTTTAAAAAAAATGATTAAACAAATTAAAAATCAAAGTAAAGTGCAGCGGAAATAAAAGAGGCAAGACACGCAAATTGATAACGGAGTTCGGCCAAAACCCGGCCTACGTCTCCGCTCCCAACTCAACCGTTGAGAGATTCCTACCGCTTGCTTTTCAATGGTTTTAGCAAGAAACCCACTAGGCTTTGAGGTAGCACTAGGACCTATTACAGCTTGCTTTTTGTGGTTTAGCAAGAACCCACTTGCTTTTAATGGTTTAGAAAGAACCCACTATCCTTCTTACAGGTGAAGGATAGCTCACCTATGTCTCAAGCTATTTAAAGGAAAGCTTGGCAACCTTTTCACACCTTAGTGGTGATGTGAAACCCAAAAGAAAGAGGGGATGAGAAAAGTTTGGGGTTTGTAGGCACAAACCCAATTTTAAGCTCAAAAAGAATAAAACAATAAAAACCGTATTTGGAGAAGTCTTGGGCGCCTTTGATTGAATGGAGATGTTGAAGGCTGCTTCCAAGCTTCTTTTAAGGGGCTCCTTGGATGTGGAAGTTGTTGGAGCTATTGGGGTTCCCTTGGAGGAAGTCGCCGGAGGTTGGCCAAATGATGAGAATTGTGTACGTTGGCTTCACAAGTGTTCCGGTTAGTGTCCGGGGCTTCCTTGGCCTTTATTTATAGGCATGGAACCCTTGGGGAGTCTTCGGAGCCGTTGGGAAAGGCCTCAGAGCCGTTGGAGGCCAAAAGAAGGTTGACTGGTCAAAGCCAACGGCTAGTTTGACTGGGCTACCGGCTGGCCGGTACAGCTCCACCGGCTGGCCGGTGCCTTGGTAGAGAAGAAGAGTCTTGATCCAGGCTCTACCGGTCGACCGGTGGAGGAGCCACCGGCTGGCCGGTGGCAAGACAGTAGCAAACACTATTTGGGCTGGGTGCCACAGGTCGACCGATGACAGAGCCACCGGTCGACCGGTGGAACCTGGCAGTGGGCAATCCCTCTGCCAGTTCCACCGGCTGGCCGGTGCTATCACACCGGTTGGCCGGTGGACTGAATTTCAGTCCATTTCTTGTCCATTCTTGGGCCAATCCTTTGGCAATCTTTTGCCTATCATCCACAACACTTAAAAACAAATTTAAACATATATGAAAGTGATTGTGATCATGAAAATCAAATAGTGTGGGGTACAACACTTTGCCCTTAATAATTTTCTCGGATATTTCATGTTTTACTCTAGGGGAAGGGAATTTCATGTGTTTTCTTTGGGATATGGTTCAATTCAAGGTAGTGTGATGTGTATTTCAATGTTTTGTTAATTTGATACCTAGTTATGAGTCACCATTCATATTAATTTATTCATATAATACAATTCTTCAAAAATAATATATAGAAAAATATTTGAAAAAATGGAATAAGTAAAACATGGAGATAATATTTAATTATTTATATCTTTTTACTTCATGTCTCATATTCTAATAAAAAATTAAGAGATTGAATTATCATTCATTAAATTAATTTTATTTTCTTCTCAACATATATTAGATAAATGAATAAAATGAATAAAAAATTAAATTAGAGGAAAGAAAAAAGAAAATTAGGATAAATGCATTCATTGTTCTCATTACATGACTCATGGAACATGTAATTTAAAAACATGTTATTGTTTTTTACATATTATAAGGGGAATTCAGTGAGGTATTTATATTATTATATTCTTTTTAAATATCTCATGATTATAAATTTTTTTATGTATCATTATTTTGAGAGGATAATTTTCAAAAGCCTATATTGACCATTCAAGTTCTCGGGAATGTGAAAATCATCATATGAAAATCATCATATTAAAATACTTGAGTGATGAAAAAAATACACTTTCTAGGAGGAATGTATGATATAAACATATGTATAAACTTTATATTTAAAGTAATATTATTATTGGAGGGGATTTTGGGAACTTTAGTCATTTTAAGAGGCATGATATTTTATTTGGGAGTGAAAAATTAGTTGTGTTTCCATTTATATATTGAGAAGTTTTATTTGACCATAGTAATGATGATTTCCTATGATTTTAATGTTTAATTATAAGGGATTGTTAAATATCATATTTAAACCATTTTATATAGTAATTTAATGTTTTAATCCCACCAATTTTTATGTGTAACTATTATATTTTTAGTGATTTTGAATAACTTGATCTTAAATGGGAAATTTTTTTAATTACTAATTTTATGTATTTTAAATACATTATTTATTTCATCTATAATATTCTATACACTAATTAAAATTTTAAAATTTATTTATTTAATGTTTTCAAAAATTATATGATAAAATTAATTAAGTTGGAAAAAGTAAAGAATCCATCAATAGGTGGACGAAATGAAGCTCACTAGTGGGGCCTTAAAATTAGCAACCTGTTTGAATGAATTTTTAATATGGGATCATATATCATGATGCACATTTTTAAATTTGATACATGTTCACATGGAGAAATAATAGAGGAAAATGAAAAATTTCTTATACTTTTGATATTTAATATTTATATTTGTTTCAAGTTATAAATGCATGAAAATCAAAGAATTGTAATTAAACTAGTACACAGGGCAGAAGAATTTTCTGAAGTAATCTTATCATACATAATTGTATACATATCCAAATAAAATAGTATTTTGTGGGTCTATGAGAAATACATATGGAAATATAAAATCATTTAACCAACATTCATTCCTCATCAATTAAATGTTTATAAATTGTGATAAATTTTTGAGTTCTCATTTTGAGAAAAAATGAGAAAAATTATACCTTCTAAATTTGTTCCTCCTCATATATTTAAAAGTGTTAGACATTTCTTTTTTCTAAATAGGGGTTCACATCTATAATCATGTTCTAAATTTTGTAATATATATTTTTTTGTTACTCACTATTCTTTTATTTTCTCTTTTGTATTTTCCCACCATGCCCTTCTAAAATCTACTAAAATAGATAATTAACCTCATTTCTTATTTAATAGTGGAAAAAGTGTTATTCTTTGAGTACAGTGTGCTTCAAAATTTATATTTACATTATTCTATTATTAAGGTATTTTTGGACTCAATTAGGGTTTCTTTTTTCCCTTTTCAATTATTAAATTTTCTTCTTTATTCTTCATTAATGTTCCTTCCCTTAATTATCTATATCATTCATATGGTAGTGTTTAACTTTGGAAGTGTTGGTCGAAAAAGTGTCTTCCTATATGAATTTAGGATGAGTAATTTCTGACATGTAGAGGGACAATTTGGGTTAATAATACTTAAAATGGAAGGGTGATGAGTGATAGTTTTGATCTCATCATTAGATAGAATACTGAGAAAATTTTAATGAACAATGATAACAATCATTCTGAACTCTAAAGAGCTATATAAATTATCTTATTTCATTATTCTTCAAAAACATCAATGTGTACATTTTAATTTATATATATAAATATATCATATTAATTTTAAGAAACCCTCTATAGTATTATATCATTTAAAATTATATTAGTTTGATTTTGAATAGTGGAAATATGAATTTAGTGTTGTGTAAGGCGCCTCTTTAAGAGATCAATAATAGGGTGAACACTATTCTTGATAATTAGGAAAAACAAATTGAGGTTGTATTCTTGAAAAATACCTCTTATCACTCATTTAATCAATATAATTGGATATATTAATGACATAGAGAGAGAGATGTTTTTTGATATGGATTATTATGAATATTGAAATAATTGCGTAATCTTTTATGGAAATTTTATAATAGTGTGAAATAATTCAATAAAAAATTACTCTATTTTATCATAGTGTTGTGGGAAGATAAAATGTAGGGAGAAGTGTTGTATTAATAGAAAAAATGAAAATACAAAACTAAAAGAATAAAATTATATTATAATGTTAAAAAATATTTTTTCAAGGATCCAATCATTGTTTTTGAAACCTAAAGGATGTGTTAGTAAGGGAGGGAAGTGTTTTCATAGTTTTTAATTTTCCCTGATACTTTATGGTGTTATAGAAACATTATAGAGACAATATAATGTATTTATTTTATATGAAATCAATTATTCAATTTTTATGTGTATATGATGCTAAATTTATAAATATGTTAATAATATAAAGTGGTTGAAAAAAATATGTAAGAATTAATAAAACCTATTGTTTTTATTATTGTGATAAGGAAATGGGTTGTTAAATGATATAGTTGGATTAATAGAAACATTTCAGGCTTAAATGGATCTATATAATGTATTATTATTGTTATATCATTTCTCTTATGTTTTAAGATAAGTTATTTCAGAAAAAAAAAGTTGTTATGAAAAAAATTAGGTGGTACACATGTTTTATGATTCATCAAATTCTATAGCATCTTTTGAAAATTAAGCAAGGATAAAAAAATTATTTTGGGTTAAAAAAAGTTAGTTCAATATTTTTTTAACAAATAAGGAAAGATATTCCACCAACCATTAATTACATATTTTAAAGAATAAACTTTTCTTTTTAGAATAGTTTTTAAAAACATAGAATATCATTTAGTATATGATTAGTAATAGAGTATTTGTTGAAATATTCCCACTAGAAAGAGATAAGTTATAGTTCCTAAAAAATTATTTTATCTAACATAACCATATATTGTAGAGTGATTACAGTTTTTAAGTGGATAGAGGGTGTACTTTAAATATTAAAGTAGTTCAATGTGTAAAAAATAAAATATTATAATAGTTAATATTTAAAGATAATGTCACTTAGTATACCAAAATAGATCATGTTATATTGGTAAAGAGAAATAATTTAAATTTTCACGTTTACATAACAAAACTATTATAAAATAAAAACTTGTAAGGAATGGTTCTACTAAATATTATTATCATAAAAACTATAATAAGTACATAACATAATTCATTAACTCTGTAACATTTTATGTTGTAAAATAAATGATTTTGAATAAATTTTCAAAAAGTGGAACAATAAAAATATGATTACTAAATCTTATAATTATTTAAACAAAATTTATTTAAATAATTTACCCATTAAAATGATTTAGTGGGATGGTTTCATTATATTATTGTATAGAGATACAAAATGAGTTATATAGAGATATAATGTGCTTACCAAAACCCTAAATGTGTATCAAACAAAATTCCTCTCTTCTATTTGTCATATGGGATATGATTAAATGAGCCACTATTTATGATTTTATAGTATTATACAAAATATATTTACAATAAAAAATGTTTTATGTTATACAAAAGGCATTCACCAATTTAACATTCTTTTATACTGGCTCTGCATATTTCATGAAATGTTGTGATAAATGACTGCTCAAATTATTACATTGAATTATCAATAACCTACATTCATCATGTAGAATTATATTGATAAATTGTTAAGGTTTTTTATTGGATGGATTTTATATAAAGATATGTATTTTTCTCACGAAACACAAACCATGTTTTTTATGTTAGATAACCCATGAATTATACTATATAGAGAGCTTTACTCTACGTATTTGGTTTAATAAGGTTTCATGTTTCATATTTAGATTTCATAATTACCCATGTTTATAAAATATACCTATAATGATTAATAGTTCACTTTCTATTTGTTATATTTGTTATCCATTGGTTTCAAATATTTTAGAGATTTTCATTCATGTAAATATATTGAAGATGTTTTCGAGAAGATTTTTTTTGGTATTTTGATTGAAGTATCCATTCCTATTGATGAAGAAGATATATCTTGTATGATTGAATGAATATGATAAATTCTAGACTTTGATTAAGAGAATAATTTAGAATCCAATCCTATCGAATAAGAGACGGAGGAAGTGAATAAGTTCCTAGGTACTGTTGTCTTGTAATATGATAATTGATGTTATTTCCTTTAAAAGTTATTAATATATTCATTACATAGAGATGAAATGTTATTTGAATATTTAGATTAATTGTGATGGTTTGTGATGTATTATTAATGTCACAAAAATGTCCTGTGTTGTTTACAAAATCACTTTTCTTATCAACATAATGATGTTAAATGCATCATATGATGTTACTTGATTAAATGTTCTGGAAAAGTAGGTTTGAATATAATGAATGGAGATGAATAGACTAAGGTGATAAGATAGAGGGTAGAACAAAATTATCATTTTATTGTATTCATAGTTCAATCATATTGATAATATTGGAAAAATTATATCAATTGGTTCTTGGTGATGTATTCCTCATTAATTAAACCACAAAATTTTACATGGATGTGATTCAATATGAATATGACAAAAAAAAAATAAATTTTTAAATGTAGGTAAGTACATCGATATACTGCAAAGTTTTTTTTCTAAATATAAAATATCATTCCATTATTTATAAAAATTCATACTATAATATTTTATATAAATAGTGTTCTAGATAGAATGAAACTTTATTGAAAAGTGAATTATTACTCTATCGGATTATGTATTTAAAACAAATGAAATTATTTGATGTTTTGTTTCTATTGGAAGTACCAAATATCATGTATACCTAAATTTATTTATAATTCATGATCAGTTTGTTCAAAGGATGTAATTAAAGTCATATGGTGTTTTTGGAGATAGTTTTATGAATTAAGAATATCTATAATTTCATTAGATAGACTTTAATAGATGAAGAGAAACATGAAGTCTATTAGAAAAACAATGTGATTCCATCAAAAAAAATAAAGATGATAGGGGGAAATTTAAGAAAAGGAATCAGATAGAATTTTACAACCAATTTCATCTGATATAAGTTTTTTGAGTGAATTTCATCAAATAAATTTTTTTTCTCATGGGAATCAGATAGACTGTCTTAGGTGAAGGCATCAGGTAGATATTTTCAAGTAGAGCCTTCAGATATATTATCTAAAATATTCTCATACCAATGATTCCAAGTTATCAAACATATTCTTCCAAATGAATCCTTCAGAGATAATTTTCTAGGAAAGGGACCTCCATTGGAGAAATATCCCCTAATATTGTTTTGGACATAAAATACAAGATGGATAAGTTCAAATGAATATGTATAAGATAATGTATTGGGGGATTATATAATGTAATTTTTAAATACATTAAATTTTTTATGATGATACAATCATTCAATGTTCCCATAATCATGAAGGAAGGATTTTTATTATATTTGAGATATTAGTAAGTTTGAAGAGTTCATTAAAATATAAATAAAAAGATTATTTTTTAATAATTATTTCTCAAATTTACTCTGATGTTTCAAAGATGTAAATAGAAGATTGTTTTGAACGGGTTATTCAATATTTGAGTGGGAAATTTAAACTTGATGTTTATGTTTATACCATTCCTTTCATATAAAATTTCCATATCTAAAGGGTAGAAATTTGGAAATGAAAATTTTAATCGAGTTACTGTAGTTGTGATTATTGTTGGAGAGGTAAAGGGCCAAATGGTGGTCCAGAATAAGAATATTTAAATAAGTTTTTTATGGTTGAAGAAGAGGGGTTCTGATTGAGGTTCTTGGGAATCACTTTTTAAAATTATCTGATATATAGGAAGAATAAAAAATGTAATAGTTAGTGATAAAACATATGGATAATTAAGACACCAGATGGAGTAGTAAGGTACTAGATGATTAAGATACCAAAGGAATAAGGGAAGGTACTGGGAGTTGGAGAAGTGATTAGATAATGAAATAAATGTACTAGGAGAAGGATAAGGGATCATATTAACACTTATAAAATGAATAATATTATAAATATAGTATCATATAGAAAATATAATTTAGAGAATATTTCGATTAACATGTACCAAATAGTGAAATAAATAATTTGAAAAAAATATTTTTCCACATAGGAAGAAGAGAATGAGATGACATAACATCTATTTCCTATTGTGATGAAGAAGAATAATTTTAGAATAAGTCTTATAAATAGTAAAATTAAATTTGAGTTCATGTTGTTGTTGTGAAGAAGTAGAATGTTATGTGCACTATGTTGTATACAAGATAATAAAAAGAAGAGTTTATTTCACATTGTAGTGCAAGTAAGAGAAGAAAAAGAAGAACAAATCTTCACTTAAATATTCAATAGAAGTCACATTTGTGGAAGACATTCTTGGTATTGAAAAAAATATAAATAAGATGAATAATTTTTACAATGAAATTATAAAATCCATCAAGTCTATGTAGGTGGACTTGTATGCCTCTTATATAGGGACTCATTATTGTTTCCACCCCTCCTAAAGTGTAGTGAATAACATTTAGGTTCTAGATTATTTTCAATGAAAACTACTATTGTTGGTACATAATTATAGTGGATAATATGTATACTAGTTACCACTATACATAGAAAGGGATGTTTACTCTTATTAAAAATTAAACATTTTAAAAACACCATGTGTTATAATTTACATTCTATCATATACTATAATATGAATAAAGAAAAAGAAACCCAAGATACAAAAAGTCTTATAATAAATGGGATAAAAGTATTGATTTGTTTAACTAGTCACTAATAGTGATAATACACCCCTGTTAATGTTGATCATATCCAGATGTGGTCCTAACAATTTATATTAGAGCCATGTTTCAGCTCTACAGGAATACCTACTTTGAAAATTTTCCTCTTTTAAATACATAACATTCATGCCTTTATTTACAGTGATGTGATGTTTTGGTAAATATTTTTTTTATATCAAATAATAATTTTATTTATACCAATACCATGATGAATTGGATAATGAAATAGAAAATAATGTTCATGAAGATGTCCCTCTTGACCTAATAGAAATAAGGAATGTTAGTTACCCCATGCCATGATAACAAAGAAGACAGATCTGGCTTGGTATGGTAAGAATTGGAGGTTCAAATCACTACTAGGGAGATAAAAAACATTCCAATCTCAGGTGTATCATTGTCAAGTGACAATGATATAAGTAAAAATTATTGTATAAATTATCCTCAATAATAATATCATATCATATGTAATGATGATGATATGTTTATAACATATCAAGATATATCAGCTAGTAGATTAAAATATATTCTATATTTTATTCCTAGAAAAACATCATCCCTTTTTTGAGGCTTCTAATAAATGTTAGAAAACTTCATCCAACTTGAATGTGAAACAAATAACTGGGAGAAACCATTATAAGAAAATATTATATAATGAAAACTCTCCAAAAAGGTTATAAGCATTATGATTAGAAATTTTGATATTAAAATTAAATTGAGAGTTTTTTTTTAAAAAATATTTCAATTAATTTGAAGATAAATAGGGATTCAAGAATACTATTTATGAAAATATTAGTGAACATAATAAAAAACTAAAAAACAACATTAATGTTAAAAATTATCAGTTGGATGAGAAGAAAAAATTAATCCCTGAAATTTAATATTTTATTAAATAATGAAAAAATATATGAATTGGAAGATGAAATAATAAAGGAGTGTGATGAGAAGGTGGTTTTTATTAAAAATTTGAATAACCCCCTCAATATGAAATGTCTAAAATTGGGTTTCAAATTATCAATATTGGAAAGGCACATATTTAGACTTCAAAAAAGAAGTTTAAATTTGTTGATACTACATACTTATTTATAAATGATTATAATGATAAAATATATCTAACATATGACAAGATGATCAGGACATAATCTGAGGATCTTTCCCAAGTAGTTGTGAAAAAAAATTGTTACAAGCCATACCCATTTGTAATGATTGATCTACATCATCTTTCTTGAATACTATAAGATTACAAAAATCCACACAAGTATGGTTGAATTTTTTTTATCAGAATCCAACCACCATGTTTTAGGTGGATAGTAAAAGTAGTAATGCAAATGGATTCCCATGAAGATCCAAACATGTTATGAAGGAAACCTAAAAAAAAAATTCCAATTTTTATAAAAATTATAAAACACATACAATAGTATAAAAAGATCAATATTTGTGTGTAAATGTTGTTTTTACAATAGGTGAAAGCATTGTACATTGTATTTTTGGTGTAATCCTTCAAATTTTAAATAAAATAAGTATCCCATTTCAAAGGGGAACATGCCATAGATAAAATGAATCATCTATAGATTATGATAAATCCACATACATAAAATAGACATAAAATTCTATAAAATTTATATGATGTATGAAATAATTATGGTCACAAGACCAGTGTATTCTCATCTCTACATTTATCAAAATATAATGGGAAGAGAAGACCTGAGAAGTTGGTGAAGAAATAAAAAACATCCTTGGGAAACTAGTAGAAAATAATTTCATGATAGTTCTCTTTCCATAAGGTATCAATAAAGAGAAGTGAAAGGTACATGGATAAAAAATAAAATAGCATTAGAGGAGTGTAATATATAAAAGACTAATGTGAATAATGGAACATAGAGTAATCCTTGTGTATACTCCAAGAAATCGACCAATGCACCCAAATATATATAGGTTGTTTTCCCATAAGATCTGGTGATGGTAATAATGATGGATAAAACATAAGAATATTATAGTTTTAATAGAGATTAAATGAGTCCATATATATATATATATATATATATTTAAATTCATGAGATGTATTAAAAAATTAAAACCCTTTTACTGAATAAGATCAATGTGATATATGTGTGAAAGATGAACACTATGAAAAATCATGTTCTACTTTTTTTCCAGAAATAGAAGTGGCGTAAAGATGAATCAAGATTTCACTTAACATGAGGTATGATTATAACACATGATATGCACACAAAGGACCTATATAAATGATTGGATCAATGCCACCAATAGAAAACTCATAATTGAACTTCAGATGTGAAAGTGTGAAGTGTGGATTAAATGGAGAAACAAGTTTGAGAACATCATCTATGCCTTATTGTTCAGATTGAGAAAAAATAATAGATACATTATTTCCTTAACCATATTGAATTTAATATGTGTTTATTATGCTTGTAATTGAATGTGAAGCGTGATATCAGGGAGTGAAATTAGGAAGTGTATATGTTGTAAACATTAGATGACATTATTTAAATAAGTTTCCATCATGGAATTATTTATAAATTGATATGTTAAAAAATTTAATGAGAAGATTATACTCGATAAATTTGAAGTGGTTACCAACAAAACATGATAACAAATTCAATAAGATCTTATATTTGATTGATATTACTTATAGGGTAACAATGTAAATTTTTTTAGAATACCATCCATGGTGAAGTTTTTGAAATTTTCAAATCTGTACAACAAGTAAAAGATCTATTTTAGTGTATTCTCAACATGGATACCCTACAAAATATCTATAGAAGAAATAAACCATTTTAATGTTATTGGGGAATGTATCCTTGAGAGAAAAACAATTTAAGAATTTTGAAAAGGCTATTAGAATCTTTATTCCATTCAAATATTGTTATTCTATAATGTTATTTAAGGATTATAATGGAATAGTTTCTTCATTATTTATATTTCATCATTGGTTACTAAAACTAAAAAACATACAATAAATGGATGGAAATTAAATTCATTAGTTACATAATAAATTATCTAGAATTAAAGTATATCAAGGTTATTAATCCTACAATTTATACTTGAATTATTTGAATATTTTTGTTCAAATGAATACAATAGTTTCATGTTGATTTATTCTATAACTATTTTATTTTATAATTGGTATCTTCAAATTGGAATAAATGATTAAAAAATACCTTAAAGAGATTATTCTGTGTTTTGATCACATTTTGTATCTTTTTCTATTGGAAATAGATAGCATTGTTGTCCAAAAAAAAAACTTTATTTATACACTGAGAATGGATCACATATATTTAAAGTGAAATGATTGATGAGACACTACATAAGGATTAATTAATTCCCTTTTCCACCAATTACATTATATTTCAAGTATATTAGTGGGAGTGAATTTGAAATTAATGTAAAAAAGAAATCAGGATAGAATGAATAGAAGATTATCATATTGAAATAATAATTTCTAAGTTATTTCCTAAAAAATTAAGGAAATATTAAAGGTTCCACTCTTTTTGTGTTGTATTTTTTTTGTATTATTATCAATTATTTTCAAATAAGTAGAAGTTTGTAATTAATTACCATATTTCAAAGTGGTTATAGATAACAAGATTCTTAGAAGTTTGGTTTAATTATCAAATCTTGTTAATGAGGAATATATATATTGGATGATTGAATTAAGGTAATAGAGTTTTGAAAATAAATAAGAGAAGAAGATAAAATACAAGACTGTTGAATAAGAGAAAAATGAAGAGAAGAAGTTCCCACATATTGTTATTGTGGAAGAAGATAGATGATGTTGTTTCTTTTGGATGCATTAAAATATTATCATTACTTGAATTTGAATTATTGTTTTATGATTTGGATTACTTATGATGGTTGGTGAGCTAGTATTATTGTCTATAAAATAAGATCTAATGTTAAGAGAAGAAATTTTTTTATCAATATAATGATATTTAATAACCTATTTTATGTTTCATGATGGAAACTTATGGATAAATAAATACAGGTTTAAAATATGGAGATGAATGAACTAATATGACAAGAAATATGGAGGAATAAAAGGTTTGTTTGATTTTATTCATAATTATTTTTGAAAAATACGATCATTAAAGTATATTAGTAGATTATTGTGGATGTATTTATAATTGAACAAAAATATCAATTCCTTGTGTTTGGAATTAAAGATGAATATTGGATGAGGAAAATCCTTTTAGAAATTGGGAAAAGTTAGTTGATACAAAGTGAAGTGTTATTCTAATGATCAAATATCAGGGTATTGGTTATCCTGATTATTTCTATGATATTTTGGATTAATATTGTTCTATAAAAAAGTAAACATCATTAAATAATGAAATGTAACTCTATCATAATGTGTCTACTAGATAATGGAAATCTAGTGATGAGATTTTTGTTCTTAAAAATAGAAGATATCATGTTTATTTCAAGTTATTCATGATTATTTTTTAGTTTGTTTAAAGGAAGTAATTTATGGAATGGGGGATTTTTATGGAAATTCCTCCTAAAAAAGAATGTCTATTAATTCATTAGACATACTTTACCAGATGAAGATAAATATGTATTTTCTTAATGAACTTAATGAGAGAACATAGAAATCCCAGTGAAGAAATTTGAGAAAAATCATCAGAAAAAAGTTTTCAATTGATTTGATAAGACATAAGTCTTAGAGTGGAGTTCATATGATATATGTTTTTAAATAGGGGAATTAGATATAGATATTTGAGCTATGGAATCAGAACATGATTTTTTGAGAAGATAATTTAGAAAAATTAACTCAAAAAGATATTGATAGAGGATTACAAGTTAATGGAATTAGGATTCCTAATGAATCCATTAGAGATCATAATTCAAAAAAAGGACATATAATGGGGATAGATCCTATAAATTTGTTCTGAAAAGAGGAAATTATATTGAGAAGTTACTATGAAGATGTATCAGATGAAGTGTTGATGGAATTTACAATGACTATTTTAAAGAAAATAAATGTGAATATAATGAGATAGTCATTTAATGTTACAATAATCACGAAGGATCTACATTCTAGCTGATATATCAAAATTTTTTAAGATATTTTTTGGTGGTGAGATATATGGAGGTATTTATAAAGATTTATTGGATTCAATTTACTAGGATATTTGAAGATAGTCAACTGAAGAAAGTTTTGATCATTATATTCAATGTTCAGGTGGGAACATTGAATTTTAGGTTCATGATCCTACCTTATTATTTAGAGATAACTTTTCTAAATATAGTGTCATGAACAAACCTGGGTCGACCCTATCCTAGTCCCCCGAGCCGATTCGCATCAAGTCCCAAGAAGCGTTCCTGATCCTCTCGGGCTGGAGACAAGCTCAAGGGCATCGAAAGAGATGATGGAAATGATTTACCCCAAAATAAAAAAATAAAGGCAGAGAAAATAATATTGAGACACGCAGAACAAATAAACCAAAAAAAAAACTAAACAAGGACTGAGGAATATAAAACTTTCCAAACTAGATGTCTGAACTAACTCCATGTGACCTCGCGGGTCACTCCCTGACTCGATGATTAGGCATTGCCAAAGGTGAGCGCATCCAAGATGGAGCCTGCATAGGAACTAAAAATAGAAAAGAACAATAGTCGTGAGTATTAAAACTTAGTAGGCTAGCCCGATATACTATTCCCCAATGCACTACCTTTAAAATTGAGAAACATCAATTCTGTGATTGTACTACAAAATATTAAAGTATGCATTTCTATAATTTTTACTTGAAAAAATGTAAAAACCATTTCCCTTAATAATTTAAAAAATTAGAACAAGAGTTTGAATCACATTTTCTTTTGAAAAACATTTTCTCTGGAGTTAGGAAACCAAAATTTCACTTTTCAAGAAAAACACCACACAAGGGTACATGTAGATACAACAAGGGAAATGTAAATAGGTATGAAAGTATCTTAGCAACAGTTCAATAGCTAAAAACTAGTAGACATAGGTGAACCCGAGAGATCAAGATTAATCTAGATGAAACTAATACCTACGACCCCATATACAGTAGCATGCCACATACGATGAAATCTAATGCTCCAAAACTCTCGGTTATCCTTTCTCAGACAGGCTAGGGGAAAATCCCATAGCAACAAACCGAAACATATCCCCCTACCATGAGCCACTATTTAGTACCATAACCTACCAGTATAATACTCATCTCAGACAATTCTCTCAATATGCCAGGTTCATATGTCACAAGTATAAAAGGAGGTAAGCCAACAAATTTCGTCGAGCATCATATCACAACCTATATTTATAATAATATTTCACAGTAGGGATCACCCCATGTCTCCTCAAGGTCTACTATCATGCCTTATAATAAATATATTTCAAATAGATCCCTATCGTGGAACCCACATAATGGGGCTCAGGGATTCCACATAGAGGACATCCCAACCATTCCATGTTGGCAAGGCACGAGGTGAAAAAATTAAAAGGTTTTCTTATTAAGAACTACCCCTTATTTTCAAAAAGTGGTCAAATAATCCCTTAAACGTTCCATAAATTCATTCTCTACGTAAGATGAAAACTAATTTCTGAAGAGGTTCGAAGAACACCGTTTATTAGATAAAAGCATTTGTAAAACTCTTTCCAAACATATCTGACCCACATTAAAAATAATAAAATTTATGAAAAAACCCAACCGAGCTACAATTCCTTATCACAAAACAAACCAAATTTGAAAAATCTAATTTTACACTTTGCTTATCTTAAAACATTTGAATCCTTTTCAATAATTCCAATATCCATTATTTCACAAGAAATACATTTATCATCAAAGACAAACCACTTTGGAAATCAATAGAAAGAGTTCAAAACAAAGTTACGCATGCAACCACCACTTTTAACAAAAAAATAATAATATCACTTTTAACACCTAAAAGCCAATCGGGCATGATTTTGAAAACCAAACATGCAATGCTTAGAAAACTATTTCATTAGACACTCACAAAGTCATAAAACACCAATTTTTCATGTCAAAAACTTATTTAAAATGCTAAACCAGGTTCTAAAAAACACAAATCAGGTACAGGCCAAACATAAAATTTAATTGAAGAAAAAAATGTGCACAACTATAACTAGGTGATACCATTTTTTTTAAAAAGACCAGAACTACCCTTTTCTCCCAAAAAATTGAATTAACCAAATGTTTCACAATAAAAATTAACAACTAAAAAAGGAGAAAAAGAATGAATAGATGAAACTCAAAGATAAGGTCAAGTGCAATAAGAGACTATATTTAGTTTGCTCTATTTCCCAAAACAATGTCAAAAATCCTCAAACAGGCTTAAAACAATTCTTGCACACAAAATAAATTTGAACCAGAACTTGACATTAGCACATATTAATCATAAAAGGTGAAAAAAGAATAAAATTAATGATTCATAAATTAAAAAGGACAAGTTCATGGGAATCCTTCTTAAAGCCATGGTGAGACAAATACACCCACTCTAAATCACCTTGTGCGGGTTCTAAAATCCTAAACCTACCAAAAATAATCCCTTGATCAACAAAAACCCCTAATCAATCAATGGTAAAAAAAATAAGAAACCAATGGAAGACTCAGATGGAACAAGAATTAAGTGTGTAACCTGTGGTTTACCATTCAATGGGGGCTGCACGCTACACTAAGAAGAGGCTGGAGGCGGTTTACCAGAGTAAGGGCTATACAAGATAAAGGCACTCCAATAATGGTGGTTTTGGAATGGTGAGGTGTGCCAAATTTTGTCACATCAGATTGACAGAGGGGATCCGCGCGGCTGGTTGCAGGCCGGCCAGGGGGCTGCGGCTGAGGGCTACTGAAGTAGGGAGGGGGTGGTCACACCTCAAGCTTGAGCAGGGGGAGCCATGGTGCTACATCGGTGAAAGAGGGAGGCGGCGAGGTCGCTTACGTAGAGGAGGATGTGCCAAAGGCGTTGGAAGCTGCTGCAAGGGAGAATAGGAGGTCAGGGTGAGTTTTTTTTATATACATTTTTTCAAATTTTTTTTTGAAAATACATCTAGGTTAAAAAAAATTATTTTCTTACCCCCCAAAGGTGGCACCTGGTGTGCCGCCTTTGGGGAATTTTCTGCCCAGGGCAAGGCGGCACACGGTGTGCCGCCTTTGCCCAAAAAATAACCACAAAGGCGGCACACCAGGTTCCTCCTTTGCCTAAATATATATATTTTTTAATTTTTTTAATTTTTTTTTGTTTTTTTTGTTATATATATATATATAAATAAAACAAAACTTTTCAGCAGAATTTTTCTGTTATTTAATATCCAGCGGTTCTGCCATTACAGTAGTCTGGATTCTGACTGATACCCTCACTCAAGACTCCCTTTTATAAGGGGGTTGCCCTGAAAACAATACTGCATTTCCGATGTGGGATTCTGGTTCTCCTTTTCCTGCACAATACATTCTGCGTTTCTGATGTGTGATTCTGTTTCAAGTATGTGACTTCGAAAGACTATAAAAGATAAAATATAAGACCAATACAAATGAAACTTTAAAAACTGATTAAAAATATAAGAAATAGTTGAAAACAAAAATAATTTCATAAAAAATGTTGATACAGATTAATTTATAAGCTTTCAAAACCACCTACTTGAAACTTAAACATATTTCAAGTACGTGACTTTGAAAGCTTATAAAAGATAAATTATAAGACCAATACAAATGAAACTTTAAACATTGATTAAACATATAAGAAATAGTTGAAAACAAAAATAATTTCATAAAAAATGTTCACCAAAAACAATTTATAAGCTTTCAAAACCATCAACATGAAACTTAAAAATGTTTCAAGTTCCCAACTTTGAAAGACTATAAAACATAAACTATAAGAACAATAGAAATTAAACATTAAACATTGATTAAACATATAAGAAATAGTTGAAAAAAAAAACTTCCTAAAAAATGTCCATAAAAATTAATTTATAATCTTTCAAAACAGTCTACTTGAAACTTAAAAATGTTTCAAGTACGCGAATTTAAAAGACTATAAAACATAAACTATAAGACCAATATAAATGAAACTTTAAACATTGATAAAATATATAAGAAATTAATAAATTTTTTTAATTTTAACTTAGTCCTTCTAACTTTGTCGTAGCATTCAGATGCATTCCAACAATGAAAACCTCAACCAGCTTATGTGCTTTACACACAATAGAAACATCTTTGCAATTTTGTCATGCCCCTGAGTATAAATCAACCTCAAAAGATCTAGTCAATTTTTCTTGGTAAGGTGAGATGAGAAGAGAGGTATTATACCATCAGGAAGAGATATTCTAGAAATGTGCAATGCTATGACAAACCTTTAGATGAAATGTGTCAGTTCCCCACTAGATTTGCATGTTCCTTCAAAATTTTCATGCTGGAGATAATCCACCTTAAGTTCCACATAGCCTTATGTCTTCCATGGATTAATGTCAAACACTTCAACCAATTTTTTTAATTTATGGGGAAGTAAAACCTCATTCCTTTGAATATGCACATTACCATGAAAATATAAAATCATCATTTTGCAAGAAAAACTACTAATCTCATGTTCACTAAAATACCCCTTAACGTAAGAATGATACAAATAGTGTAAGTACCCAATAGCAAGATTCCAATCCATTTTTACTGGGCTATGTGGAATCATTGGTGTTTTCATCTGATTAATAATTTAAAATGTTTCAAAACCACCTTTTTCTAACTCAAAAATGTTTCAAGTAAGTGACTTTGAAAGCCTATAAAATATAAACCATAAGATCTATTGAAATGAAACTTAAAACATGGATTAAACATATAATAAGTAATTGAAAATAAAATCTATTTCTTAAAAATTGCTGATGAAATACAATTATAAGATTTCAAAAACACTTCTTGCAACTCAAAAATATTTCAGATATGAGACTTTGAAAGCCTATAAAATATAAACTTAATGACTCATATAAATGAAACTTAGAACATAAATTAAACATATAAGAAGTAGTAGGAAAGTAATTAGTTAATTCTGGTGAGGGGGAAAACTGTTAGACCCTGGAATTGAAGGATAATGAGGATGACAAGGAAACATCAACCCCCATGCCCACCCCTTCCACCCATTCAACCAACTTCGGTAACTCTTATAGAAGTAGCTTTTCAAAAAAATGAAATGTCACACCACTACAGCTTCCTACATCCATATTAACCCCCCAATTCAGTTTCATTAAATGTGGACAGCCCCCATTTTTATCAAAGTAAATGATGCACTATTAAACCACCACTTTCAACCCCCGCCTCAAAAATACAAAATGCTTTGAGGGATGAGAAATGATTCGACGCATTTCAATGTTCTAAAATGCACCGAATCATTTCTCATCCCTCAAAGCATTTTGTATTATTAAGGAGGGGGTCGAAAAGTGATGGTTTAATAGTGCATCATTGACTTTGGTAAAAATGGGGGCTGTCCACATTTAATGAAACTGAATTGGGGGGTTAATATGGATGTAGGAAGCTGTGGTGGTGTGACATTTCATTTTTTTGAAAAGATACTTTTATAGGAGTTACCGAAGTTGGTTGAATGGGTGGAAGGGGTGGGCGTGGGGGTTGATGTTTCCTTGTCATCCTCATTATCCTTCAATTCTAGGGTCTAACAGTTTTCCCCCTCACCAGAATTAACTAATTATTTTTCTACTACTTCTTATATGTTTAATCTATGTTCTAAGTTTCATTTATATGAGTCATTAAGTTTATATTTTATAGGCTTTCAAAGTCTCATATCTGAAATATTTTTGAGTTGCAAGAAGTGTTTTTGAAAGCTTATAATTGTATTTCATCAGCAATTTTTAAGAAATGGTTTTTATTTTCAATTACTTATTATATGTTTAATCCATGTTTTAAGTTTCATTTCAATAGATCTTATGGTTTATATTTTATAGGCTTTCAAAGTCACTTACTTGAAACATTTTTGAGTTTCAGAAAGGTGGTTTTGAAAAATTTTAAATTATTAATCAGATGAAAACACCAATGATTCCACATAGCCCAGTCAAAATGGATTGGAATCTTGCTATTGGGTACTTACACAATTTGTATCATTCTTACGTTAAGGGGTATTTCAGTGAACATGAGATTAGTAGTTTTTCGTGAAAAATGATGATTTTATATGTTTATGGTAATGTGCATATTCAAAGGAATGAGGTTTTAATTCCCCATAAAGTAAAAAAATTGGTTGAAGTGTTTGACATTAATCCATGGAAGGCATAAGGCTATGTGGAACTTAAGGTGGATTATCTCCAGCATGAAAATTTTGAAGGAACATGAAAATCTAGTGGGGAACTGACACATTTCATCTAAAGGTTTGTCATAGCATTGCACATTTCTAGAATATCTCTTCCTGATGGTATAATACCTCCCTTCTCATCTCACCTTACATGAAGAAGTAATGTCAGTGTCTATGGTGAGGCTCTGTCCCACAAGGTGGTGTGCGAATGGTACGTCCATATCGAGAGCGACGTGTTCCATGCTGGGATGGAGTATGATGACCTGGAGAGGGATGATCTTCGGGCACTGGAAAATCAATCACGAGATCCTCTGTCATAGTATGCATGGAAGGAGGTGTCGGAGGGATGTCATCGTGTGCACGAGATCCTTCTCCCACTACGTAAGTAGAAGGGGCTGTCATCATACCCTCGGGAAACCATATAGGCTGTGAAGGATCTGGTATGAAAGATGGCGGCATGGGAGATGACCCCTGATAAATCCCTGGAAAATAAATATCTGGAGAATACTGTGGATATCCGGTCAAAAAAGATGGATCCCATGCTGCATCCTACTGCACAAACCCAGATGGGTCAGGCTGGACTGATAGAGCACCGACCTGTGCCTCTGGAATAGGTGAGGGCTCATGTGCAGGAGGACTCGGTCTCCATCGCCGTTGTCGTCACTGGGGAATAACACCAGCTGCTGCTGCAGGTTCCTGAGTAGGACCCTCATCTCCTGGGATAGGAGCATCATGTTCATGAGCAGGAACATCATGTCTCTGGGGTCTAGGATGGATGATACTTTCATGAATAGATCGACAAATCGGCATCGTCTCCTCCAAAGCAGCATGGATCACAGATAAACTAGCAACCTCCTCCTCCTCTGGATCAGTCATGCGACATAGTCGTCGTAGTTTGGTATGCTGTACAGAGATTCAAAATGAATTATAAAATATCGTAATAAATATATTATGTGAAATTTATTGACTTACCAGATCCTGAATCCCTCTCCCGTGCTGAGTCAGATACAATATAGACTTCATTCTATACCATGGCTCATACTCTACCTGATCTGATAGGTAGAATCGCATCGTACGTACACCTGTGATATGATGCTCTGCTCGATTGTCCCAGATGGCGACATATTGGGCATGTCGTCGTCGCCAATCGACATGTTGTCTCCCCGTGAGCTTCAAGCCATGAAGCGCTAGTAACTGTCGTGGTGCAGGTGGAATCAGCTGAACACAGAAAAACTGACGCATAACTCTATCGGGCTAGTGCCACTGAATAATATGAAAGTGAATGAGTGGCACTATAGCCATAACCTCATGAAGTCCAGTAGTACAGTATGTAGGTAAGTCCTGAACCAGACTCTAGTATGGCATCCAATGAATCTGTAATGACATGTGACATTTCATCAGAGAAATTTGTTAGCAAAAAACAAAAATGATGATATATACTTACGCTGTCAGGTAGTAAATTGTCCAACATGAGACGATATGTAGCCAAATTGTGGGTCGGAGCATCGATGAAATGATGTGCCTGACTCCACCTATCAAATACAACATTGAAAGTGATAAATAATCAGAAATTAAATATAATAAATCATAATACAATAAAAAACAAATAAATATGACGAATCATACCATCGTCCACGTGGAGCGTCCTGTAGCACATCTATAGGAATCCTCTGACCAACAGTAACAGGGGTGAGGACAGGGATGTGCTCCCATGCCCACAACTGTATAAGGATGACACATCCTCCGAGATCTGTGTGATCTGAGCGGAATGTCGTACATAATGCTCTATAAGTGTAGGCCAAACATGCAGATCCCCAACTATATCTCCCAATCCGATCAAAGTCCTCCAGTAAACTAAGATACATCATGTGCACATGCACACCCGAGTGATCTGAACACAATGTAGCTCCAATAAGTCGTAAGGTATATGCCCGAGCATAACACATGATGGTCTGCTCATCAGCATCAGCAGGTAAATGTGCAAACTAAAAAGCAAGCCAAGGCATAGATATGGACCCACCATCTGTAGCAGTATGATCAACCAAAATATCGACACCTAATAATCTCTGTGCCAGCTCAGCCCAATCCCCACTGGTGGGTCCAATAACTGCATCTCCCTGAATAGGAAGACCGAGTAGCACTGCCACATCCTCTAAGGTGATAGTCATCTCTCCCTCTGGCAAGTGGAATGTGTGAGTCTCTGGTCTCCATCTCTCGACCAAGGCAGCAAGAAGAGGATGATCAGTGTAAGTGAAATCAGAAACGTCAATGTCGTAGAATCCAGCACGACGTAAGTATGGTATAATAGCAGCTGGAGGCGCCATGTGTCGAAAATGGTGTGCTCGCCGCACCCTAATCCATCGAACATCCCGACCCTCTATCACATCACGAGAAACATGCCTATGCTGCTCGGTGAGGATTGGAATATCATCCATCTAGAAGCTAGAAAAGGAAATTAGTCTTCACTATAAAATATAAATATAATGTTAAATTTAATAGAATGTTATGATTGGTATAATGAACAATATGTGATGTTTTTTTAGAAAACGTTAAGGGAATGTCTTCATATTTTGGAGAACATTTATCTATCGTGTCTTTATATATGTTTTTACCATGAAAATTATGTTTTTTAAGATATGGTGTCATACATTTATATATATAAACATTTTATCCCAGTTATGTATGATTTATGAAGATCCTTTATGATAAATGTTTTAATAATTTTTTGTCTTCGATGATAAATAACCTTTTTTTAATAATGTTTTTGTTCTCTAAGATTACGTTCAGATTAATGGATTTAAAAGTATTGAATACAGAGGTTCGTTATTGGAAGGAGAGAAGTTGCTTATTGGAAATGTGAAACAATTCTTAAAAATTTCATCTGTGATATTAACAACATATAACTGACTACATGAAAAGATCATGTTGGATATAACACATCATTGTGGCTGAGTGTGTGAACTCGATCCAGCAATGTTAGGACATCGTTTCCGGTTATGCCCTTCTTGATGACATAGACGACATCCCAACCTTTTCCCTTGTTCTTGAGGCCAATCCATCTCATTTTGTATCCTGTTGGTCTTCGGTCTTCCCCGTGGTCATAATTTACTGATGTCAGGAATCAGTATGGGCTGGTCTTCAGGCATTGGGAAATATCGAAACTCCCCAATAGGCGTCCATGGAGCAGCATAACAGTTAGAAATGGACTCTAATCGGTATACTGGATCAACATAAGCTTCCCATGATACATTCACAGGTGCACATGCTGCGATGGCATGTGCGCATGGAAACCTTAATGCTTGAAACTTTCCACACTGAAATTGTTTTGCTTCTAGAAGTACCACTAATTTTTCACCGCTGTTACCTGTAATGGGGTTACAATACTATTGAACTTCAAATGCCGAGTCTTCCCAACAGAATAGACACACTCGATAACTGGAATCTTCTTCAATGTTTTGTCAATATCTCGTTGAAAGTTTTTTCCAAATCTTAGCCCCTGTTAAATCCCATCTGAGGCCAGTTTTTGTCTATCAACAAAGTACTTGACACAATGATAAAATGTCTCCTGAACTAGGGCAGTAATTGGTAGATTGCGAAGCCCTTTGAAGATGCCATTTATACACTCCACAATTTTTGTGGTCATGTTTCCATACCTCTTCCCCCCGTCATAGGCCAATGTCCATTTCTCTTTTGGAATCTTCATCATATAATCATACACTTCTTGGTTAGCCTTGCGGATTTCTTCGTAACGCGCCTCAAACCTTCATTGATCTGGCTCATGTGCTACATAAATATGATCACAGGTCATAGAAAGTATATTTTTATTTACATTAAAATAGTAAACATCAATGACAACATTGCTTACCAAGCCTCATGATTGCATTCTTCATAGCCTCATTATGGAAGGTTTTGTGCACGTTACTAGCAATGTGTCTGATGCAGTATCAATGATGTGCATTTGGGGGCCTCCATGAATCAGGATCCGCATTGATTTCCTCATTGATTTCCCTATGTCGATCAGACATCAAACAGACACCTCGAATGCGTGTGAAATGGTTGATGATGCATGCCAAAAACCAGCTCCAAGATTCATAGTTTTCCTTCTCCACTATTGCAAATGTAAGCGGAAGTGGTGAACGATTCCCATCTTGGGTTGCCGCAATCAACAATATGCCCTTATACTTTCCAGATAGAAATGTTCCATCAATTTGTATGAACTGTTTACTGAAACGAAATGCGGAAATACATGGGAGGAATGCCCAGAATAACGGATGAAATTGAACACAAGATTGATCCAATCGATTATCTTCAAACACATGTTCCTTAGTATTTATATGGTATAAAACTTGGTTGTTGTGGCTCATCATGGCTAATAATTGCGGCAACACCCGATACGAGTCATCCCAATCACCGTAGACCTTTACAATTGCCTTCTGTTTCTCTATCCATGCCTTGTTATAAGAAATCTTATAACCGAAAGTTTTAAGTATCCTCTCTTGCACAAGGGCTATAAGAACATCTTGACAGGTCCTAATCATCTCAACGATAACAGTTGACACAAATTCGGCATCCAAAGCAGTGTGATCTTGTGTCAAGTTTCGCTGAACACAAGAATGAGCTGCCTCAATCTTTGAAATTCTCCATCCACCAAATGCAATGTCTGGAATCGCCCTCAACCGGAATCTACAGTCTTCATCAAATTTATCACACCGTATAACGTATTTTTTTCAACATGATTCCTCAACTACATATCTACAATGCCTCTCAATATGAAATCTTTTTAAGAAGCTCTTCAACACATCCTTACTTGGAAAATACCTTCCATTATATAATGTTTTGTCCAACTCACTAAACCTGTCCACTATAACTCCAGGAAACTCTGTTGCAGGTGTCAGAACATTATTTTAAAATTTAGGTACACGTTCCATTTCTTCGGACCAAGATTCAAAGGGTGGTGGATGATTTAATGTTGGTCGAGAATGTTCTTTAACTACTCTACTTTGAGAAACTACTACCTTATCTTCTCCAGCTCCCTCCCCATCTCCAGCTCCCTCCCCATCATCATTATCTTCTCCGTCTGTTCCATCATTATTAAATTCCTCATCTGAAGAATGATTTATATGTAAATCTGGCAGATCATCTAAGTTGTACTCCTCCACAATAGGGCAAACATCCTCAATTTCTTGGGATGAAGCTTCTTCAACAACTATTTGTGCATGTCTACGACTTCGAACATTTTGATGTTGTTGTACATTAGAAACTTCAACATATAACTCCATCATTGCACCATCAGACCGTTGGGAAAATAAAGTTCCCTCTTGGACCCAGTGATCATCAGCAGCCAATGGACAAGCAAGATTCCATAACGTGGCAGGAAATTGCAAATGTCTATAACTAATAGACTTTATCTCTTGATGAGGACTGAGATTTAAGCAACCAAGAATTCTATCTTGAAGATCAGTTATGGTAACACAATCCGATGTGTTAACCATAGATGTTGGCTGTATACTATAAGAAGCTCCTTGCTCGGTTTGAATAACCTTTCCATAGCAGTAAACACAAGCAAACATGTCTCTCTACATGAAAAATGTTTACTGATCACTGAATATGTCAATAATGTTTTGTTACATGTTAAATAACATTTTTTATCTTCTTAAAGGTATTTTAGAATTTCATGAAGTAAATATCAATCATCTAAAACATATCCCCCGGGAGTGTCAAACCAGGAGTGCAGCAAGGCCCGTTGTCGTGTACCAGGATACCCCGGGTCAGGCTCAAAACTCCTTGTCGGGGCTTTCACCCCTAGGTACAGCTGTGCCAGAGCCACATCCACTTATAGTATCCAGACAGGGATTTAATTGCTTAGATAACCACATAAACTTTCATGACACCAAAATTTTAAAACCTTCCTAAATTAAGCCACTAATGTTTTGTAGAACAATTTTTAACTTTCCTAAAGATATGTTCAATGATCTCTAAAAAATAAGATTCTTTACAGTGCTGGTTAGTCACTACTTAAGTGTCGGTCACTACTTAAGTGCTGGTTAATCACTACTTAAGTGCTAGTTAATCACTACTTAAGTGCTGGTTAATCACTACTTAAGTGCTGGTTCATCAGTTAGGAGTTGGTCATTCACCACTTAATCATCCCTTAATATTTACTTAATGACCCCTTTATCATCCGTTAATCGTTAGTTAATGACCCCTTAATCGTTAGTTAGTGAACCCTTAATCATCCCCTAATCATCCCTAGTTAATCACCCTTATTCACCCATTAATCGTTAGTTAATCACCCCTTAAACATTCCTTAATTACCCCTTAATCATCCCCTAATCATTCCTTAATCGTTAGTTAATCACCCCTTAAACATTCCTTAATTAACCCTTAATCATCACGTAAACATTCCTTAATTACCCCTTAACCATCCCCTAATCATTCCTTAATCATTAGTTAATGACCCCTTAATCACCCCTTAATCGTTAGTTAATCACCCCTTAATCGTTACTTAATCACCCCTAAAACATTCCTTAATTACCCCTTAATCACCCCTTAATCACTCCTTAATCATTAGTTAATGACCCCTTAATCACCCCTTAATCACTCCTTAATTACCCCTTAATCACCCCCTTAATCGTTAGTTAATCACCCCTTAAACATTCCTTTATTACCCCTTAATCACCCCTTAAACATTCCTTAATTATCCCTTAATCATCACTTAATAATTCCTTAATTACCCCTTAATCATCCCCTTAACCCCTTAATCACTCCTTAATTACCCCTTCATTCCTTAATTACCCCTTAATTAGTTAATGACCCCTTAATCACCCCCTTAATCGTTAGTTAATCACCTCTTAAACATTCCTTAATTGATGACCCCTTAATCATCAATTAATCATTCCTTAATTACCTTAATGACCCCTTAATCATCCCTTAATCATCACTTAATCACCCCTTAAACATTCCTTAATTAATCATCCATGGTAAATTGCCCCTTTAATCATGACTTAATTATTCCTTAATCATCATTTAATTAGTCTATGATTATCTCTAAAATATTAATAAATTATTATTATCCCTAATTATCAATCATTAATAATATTATATTATACATAATTTAATCTAAAATTAAATAATTTATCCCTCATCATCATTCATTAAAAATATTAAATTACATATACCTTAATCTAACATTAAATATTTACTAATTAAAACATTAATAATATAATCATTCATTAATAATATTAAATTACATATACCTTAATCTAACATTAAATATTAACTAATTAAAACATTAATAATATAACTATTTATTTCTTTTCTTTAAATAACTACTACTACATCCTTAAATATTTAAAATTAACTAATTACAATTAAATAAATAAATAACTTAAAAAATACCTCTAAATGAAGCTTGACACAAAAATCTTGTACTCCTTGCGTCTCCGAAAGCACCACGAAGGAAAACTCAACTTAGAGAGAGGAGCTCTCAAAATTTTAGAGAGAAGAGGGATTTGTGAGTGAGGAAGGATGGGTGGGGCGGCTTCCTTTTATAGGCATATTTTTGGCGAAGGCGGCAACTGGGAAGCTGCCTTTGGCCATTTAAAACACGAAAGGTGGCTCTTCTAAAGTCGCCTTTCGCAGAAAAAATATCGAAAGGCGGGCACTGGTGTGCCGCCTTTCGTTTCCCCAATGGCGCAAGGCGGTTTCTGGAGAACCGCCTTTGCATTTCGGGGGCAAGGCGGCATCCGCGATGCCGCCTTTCTCCTAAAATAATCTTTTTTTTGAAATTTTTTATTTTTATTTTTTTTGTTTTGTTTTGTTTATATACATATATATATAAACAAAACAAAAAATTTCAGCAGAATTTCTCTGCTATTAAAGATCCAGCGCTACAACCATTACAACAGTCTGGATTCTGACAGAAACTCTTACCCAGGCCTCCCTTTTATAAGAGGGCTTGCCCTGAAAATCATTCTGCATTTTCGATGTGGGATTAAGGTTCTACCTTTACTGCACAGTACATTCTGCATTTCCGATGTGGGATTCTGTTACAAGTACGTGACTTTGAAATACAATAAAATATAAACTATAAGGCCAATATAAATGAAATTTTAAACATTGATTAAACATATAATAAATAGTTGAAAAAAAAGAATTTCCTCAAAAATGTTGATGAAAAATAATCTATAACCTTTCAAAACCGCCTACTTGAAACTTAAAAATGTTTCAAATACGTGAATTTGAAAGACTGTAAAATATAAACTATAAAACGAATATAATTGAAACTTTAAACATTGATTAAAAATATAATAAATAGTTGAAAACAAAAGAAATTTCCAAAAAAATGTTGATGAAAAGTAATTTATAAGCTTTCAAAACCGCATACTTGAAACTTAAAATTTTTCAAGTACGTGACTTTGAAAAACCATAAAACATAAAATAGAAGACCAATATAAATGAAACATTAAACATTGATTAAACATATAAGAAATAGTTGAAAACAAAAGCAATTTCCAAAAAAATGTTAATGAAAAATAATTTATAAGCTTTCAAAACCGCCTACTTGAAACTTAAAAATGTTTCAAGTACGTGAATTTGAAAGCTTATAAAATATAAATTATATGACCAATATAAATGAAACTTAATACATGAATTAAACATAAAACAAATATTTGAAAATAAAAATAATTTCGTAAAAAATATTGATGAAATATAATTTATAAGCTTTCAAAACGACCAACATGAAACTTAAAAATGTTTCAAGCACGTGACTTTGAAATCCTATAAAATATAAACTATAAGACCGATATAAAAGAAACATAAAACACGGATTAAACATATAACAAATAGTAGAAAATAAAAATAATTTCGTAAAGTATACGGTTTTGAAAGACTAAAATATAAACTATAAGACCGATATAATTTAAAGTTAAAACATGGATTAAACATATAATAATTTATTTAACTATCAAATTAATATTATTAATAATTAATTATATAATAGTTAATTAGTAATATAATTATTCATTAGTAATTATTAAAAATTATTATATAATAAATAAGTAGTTAATTAGTAATATATTTATTCATTATAATTATTCATTATAACTATTAATTATTATTTATTATTTATATAATACTTAATTAGTAATATAATGATTAATTTTATAATTATTAACTATATAATAAATAATTATTTAATTAGTAATATCATTATTAATTATATAATAATTAATTAGTTAATTATAAATAAGATAATTAATTATAATAAGTAATTATAATTATTAATTAGTAATTATTAATAGATAATTATGTAAAAATTAATTAGATAATTAGTAATATTATATTATTTATATAATAATTAATTAGTAAATTTGTAATATGATTTTTAATTATAATTATTCATTATAATTATTAATTAGTAAATTTGTAATATGATTTTTAATTATAATTATTCATTATAATTATTAATTAGTAATTAATAATAATTAATTATATAAAAATTAGTTAGTTAATTTGTAATATTATTATTAATTATATAAAAATAAATTACTAAAATAGTAAACTAATTATTTAATTACATTTATTCATTATAATTATTAATTATTAATTAGTAATTAGTAATTAGTAATTAGTAATTAGTAATTAGTAATTAGTAATTATTAATTAGTTAATTAGTAATATAAATATTAATTATAATTAGTCATTATAATTATTAATTATTAATTATTAATAATTAATTATATAATAGTTAGTTAGTTCATTAGTTATATAATTATTAATTATATAACAATTAATTAGTAAATTAGTAATATAATTTTTAATTACATTTATTCATTATAATTTTTAATTATTAATAATTAAATATGTCATAATTAATTAGTTAATTAGTAATATTATCATTAATTATATAATAATTAATTAGTAATATAATTATTACATATATAATAAATATTTAGTTAATTAGAAATACAATTAATAATTATAACTAATTAATTAGTATTTAGTAATTATTAATTATTAATTAGTTAATTAGTAATATAAATATTTATTATAATTATTCATTATAATTAGTAATTAGTAATAAATAATTATTAATAAGTAATTAGTAATTATTAATTAGTTAATTAGTAATATAAATATTAATTATAACTATTCATTAAATTATTAATTATTAATTATTACTCATTAATTATTACTTATATAATAAATAATTAGTTAATTATTAATATAACTATTAATTATATAATAATTAATTAGTTAATTAGTAATATAATTATAATCTTTCAAAGTCACGTACTTGAAAATTTTTTAAGTTTCAAGTAGGCGGTTTTGAAAGATTATAAATTATTTTTCATTAACATTTTTTTGGAAATTGCTTTTGTTTTAAACTATTTATTATATGTTTAATCAATGTTTAACGTTTCATTTATATTGGTCTTCTATTTTATGTTTTATGGTTTTTCAAAGTCACGTACTTGAAAAATTTTAAGTTTCAAGTATGCGGTTTTGAAAGCTTATAAATTACTTTTCATCAACATTTTTTTGGAAATTTCTTTTGTTTTCAACTATTTATTATATGTTTAATCAATGTTTAAAGTTTCAATTATATTCGTTTTATAGTTTATATTTTACAGTCTTTCAAATTCACGTATTTGAAACATTTTTAAGTTTCAAGTAGGCGGTTTTGAAAGGTTATAGATTATTTTTCATCAACATTTTTGAGGAAATTCTTTTTGTTTTCAACTATTTATTATATGTTTAATCAATGTTTAAAATTTCATTTATATTGGCCTTATAGTTTATATTTTATTGTATTTCAAAGTCACGTACTTGAAACAGAATCCCACATCGGAAATGCAGAATGTACTGCATAGTAAAGGTAGAACCTTAATCCCACATCAAAAATGCAGAATGATTTTTAGGGCAAGCCCTCTTATAATGAATAATTATAATAAATATTTATATTACTGATTAACTAATTAATAATTACCAATTACTAATTAATTAGTTATAATTATTAATTATATTTCTAATTAACTAAATATTTATTATATATGTAATAATTAAGTATTATATAATTGATAATTTTATTACTAATTAATTAATTAGTTATTATATAATTAATTATTAATAAACACTAATTACGAAATTACAAATTATATACTAATTAATTAGTTATTTCATAATATAAATATTAATTATATACTAATTAAATAGTTAATTAGTAATAGAATTATTAATTATATAATTTGTAATAGGTAATTAGTAATTATTAATGTTTTATTATTATGTTTGTATGATTATATAAATATATATAAATAAAACCTAATTTAGCCCCTCCTGAGATTCCACTCTTACCAACAAGTAAAAATAGTATTTTGATTTCAGTATACATAAAACATGTAAACAATAATGTACAATCAATGCATATGTCTGTGGCGAGGAGATTCCGTCCTACATGGTGGTCTGTGAATAGGACGTCTGCGTCGAGTGCGCAGTGGAGTCTGATGACCTGGAGAAGGCTGATCCTCGGGCACTGAAACGTCGACTGTCGCATCCTCCATCTGTGTGTCAGTGGGAGGAGCTGTCAACTGCATCTCATACTGCCATTCGGATCCTTCTCCCACTAGGGTGGTAGAAGGACCTGCCTCCATCACAGAGGGGAACGAAGCCTATGATGGAGCTATACCCCAAGACGACGACAGCTCTAGAATCCAAGGTTGTGAAGGACCTGGAACCCAAGATGGAGAGAACTGCAGATATCCTGTCAGGAAAGACGGATCCCATGCCACCTGAGACACATCCTTAATAGGCTGATCCTGGACTACTAGAGGCCCGACCTCTGCCTGTGGAACAGGCGAGGCCTCACGTGCAGCACGACGCTGTCTACGTCGTCGTGGTCGTGGCTCCTCAGCACCAGCAGCAGCTGCAGGATGTTCTTCTGGGGCAGGAACCTCCTGTCTCCGAGCCAGATGCGTGAAGATGCTCCCGGAAAGCGCATGAAAAGATGCCCTCGCCTCCAGCGCTGTAGCATGGACGGCTGCCTGGCTAAAGACCCCCTCCTCCTCTTCATCACTCATGCGAACAAGCTACTCTGTGTGACTTCCCTGTAAATAGATTCAAATGGAATTAGAAAATAATTCAATAAACAAACTAATAGGAATTTATTAACTTACCATCCTCTGCATCTCTATGCCAGCTTAGGTAAGATACAATATAGACTTCAGTCTATACCATGGCGCATAGTCAACCTGCTCTGAAAGAGAGAATCGATTTGTAGGAACACCCTGAATACGTAACTCTGCACGTCTGTGCCAGCAGTCGATAAAACTCGCATGTACTTGGGACCAGTCATCATCCTGCCTCCCTGTCAGCTTCATCCCATGAAGCTTGTCTGTCTGTCTAGATGGTAATGGAATCGGCTGAGTATGAAAAAATTGGCGCATGACCCTGTCAGGCTGCTGCCACTCAATAATATGAAAGTGAATGAGGGGCACTACAGCCATAGCATCCTCAAGCCCAATAGTGCAGTATGCTGGAAACTGGTCCATAATACTCCAGTATGGAAGCCATGAAATCTGAAATGAAAAGTGATTTTGTCAAAAAAACACCCAACTAAAAACCAAAATTGATGTTATTATTAAAAATTTTAGACAATGATAGATTGTATATACATACCTGATCAGGTAAGAGACAGTCCAACTGTAGCCGATATACGCCCAAATGCTGTCTCGGATCTACGTCAAAATTGTGTCGCTGACACCACCTGTAAAATACAACGATAATGACAAATAATGAGAAATTATAGTCAATAACTCATAGTAGAATAAAAAACCAATATAAATGACTTATCATACCAGCGTCCACGTGGAGCGTCATGCAGCACCTCCATCTCGACCGGTGGACCAGCAAGGTCAGGGCGGAATGCTGGGATGCGCTCCCATGCCCACATCTGAATAAGGATGACACATCCTCCAAGACCTGTACGGTCCCTATGGGATAGTATGCATAATGATCTGTACGTGTATGCCAAGCAGGATGATCCCCAACTATACGTCCCAGCCCGATCAAAGTCCTCTAGTAGGGGTAGATACATCATATGCACGTGCATCCCCGAGTGATCAGTACACATGGTCCCACCAATGAGTCGTAAGATATATGCACGAGCGTAATGCATGACGGTCTGCTCATCATCATCATCCTGTAAATGTGGAATCTGCGACTCCAACCAACGCATAGATATGGACGATCTATCTGTAGCCCTACGGTCGGACAAAATATCAACGCCTAACAAGCGTTGAGCAAGGTCTGGCCAAGCTGCACGAGTGGGTCCAATAACGGGTCTCCCCTAGATAGGCAGACCGAGAAGCACTGCGACATCCTCGAGGGTGATGGTCATCTCTCCCTCAGGCAAGTGGAATGTGTGTGTCTCTGGTCTCCATCTCTCAACGAGGGCAGTAAGTAGGTAATGATCTACAAATGTGAAATCTAATATGACAAGGCCATAGAAGCCAGCACGACGCAAGTAAGGTCTAATGGCATGTGGAGGCTCCATGTGATGAAAATGGTGCGCTCGATGCACCTTCACAAATAGATCTAGATGACCCTCTAACACGGCCTGCGAAATATGGGTAGGCTGCTGAGTGAGTAGTATGGTATCATCCATCTGCATATAAATAAAGAAAATGAGTCGTAAGTGTAAAATGTAAATATAACATTATGATGTTTTTAGAATTTATCTAATTGTATGTATTCAATATCTTATGCTAATTATTATGATACTATAAATTTGTTATAGAATAGTTTGCTAAAATATCCTGCATGTTTGCATTGGGGTTTAGGTTGGAGGGTTTAGGGTTAAAATTTTTAATATTAACGTCCAGGAAACATGTTAATGGGTTAACTGAGATTTACTTTTCAATATGGGTTAAGTGTTCTGCTTTCAGAGTTTTGAAATAAATTCTATTATCTCATATTTAAAGTTATTTCTTTAAAGCATGAATATTAATATGAAATAAGTTATGTTATCTAAAATATTGAGTCTTGAATTTGGTTACACATATTTTGGGGGAGCTTTATGATTAACTACTTATGGATTGGATTAAGATAAACCATGCCAATTAGTAATGATGTTTTTAGAATTTATCTAATTGTATGTATTCAATATCTTATGCTAATTATTATGATACTATAAATTTGTTATAGAACAATTTGCTAAAATATCCTGCATGTTTAGATTGGGGTTTAGGTTGGAGGGTTTAGGGTTAAATTTTTTAATATTAACGTCCAGGAAACATGTTAATGGGTTAACTGAAATTTACTTTTCAATATGGGTTAAGTGTTCCGCTTTCGGAGTTTTGAAATAAATTCAATTATCTCATATTTAAAGTTATTTCTTGAAAGCATGAATATTAATATGAAATAAGTTATGTTATCTAAAATATTGAGTCTTGAATTTGGTTACACATATTTTGGGGGAGCTTTATGATTAACTACTTATGGATTGGATTAAGATAAACCATGTCAATTAGTAATTATGTTTTTAGAATTTATCTAATTGTATGTATTCAATATCTTATGCTAATTATTATGATACTATAAATTTGTTATAGAACAGTTTGCTAAAATATCCTGCATGTTTAGATTGGGGTTTAGGTTGGAGGGTTTAGGGTTAAATTTTTTAATATTAATGTCCAGGAATAAAGAAGAGATAACAACATTTAGTTTACAATATGGGAATGTCACAATGAAGACAATAAATCATTATGAATGAGACTGTGAAGTCGACCCAACAACGTTAGGGCATCGCTTCTGGTTATGACCTTCTTTATGATATATTGTGCATCGTAAACTCTGTCCTTGTTCTTGAGGTCAGTCCATCTCATTACGCATCCTACTCGCCTTTGGTCTCCCACGAGGACGTAACCGATTCATGTCAGGTATCACTATCGGCTGGCCTTCAAGCATTGGGAAATAATGATACTCCCCAATAGGTGTCCATGGTGCAGCATAACAGTTGGCAATGATATCCATCCGATACACTGGATCAACATATACTTCCCATGAGATGTTCACAGAGGCACATGCTGCGATGGCGTGTGTACATGGAAACCGTAAGGCCTGAAATTTTCCACATTGGCATTGCCTTGTTTCCAGTAATACCACCATTTTTTCACCGATGCGATTTGTGATGGGGTCTGAACGCTCTTGAACTTCAAATCGGGAGTCTTCTCTTCGAAAGAGACAGACGTGATAACCAGAAGCTTCTTCAATATTTTTTTTAATCTCTCATTGAAAGTGTCTTCCATATCTTAGCCCTTGATGTATTCCGTCTGATGCTAGTTTTTGTCTATCCACAAAGTACTTCACGCATCGATATAATGTCTCCTGAACTAAGGCGGTTATAGGTAGCTTGCGAAGTCCTTTAAAGATTCCATTGATGCACTCCATAATGTTTGTCGTCATGTGTCCGTACCTCTTTCCCCCATCGTATGCCAATGTCCATTTCTCTTTTGGAATCCGCATCATATAATCATAAACTTCTTGATTAGCCTGACAAATTTGTTCAAAACGTTCTTCAAATAGTCATTGTTCTGACTCATATGCTATAAAACGTAGATGATATTTCACATAAATTGATTTTATATTTATATTGAAACAGTAAAACAGAACGAATAAAATATGTACCAAGCCTCGTGATTGCCTTCTTCATCGGTTCGTTGTGGAATTTTTTATGCACATTGCTAGCAATGTGTCTAATGTAGAACCGATGACGTGCATTTGGGTATCTCCATGTATCAGGATCTGCATTGATTGCCTCATTAATTGCTCGATGGTGATCAGATATCAAACAAACTCTCTGAATGTTGGAGAAATGGTTGCTGATACATGCCAGAAACCAACTCCATGATTCATAGTTTTCTTTCTATACAATGGCAAAGGAAAGCGGAAGAGGTGAACGGTTTCCATCTTGGGTTGCCACAATCAACAATACGCCCTTGTATTTTCCATACAGAAATGTTCCATCAATTTGAATAAATTGTTTGCAAAAACGAAATGCGGAGATACAAGGAAGGAATGCCCAGAACAACCGATGAAATTGAACACGAGATGGATCAAGTCTATTATCAGGAGAAACATGTTCGTTTTTATCCATATGGAAGAAAACTTGGTTATAATGCCTCAGTATGGCTAGAAATTGTGGCAATACTCGATATGAGTCATCCCAATCACCATATACCTTCACAATTGCCTTCTGTTTCTCCATCCATGCCTTATTATAGGAAATCTTATAACTGAATGTCTGTAGAATCCTCTCTTGCACAAGTGATATTGGAACATCTTGGCATGTCCTAATCATCTCAACAACAATAGATGACACAAATTATGCATCCAATGAAGTATGATCTTGTGTGAGACTTGGCTGAACGCAAGTATGAGCCGCCTCAATCCTTGAGATTCTCCAACCTCCAAATGTAATGTCTGGAATAGCCCTTAAGCAAAATCTACAATCATCCCCATAATTCACACACCGTATAACATATTTACTACGACATGATTCGTGAACTACATAGTTGAAGTTTCTCTCAATATGAAATCTCTTTAACGTTCTTTTTAAGGCATCTTTACTAGGAAAATTCCTTCCAATATATAAGGTTTTGTCCACCTCACTAAACCTATCTGGTACAACTCCAGGGAACTCAGTTGTCGGTGTGAGAATAGTATTATCGAATTCAGGCACGTGTGTCATTGCTTCTGACCAAGATGAAAATAGTGGTGGATGATTTATTGACCGAGGTTGATGTACAACAATTGCATTTCTCAAAACCTCCTCTCTATCTTCTGTTGGTCCCTCCTCATCAGCACTGTTGTCACCATCTGATCCATCATTACGAAAATCCTCATCAGAAGTCGGATTGACATGTATATCTGGGAGATCATCTAGGTTGTCCTCTTCTGCTGCATCATTTGGAATAGGCTTAATGTCATGGGGTAGACTGTCTTCAACCACTCTTGTATTTCTACATCTTTGTACAAGTGGACGTTGTTGTTGTACAGTAGCAACAACAACAACATATAACTCCATCATGGTACCATCTAACCATTGAGAAAATAAATTAATTGCTTGGACCCACTGTGCATCAGCAACCAATGGACAAGCTATATGCCACAGTGTTGTTGGAAATTGCAAATGTCTATAGCTCATAGACATGATCTCTTGATCGGGTCCCAGATTTAAGGAAACACAAATTCTCTCTTGAAGGTCACTTATGGTAACACAATCAACTGTACTAACCACCATAATTGGTTGTGTACTGTAAGAAGCTCCCTGCTCAGTTTGAATAATCTCCCCATAACAGTACACACAGGCAAACATGGCTCTCTACGTCAAAAATGTTTCTTTCATCAAAATTATGATAGTGTAACAAAATATTAACAATTATGTTTGATGATATGATGTTTATTATAATGTAATTTTAGTGTGCCTTTCTATACCATAAACTAAGCTACTGATGTTTGACCATATGATATTTATTAGAATGTAATTTTAGAGCGCCTTTTTATTTAGTTTGTTTTTTATTCTTCATTTCACTTTATATGTTCATTAGTATCGTTAGCTAATCATTATATGAATTCATGTTTTAATCCTATGTTATTTATTAATTATTCTAAAATTAACTAATAATAACTAATCGTTAATTATTCTATTATTATATAATTAACTAATAATAACTTTAATTCGTTAATTCTTATGTCCTTATTTGATTCTATAACATTATATTTATCATTTATCATTGATAAATATACTGATCATTAGTATCGTTAACTAATCATTATATGAATCCATGTTTTAATCCTATGTTATTTATTAATTATTCTAAAATTAACTAATAATAACTAATCGTTAATTATTCTATTATTTTATAATTAACTAATAATAACTTTAATTCGTTAATTCTTATGTCCTTATTTGATTCTATAACATTATATTTATCATTTATCATTGATAAATATACTGATTTGCTTTTTCTTCTCTTATAAATTTTAGTAGTTTATAAAGAAAATATGAATCATCTTAAGCATATTCCCTAGGAGTGTCAAACCAGGATGCAGCAAGGCCCGTTATCGTGCACCAGTTCCTGTTCGAGTCTAGGTTGAAGCAGTGTTTTCGGGTTTTACCCCTATGTACATCTATGCCAGAGCCACATCCACTTATTTGTATCCAGACAGGAATTTAATTGCGTAGATAACCACATAATCTTTAAGCTACCAAAATTTCTAAATACTTAATCTTAAGTTAATCTATACTTAATCTATACTACCTAACAGTAATTATTTAAAACTATATATAACTAATTACAAAAACTAAATAACCAAATATTAAGAACTACCTAAACTACTTAACAAATGAAAGATTTAAAACTAAACAAAATTAAATTAATTAAATAAAAACATTAAATTAATTAAAGAAACATACCTCTAAATGAAGCTTCGTAAAAACTCACACAGCAAAGGAATTTTTTAGAGAGAGAGAAATTCGGAGAGATGAAGTAAGTATAGAGAGAGGAAGGCAATGAGAAAGTGAGGAGAGGGGAGGGGGGTGGCCGCCCTTTTATAGGGAGTTCAGACGAAGGCGACATCGCGGAAGCCGCCTTTCGCCTCTGCGTATGGCCAAAGGCGGCATCTGCGATGCCGCCTTTGTAGCGTATTTTTTTTAAAAAAAACTGACCTAGGCAGTTTTTCAGATTTTTTTTTAGAAAAACGTATTTAAAAAAAAAATCCGGTCGGGGTCGGTGTTTCATGATAAATGAGGGCAAAGTTCATCTAGGGAAGCAGGATGGTCGGGTCGCTAGGTGCTAGGGAGGAGCCAGCTAGCTATTACGAGTTGAGAATACAGTGACAGGAGGAGCTCCAGGGGCGCGCTGCGCCGAATGGGAAGGGGTGACTGAGAGGGAGGGGAGAGAGTGAGGTAGGGGGTGCGTAGAAAACCCTAAAAATTAAGGTTTAAAGAAATAACAAAGAGAAAAAAACTATATATATATAAGGGGTTAAAATCCTAATAGCTGAATATTAATAAATCTAATAATAATAATAATAATAATAATAATAAAATCATGATGTTAAAATTAAAATTAATAAAAGTATTTATTTAATTTTAATGATAATAAAATTAACAATTTTAGTTTTCATATAAAATAAAAAAAATTAAAATTCTTAATATCCAAAAAAATTAAAAGACATAATAAATTAGGATTTACTTTTTCATTTTAATTCTTCAAAGATGAAAAGGCCATGCAGTTGCCAGGGTGAAGCCGCACAGCATCGCGCTCTGCCTGTGCATCCAACGACGTCGAACTGAAAACATGCTCATTTTTAACATAAACTCAGAAACATCATCTAGGACTCACCTCGGACCCCAAGAAAATATTTAATGGTAGAAAAATAATTAAATAAATTTATACACATGGGTCGGGGTGTGACAATTCTCCCCACCATAACGCTTTCCACCCCCAGAAATCCATGACACTATCCACCCGATCGATCAACTCCTAAGGATTCCACATAAACATGATCCAACCTCTTAACTCAAGGACATTCCACTAACCACCAACAGGACTCAACCTCATTTCCCGAAATAAATCACCAGCAGAAGGGAGGTCTGAATGGACTCCCCACCATAAGAATTCCACTAGAACCTGACAACGACTTAAGAGAAAACCCAAAGAGATGGTGGGTATCCCCACCATAATGAACCAACCTTCTAGAGACCAAACATAAATCCATATTAGACCTACACTAGGCCCTAATCAAGCTAAAATTAGAACAGAAAGAACATTCAAAACACTCACTCCCATATGAAAGGGATAAGAGGTTAAATGGAAACTCCTCACGAACTAAAAACCTTAACCCCACGGGCAGAGAGAGAGGGCCCAAGGATTGGATCAATGAAACTATGATGGAAAACTACTCACAACTCACCACTTCAGGATGAACATAAACCAAAGCTACAAAAGACTCACATGGGGGGTCCACACAAGGCCACTGATCGACACCTTGCATTCAAAAGGTACAATTACTGACATTGCGTGAGGGATAAGTCCATCACACTCTTTGCGACAAGAAGAGAATTACAATGATAGAGAAACCACACCATAAACACTAAAACTATCTCACCGCAACGATATAGGTGAAACCTTAACCAACCTCTTTAAAATTACCCAGGGTTCCTCACTATGCACCGAATTCACTCTGAGGCCTTTTGGATGGAGCTCTAATGGTTAAAGTGTCTCTTGCCTCGCAGTCAGGTTATGATAACCCAAATAAAAAATCTTTCATCTTTTGATCTGATAGATGAAAGGACATAATTTTGAAATGAAAACCACACTGGCATTGAAAACTAGTGTTCATCAAAAGACCCACGACATTCCCATACATTTCAAAACCCAAAACAACATTTATACACTACAATGATAAAATATATTGTACATCGGAAGGAAACATACACAACAAACTTTAAGAAAACCCCCAACAATACATCAATTCTGAGAACTTCCTCCACGAAGCTTTCTAGAAATTCCCTGAAGGAATCTCTGCAGGTGACCCAAGAGTTTGTACACCCAGAAGCACTTTGCAGCATTTGCACATGACTAAATTTTGTGACCCGACCTGCCACACTGATAACACATGAGTATCTCTCGCTCTGAAGAGGTTGATGAAAGATCCCAAGGGATTTTGATTCCATGACTTTCTCCATCCACTTTCAATCACTTCCTCATCTCCTTTACAGAATCTTCACCACTTCTCATGGGGATTGAAGGAGAGAGGACAACTTGGAGTACCCCTGCCATCACGGATTTGATATGAAAAGCCTTTCTCCCCACATCATCAAATGATGTTATGTTGGACTTTGACACCTTAGACTGTAGATCGGGGATGAGGCATGCCTCGAAGCATCGATCCATCATGGAGTGATCTGTGACATACCCTATATCATAAGGGACTATCTCCACAAAGAGCTATAAGTATTCCAACAAGGATCTATCGCCCTGCTGTAAATAATACATCTCCATCCCCTTTCTCACCCTTTCTTCCTCATAGAAATACTGACGAATGAACAAATCCATGAAAGAATACCAAGTAAGATCTTGATGGGGCTTGCCCCGAGACACTGAATTCCACCACATACATAGGGAAACTTAATTCATGAAGGTTGAATACATGACCTACAATGACTTGGGCAACCCAATGAGGTTAAACTCCCTTTAAATCTTCTACATCTACTACTTTACTACGGAAGGGTCTTTTAGACCATAAAACAGAGGTGGATCTAGCTTCCTAAACTCACGAATATAATCATTAGGTTGATCAACTATACTATGACCACCCATTGAATATTCAATGGCATAACTGCTGGACAAGAAAAGTCAAGGAACCAATCAAGGCCAACTCAATAAATAAAAATACTCAAAATCAAACACCACATAGGTGAAAATCTCTAAACCCAAGAAAAAAATCTATCATAACATCAACACTTTTATCTTTGAAAACATATTTAACTTAAAACAATTTTGGTGGGTTAAACCCTCTCCATTGGTATTACTTATATTCTCACTAACATGAATATTTCTAGGCCACCCCAGGAACCAATCCAACATACCAGACATCCTTTTATATTCCCACATACCACTATGCATGTGAGCACCCTGAGGAACATCAAGTCTACAATAAAACAACTTCGTTTTCCAAAAAAACAAATCCTTAATCTCATTTCTGATAAAATAATCCCCAAATTAAATATATAATTCTGAAAACCCATTTTTTGTTTTTTTTTCAAAACCAATTTTTCTGATTCAAACAACATCCAAAGTCAGAGGAAACCTAAAACAACTCAAACAGGTAACTAGTGTCAGTGGGTGACTTGACCATATAGTTGGAGGCCCTATTCCAAACACCTCACCAACATAAATAGAATTTTAGGACCATGAACTTATCTCCATATGGATTTCCAAGACATGCAGCTCATGTGGACTATTTTCCCAACTCCCCCTGTCATATCCCAATCACAAAACATTCCATAAACCCCCCAAAACTAAATAAACCGAACTTCACATGGAAACCCGAGGATTAGAATGATCAAGAGTTTGCAACGCTCTTTGCACATCCACCACTCGAGGCCTGACAATTGTACTCCTTCTACCTTGACATCCCAAATAGGAAAGGGCACTCTGAAAAAGTGAGGTCCACTAAGAGCCGACCTCCTATGATACCATTTTTTCATGAACCGGCCCGAGTTGACCTCAAACCTGTCACGTGAGATGATCCGCAACAAGGCCTAAGAGGCGTTCCTGATCCTCCCGGGCTAGCGACAAGCGCCTGGGAATTGACAGAGATGATGGGAATGATTTCTCTCAATACAAAAAAAATAAAAGAAGATAAAATAATAAAGATCCGCACAGAAAAAAAAAACAAAAAAAACAACTAAACATGGTATGAAGAAGATAAAACTAACCTAACTCGTCATCAGAACTAACTCCGTGTGACCCCGTAGGTCACTCTCCAACTCAATGATCAAGCGTCACCCAAGACGACTGCATCCAAGCTGGAGCCTACACACAAATTAAAAATAGAAAAGAACTATAGTCATGAGTCATAAAACTCAGTAGGCTAGCCCAATAAATATTTTCCAATGCACTACCTTTAACACTAAGAAACATCAATTCTATGTTTAAACTAAAATATGTTAAAGTATGAATTTCTACAATTTTTACTTGAAAACATTGTACAAACCAATATTATTATTCATTTGAAAAATCATAACAAGAGTTTGAAAAACATTTTCATAGGAGTTGGGAGACCAAAAATGTCACTTTTCATAAAAAACACCACCCAAGGGTACATGAAGATATGACAAGGGCAACGTAAATAGGTATGAAAGTATCTCTGCAATAGTTCCATAGCTAAAATCCAATAAACATAGGAGAACCTAAGAGATCGAGACTAATTCAGAAGACACTAATACATGTGACCCAATCTACAGTATCATGCCATATACAATGAAATATAACCCTCCAAAATGATCGGTAATCCTTTCTCAGGTAGGCCAAGGGAAATCCCATAGTAAAGATCCCAAACATATATGCCTCCTATGGGCCAAAGGTTAGTACCATAACCTACCAGTATAGTACTCGTCTTAGACAATTCTCTCAATATATCATGTTCATATGTCACAAGTATAAAAGGAGGTGAGCCGACAGATGTATTCGAACATAAAATCACAACATATATTTATAATAATATGTCACAGTAGGTATTACCCCAAGTCTCCCCAATGTCTACAGTCAAGCCTTATAATAAATAGATTCCAAATGGTTCCCAACAGAGGAACCCACATAATAGATCTCAGGGATTCCACACCGAGGGCATCCCAACCATTCCATGTTGGCAAGGAATAAGGAGCAACTATCAAAGGTTTCCATAATAAGCACTACCCCTTATTGTTAAAAAGTGGTCAAACATGCTCTTAAACATTCCATAAATTCATTTTCTACAAAAGATGAAAACCAATTTCCTAAGAGGTGAAAGGCACACCGTTTACCGAATAAAATCATTTTTTAAAGTCATTAAAAACATTTCTGACACACTTTCAATCAAAACCATATTTTATGATAAACCCAATCCGAGATACAATTCCTTGTCACAAAAAAAATTAAAATCCTAACTTCACACTTTACTTAGCTTAAAATATTTGAATCCTTTTTAAGAATTCCAAAATCCATCATTTCACAAGTAACACATTTATCATCGTAGCCAAAAAATGTTAGAATTCCATAGAAAAACCAAAAAACATAATTTTAAATGCAGCCAACACATTAAAAAACACAAAAAAAAAATTTTATATCACTTTTGAAACCTAAAATCCAACTGGGAAAAATTCTAAAAACCAATCATGAAATGCTTAGAAAAAAAAGTTCAGTAGAATCTCACAATATCATAAAACACCCATTTTCATGTTAGGAACTTATTTAAAATGCTAAAATAGGTTCTAAAATTAAAAAATTCGTTACTAGACCAATGAAACATTAAATTAAAGAAAACAGCCTGCACAACTATAACTGGGTGATATCATTTTCATAAAAAAAGGAAAAAACTACCCATTTTTCAAACAAAGTTAATTAACCAAATGATTCCCAATAAAAATTAACACCTCATAAAAGTGAATACGATTGAACATATGAAACTCAAATTATAAGGTCAAGCATAATAAGACCCTATATTTTGTGTGCCATATATCACAAAATAAAGTCAAAAATCATCAAACATGCTTAAAAACGCTTGCACGAAAAATAAATTTGAACGAGATCTTGAGATTATCACATATTAATCCTAAAAAGTTCAAAAAGCATAAAATTGACGATTTGTAAATTTAAAATGACATGTGCATGGGAATACTACCTCGAATCCATGGCGCAACAATAACACCCATTGGAAATCACCTCGTGTGGGTTATAAAAAACAAAACTGACCAAAAATATTCCCATAATCAACAAAACCCCCTAATAATACAATGGTAAAAATAAATAAGAAAAACATGGAAGATTTAAATGGACAAGAATTAAATGGGTGATCAAAAATTAAATGGGTAACTCGTGGTTTAACAGTCGGGTGGGGGCTGCATGCTGAACCAGGAGGAGGCCGGAGGTGGTTATCCATATAAGGGATGCCCAAGAGGAAGGTACACCGACAAGGGAGGCATTGGCATGGTTATTTGCACCAAATGGTGTCACACCGGACTGGTAGAGGGGTTCTACGCGGTTGGATGCGGGCTGACCAGGGGGCTGCGAGCGAGGGCCGTCGGAGTAGGGATGGGGCGGTCATGCCTCCATCTTGAGCAGGGGGGTTGGGGTTCCGTGTCAGTGAAGGAGGGAGGTGGTAGGGTCACCTGTGCAGAAGAGAATGTGCTGAAGATGGTGGAGGATGTTGCAAGGGATAACAGGAGGTAGGGGCCAATGTTTCTTGCTGATGGAGGGAAAAGTACATCCGAGGAAGTAGGATGGATGGGTCGCTATATGAAAGGGAGGATCCGGATGGATGTTTCACGCTGAGAAGACGGTGATGAGAGGAGCCGCTGGGGCGTGCCCCAACGAATGAGAAGGGGGACCGAGAGGGAGAGGATAGAGTGGGGTTGGGGGATGCACAACAAACCCTAAAAAATAAAGGTTAATGAGAAAACAAAGAGAAAAAAACTAAATACATACATACATATATATATATATATATACATGGGGTTAAACTCCCAATAACTAAATATTAGAGAATATAATAATAATAAAAATTATTGTTATTATAATTATTATATCATGATGGTAAAATTAAATATAATAAAATTATTTATTTCATTTTAATGATAATAAAATTAATAATTTTAGTTCTCATCTAAAATAAAAATATTAATATTCTTAATAACCATAAAAATTTTAAAAGACATTATAAATTAACATTTACTTATTCATTTTAATTCTTCAATGATAAAAAGGCCACATAGTTTCCTGGGCAAAGCCGTGCGGCATCGCACTCCACCCATGCTTCCAATGATGTCGAACCCAAAACACACACTTTTTTAACATAAACTCAAAAAAAAAATTCCAGGACTCACCCCAGACCCCAGTAAAAATATTTATTGGTAGAAAAAATAATTAATTAAATTTATACACATGGGTTGGGGTGTGAAATATAGGGGGAATTTTTTTTTGGAAAGGATTCTTGATTTGTTACTATTGTGAATAATTTTGAAATAACTAAAGGGATAAAGAGAGGTGCTAACTATGATGCTTCAATGAATTTGGTTAAGGATAAATAAGTTCCATGAAGAACAAGGGGATTGTGAGATCATTCATTAAATCATTAGACACTCTGGTACCAAGCATAGTGTACTATATATAGAGAAACTAGATAGAGAAGTAATGCACCAGATGAAATAGTAAGATTATTGATGAATAAGATACTGGAAAAAGAATCAAAGGAACCAAAAGAAGTATAATGGATCATTCAAAATGTTATTTCATGAAATGGTATCAGAAGAATAATATCAGACATGTATTATGAGATGAACAATATTATATTGATAAGCTTCAAATTAATTGATACAAGATAGATAATTAAAGAGAATCATTTCTCTTTTCTACTATGAAGATTAATTACATATGATGAAGATGTCTTGTAACCAATATAAGAAAATAAGTATTCAAGTTGATTAGGTGAAGAGTTATATGATTTTTTGAATTATGTTTCATACAATAAAATTCAAAGAAGAGTTTTTTCACACTGTTGTGAATAAAAGAGAACATTAGGAATAAAAAATTTACACTATTATATTCAATAGAAATCACATTGGTGGAAGGATTTCTTATTTTTGAAAAGAATATAAATAGTATTAAGGCTATCTATAAAGGTTTTATAAATTTCCAGTAAGGTGATTCAATTGTAATAGACTTTTTCTATTCAAGGTACATAGGATAGTTTCCATTCCCCTCCAAAAGTGCAAGTATCCACACATAAGTTTATGATTTTTTTTCTTTCCTAACAACTATAATTGGTATCTTATTATAATAGACAATCCTTGTACTGGTCAATACAATAAAAATACAGAATTACTAATCTTAATATGTAGTTAATTTTATAAAACATCATTCACTATACCATAACTTCATTTATATACTTTCATATGAAATTAAAAGACAACTTGTGAACCAAGATCATAACAGGTCTAATAGGTAAAGTGATAAAAGTATATATTGGTTCAAAAAAGAAAAAAACCATGATTCAACCCTATTAGTGTTGATTATATTCCAAAGTGGTATTAACACCTGATAACCTTCATATATTGACACTTTTATTATACAATCCTTATGGATGAGATAATTGGGGATGGTTGGTTATATTTTTTATTATATCATCAATTGAGTTTAATAAATATGGAATATTTTATCTCTTATGATGAGAATGACATCTTGTCCATAGATTGTGAAATACTAGATGATTCTATAAACATAACTAGACAAGTGATATGTGATGTTATTATATTTACATTGTGACATGTGATGTTTCATACATTAGGGTGGATAGAATGAGAAGTGAAAATCTGTGTGTCCTGTCTATACTCAATGAATTAAGAATAAATGAGTATCTATGCTTGATTGAAAAACTATTCATCCTATTGTTAAATGATGTATTATATAAATAGAACACTTAAAAATATATTATTATATATAATATAGGTGGTGGAAACATGTATCTAGATACATGTTTTGAGGTATATCATTCCAAATCCCATTATAGAAGAAATTGTATAAATGACATTCAAGAGGACATTATTTGTTTATTCTTATAAATTTATAAATTCTTCATTATTTTCTACACTACAGAGTCCCATCGGGTCACACTTTATTATTGAATGAATTAGGATTGAGATACTCAATACACAAAGAGCTACTCTAGAAGGGTTTTTGAGTTTATACCAAACTTGTTTTTGAAGGTTATTCACAAGGTATTTCAGATGATATAATACATGGTAATGTTAGCGATAACATTATAAGAGTTTTTAGATTATATAAAAAAAGTGTTTTGGATATTATTTCACAATTTTTTTTATATGATATTATATGGGGTTGATTTGAAAGAAGTTTATATGGATTTAGTTCTAGTGGGAGATTAATTGAGATATGCCCTAAATCCATAAATACTTAGGATTGTTAAATTGTTTATGTTATATTATATATTATTGATTTATTATATTTTAGGGTATATATAAAATATGGCACATCATAGCCTTATATTTCGGAATAGTATATGACATGATAAAGTAAGGTCACTCTGTTAACATTACTATATTACATTGAATGATATGTCTATATCAAAAGAGTTAATATATAATAAAAATAATATTTTATGATTGTCAAGAAGATTCTAAATGTTAAATGATAATTATAATGTATTACTCTAAATAATTACATCATTTATTGAAAACATTTAATATTATCAACTATATTGTAAATTAATTCAATTAATTACTATGTAAATGGCCTAAGAGATATAAAAAATTTGTAACTGTTTGAAATTTAATCCTACATTATAAACATTTGAGTAAATTCATGGGAGTATCCCAATGGCCTTTATAAATATACCAAATCTACTTATATTGTGACCCAAAATAGTGTTTATTTCATATTAACTCTCCTCAAAATATTTATTTCTTCTTCTTCATTTTCCTTGAGAAATACTAGCATATTAGTGAGTGAAAGAGAATCATGATTCAAATTAGAAAATGGATACACCACATAGGAAGGAGTCCCTTGGATAATTCTTGGAGATTTTAATCAAATAGTGTGATTTAACATAGGATCATTGACTATATTTGGTTTAAGGAATAAATATGTTCTTAAATTTTTTCATGAATGGTTTTTGTTTTATGAAATTGTGGTCTTAGGTTTTATTTTTGTTAGATTCATTAAAAAACTTGAATAAGTGTCATTAAACCATTATAAATTGATTGTCAAAAACCATTGATAGAAATCTTAAAACACTTATATGAAAAATACATTTTTTAAGTATTGAAAATTAATATTATGATATATTTTTTATTCACACCAGAATGTGGAATAAATGATTGTGTGATATAATTATTCATCATTAGTATAAATATGTAAAAACAATTCCCTAAATATGAAATTTTTTTAAACTAATAAATCAATGTGTTTTTAGATATTTCACTAGAAATGAAACTAATACTAAAAGAAATATTAGGTATTATTAATTTTTTTTGATAATATATTTCCGAATTTGAATTACATAAAAAATAACTGATAATAATTTATTTTGAAGGATGGAATTAGAAAAAATATACTAAAATAATTGAAAAAAATTATGTTAATTTTATAATATTTTGGTTTTATTATCCTAATTATAAGGATTTTTTAATATAATTAAGACTATTATTTAATTTTTTTTATCCATATGCATTAGGTAATAGTTAAATTTAGATTACATCCTATATAAATTTATATTATTTATCAATATGGAAATATTTATTATTAAATATATAAATGAATCGTTAAAAGGATAAAATGTCTAAAGAATATTAAACATTATCAAATATTCTCCCAATTATGACAACTGAGAACATATTTATCACTGAAAGATTAAAAATAAATGAAACATTTATCTCTATTATAAGGATATGTGCATAAATATATAGATTTAACATTCAAATATTGAGGTATTATTATATTAAATTTGATACAAGGTAATATTTTTCATCCTTATTCAAGGATATAAATAATTATATATTCCAAATTTTAAAACCAATATAAACATGTTCTGCTAGTGTTGGAAATGTGTTTGGTCAATATAAATATATATTTTGATTGGATATTTATTCAAATATTGAGGAATGAGAATTCAGGTAATTATAAATGGAAATGGATATATATAAATTCCTCAAATCATGTTGAGTTTATTGTAATTCCTGAGGCATGTGGTGAATTTTTTTTGTTGAGATTATTTATTTAACCCATTAAAATAGGGTTTGACTCAGTGTGAATATCATTCTAACTAATTTATATGAGAATTACTTGGTTTCATAGTATAAAATAATAGTTATTCATGTTTCTCAATTACAATCCTCTTTTCATTAAACAATTGTTGATTAAGAATAGTGGGAAGGAACCAAAGGTCTCCTTCCTCCTAGAGTATCCACTGTTTGGAAAATTAGTCTTCCTTGACCCATCAAGAACCAATCTTGACCAATTGTTACGTTGAGTGTGCCATCCCAATCCTTCCTCCAAAAGGACAAGGGATTCTTACTAGAAAAAACAAGGCATATCAAAGAAATAATAGGCCTTAAATTAAGTAATCACATATCTCTTAAATAGTAAATAAAAAATTTAATTATATATTGAATAGAAATAAATAAATGACATGAATGCGAAGAATGAAAAATACCCACAATAATAATATAAATCAAAACCAAGGTAATAAAAAACACAGGGGCATAATATCGATCACCCTGATATTTTAAAATAATAACATTGTTTTCAATATCGTATGCAACATGTAACATCGAGCTTTAACAACCCAAAACATACATTCTTTTAAATTTAGTCTATTTGATAGCTTGTGGAACATTCTCCCTGAGTTTAATTGAACTTTAATATTATATATTATTATAATAAAAATGTTAAATTAGAGTGTAAAAATAATACTTAAATAATTATGAAAATTACTCTTATATATTTATTAGAAATTAAATAAAAATAATTTAAAAGAAAAATAAATGTTTCTTAAAAAACTGTATTTTTTTATAAAAGGAAATTTAACCGCATTCTGTGGTCATAATTTAAAATTAAATTTTAACAATTTTAGAAAATTTATTTGAAAAAATTAACTTCAATTTTTTAATCATAACAACTAAATTACCTTAGGTAAATCATTTTAAATTTTTCTGAAATGCATCATTTTTTTTATGAATAGTGAAAAATAAAGAATTTTAATTTAAAACTCAAGTTTGGTTTAAATTATTTTTAAAGTTAAATTATATTTTAATATATTTTTAAAGTAAAATTATTTATGTAATATATCTATTAATAATTTTTTTGAACTTTAATTATTTTCATATTAATTTTTTTTAAAAAAACCATTGTAAAATGTTGACCATTTCATCTATGAAAACCCGCTTTCTCATCACAGTCGTGGCATTAATTTAAAATTAACACTATCCACTTATGTAAATGGAATTTATAAAAATGTATTTCATATCTATAAGTGTTATTATTTATATTATATAATATGTTCAACTTAGTTTTTTACTATAATGAATCAGTAAGAACTGTTAAAAATATTTACCATGGTTAGGGTAAAAATTGATTTACCGGGGGGTTTAAACAAAATTGAAAATGGTTAAATTAACCTAAAAACTGTCTAAAATATATTTCTTCAAAATATTTAGTCCTTATAATTTATAATTGTAAATATTAATCTATTTTTAACCTTTTTAATGTGAAATACATGAGTAATCCTTTTCTTTTAAAAAAATACAAGTGTGACACTCACTTGACTTATAAAAGGCCACCCCTCTCCTCTATTATTCACACTTTAAAACCATTTTCATTCATCCAATTAATTCAATAATAACATAAAAAATTCCCTAATATCATCATATCATACTTCATTTTATATTGAATCAATCCTTGTAATGATTTTGGTTTAAATCTATGTATGTTACAAAAGGATGAGGCAAAGTTCTTCATCGAGCCTTTTTATTTTATTTATTCTTATACCTACTTAAATTATTATAAAACAATGATGAAATAATAAAATAATAATTTAAATATAATTATATGTTTTTATGTGAGTTTCATGACCATCAACCATTCACACTTCTATCAAATGGGTTACGAAATCATCTTCTATGTGTATGGTGGACAACCACATTGCAAAATGATGTAATTCATTTTTTCCATTACCACATCTAATGGTTGGGTATGTTGATGAATATAAAGTATATATATGAAATTTATAACATAATTTTATATATTTAGTCATTATAAAGTATATAAGTTTTTTAATTTCTATTCCATAGTGAATATGTTAACATCACTCATGTTTATGGCATGTTAACACCACGTGAAGCGATGTGATTTGTTTTTCACTAACACTTTCCGTGGAAGGTAATAAGGATAAATTAAATAATTATATTTGATATGTATGAAATAATTATGACATTAATGAAATTTAATCTATCTGAAAATATAATATATCATTTTATTTCTTACCCTTTCATTCACTTAAGGATGATAACATCATTCGTGTATGTGTGGGCTACAACCTACATGAAGTGATGCGACTCTCTTTTAATAACCACACCACATAGATGATATGTATAAGAATATTTAAGGAAATATATTATATTATTATTATTATTTAAATATAAAAAATTAATTAACTCCTTTCCATAATGATCATCGATAAATTGAAACATTACCCATGTGTACGTTTGACCTACCGTCTCTATGATCGTAATGTAATTTATATTTCAAAAACATTTTCCATTATTGGTATTAAAATTATAATTTATGTATAAATATGATAATTATCTCATGGTTATTATTTTTTATATGATGAAACTATATAATATGCATTAGAACAAGAACGTTCATGATAAAGAAGAAATGAGAAAAAAGAAAATTAACACCCGAAACAATGAAAATAATAAAAAATTATTAATGAACATTTGGTTAGATGTTATAAAATTATAATATATGACATTATAAATAATAATATTTTTATTTTATAGAATATTTAAAATATTAAACCAATTATAAATGAGTTTAAAACACATTTAACCAACAAAAGCGTGAGATAAGTGACTTTGTCTAAATTTCCCTTCATTGAAGAATATTGTAATGTTATACCCCAAATTTATAATATATGGTTTATAAAATGGACCTTTTAAAAGTGATATAATAAATATTTAATAATTCATGGTATTTTATGTTTCAATTATAATTATTTCCTCCTAGGGGATTTGAATTAAAAATTACCAAGTGGTAATAAATTTCCTAACTCAATTTATTTTCATTTGGTTATATTAATTCTTCATTATCATTGATATTCTATGTATATGTGTGTAATTAAATTTTATTATCTTATGTTATATTTACACTTTTTAGGAATATTCACATTTGATACAGAATTTTTTTTTCATTTATTAATCATCACCTGAAAATTATTATCCTTATAAATGTTTATTTCACAATCTCATTTGAATCGAGATTATTTATTCATGAAATTAAATTGATTGAATTTATTTGATCATTATGAAATAATAAAATTTCATTTTCTTATACTATGGTTATTAATTAATTTTTAATGTTATATATTTCATTTTTACACTCTTTGGAACATAAAAAGATTGATAAATTATTTTTGAGAAAATTTGATATCATTTCTCTCTTCGGTCAGAAAGCCTTTTACTTCCAAAACCATGATTTATAAAATTGTTTTAATTTTTTTTATCATTTTAAAAATGGTTTAACAAATAATTTTCTACCCATTTTACATTTTGATTTTTTTTTGAAAAGAATCATCATATCGTTTTCAAAATAAGAATCATTTGGACTTTATTGAAAACTTGAAAGGAATCATTAATTTAGACTATCTGGAATGTATAGAATTTCATGATATCATGAAGACTAAATGTTTTAAAAATTCATTTACTATTTTTTAAATGGTTATTTTTAAATTAATTTATTTACAAAAGGTTTCATAAATTTTTTTGTTTTAAAATAATTTTAAAACTAAAAATATTATATTCCTCGAGAATGTTTTTATTAACATTTTAATGGTATTTATTTTCATCAATAACATCAACTATTTATTGTACTTATAATTAACTTGGGATATTTTGTATAAATATCATCTTTATTCTTTATTTAGATGGGTTAAGATCATTTCGACCAAGGAATGTATTTACATTTACTCCCTTGATTCATCATTTGGAAGTCATTAACTCTCCTTCGAAAGATTCACTCTCTTGTGATCATTTTACAATTGATTTCTCTTAAATATCAATATTATTTATTTACCATTGATATTTTTATTTATAAAAATATATATAATTTTTTACATATGTTGTTTCTCTTAAATAATCATATTCTATGTATCATTTATATGATTATTTCCTAAAACATACATCATTTTTACATATTGTGTTTCAATTAAATACCCACAATATTTATATCATGGATATGACTATTTCATAAACTATATAAAAATTTTACAGATGATTTTTAACTTTAATGTTCTTTTTTTAACTAATAAATATTAAAAAATCCATATTATTTAATCAATACTGATATTTGTTGATAATGAATATTGATTAATGAATTAAATAGATAATTTGATAGATGAGAAATGTTTTTTACCTTTAGTAAAGGGTGGGACCAAAAATTATATAGCCCCTTGATAAATAAGTAGTATCATGAGGTGAATCAACATGAAAGTATTAAAACAGCTTCTACCTGTAGTTTTAAACTGTATTGTGAAGGGTACTTACGTTAGATCTATCATGATGTTTTAGATCATGACCCCCAATAAATAATAATTTATTTATTTGATAATTTAATTATTATTATTGTCCATGATATATTTACTTTGATATTTTCTCTAGATGAATTTCATTATCAGTTATTTATTAAATGATATGTGTTTTTATTTATTTACCTTCCTATTTTAATTATTTCTTATCTTTTAATAATATTAAAGTAATTTAAATGAATTTTGAGATTAGTTATTTACCTTTTCATATTAATTATACCTTCTTTAATAATGATAGTCAGATTATTTACATGGAATGTGTGCTCAGTTATTTAAATTTACTCACCATTTATGCTTATTTATTTCTAATAGCTTTCTCTATACAAAATAATTATTTAGAATTTCTGTTCACCCTTAATTTTTTCCCTTTTCTTGGATTCTGAGAAGTCCACTATGATTAATGTATAAGGGTACTCTAGATGTACTAATGTCATTATCGAAAAAATATGTTGTGTGTTTCATTTTCAAATACATTACAAGAATTAAGTATGTATCTTGTTTACCAAGGCAACTAAACCATTCGATCCTTTGGGATGTCATTACTTATATCTTATACAAATTTATTAATCAGACATCATCTCTAATCTACTGGGGTTAACGTATCTATTTATTATATCAATGTAAAATTGTTACAACCGCTTGTTATATTGGTTGGATTTTTCTATAGGTTTTTAATTTAGATTCATTGTAATATAAATAAGGATGAATGAGTCATGAAATTCGTTGAAATTTTTGTATTATTTTTGTATAGATGATCTGAAAAATTATGGAAATGATAGAGGTCATTCCATGAGAACATGGGTCATGGTATGAATGATTCTGAGATAAGAAGCAATAGTAGAGTTCAACTTCGTAAGTATGGTATGCAAGAAGATTGAAAATTAAATCCCATAAAATAACTTTGGAAGTGTTTCATACTATATGGCATAATAGTTCACAAAAAATGATATATAATCTTATTTTGTTATTTTTTATTGATTTTTTGTACCGCATCAAAAATGGTAACATAATTAAGACTATTTGAAGAGATTCAATAATTCTTAGGGTGAAGCTATCACACTGTAGAAAGCATGCCACACCTTTTTAGGTGATGGATACATATCAAAATTACCATAAATGATAACCTTACCATCCCATTAATGTTGATGCTTGATGTTTGCATGTTGTGAAGGATTAAGACACACTATGACTGATCTAGACATTGAGGGAAATTAAGAAGAATATGACCCATCATTATGTGGAGAAATAGGTCGAACTGTAATTATAGTTTTCTATAAAGAAAACGGTAACCATGTATATGTATTATTGTAGTTTGGTAGTTATTTAAAAAAATAATAAACTCCCTTTCAAATTTCAATGATGTAGATGAATTGCGAATCATTCCAAGGGATTCGTTGGAATGGGAAGTGAGTTGTTGTCTTAATTTCAAATTTTAAATTCAAAATTCATTGTATATAAGGAAAAATATTATGTGTAGAATAAGTTTATCACACACAAAGGATAAGATTAAGAATCCTAATGATTCAAAATTAGTGTATTAGAAGTAAATAATTTTGAATATCTAGAATTGAAATGTTGAGTGCGATCATATAGAGTTTCATAGAATATTAGATCTGAAAGTATTATTTTCTGTATATATCATTGAATATGTAGAATTTAATGAATAGATATCCTGAAGAACACCATTTTGGTTTGGTTATAACTATTTTTATTGAAATTATATAAGATTTACTTAAGTTTAAATTAGATATTTAATTCCCTCTTAAAATAAAGTTAGTTGAAGAGAGGAAGTGTTCATCGACTATGATGCGAAATGATATATTATAAAAAATTTAATGATAAAATATTTATTTAGTGATTTCTTGTAATATCAATAATAATTTGATATGTACTCCTTGGATGTGTCCTATTTTAGGTCAACTAAGTAAAATAGTGTATTCATGTTCTTTGTTGTCTATGTATTCTGTTTGTGCCAAAAAAATAAGGTCAAAGTATTTTTTATAAGGTGAATAAAATATATTATTTGGTTTAAATAAAAATAAATATCATTACATCCTAATTCAACCACTATTATTGTATTTATTGGGACTTTAGGAAATTAAATTTTGTTGTAGATCCACATGTTGATTCTGGAATTTTTAGAAGGAAATCACTATCCTAGAGTATAATTTGAATTCAGAGGGAGAAACTTAATAAATAAGGTTAATTATTAGACATGAAAAAATAAAATTATATCTCATCTATAATCTCTTGGAGAAAATATGTACAATGTGTCAGTTATGGGATACAAGTGATATTATTGGATGATCAGCGATGAAATCTGATAATAATCAGTTGAATGATAATGTTATGTCTAAAAATACATTTTCACAAGAACTATAACTAAATTATATGTGATGGTTACATATTTTACTACAGTAAAACAGTTTAGGATAAGTTTTTTAATATATTTATGTGAAAAAAATGTAAATGAATCAAAAAAACATGTCTTGAATATTATGTTTGATGACCTGAAAATGAATCCTACTAAAAATATGGATGGATTCTTCAATCATCTCACTGATGTTATTTTTTGAATACATGGAATTATACATGTGGTAAAATCTTCAAATATTTTTAAAAAATAATCATTATTTTTTCATCCATGTATAAACCAAAAGAGTTATCAATTGAAGAGAGTAATCTTAGAGATCAATATCATTATGAATTACAAATCAAAATGGTTTCATATGAGATATGCATGAAGTTAGATAACTCATTATAACATGTATTTAAAAATATAACATTCAAATATATTGATAATTAGGAGTTTAATGATACTGAGATTGAATTTGATGTATGTAATTATATCTTATCACTTATTTCAAGATTTTTTAAAAGTGAAAAATTTAGAATTTAATGTAAATTACATTTATAGTTTTTTCATATTGGGAATATTATACTTTTTGTTATTAGATATCTGAAGAAGAATGATGAAGAGGATGGTGAGTTTGAATTCTCACCACAATAGAAGAATAATTTTCTCCCTATAAGGAATTTAAATTATTTAAATTCATGTTTTATGAATTTTTTAGTGGAGAGTGATTATAAGAAAAGAATAATAGGATGTGGAGGAAGTTAAATTAGAACACATTGAGACAAAATTTATCTCTTACATTAAAGATTCCATGATAGATTAGTAGAAATGTTTAAAACTGGTATTGAGGAAAATGATCATTTGAATAGAATGGTAGACCTCAAAGTATAAGTTTAAGGGATTCATTAAGAGAGATATATATATAGATACATAATAATTGAAAAATCCTAGGATTATTAAATAAATATTTAAAATATGATGATGAACTTGAAGAGAAGTTAATAATCATGATAGAATAGCAAAATAATATGAGAAGAATCATATCAAATATGATAAATCATTTAATTTCAAATTGAGGATTAAGGAATAGACCAAGATCATTGATGATCCTGATACCTTTTTCAAGGATAAGGTCAAGAAGATCAATAATCTAGAAGAATAAGAAGTCATTTTCTGAGGAAAAAAATTAAACTTGAAATAAATATAGATGGATTTAAGAATAAACTTCAGTTTGAGATGTTTTTAAATGAGGATTTAAATAGAGGACTTAATGAGGAATGATAAATTTTGAAGAAATTTTGAGTACTAAAAGGGGAATTGATATCGGTAAAAATGATATAAATTTGGGTATTGAAACATCAATTAAAATGTTAGTAAACATGAAGAGAACCTAAAAGTAGATGAAATTGATTTTTTTAACCACATATAACAAATAGAAAATAAAAGTGTTTTTATTTCTAAATTATATGGTCATAAATATATATATCACAGGAAGAAAAAAAATATATTCGCATATAAGTCAATGGAGAATGGGGGAAATTCAATTTAATTTAATCCCTTCGCAGAATAATTTTAATCACATTGAATCAGAAAAATTGGATTTAAACATTTGTTATAAAATGATGAGGATGTACTAATAAATGCCTAAAATAATTTGAGATTTTTTTTAAAGGAAACTAGGATGATTTAGAAGTAATATTTATATAATATTTCATTGATATAATTAAAAAATATTAGCACTATGATTCTAAATAATGGATTCACGTCTCATTTGACTGAAAATATAAATCTATTAAAAAATAAAATGTGAATAGTTAATTTAATAGTTAGTTTTATGAATATTAGATATTTTAATATTCATATATATGGGGAGACTCAAATAACTAGTGATAAGTTAATGAATAATGATTTTATTTATATTGATTGAATTAATCCTAATTTATTAAGCATTAGTCAGCTTTATGGCTCAAGTTTGGAAGTCACATTTACTTAGAATGGTTATAGCATCAAAGGAATGTCATATAATTATCTTATGAAATTTTTAAAATAATGGAAATTTTTTATCATGTAGATAGTAGAGAAAATTCTTGTCTTTGAATCATGGAAGAAGAAAATAGATTTTAGCACTAGAGGCTATACCTCATCAATCAATATAGTATGGTAAAATTTCAAAGTTTATTGCTATATTTGATATTCCTAAATTGAAGAAACGTCATAAAGTGATTTGTGAAGGATTTATATTATGAAATATGGATCAAAATCTATATCCTCTAAAGAAGAAGATCACATATGTTTTATAGAATTTGGTTCATAGTGACATGTGTCTAAAATAATTTATGTTGTAATTTATGGTGACAAGTATTTAATTTTATTTATTTATGAATATATAAAAATGTGTTGTGATATTTTTATGTGATCAAAGTAATAATTACTATCTTGCATAAAAAGGTTTCAATGAAGAGATGAAAATAAAAACAAAAGAAACTTAATAATTCTGAGATAAAAAAATGTAATGGATTACAAATCTTATGAGGTTGAAAATTACCACATAAATCAATTCAAAAAGCATGGAGTATCAATAGTTTGGATTCTCTAATAGAGTGGGGATTTGGAAAGAATAAATCTAATAGTAAACAATAACGAAAATACATTGTTGATAGATAGTTGAATATCAAATTACTACTCTAATTAAGTTGTTCAAGTGGATTTTTTAACTCACAATAGTGTATTACTCAGTCTATGAGTATATAAAACACCATAAAAAATGTGAAGTATATGGAGAACTTCTTAAAATAATATCTACTTATTTGGAAGAAAATGCTTCATTTAAAATAAAAAATAAAATCAGGTAAAATATAGTGATACTGCTGATGAAATTATTTTCCTTGGATACCTAATAAAGATTAATTCATATAAATGAAACCAATACACATTTTTTAATTTCTATTTATGAATATGTATTTGAATATTATTGAGAAATAAATAAAGATTTATGAGATTCTAAATTTTTTAAGAATTATTATTATTGTGAGACCGAATTTTTAGATGCATATGGTAAACATGTGAGTGGACTTATAAAAAATCAATAAGAAAAAAAGATCAAGTTTATCCAAGAAATATAATTGGAGATAAATCTACATAAAAAATACTAAAAATAAAAATTTTAATAGTGAATATGAATATATTTTTTTAAATTAAATGCACTTCATTTAAAGTAATTTAAAATGTGTAGTCATGGGTAAAATTTATGAATGAATAGTTGTATTAGATTGATAAAAATTTGACATGTGATATTTTATATAAAATAAAACATTATAAAATGATTGGTATAATGTGGGTCTTCATGAATAAGCTAGATGAAAATGGAAGTGTAATTCAAAATTATGAAAGGTCCATTTATAAGTGATATGAATAGGTTGAAGTTGTTGATTTTTAAGAGACATTTGAAATGATAGAAATAATAAAATATATTTTAATCTTCTTAATTTTTTCCATCTAAAAATAATTTCAATTATTTTAAATACATGTAATGATAACATAATTAATTAAGTCTATAATGAAGGGATTTATATAAAAAATATATTCCTATTTTTATCTAAAATTATTAATCAAAAGTGTATACGGTAAAAATGGATTGATATGGCCTAATAAAATGACCGCATACTTAGTATGAAGTTCTTTATATTTTAATAAGTAATGTAGACTTCAAAATAGAAGTGTTTGATCAAAACCTCCCTGTGAATATTTTATATGAATAATACTTTATGGTTTTGGAGAATTTTGATGACGCTATATTTTAAGGAAACAAGTAGAATTTTATTGATCAGATATATCAATTAATCAGCTTAAAATTTTACATGCCATTGATTAGTGAATTAAATAAATTTCTAGGGATATAAATACATCAAAAGGAATGAAACATATTCCTCTCATAGGTTAAGTATAAAAGGGATGTGTTGATGAAATTCATAATTGTATAGTGTAAGCATGTTTCCACACTTATAACAGCTATAAATAAAATGGGAATTATCAATATACGGAGGTAGTAGAATAAACATAGAATATAAGAATTATTGAAATTTTACTGTATATTAATTCTACCATAGAACGAGTTTATTTTAAACTTATATGGAAGAAGTTTCCGACTATTTTGCTAAGAATTATTGTCACATTGAAGGGAAAAACATACTGAGATATATTTTGGGTACACTAAATTATGGTTTAGTGTTCAATGTAATAATATGTTTGGATTCATTATCATAGTAATATTCCGGTTATGTTTTTTCCAATGTGGATAAAAAATACTAAATTAGTAGAGCATTTTAAATTGGCTGAAATTATGTTACATGGTTAAGTTAGAAAAAAGAATGTGTTTTGTAAAGAATAGTAGAAGTGGACAATATCCCAATCATTAAATATTAAATAAACCATATCTAGAATAATTAGTTATTGGAAGACATCGATGAAGTGGTGAAGTAGGAAATGATGATTAAGTGTGATAAAAAAGTGTTGTTGAGTTGACTAAAAATCTTGTACAATACTATCTCAAAAATAATATTCGGATATGATATCATTTCATAAAAGGTATTAGGGGAATAATATTTTGGAACTATATTTTATTGGAAATCAATATCAAGTAGAAGATATTATTACCAAACTGTTGGTAGAACATATATTTAATAGGGATAGGATGAACGTCATAGTTCATCCAATCTCCTCAAATTAATGAGGTTTGAATACCCCTCTCCCCATTGAACATAATTCTATTTTCAGTTTTTGTTTTTGTTTATAGAAATGTATCATTTACCATATTCCATAAGAATGGGTGAGACACTATCCTTTTAGATTTATAAGAATTAAATATTTGACCAGTTTTTTATGGTGTGAAATAGTTTCATTGGATCACCTATCATATTTTATACACCAACATTCAACTCACATAGGCTTTGAGATTAATGGAATAAGTTTTGTTAAGATTTTGAATAATAGTAGCAATTAAGAATTTATGATCTTGGTTTGAGATTTGGTAATATACTCCGTTGAATTTTATTTTCAAAGGGGGATAATAGGAATAAATAGTAGGAGAAATAGAAAGTTTGGTGAAGAGTATTATATGGTTGTTTAAAATTTTGGGTCTATTTATAGAGAAGGATTTCCAAAAGGGATATAATAAAATGAAAAACTAACTATAAGGTGTTATTTCATATTAAATCCCATGGGAATGTATAGAATATGATTTTTATGGATGAGATTACAATAATGGTTGAACAAAAAAATAAAAAGGGGTATATATATGAAGTAACAAGTAGTTTTTATTGGATTTATTATCATGGTGTTTGATTGGGATTAATATTTAAGTGAAGTTAGTTGGAAGAAATTTGACGTTTCTTGAAGATTTTGGAATATTATTAGAGATTTTATCTCAATAATTAATAAAATTATATACATTATGTAATGAAAAAATCTTTCACACCACCAATGTAGATGAGATCAAGAAAAAATGAAAAATTTTATCTCTGTAATGATAATATATTCCATGATAGAAATGGACTCCCAACAAAGAAACTTTTGAAGGGTGATACACTATGTGATATAATAGATCGAACGTCAAAGTATATCCAATCAAATTTTGGTAGTTCTATTTTTATAATATTGTATGGTGACACTGATTTCCATCCCACCAAGATTATTCATGCATATTCAATGATTTTAGAGTTTTATTTATATTATAGTTTAATGTATATCAAAATTCATTTAGTAAAGGATTAATGTCACAAAACCATGTCATGAGATCCTATAGATTCATGAAAAATGATGCTAAAAGTTTTCATATGTGTATTCCAATATCTATTTATAACATTTTTAGTAATTGATGAATGTTAAGAAAAAACTAACATGTCATTCCACGAAGTAATATCTTTCATCATTAATCTATATTTTTATATAATATGAACAAGGGGATCATGTAGAAGTATTATGGTGGATTGGTAGTTATTTAAATAAATAAAAACCACACATTCAAATTTAAATAATGGATATGAACTATAAATCATTTTGAGGGATATATTTGAAAGAAAATTTATTTTATATTTTAATTTAAAATTTGAAATTCAAATATTTTATAGATACTGGGGAAAAAAAGTTATGTAAAATATGTTTATCATACATAGGGTAGAAGAGTAAGAATCCTACAGATCAATAATAGGTGTATATGTTTTAAATAATTTTTAATATCTAGAACTACAAAGGTAAGTATGATCATAATGAGTTTCATTGAATATTAGGTCTGACACATTATATTTTGTGCATATTGTTAATGATATATAATTTAAAGAATAGAGTATCAAATAGAAAAATCTATCTTTATATGGGGGATTCATTTGATTTAAATATTTTATGATATACTTGTGTGTTTATTTCATCTTTATACCCCTCTTAAAAGCATTGATTTGAAGTGGGGAAGGGTTCATGGACCTGGAATGAGGAGTGAGATATTCTTAATGCTTTAATCACATACTAGTGAAGTAGTGAGTTATGAGAATATCAATAATACATTGATATGTGATCCTTGGGTATTTTCCACTTCATCTGAAATAAATAAAAGTGTGTTTTCTTATACTTTATTGTATTTGTATTTTGGTTATTCAAAAAAACAAACATAAAGTATTTTTCCAATGCAAGTATGATTGGTTCAAAGAAAAATATATTTCATCATACTCTATTTCACCCCCACCTCTTTGGGTGTTCAATATAAAATTAGTACAAAAAAATAATGGATCAATGATAAGGTAGAAAACCCCTTGTGGTATGGAATTATAGTACAATCTTTAACAATTTTAATCACCATTATGAACCACTAAGAGCTAACTCCACATACATCAATGTCACCTCCAAAGAATGAATCATCTGCATAGAAGAAAAATGTATGGGAAAGGATTCCGATAAAGGGGTGAGTATAAAAATACCTGTTAGGATTTACAAAAAATATAAGGGAATGATGGAATAAAATTTCTTATCAGAACCCATGATAAAAGGTGAATAAATAAAAACCCATTTTTTATATAAATATCATGAAAAAAATGGTAGTTTAAAGTATTAATTTAATAGTTTCTACACACTATGATCATATTTCATAGGAAAATAAATATATGTAATAAATCATAAATCCTACCTATTTGAACTAAGTTGATTGATAACAGCCACGTCATATTTTAGTAATTATATTGGGGAACTCACACCTCACTGAGGTATGAATGTCAAAAAGGTGGTTATTGACCACTATGGAGGAATTTTACCTCATCAAGGTCAATGTATATCAATTAAGGGGGTTATGACTCCTTGGATAGAGGACCCATTCCCTCTCTCATGGGGTGTTATTGGATCCATTAATTATTATGGGGAAGCACAATAAGTATAGATAAATGGTTTATCAACTTCATTATTGAAATACAGAACTGTACCATAGATCTAATTTGGGAGGGGGTACCAACTATACAAGTTGTATCGGGTATATGCACCCTATAATCAGTTTTACCTTGGGGTTATTGACCCTATAATGCATGTGGGTGACCTGAGACCTAATATTTGTATATCACACAGTGATTACTAACCCCTTTTCTTATCCAAAAACATTTCATAATCTCTTTCATAGACTCAATAGAGCCATGATACTCAATGTTCCAAAAAAACACTTTATAGATTTACTTTAATTGTGAATAGGATACTATCATATTGGTATAAATATAAAAACTCTTAGAATTAACAAATAATTCTATTGATTTTGAAACCTAGGTGAGAATATGAAATAGATATTAAAATGAGGGAAGGAACACAACATGTTGTTTACTCAACATGGAATTCATATCCCAAGAGGTAAAATATATATATACTATTATATATCGGTCATTGCATGTCTACATATATGTAACGTTATTCTACCTAACTTTTAAGGTGAGACTCGATAATTATTCAAGAGTGTAATCCTGACTCTGATAAGTTACATATCAAACACAGAATGTACTTTATAGTCCCACAGCTTGTATTATATATGGTTTACATAGTGATGATGTATTGTTCTCTATAATGGTAGTTGTACACTTTTAAAAAACCCAACATGTTATATAACGATACACACTCTGTGACATTTAAAAATTCTCTAGAAAACATTACCACCAAATGATACAAGATAGGGTGTATTCTCAATATCTACATTTCTTGTGATAATTTTTTCAATCTTTGAAAACCTAGATATCTAATTCAATATAGAAACTAATGATCCAACCATTAATTGTTCCCATCGCCACTACCTAACAGGTCATTACCCCATCAGAATATTTATTTATAATTTTTTTTAAAATAAAATATTAGTAAGTAGGATTGAACATAAATTATTGTGGGTGAATGGAATGAATCCTTATTATTCCCAAACCACTAAAAATAGTGATGCAAAAACATATAAAAATGGATATAGAAAATTTTTGAATGAAAAGTTTAAAATATAGATGATGATTTGGGAGAATGCTGTTAACTGTGTTAGAACCTACACATTGAGTTATAGCCACGAGACATGAAAAATATAATTGAGAAGGAATTTTATTGAAGAAAATGATTGAATAGATGGAGTTCTATAGAATGGTTTACAAATAGGTAAGTAATTCAAAAAGAAAACAATAACTTGATCATGAATTTTCATTATATATACTGCCAACTACTCAACCTGTTGACTTATTATAGTGGAAAAATTTATTCAAACATTCTGGGATTTGGATTTAATATATTGATTCAACTACCAAAAACAAAAAATTAATTAAAAATAAAATTTCTAATAACAATTAATTGAAATAATGAAACAAATATGGAATAAAAATTGAAATAAAATGAAATAATTTTTATCATCCTTTATAATGTTTTGTAGTGTATATATAAACATTAAATCAAAACAAAATACATTCAGTTCCAAATTTTTATTATAAATTAGATAATGAAAAATAAAATAATCTATATAATTTCCATATCCCTACAAATATATATCATATGATTTATTCTTATATGAATTTCAGCTCACATCATCAAAAAATGGTCTTGCTGCAAGCTATCGAAGTTAATCAAAGTCACACTTTCCATTTTCAAATGATTCATTTATAGAAGTATCTTGTTAATTATTAGATAATTTTATTTCTCACTCATTTTAAAGGAAACAACCACCATCATTAATTTATAATTCCTCCACCACAATGTTTTCATAACTAAAATAATGGAGTAATTGTTTTTCTTATGTCACCAATGTTGTGACATATGCCGGTTTTGCAATCAGGATTGGGAGGACATTGCACACCTCCTATTATCATGTTCCATTGCATCTGTGCTCTAGAATTCACTACAAAACATTTTGGAAATATATATCCAAGAGATCCGTTATATTGTAGCTTGCCTACAATACTGCGCCACATCCCAAGCCTATCCGCAACTCAAACACTCATTTATTTCCACTAATGTAGAGCTTTCTCAAATCCTTTGGACTAGATAGAATGACATCATACATAAAAAAATATTGTTTCTACCTTCAGGTGGATTTAGTCTACCTTTTTATGACTTCAAAGAAAGATAATTCACTACAAACATGTCACTGTTATAATATTATTCATGATTTCACTGTTATAAAGAGAATTTGTGTGCATGGAAACTATATGATGCAACAAGGGATCTTTGAAATTTTTTCTAGGCTCCCAATCAAGGATGGATCAAAATCAATGTTGACGGAGCCTCAAAAGGGAACCCAAGTCCTGTAGTCTGTGGTGTTGTCTTTCAATATCAGAATGGAAAATTTCTTGGGTGTTTTTTCAGTATGTGTGGTATTACTTCTGCCCTTGAAGCTGTAATGATTAGTGTAATTCATGAATCTCACTTCGACTGAGATAAAAGCATGCACAACATCTGGCTCGAAAGTGAATCCACTATTGTAGTGCAATCTATTAGAAACAGTGTAATTCACATTCCTTGGGAACTCACTGTGAGATGGATGGACTATCTCACGTTACTCTCAAGATGCCACTTCATTTTCTCACAGTTTCATCATGAATCCAATGCGGTACCGGATATGGTTTCTAACAAAGGGTTCAATAAAGAGGTTACTTGGTTATATGATATCACTCATGATCTGATTCCTCTTCTTGAGAAAGACTATAATAAAACCTCCTCTTTTTGACTTTTGTTACTCTACTTTGTTTATTTATAATTAATCATATATTCCCTTTGACCAAGATACCATTTAGAAAAAATGTCACAAATGTTGTGGTTATAAAAAATCTCTTTAAAAAATTCTTTTTCTTACATCAGGAGTCCATTGATCTATATTAAAACCAATTTATTCCTCAATATCAAAATTTCACCTCCATGAAATCATGTTTGGTTCTATTACTTCCTTGAAGTTAAAATGAATATATATTCTACTCGTTTTTAAACCTAATCTGTTAAACTTGGCCTTAGAATCACCATGTAAAAATTTGAACTTATTCATCCCTCTTCATCAATGTCACAAAATTATCATAGATGATTCTTTTATTTAGAATAATCCCAGTGCCCCTAGAGTTAATCATGGATTTTTTTTATTCAAAACCCACTTGATTAGAGTTCAACTTCAAGACTCACCAAGAAAATAAATTCACTAGACTAAAACCCCATAATCATTACAATTTGAGATTGAATTAAACTTAGATGGTAATGTTCATTCAATCTCAGGATCAATTTCACCTTTTTTTGCAATCCACCAACAATCAAATTCACTCTTTCCTAATGTATCTTTGAAAAAAATAGAGAACCTATGGTATAACGCTCTAAATACATACAAAACAATGATTATGAGGAATGATATAACCTATATCTTCTTTAAATTGATCCTAAAAATAAATTAAAACCATCAATCATAATAATTTCTTAGATTTAATCCATCCTCTAAATCCCACAGATCATTGAATATGTATTTTTCATCAGGGTTTCATCTTCTTTAATCATCTAAATCATATGGATCGACTATATAATCATACATGAATATTATTTATTAACTAGTGCTCAACCTATTAACAAATAGTTTCATTATGTGTTGTCTGTTTGTCAGTATCAACTTTGATAAACTTATTCCTCATGCTGGGGTGGTGTGACTTCATCCCCAATTCCATATACTCATTTGTATCCATTTTCATCAAGATCGTATGATCCTCAATCAGATCAAACAATAATTAATAGTGGATACATGGTCAATCATATCCTTTAGATATCAAGAACTCAATCGACAATGGTTATCAATCTAAGATTGATTCCAAGGGTTTTTAGAATAAATGAGTTTGAGTTACTTCAAGGTCTTTGTTGCAGCATATGAACCAGGCTTTAATATGTCTCAATAGAATTTTACAATGGTTCAATTGTTTTCAAATATCAAAAAGTAGACAAAAACTCACATTAAAAATAACTTTATTGTGTGAGGAATTGACCGTCTTCTCATATCCAACATGAACTTTTGTTCTACTTTAGTTGAGCTTAGGTATATATAATTTCATATTATATAATAATGATTGTCTTATGATCTTACCCATAATTTCATACAAAGGATTAATAAAAGTAAAGTGAGGAAAAAAATTATAAGGGATTAAAAAAACAAATTCTTGAAAAATTGGTAATGTCATACAAGGATTTTAAATTCATATGATAATTGTTAAGAATATTCTTATGGGAAGCATAACATATGAAATGATTTTAAAATTCAAATAGAATGGAATATTTTGATTCATAGGAGAAAAAATTATATATTCTTAGAAAAACTATAATACCATAATTTGTATGAATAACATATTTTATGATTAAATCATGGAACGTAAAAATTAGTTCCAATAACTAAAAAATTAAATAAAAATGGTAATTTCACTAAAAACAATTTTGTTCTTAGAGGATATAAAAATTTTATTAAAGAAGTTTTTATCAATTTAGCACCACAATAGATTTTTTTTATCTTGATATTCAAAGAATAAAAACTTCAATTATAAATTGATCAATAATTAAGACTCCTCCATTATAAACACATTTTAGCTTTTAAAATACAATTATTTAGAGAAATCTATTTTGAAAATATATATCAAATTAAGGCCACATCATTTCCACCATCATTGGATCAACTCCATTATCTCACTGAATCCCACTACTTGGATAGTTCATTCAACCATGCTTATCGATGTGTCTTTCCATAACCCAAAATTTATCCACCTCTCCCGCACACTACTTAGGACATTAAAACAATCTCACTTCATAACTTCCATACAGAAGTCCACTTTTTGATCTAGGAAAACCTTCACACATCACCATGAATACTTTACATGGACCCAAATGTTTCCAGCTTTGACCAGTCATCCATTATGATGGAAAACTTTGGTTCTGATCACTATGGGAAAAATAAATAGAATGGGATAAGGAAGGAGGAATGAGTGTATGTGGTTATTGGGGAGTCACAGATACTCCTCATAATCCACATATATAAGTATAGAGACATACTATGGTGTAAAATATGAAAGGGAAATATGGGTAGGTATTCATTGGATAGACTAATCATAATTCTTCATTAAACAATTTTTTATTTAATGAAGAACAAAAAAAATTAAAATATGTGGGAAATATAATTATGATTTTTAGGATTCAATATAAATTGATAAATCGCAACAATTTTAAATCAAGAAAATGTAGAATTGAAATAAAATTGAATTGGACTCTATATAAAATCCTAAACGATTCAAAGTATAGTTTTGATCTTTGTTTTGATGATGTCTACTACATGAAGAATAATAAGATCTAAATATTTATATAAGGCCTTAATTAGAAGAGGTAACTAATTTATCAATTAAGGAGATTATATTTTTCTTATATAATTATGGTTTAAATACCATTTATTTTATTGAAGTATCACTATGGAATAATCTAAAATCCCTAAACCCAGACATAGAATCAACTACTACTAACTGAAACCTCATTCCCATTTCAAAATATGGGGATTTATTTTCTATTTAGGTCCATATTTATAGAATATTATCATTTCAACTTATTCATGATCACATAGGCTAAAACAATATATTTTTGAAATATTAAATATTTTCAAAGTCTAAATATATACAATAAATTAAATAGACTATATGGCCATATAATAAAATATTAATAAATATATTTTAAATGATTTAGTAAAAAATCTAGGTTATAACATCATCTCCATCATCAATGTTTTTTTCATTAATAGAAAAAATCATTCATAGAGTCGAGGGTACTAATCTCACATGTATTTCACGCTCTAAAAAGATTTTTGAAGATTAACATTCTATAACAGGACATGTACCAATGGTATCACACACCCCAAAGGGTCTTCTCCTATCATATAGACAACACCACTGAGCACTCCACAATGGTGAGGTCATACTCTAGGTCTAACTCAACCCAATTGATAGTGAGAAATGGATCGTGTACCTACCACCTCATATATGAAACATGAATGATATTGTTTACCTAGACCAACATTAAGGGTAATTATATGGAATAAAAAACCTCATATATACTATACTTATTCTGGAACATCTTGATGTATATAAAATATAACTTATTTCCCAAACCAAATATCCTCATGTCACATCATGTAATAATGTTTAGGAATAAAATTTTTTCCTTCTTAAAACTCACAAGTTATCTATATTTGGTTTATATAGGACTTTTAACGACTCTAGGATGTCCTTTCACACTTCTAGTTCACAGGAATATTCTTCTTTATCATTTTTATCAGTTTTGGATACATAAGCAATGGATGAAAAATATCCACCTTATAAAGATTTGTCGTGCAGATTTTCTCATATAGATCCTTTAAAGGTTTCCTTACTATAGTGATGTTGTGGTTTTTTTGAATGTTAAATTCATCAACATAAGGATATTATCCCAAATCCTACTGAAATGGTGCATGCATACCCAAAACATGACTTCACTAACGTAAATGAGAATCTACACCATGGTTCTTTATAAAGATTGGAAATACATTCATTAATTCCATTGAGATATCACCCACATGCACTTTGGATCCACAATGTTGGATCAAACCAACCAGGACCTCCTGCTTAGAATATACATAGAAGATGGTGGGGAACTATTATAAGAACCCTGTAACACTTTTTATCATGCCCAAAAAATACTACTGGCACTTAGGATCCAAGTATACCTTCATAGATGTTGCATTGACCACCATGGTAGAGGTGTGTAACTTACTTAACACCTCCACTCATAGCCACATCTGAACTATATTTTTATATTGTATGTAGAAGGCCTCACTACAGGAAAAGTGGCTATTTACGAAGGGTCAAGGGCCCGTTTCAAATAACCCGTTGAAAGGGATTATTTGTGAAGAGCAGATTTCCCCGTCGCAAATAACCATTATTTGTGACGGGCACTTACCACCCGTCGCAAAACATTTGGTGCGAATTACGCGCCAAACCGAGGGTAATGGTATTTGCGATGGGTTCTTATTCTCATCGCAAATAACAGATGGCAGTTTTTAGTATTTGCAACAGGATAATTGCCCCATCCCCAATGTTTTGTCAGAAGGTGCTGTTTACTACGGGCCCCGTCCCATATAACATGCGGCGGTTTTTAGTATTTGCGACGAGATACTTGCCCTATCGAAAATGTTTTGTCGACCGATAATATTTCTGATGGGGGCCGTTGCAAATACCCTCGTCGCAAATAATCTAACCTATATATGCCATCATCCGTTTTCGTCTAATTTTACTCTTTAATGAACTTCTCTCTCTATCTCTACTGAAAAAATTCTTCTAAAATTTTTCCTGGTTTAATATTTTAAAAAAGAGAATTATTTGTGACTTTACTACTCCGAAAGCTTCAATTTTAAGGTATTTCTCTATTTTTTATTA